>JANBXA010000007.1:118962045-119576136 GCA_030556225.1 Cricetiscus sungorus
AAGACTTGAAAACTGAAATAGAGACAATAAAGAAAACACAAACTGAGGGAATGCTGGAATTAGAAAAACTGGGCAAACGATCAGGAACTACAGATGAAAGCATAACCAACAGAATACAAGAGATGGAAGAGAGAATCTCAAACACTGAAGATAAACTAGAGGAAATAGATTCATCAACCAAAGAAAATCTTAAATCCAACAAATCCTTAACACAAACCATCCAGGAAATGTGGGACGAAAATATATTCAACAAAATCAATGAAGAAAACTTTTCTTTTTCATCTTTACTTTCTTTTCCCTATTCCCATCTGTCCTTGCTTCCATCTTCCTTTCCTTCCCAAGATGCTTGTTCTTTTTAAGCTTGTCTCAGCTGGTTGCCACTATGACCCTCACTCCCAGTTCTCATACACAACCACAGACAATCAAGCTTCATGATAATAGATTTTATCTATTATCTATTATATTTATCTATTATATCATATTTATCTATTTATCTATTTTATCTATTATATTAAATACAAAAGCAAAATGTATAGCTGAGAAATCATCCCCTCCCCCAACACACATGTCTATATTATGGATAAAACACATTTTTTAAGTCTAAAGCATCCAAACTAAAATTTGGGTTCTTTCAAAGTAGTCCTACAACTTTTTTATTTAAAGGTGAATTCTTCGTTGTTGTTGTTGTTGTTTGGTTGTTTACTTTTGTTTTTTTGATTTTTTTTTTTTTTGAAACAGGGTTTCTCTGGGTATCATTGTAAGGTGAAGGTGAATTCTTTACAAAATCCTAAGAATAAAGAAAATGAACTTCACAAAAACCAACTCCATCAAAATTAGGATGAGTTTAGAAAAGACTCAAACATAGTCAGAGAGACTGAGAGGATCCAGAAGGCCATGTTCCATCCATATTCAACCTATATTGGGTGAAGATGAACTAGCATGACAGAGGTATTGTAGCTGATACAGTGGGACAACTTGTGGCATCCAAGCACCAGGATACAGGAAAAGGGGGAGACAATCATCTCTTTATATATAATTCTAGATGTTACATAGTACTGGAAGTGGCTGGCATTTGCTAAAGAGAAAACTCTTATTTATACTGTGTAGCTGAAAGAGTGTCAGTGAAAAATAGTCATGCCTATCAGGATAATGATGACAATGATGGTCATAGCTTGCATCCTTTGATGGTCAGCCAGTCAGGTACATTAAGAACTTTACCAACATCCACTTTAGCTGCCAATAGATCCTGATGGTGTTAAGTTATAGGAGTCTCATAAACACTGAAACAAAGAAATTGAGAGAAGCAGGGTTGATTAATTATAACTGAAATGTAATGAATCTGTGCTTTGGGCCTCTATTTGATCTCTGTGCCCTAGCCTGTTTAGTCAACCAGTCCCTGTGAGATGGGAACACTGGTGATTAGAAATAAGCCTGGCTTCTAAGGCAGTCCTCATCTGTAAGTCTTTGGCTCCAAATCTAGGTCTCTCTTAATCATACTGTGATGACTCCTCAAGCAGAACTATAGTTAAATTACTTATAAATATAGTATGTAATGTAATTATGGAATGAACATGCATATCTCAAAAAATATCTACAAATAATTTCTGAAGTTAAACCTATTCAAATTCACAATTTGGTCTGCACCCATAAATAGCTAATTCTTTTTATTTTTTTTAACACAACTGATAAATCCTGCTTTCATAATACATTATAAGTGTGTTAAAATGCTTTCATGTATTTTAAAATAAAAATTAAGTACATGCATATTCTTGTCATGAATTTTCTTGTGTCTCTTTTAAATTAAAGAATAAGGCCTCACCTCTCCCTCTGGTTATTTAAGGAATGTAATTTGTAGACATCATACATAATTTTCTCTTGAATAGATGGGTAATAACACACACACACACACACACACACACACACACACACACACACACACACACATTTCTGAATGAGAAAGTCCAAGTAAATGACTGGCCTAATAAGTACAATGTAAATGACATTGTTCATGCAACAACATTTTTCAAATGAGTATAGAGGTAGAAAATTAAGTGACACACTTACTTTATGTTTCCTGGAGTTCATGGAACAGCAGGACAGTATGTTCTTTGAGTTGCCTATTTTAAGCTACTTCTAGAAACAAAGCTACTATGCCATATTTTTGATATTATGATCAATTCAGGACTCTGTAAACTGGAGGTCATGACCCAGGGTCACATAACCAAAGTGTGGTTTGTCAACAATAAAGGGCTTATGAATATACAGTGAACAAAACTTCACACAAAATCAAACACATAATGAGCCCCCAGTGCTTCTGGCAAAGCTAGCCTGTGTAGCACAGTATGACTTTATAGCAGCCTTGGTTCTGAGCACATGTTTCCACTTGGCACCATGACTGCCATCAGTCCAACAATGCCAGTGAGCATTGCCTGAAATGTTTTTCTTGGATTTGTGAAGTAATGAGACAGAAAACGTCTGGTTTTTGAGAAACATAATCACTTAGTTCTGTAAAACAAAGACTTCCTGAGTTCTCCTACCATCACTGCCCAGCATGTAAATTAGTACATATTTATATTGAATTCTGTAGCAATGCTTGATGTTCAAAATTTCTATTTCAGTTACTGACTTGAACTGCAAAGAAAAAAACTATTGAATGAATTTTGGCTCAGGATTAGGATAGAATTTCTGACAAGTTTTTAAATGGCCCTAAATAATTTCTGCCATTATGCACTGCATATCTTATACAGAGCAGTACTCTGAAGATCAAAATATCAATCATCACTGAGAAATATTGATACTCTATGTCCTGTGTTGGGACCCATAAAGATGGGTCTGTTTCATCTTGCCTAAAGATCAGAGAGTTCAAAACTGTCCTTACACCTAAAGGTCTAACTCCTTGGCCATGGCAGGATGCCTTGGTAGCAGATGTCTTATCTAAATAACAAGAGACATGGGCTCAGGTGTGTTTACTCTTGACACTGAAGGCCAGATAACAGGTATGGCTACCAAATACCTGGAGGATTAAGATAAGGAGGTCCGTTTGCTCCTTATACATGAGAATAGAAATCTCCTGCCATTGTCCCCATTTTTGGTTGAATACTTCAGAATGTTGAAGAACAAACAGTAATCAGTATTGACTTGATTTGCCCCCTGATTCCATCCTATGTCTCTGTCTTTCTCTTGACAACTTTTCCTAGCTTTTCTCAATCCACATTCCCCCTCTCAGGTACGAACTGGGCAAGTCAGCTAGCTCCTACTGCAGCCCACAAACACAAGCTCCCACAGTCTTATGACACTGATTATTAAGCAGAGATTTAATTTTGTAAATATATGTACATCCATCTTAGCATAAAGTTTGTTTCCACCTTTTATATATAAAAATATATGTGTAACAAAGAACTACTTTAAAACAGTTTCTTAAACCAGATATGGTGATGCACACCTTTAATCACAGCACTCAAGGGGCAGAGGCAAGCAGATCTCTGAGTCTGAGGCCAGCCTGGTCTAGAATGAGTTCCAGGACAGCCAGGGCTACACAGAAATACCCTGTGTCACAAAACAGAATTTCTCTTTCTTTAGGATTTGTTATCAATAAGCATTTGATTTGTATTGCTCGTTGATATACCTATGTACCAGAGACATAGGCAAAACAGAATCACAAATAGAAAACATTTAACAATCCCTGTTCTATCTACAATTAAATAAAAGAGAGTTTGATTCTGAGAGCGTTTTATAATCTCCACTTGAAAGATACTTAATTTTGTTATGGTTTTAATAGTTATGTCAGTGGTGGGTATAGATAATATTTGATTCAGTTTCTACAGCAATGTCAATGACAGTAAGCCTGCAGTCGTAGGCACTGACTTACTTAAAAGGCAATCCTGTAAACTCACTGCATCATCTGAGACTAGAGTTATCAGATCAATTCTTTAAACTAGAAAGATTTGAGTCACCAGGAAAGTATCTGACCCATGAAGTGAAGCCTTCCAGGTTGCCCTGTAATCATGATGGTAATGGCATGATGTTCAGACTCTGACTTGAGTTTTTCCCCCAATTCTGCCAATTGCTGTCCAAGCTTTGCAGAAACTTGGAGGCTGATTTCTTGGAACTTCACTACAGTGTCATTTAAAAATATTTTAAAGATTGCCTGAAGAGTTGGGACAATTGGATTAGATTAATTGTTGAGAGTGGCATACTACTACTGCCTTATGTGACACATGTCACTTACCATAACCCGTAACTTTTTTATTCTCTGGTTTATATTTTATTGTGTCCTTTCCTCTCAACCACCCACAACATAACACATGCAGAACTAAGTATGGGGAGTTTAGCCTATCTTTGTCATATCAATGGTGTCTAAAAAATACATAGCACACAGTAGACTTTCACTGTTTCAAAATCATTAATAAAAGCCAAGCTTTTTTTGAGGATAACTTGAGATATATATTAAAATAGCTCTAATATTCAAAGCAATAAAATAATGCATATGATGTTTCTGTATAATTAAACTGTCATTTCTTTCAGAGAAAAGTATTTGTTGCTTTTATAATAAAATGCATTTTATAAAGTGGGAACATAGTCAACTTTATGCTTAAAATTAGAATAAAATAGGTAAATAGTAAAGATCTGCTTTCCATTTAAATTTTGCAGAAATATTTACTCAAAAGCATAAATGATTTTACACTATACATCTAAAACTGAGTATAAATTATGCATCATGTATTGTTGGACTAGAGTTACATTGTATAACAACTAATCAAACCTGAAGAATACATATGGAGTCCTGAATACAGCAATAGAGGACCAGAGATGGAAAAGAGCCATCCAAAGTGTACAGATGGCAGAGACAAGAAGGCCTTCACCTTCAGAGAATTGATTGTGTGTCACATTGCTTTTTATTTTCCATTCAGTTCAGCTTCAAAGACCATTTTAGAAATACACTTTTTGTAGCCTGGCAGAGCATGAGCTGGTTAGTGCATGCAACACCTCAGAGAATATAATCCTTCACATTTCATGAATTCTACCTCAGATCATAATCTGAAAGTCTATGGTGTATGTTTGACTATGAATAGTACAGAACAGATATTTGTAATGAAATAACTTCCTCAGAGTAAACACCTGGGAAACCAAAACGAATTCCCTAATATAATAAATGTCAGTGGATTCTGCCTCACTCATCCCCCGCTAACCAGGCAGAGAATAAAAGAAAGATCTTAACATGAGAAGCTACAGAGGAGGGACCCAGGCAGACTGTCTCCCAGCTCTGTGGCAACTGAACTCAACTACTGCTATGCTATAGAGGAAGGGAATGTACACCCTCCAGGCACATTGAAGATCAGGTGCACAGATGTTAGTAGATTTCTGGGCCCATAGGTAAGTCCTAGTTAAGGTGGTGGCTGATAGGAGGCCAGTTCTTCAAAGCTAGGAAAAAGCTTCAGTCTCAGTGAATAAATAGGACACCCAGACAAACAACAAATAGTACATGAAAAGGGAAATTATCCACTTTTGTTTAACTGACCCACTTAGCTACTTCAAATTTACTGCAGGAAGAAGGAACATAACTGTTCTTCATGACGAGTAGCTTCATCACGAGTAGCTCTCGTCATGTCTATGACACTCCTGATAGCTGGTGATTGTGTGTGCATGCACACGCATGCACACATGTATGTGTAGGTAATTCATATATATTTCATTCCTGTATACAATTTTAATCAATAAAATAATTCCACCTTTGTTTATAAAAAACAAATTAGCATGGCATTGCTACAGAAATAGGCTAGAGTCTGCATGTTATAGAGTGTTTGAAAAAGAAACAATTTGTTACTGCATGTTTCCTACCTATCTATACAAATAACAAGTTTCTCAGAACTTACTCCTGAACAATAAGGGCAGTAAAGCCCAGAGGACTTAGATGACTTGCTGAGCACACACAGCCAGGCTTCGGAAGATAAAGGACTAACCCCAAGCTCTTTCCGTGTTAATTGACCAAGGTTCTTTAAATGTGTTTTCTGATGTTTAAATTACATTAAACTTCTGTTACGAGTACGTTTTCCCTGCCACCACTGCTGCAGGTCTGGTCCCGCCATCATGCCAGCCCCCAATAAAACGCTGAGACTCTGTATTTGGTATAAATCTGTTGGCCAGTTCCTAATTCCTTATCAGCTAGCTCTTTCTTAATAATTAACCCACTTCTATTAATCTAAGTATTTCCACATGACTCATCTTACCGGCCCGAGCAGCGATGGCTTGCTACCTCTCCGGGCTCTCCATGTTGACTCCTCCTAACTACTTCCTCTTTCCTACTTGTCTCCTAGCCCCGCCTATCTTGCTTTCCCATTGGCCACAGTACTTTATTCATTAATCAGTATGAGAAACATATTTACAGAATAACATCTCCCATCAAACTTCTATCTTCTTATGTATATTCACGTCATGATGCACATGCAGGGGTCAAAGGACAGCTTGTTCCCTACTCCTTGTGGGTCCTGAGGACTGCATTCCAGTCCTCAGGCTCAGTGGTACTCACCCTCTTAGCCATCTTGATCAGGATCTTAATGCTCCATATGTTCTGTTCTTTGGGGCTAGATTAGGTATTTCAGCTGTGCCATGGATACCTAATGATTCCATACTTTCTCCTTTTTTTCTTATGTTCATGAAATGTCCTCTGTTAATACCTAATATGATATGGACCCTTGGAAAATATATCTGTAATTTTATTCAGTGAAATGGCTCTCAGTTATTTTATCTTTCAGTGGAGCCTCTGTATCAATTATACAATGTCACATTTAAGCACCAGGACAGCCAGTTTCAGATCTGAACAGGCATGGATGGAAGTGAGATCCTTGTCATAACCCTAGGAACCATCTCTGCCAAAGCTGTGACTTTTTTTCTCCCAAATATCCATTTTTCTCTTTGTATAGTATTTTTACTAATGAACTGTTTTCTCATTTAATTTTTAAATTGTTTTAATTTATGCAAATGGAACTATATTAAACAAACTTTGCCTGTCTGTACATACTGAATGAAGGCACAAAATGAAGGCTCACTATGAACATCAAAGTAGCCAATTTCTTGTTTCTATTCTTCTTTATAAGTTTGAATGTGAGCTATTAAGACTTTCTGTATTTAAAAAATGCCAATTTGAATATTGTCTCAGGTTCCCAAGAGTATATATTTGCAGGTATTATCCACTTTCTGCACCATATGGAGCAATGTCACTGTATAAAATATTTCCTTTTCTGCCTAAGACAGACATGCTTTTGCCCAGAATAAAACAAGAATGTGAAGTCTCCAGTGGTGTCCTTGCTAAGTGCTGGTACAATGACACAATTTGGATCTGGAATGCTTCCCACATCCCATGTTGTACAGTTGTCAGCTGTGAGATTCCTGGGAGGTAGTGGCATCTTTAAGAGATGGGGACACAGAGTACGGAAGTTAAGTCATTGAGAACACAGTACCTTAAAAGTCACAGGACCACCTTGTCTCTCACTTCACATCCTCACTGTCTTGAAATGATCAGGCTGCTGCTACCACACAATCCCAAGGTTATGTATTGAGTCAGGTGACCTGATACAACAGAGTCAGGTGACCATATACTGAAAACTGAAACAGTGAGCTAAAATAATCATTCTGCCCCTTTGAGTTCATTTTCTCAAATGTCTCATCTCAGCAGCCAGCTGACTAACACAGAGCTTCACAACCGCAGAGTCAAGGTCTGCCCTGTTAGTTGTGCTAGCAGTTTGGTTGGTTTTTAAATTCTCCAAGAGTCCATAACTGGAGAAAAGTCTTTGAAATGCTTACAAGATGTTATTCTTAGAGAGCTTTCCTAAGTCTCATTACAGCAAGTGAACACTTACTTTCAATTGCCTTGATTTTGTTTTCCCACGGGACACAAGCAGCTTTGAAGTTCTCGAAGTCGCGAAGGAATTTTGCCCATTTCTGAAAACAAATTCAACACTAGTAAGGTAGAGTCTTCTGTGTTTCTAGATGTTAATTCCTGCATTCCTCCAAATCACATGACAATGGTTTCTAGGAAGCTCTCTAGCACCAAAAACTACTGTTTTATACAAAGGAAAAAACAGCATGATCTATTTCCTTCTTTATTTCTCACCATTCCCACATAATTTACCAAAAAAATATTGTCAGACATGTTTACACAAGGATAGCAAGATCAAGGACAGCCTGAGCAACATAGTCACACTCCAGTCCAAAAGTAAACAGAAAACACGCACACACACACACACACACACACACACCACACCACCAGCACCACCACCACCACCACTATGATCGTTTTACAGCCAGTATACTGACCACTCAGAAAGATCTGTTTATTCTATCAGACATCAGTAAAATAGGAATTGAAATTACAAATTCTGTATGTAATATTCAGTGCATAAGGAACCAATGAACTTACAAATAAGATGTAGTATCTTTCTCAAAAGACCTCTACTCTCCTAAAGTAGATGGTGTGAACACATCTATTTGATTCATGGTTTTCACTTACATGGAACACTTTTGATAAAAGAGAATAGTCAACTAAATAGTAGGAGATGGTATCACAGAAAAACAAAGAATTACTTCTCAAAAGGTCTTCCTTCTACTTTACTCCATAGTGTTTGGTTAGCCATGTTTAAGAGAACTGAGGAATATGGGAAGGAAGAAGATAACCTTCCATTATGTGTTTATTATGACAGGACAGTGTGAGAGAGCTGAGTAGACACAGCAGTCTAAATCTGAAGTTCAAGCAATTACTCAAAACTAAGAATGGCCCAAACACCTGTATGCAATAGAATATGTGAACATGCAAATTTTGACATCTTCATAGAATGCATAATACAATACTTTTTAAACATGAACTGTGACCCCCGGCAACAGACCCCAGTCATGCAAAAAAGGACCCAGAAACAATCAGGTAGTAGTGGCACATGGCTTTAATGCCAGCACTCAGGAGGCAGAGGCAGGTAGAACTCTGTGAGTTCCAGGCCAGCCTGGTTTGCAAAGTGAATTCCAGGACAGCCAGGGCTACACAGAGGAAACCCTGTCTCAAAAAACAAAAGGAGCCAGAAACAAAGCTCAGTCACACACAGTATGACTGAATGCATATAAAATTAGTCATTTTTGTGCATTTAAAGGAAAATAAAGATCTTTACACTTCCCTTACACATCTCTCTCTCTCCATAGAATACACCTAGCTACAGTTTTACAGCATAAAACCTATGGACCTCCTTTACGGGGGGAAATGCAATTTCATAGTGTTGTGTGCCCCATAATAAGTGCATATAAAGGTAAGCTTCCTTACTCTGTTTCTCCAAAATCTGAATTTATATGAACCTATCATTTTCTTCTTGTCTTCTTTGTAGTGTCACTGAGAACACAGTACCATAAAGGACACAGGACCAAGGCCCCGCCTTGTCTCTCACTTCGCATCCTCACTGTCTTGAAGTGATCAGGCTGCTGCTACCACATGATCCCAAGATGATATATTAAGTCCCCACAGGCCCTGTGTAGCAGAGCCAGGTGACTATGTACCGAAGCTGAAGTTTCTGATTGGAAAAGGAGAGGGTCAGAGGGCGTACTTATGACCCTATAACTTACAGACATATGTGGGGGAAATGAAGATCAGAACCCCTGTAACCTTCTGAAAATGAAAATGGAATGAGTGTGCAGTCTTTTTTTACACCTAGAAGTAGTAAAATCTAGTTAGTCTCTTGGTATAATCAGTGGTAGCAACTATTTAAAATTCTTCAGTCTGTCTTAAAGGATAATATCAAATCCCCCTCCCAATTTTTAATACAACAGATAGAACATGCATAGACGATATGAGTAAGTTCTTGCTGTATGCATGCACACAGTTAAGATTGGTTTCACCCCCTTAGAACAGACAGTGTTCTCTCTCTCCCTTGACGTTGCTGTGACACTGAACAGACTAAATTAGGAAGCAGCTTACCTTGGCCATCATCATCTTAAATGCAAACCACCTCTTTCCTTTGCCTTTGCCAAGAGCCCCTTCATTTTCACTCACAAATTTCTTTGCTTCCCTGAAAAAAGAAAAGAGGTAGGCATCCAAGTAGAAGACAGTTGGCTTGGTGAGGTATTCTTTCTTCTAGACTCTCCATACCTTCAGTCACTGAACCAAAGTTGTATTCTATAACCTAGAGCTTTTTAATTTTTTTTAACACAAATATTGAGTACAGTGAACTATTACCCCATGTCTCCTGGCCTGGGTTTGCACTTTTCTCCTGCACAACCTTTTTGCACACCTACACAGCACCTCTTTTGCTTTCGTATCAAATACACACACATGATTTTACCTATATTTGTAGAAATCTATAACCCAAAGGCATTTAATGCGTTTAAGTTATTTTTAGTCTCACTTATTAATCACCCGGAGTCATTGAAAAGCAGGAGATTTGGGCCAAATGTCAAAAAAGAAAATCTTCCTTCTCATTTCCAACACATACAAAATTAACCCAGGAATTTATGTCAGGTTCCGGCAACCACAATTTTATTTTGAATTTTTCCTTTTTAAAAAAAATAATTCCTGTTTTTAAAAGGAAAAAGAAAATGAGGAAGAGTTGAGGACAAATTGACCTGGCATTTAATTTTATGATGGCAATTATGGCTTAAAGCACAAAAGTCCCACTCCAAAACAGATGGAATTGAAGAAGAGGGGTGAAGGGAAGATTTGCTGTCTCAAATTCAAAAAGGTATTTAAATTTAAACTTTAACATTGCTCCCAGATAGTAATATATTTTCATTATTCACATCAGTATTCTTTAAAAAATATACTAATTTATCAAAAATGTTAACATATTAGTGTAAACATATTAAATACATGTATTTTTTTATTGTTGTTAGATACTGAATGTTTGCTCCTCCACACCCCACCCTATTAAGTATAGTTCCAGTGTGACAGAACATGGAGTGGTCACTGAAGGAGTCACAGTCCTGCATCACTGAGCAACAAGGTTGTGTTCTAACAGGGACACATTTTGTGTTTGTCCAAATGTCATAAAGTGAAATGTGTATAAACCAATATGCTGCCAACACCACAAGGCAATGTCATTTTACAGGATACCATGGTATCTGAGGACATCAACTGAAAATTCACATAGCAAAGGGCTAATTAGGCTGTGAAGAGAGAACCACTAGATGGTAGAAGGGATTGCTGTCTGATCATCAGAATTAGCTAACCTCTGTCTACCATGTGAGGACAGGAGAAGTTAATAAGGATACACCAGTTGGCTATCTGCAACTAGAATGATACTAGCACCTTGACTATAGCTATCCAGCCAACAGAACTGAAGGAAATAAATGCTTATGGCTTTTACTATCGAGTCTAATTTATTTTATCAGTCCTACCTGGCTAACTTTGTCATTTAGTTGTTGTCTGTTAAATGAAAAGAACTTTAAAATTTGAGGTGGTTCTGACTTCTCTGAGGGACCAGAGAACATGTGACCTAGTGAGAAGGACAATTCAAGTAGGTTGTGATTCTGCAGATGTAATGTGATGGCCAGTTGGGTGGCCCCAAACTCCGCAATTTAACTGGCCATATCCTAAAACTGGAGAAGAGTTTTGGGCTAGCTTTATCAAACACTCTGATATTTGGTATGACCTCTGGGTTGGGAAGATTGATTGAAAAATAACTTCTAAAACATTTGAGACATCTTAAAATATTTACTCAAGCAGTATAAAATAACATAACCTGAGATATCATGACTCACTTTCAGCTATATAAAACAAAGAAAAAGCATCGTATTGAAGCACCATTTGTTGTACTGATTTTAAGGCTAGAACATGGGCAGTAGCTAGCAAATACCTTGTAAAATGCTGACCCAAAGGCTCTAAAGTACAGAAGAGGTTCCTCTAGTCCTAAGCAGTCTGTGCTTATGATGGTTTCTGTGCCCATGCTCATGAGTCCTGCTTAGTATTTCCACTTAACTGGTCAGGATTTGGCACAAGGTCTCTGTTACCACAGGGCTTTTAACAGGTCAGGATTTCCCAAGCAACAATATTTCAACAGCCCCTTCACTCCTTTCCAAGGGGGTGGCAGGAACAAGAGGAGATAAAGATGTTTAAAGTATTGAAGCCAATTCTAGTACAACACTAAATTCCAAACATTGAACTTACTGTTTAATGTAATTAATATATCATAGACTGACTTGAACAAAACACTAATTTTGGCCTTGCTTGTTTATAATCATATTCATGAGAAACACTGGATGAGTACAGAAAATGATATTTACCAGTACCAAGAAACACGAGAAATACCCAGAATGCACACAGCACATCTCACTGCCTCACTTGCCAGGACGAGAAAAGTCACACCCACATAGGGTCAAGGTGACCCTCCCCTCACACTTCACAACTTCCAAGCAGCAATCATTTTAAAAACTACTTCCATAAGCAAGTTCCAAGTCCTTCTCAAAGGACCCTGTCATATGCATTGTCACATCCATGTATTTAACCATTATCTTGCGTTTAATGTCAATGCCATTTTACTCAAATTTTGTTTCTTTTATTTTTTTTAATGTGTAACCAAAAATGTTTCTGAACAATTGTATTCCATCTTTCCCTTATAAATCTCGTGGTGTTTAATGTTCAAGTTCATATACTGCAGTGAGTTTTTGGGGGAACTGATACCTTATATTACAGCAGAACTGACTCCAATCCAATTACTTGGCATCAAGAATTTCTAAATCTAAAAACTCAAATGTATATAGGAGTTATACCATTGTTTATTATTATAAACACATTAAGAATAAAAAATTCTGGGTAGTAAAATCGGAATTGTTATTCAAATCCACTTTATAGACACTGTACTGCCTGTTATACTGTTAAACTGTCCTGTGTTATTGAAACTTGTTGAAAGGGAGCTTTGGAAGCACGGAGACCCTTCCTTGACTTCTCCAAAACCCCTTGTGCCAGTCCTAGAGTTGGCTTGCCCAGCTCTGTAATGGGGAAGAAAAAAAAAACTTGAGGGAAGGGAATTAAAAACACTGCCATCCCTGGAACAATGGAAAGGTTAACTTTCTAACAGAGATTTTGTTTATCTCTGCTATGAAAATGTCTTTTGTGGGAAAGGGAAGCCTGGAATCTATCAGTGGAGAGACAGCTCAATCTGGAACTCTACCTGATCTCTTCAGTGTCTCCCATCTATTTCTGTTGGATGTTTGTAAGACCCTAAGTTGATGACATCACCTTGATGTGTTATCCATCAGGCTGCTCTCCCTTTCTCTGCTGGGTATTGCTTATCTGCTTGTTGCTTCTCTCTGCTACTATTTATTTCCTTTTGCTTGCTGGCTGCTTAAACTGATTCATTCAGAACCAAAGTTCAGTTATCACAGATCATTCCCTGAACTATAAAGAACACATGTCCAGCACTGTTAATACTTCATATTTATGATGAATCACATTCTGTATTTAGAATGTGTTCTACATGAATGGTCCATTAGAAAGCATGTAGTTTTTTTAATCTAAGCATTTAGAAGTATAAGAAAATAGATATTCTACTCTTTATTTGGGCCAAGGTTTTTAATTGGGTGAACAGATAATTATGCTAATTTTATGAATTGATGAACATTAAATCAGTAAGCTTAAGAGAGAAAGAAGTCAATATTAAAACCAAATTATAATCACTACAAAATTCATTTAATAATATGGAACCATATTTGTTGACATTAATAAAGATTTTATTAGTTACTAAAGATACATTTTTGTTTGAATATTAGTAAGTTCTTCATTGCATTTTTCATTAGTTACTGATAATTTTCTCAACTGCAAGTGATGTAATTTAAAAAGCAGTGCATGAAAGAAAGATGCCATGTGACAGGGCTTGGGTGAAGGGGTTTTTATTGTGGGAAAGTGAATGGGTGTTGGAGGGAGAAGGGAGACAAGTCTCTTGGGACAAGAGAGGCAGAAGAGAATAGAGAGGGAGAGAGAGAGGGGAGAAGGAGGAGGAGAGAGAGAGGGAGAAGGAGTGGGAAAGAGGGAGGGGGAGAAGGAAAGGGAGGGAGAAAGAGAGGGGGGGTAGTAGACAGGGCCCTTTTAAAAGGGAACATAGTGAATGTACACAGAGGGTACTCTTAGTGGCTGCAGCTGAGGGCATATACTGTCAAAACCCCAAGGGCAGGCCAGGACAGAGAACTGAATGCTATCCCCAAGTACAATATTAAGTTTGTCTTTCAGAACCAGCTGTGGTACTTTGAATGTGAAATGTCATCCAAAGCTCATGCACTTAAGCCAGTAGTGCTGCTTGGTGAGGTTATGGAACCTTTAGAATGTGTAGCCTTAGTAGAGGAAGTCTGACACTGGGGGAGGGCTTTAGGTTGTATAGCCTGACTAAACTTCCTGTTTCTCAGTTTTCTATGTATAAATGAAGATGTGATCAACCAGTTTCCTGTTCCAGCTGTCATACTTTTCCTGCCTGTTGCCACGGCTTCCCCAATATAATATGCTTTGTCCCTCTGGAACCATAGGCTAAACCAAGTCCTTTCTTCTATCAGTAGTTTCTGCCAGGATATTTTATCACACCAATGGAAGAGTAATTGGTTCAGACACTATCCTACTCAATTCTTCTCATGTATATCCTGTCTGATTTTCAGAAAAGTCCAGACCACTGGTCAGCACATAATCTAACATGAGTTCCTTTTCCTCCTAATGCTTATTCCTTCTCTGTTCTCTAGCACACACACACACACACACACACACACACACACACACACACACTCACACACACACATGCCACAAGTACAAAAAGATCCCAGGACAGCAACCTTAGCTACTCCCTAGTGCCTAATGGCCAAAATAGCTATTAGACATAATTTATCAGAAATCTTGAGGGTACCTTTAAAAAAGAGCCAAAAGCCACAGAGTGAGCTGAGAATAACTGTTTACAAGAGTTTCTTTACCTTTCCCCTCAAGTCTGATGCCTGCATGGTAAAAAGAAGCATCATTGTTTACGGGTCCAGAAGAGAGCACATGATCAGAGCATACAGATGAGGGAACACAGTGGGACAACTTTCCATAACATTGTTTTTTATGGTTGACCTTTGTCATGAACTGGTACAACTTCAGGGAGAAGAAAACAAGTGCCCACCAATCATGTCCTCCCTGATAACATATTTCTTAACCAAGAACAACATTTTATACCATGCTGTTAGATACAAGGTACAAAAGGAAAATGCACAGATATGGAGACACAGTGTCCCTCAGATTAAAGTGCCTGAGTAGGTACCAGAATGCAGAGAAAATAGTCATTAGAAAAACAAAAATCAAGAAAACCTCTTTATCTTTTTTTTTTTCCCTATTGTGAATCCACTTTCCTATCTGCGTACAGTTTTCTGGATTATTTAAAGAATTTTTACTATATAGTTAAAATGAAACTGACCTTCACATGTAAACCTGGAGTACCTATTGGTTGTAAACCACCCAAATGTCTGACTGAAAGACGTGTGCCAACCTCCTGAATTGCTTTCCACAAATGCTATCTCCCAAGACTGTAATGTGGTCTCTGGGACTCAGAGCCCTGGTACAGTGTGCACTGCACTCTGGATGGTAACCCCAGATCTGGGGATAAATAATTGAGTATGGTCTATTTAATGACAATAATACCTGCCCTCATCATTCATTTATCAACCTCTTGTGATAGTAATTAGAATAATAAGGTTTCATGGGCTTTCAAGAATGCTTTCACAGTTACCTGAAAGAGCACACTTTGGCCTGACTTACAAAACAGATAATTTACCTACAGTATATGATACAGCCCCGAGTACACAGAAGAGTCAAGACATGCTATTCTGCCTTGACACATTCTCATCCCTGAAACATGTTCCCTTTGGGTTAGGTTAAGTGAACTTTTCTTTCCTCTTGTTCCCAGTTTGATGGCCTGATGAAGCAACCAATTTCTTGCTCAAATAAATGAAAGACATTTCAAAATGTGCTTAGGCTGAATATAATCAAAAATTTTGTTCATGAATACTTCCCAGTGAAGGAAACAGAAGAATGGAAGGTCTTTTGATAATAAGCACTGACATTTCAAAACTAATTATCCAAGTTATCTATAAAACTCAGACTTTTCTAAAATATTGCTGAGTAATTAAAATAGAATTACAGAAGTTGCTTTCCTGCTCCAAGATAGAAAAAAAGAGCATAGGCTTCCTAGATAACATATATTATTATAAATATAATTATATATGTACATATATATAATTTAAATTATTCTAATACTGGAAGTAATGAGTCACTATATGTGTTAATTTAAAGGGTATTCTAGTGACATTAACAAAGATAGTTGAGATGTTCAATAGCATCCTCTACAAAATGGAAATGATAACCATGTTGCTTAAGAGGATTTTCATAGTTCCCAAGGCAATACAAGATGCTTAGCCTAGTTTATGACAAATAGCATATACACTATAAGATAATAACTTTGGTTAACAGTATTTTCTAACAGAGCTGACTTTCACTCCAATTTCCTAGTACATAATACAACACATTGCATGCACGTAAATTTCAACACTTCTAATTGAATAAATTAACGTAGGTGAGAGTACTGGATGTCAATAGAGCTGTGGTTTCTAGATGCCAGCACCTTGGCATCATTGTAGGCTCCTTAATAGTTCCCAGGCCTATGCCTTTGCAGCCTCAGATCACTTAAGTCACATCCTCCAGGGATGAGATGCAGGTCAAAGTCTTTTCAGTATCCCAAACAATTCAGATGTGCAAGTTAAAAGCAATTTCTTGTATTGAGTCAAATATCATTAGCTGAGACTATATTTAAGAGGTTTTCATATGGTAGAGGTAGTGTCATCCCTGGGTTAATGCTCCTGAGTTCTATAAGAAAGCAGGCTGTGCAAGCCATGGAGATCAAGCCAGTAAGTAGCAACCCTCCATGGTTTTCAGAAAGCTGATCGGAAATGCTTCTGCATGTATGTAATTGTTTTTGATGTGCCCTTGGGAAAGCAGCACTCTGTCTATTCTGAATCTTTGTGAATAAATTTATTTTCATGTATCTGGTTCATACCTCTCAAGAGAGACAATTTAACTGACCATCTGATAGCATGAAGCAAAAATGGAAAAAAGCACAATCATTTGTATGCACTCATATAATGTTTAAGCTTGTATAGCTGGCTTATTTTAGTATACTTTTAGATAAATCCCATTTCACATTTAAAACATGCATGTTTCAGTCTACCATGGTGAGATATGAAAGAGTAGAGACTAAAGACAAGACAACAGGGAATAGAAACTACATTCAATAGCAACACACTTTTTTTTTTCCATGCAGACAGCAATTCCAGTTGCCCTGTTAATCTTTAACTCCATTTCCAGCATCCTATGACATCTTCTGGCTTCAATGGGCACCTGCACACATGTGTCTGGTTTTGTTATGTTGTTGTTTGTTTACTCTCATTCTCAATAACATTGTCCTCAAGCATCTTTCTCAGTTCATTTTTAGATTATTATATAAATGAAACTAAAAACCCCAAAGAAAATATCTATTCTCCAGTAGAACCATGATCCCTAAATTTTTTTTATTAACATCATTTGAGTGGCCTTCCACAGCACAGGACTATCCTCCTAGGCAGGCTGCCATCTTCAAGGGTTCTGTTGGATCTCCTTGCAAAGACTTCATAGCTGTGCCTATTAATCTCCTCTTGGAGAAGGAGTGGGGAGGGATGCAGGGGACAGGGGGGTGGGCATAGACACATGACACCTTACTATAATATCCAGCCAGCACTTAAAACCAATTTTATTAAATTCTCTCCTAAATGAATGTGGTCTTGGGGTTTGGGGGAAGCAGAGAGAAGATATGGTTTGAACATAGAAAGGACAGGGAGCTTTATCTGGGTAACTATAGGTAAGCCTTTATCCCTTCTGGGTAAGACTTTCCAGTATGGTTTTTATGGGGAAGGGGTACCCACATCTCTGTAAGTAACCCCTCACCTATGCTCTGTGAGGATATCCAGTATTAGTTCCTCAGAGTGAACTTTAATGAAATTGTGCACCTGCTTGTCATTGAAACCATAGGAAGAAGGAAGACACTGCTTATGACTTCCCTATGGGAAGGAATTCCAGTAACATCTGCATATAAATGGGTTTTAAAGTAATTTATCCCCTATCACTAATAAAAACTCATTGAAATATGTTACAAATAAAGCAGAGAGTGATCAGATTTTTATCAGATTCAAAGGTACTATAACTGTTCCCTGAGTATACTGGTTTGACACACTTTAGGGTCATCTAGGAAGAGGAAACATCAGTTAAGAAAATGCCATCTGACTGGCCTGTGGAAGGTCCTGACCCACTATAGGCAGTGCCAACACCAAATAACTGTCGAGACTGTACTATTGTCTGCAGGAGGAACTGAAAAATAACAGAATACACTGCCCCAAAATGTGTCACTTAAATGTATGCCATATTATGCAAAAGTATTATAAAATGTGCCAGAAACAGATCAAATGGACAATTTTGAGCTGAAGCAAAAAAAAAAAAAAAATGTAAGCTTTTTGTGTCCTTATTTGGCAAGAATTAGGAGAGATAGCTAAAGGTTTTTTCCCCATTCCCTACCTTTTATCTGCTCAGAAGAGATATCTGTGAATTTTACTATCTGGACCATATCTTCCATTGCATTGTAGTTGATTTCCACAGTTTACTACCCTGTAGTCAAAGTCCTTTTTCATAGCCCTGACTTCTCTAGACATGTGTCCTGTGGTTAGGATTCTAAGTAAGAACATGCAGAAACCACTCTTTGAGTTACTCATCACTCAGTAGTAGTCTGTACAAGCTCAATGACTATGGCAATAAAATTTATTTTTCTCACATTAATGTGTTTTGTTAGTTTCACTCACAGAGTCCAAGCCAACAAACCTAACAATAGAAGGAAAAGAATGGGCTATTTTCTTCTGTCTCTGCAGTACAATACAAGCCAGATTATTGGCATTTAATATGAAAAATTCTATAGTGGTGATTTTATACACATGTCAATATATATTTTTCCTGAATAGTATAAGGTTTCATGTCTATTGGCCACCACTCTTTAGGCCTTTTGTTTTAATGAGTACCTTGAGGATCAGGAAAACAACATTACATCCTAAAGATTAGAGAGTATGGGGCTGTGGAGTAATGGATCAACCCCTAAAGAATCTGGACATTCCTCAGCCAGCTATCAAGGATCTGGTGTTTAAACCAAAATAAAATTTGATGAGAATGTGACCTTAATGCTACAAATGCATCTTAAAATCTGAAATTCTCAAAATGAAGGCAGTACACTGTTCTTATCAGCAAAGACTTTGTTAAAAGGTGGTGTTTGCATTCCCTTTCATAGTGAAAAAAAAATGTACTCCCAGCATCATGTATGCGACACTGACACAGATACTGTTCATCCCACTGCCAAGGATGAGCACACTAATACAATTTCTGAGCTACATTTGAAACAAGCTTTATTGAATACTGGCCACAATGATAGGCACTGGTTGGGTCCATACCCAGGATTCCTAGAGTATGGCTCTGAAGTACATGAGACAGGGGCTTATAAAGGAAAAATCCAACAAGGATATGTACTTCCCATCTTTGTCCAATTGGGGCTAGCATACACCCTGACATCAACCCTGCCTGTGTACCTGCTACCTACATGTGATCAAGCACATCTTGTGTAGTTGGGGCAACCAAGCTTTTTTTAACATGAACAACAGCCTCAGTATTCCTGGAAGTTATCTGTGCTTGAACAGTTTGGGTCTACGGGTTACAGTCATTGATTTGAAGATCTCTTCAGCACAGTAATTTAAACTTAAAATATAATTTTAGCCTTCACTTTAGATCCACTCAAGTTTTAGACAAAACATTTATTCCTTTGTGTGTGTGTGTGTGTGTGTGTGTGTGTGTGTGTGTGTGTGTGTGTGTGTGTAGCATTCAATACAGTTTTGAGGCATCATCACAGGTGCTGGGAACTAAACTCAGACCTAGCAGAGCAGCCATTGCTCTTAATAGTAGGGTCATCTCTCCAGCCCTTTATTTTATTTCTATTATTGTTTAATTTTCTCTTTTATTTAGCCACAATTTCTACAGTGTGTTAAGTGTTTGAAAACTCTTTTTAAAACATAGAGAATTATTTCTGTATCTTAAACTATACTAAGAAAAATGATACATAGGACTATAAAATGTTTACAACAATAGTAAAGGAGTAAGAAAAATGGAGGCTTTAAAATTGTGGGACATGCAGTAGACACTGTAGACACTGCAGATAATAACTGAATTAGAAACTATGCAGCTGGTAGAATTTATGTAGGAAGGAAAAGGCATTCTAGGTATTGGTTTGCAGGATTTATCTAACAAGGATCATATTTCCATCATGAGTGGCACACACCTATAATCTTTGATTAGTATTCTTTTATTAATACTCAACTCTCTACAAGATCATGTACATGGCTTGGAAAATAGAAATTCCTTATTCTGATTCAGGCATGTGTTTTCTAACTAAGCATTTTTTTTTTATAAATTCTGAATAGGGTGAGACAAAAGAATTCTCAGGATGCTGCTGTGACTAGGAAACATTCTGCTGTAAAAACTGACAAAATGCTTCACCACAATCCCTATGTGTTCCTGTGATTATTTTTTAAAACATTTGTAAGCATTAGGGCTTTCTTTTTTCAAATTGTGCAATGATATCTGGAACTATTGAGTCTAAAATGTTCCAACAGAACTTTTCATTAACTGTTAGAACTATGTGTTCTGTAGTTTGGTTCATGAGTGGGCAGGCAGTTTAAAATGATATTTTCAAAATCGTGGTAGTCCAGTCCATTCTACAAGTAATCAGGACTGCCTGGTGAATCTGATTGTTCACAACGCGACAAACTCAGAATGGAGGACCATCCTCTGCATCAGAATCAATTCTTAGATAAGGCCATCCACAGAGCACACAGATCCTTCACAGTCTGGTCCTTCTGATAAATTGACTTGGAATCTTACTATTTCACTGTGTTCTTTTGTGTCTTCTGCTCTAAACTATCCTGACCCCTACAACTAAGTACTTGCCATAAAATACAATAGCACTATTTGCAAAAATATAAAAACCAATAGATATGAGTCATAAATCTTCATGAGAATATCACAGTAACTATATGAATACGTTTTGTATATGTAATATATCAAAGAATATGTATAAACCTATGAATATATATTGTGACCTTATCAATACAACTATTTAAAAGCATTGATTCATCTTAATTAAAAATTTGTAGTTCCTATAAAGGATGAAATCTTAAATATGTTACACTGCAAATAATTATTCCTATTTCTTATTCTCCTCTCAACTTGTTATGATACTCTAATAATGTTCTCCAAATATGTGTTTTAGTATGTATATCTTAATAAAGCATAACCATTGTATCATCCCAGTAACAACGAACATTTTTAAAAACTCACAAAATATTATGGCACTTAACGTTGCTTCAAAATTTCCCTAAAGATAGCCTCAAAAAAGCCCTTAGTAGTTCCTTTATTATAAACCAGATTATATCCACAATATATGCCTTACCTGAGGTCAGTATAAGATTTCCAAGAACAGCAAACACTCATTTTTCTAATTATTTGCATTTGTGCTTATCAGACCACATTTGCTTTCTTTCTACTGCTAATGTATTAGATTAAATATATTCCAAGTAATTCCTAGATAAAATTAAGTGTTAACAAATGCATCTTGTTTTATCACCTTTCAAATCAACATTATATTTATAGTCTAATACAAACTCCAAAAACTGGCTGTTACTTTCAGCTAAACTGAAGAGTATAAATCCAGTTATTTGAGTTTTACCAAAACTTGTTTAAAGGTGGGGAGCTCTTGAATATTGAGAAAACTGACTCAGTGGGTCTTATCATGCATCATACACTGACAGATAAGGCTGCAGAAATAGGCAATGCTGAGTTGCAATTATGATGATTGCAGGTATAGTTCAGTGGTAGAACATATGCTTAGCATGCACAGTCCCTAGATGCTATCCATAATAATAAAAGCACATGACAGTAACCATACTTTTCATTTATCTTAAATAAAACTTTAGGACTTTCTTATCCATGATATTTATTATTTATTACCATTAAATGGTACTACATAAAAATCCTGCTATTTTGAAGTTCATTATTTCTATTTTAACTATAGATAAAGTAATAAACTTCATAAGAAAATGTGTCCATTATTGAATAAAGATTCTTACCAACAATTTTTGGAAATACCATTGAACATTAGCATAGCTTAGAATCATTTTTCCATGACTCATGTCTTTCTATTGTCCATTGGGGAAGAACTTTTGGCTGATTTAATTAGTACACATGTTTGAGATTTCAAACCAGACACGAAAGCAATAATCAAGTGCACAATTTTCCCAAAGAAAATGGAGTAGTAGCCCTGGGGCCACTTGAGAACCCTTTCCATCCACAGCAAGGATGGGAACACCTGTAAGACTGCACCATGGTCAAATGGTGCAGTGGAGATATGGAAAGTGAATCCTGAAGCAGACAAAGGTTCTTGGAGACAGACAAAAATCCATTGATCGTGCATTTCAAAGATCATCATGGCAAAGGAAATTTTATAAAACATGTAAGTCTTAAGGGGGAAGAGGATCAGATTTTGTTGTTATTATTATTTCTTTTAATAACCACTAAATGAGCATCTCAAAGTATTTGATGAGAATTAGTAAAATGAACCACAGCAATTTGCTAGACACAATTGCACGAACAGTACTAAAAGGAAATTGTTAAGTTTTCACAGGTGAATTATCTATAAATAGATAAATTCTAAGACAGGAATTTACCAAGTATATTTTTCTTGCTTAACTGTAGTTTGTGAGTCTCAAACTAGTACTGAGTTATTGTAAAGTCATATTCTAATGCGACAAAGATGAGGTTGTCAATTGACACAAGTGAACACCAATATAAATAAGAGATTTTAAATATCGGTCCAGAACTAGTTTCTCTCAATGAAATGTTTTCTTCTTTGATTTTATAAAGAATGAAAAAAGAGGAAGTTAGTCCAACTGGAGAAAAGACATGATGGGAGTATCATATATATATATATGATTCTGTTGTTGGTTGATGAATAAAACACTGTCTGGCTAATGATGAAAGAAGATAGGTGGGACTAGATTGAGAAGAATTTTGGTAAAAGTAGACAGAGAGGGCCTGCCAGAACAGCCACCATATAGGCAGCCAAAGGAGTAATAGGCCAGACCCTTCTCTGGTAAGAACATGTGGAAATACTTAGATTAATAGAAATGGGTTAAAAATTAAGACAAAGTTAGCCAATTCATAATTAATATAAGTCTTTGTGTGTTCGTGTGGGGCCAAGGTGGACAGGCTGGCAGGAAAGAAATCTCGTTACAAAATGGCACTAACGTGGGTTGCATGAATTTCCACATAGAACCTGACAAAATCTTAAAGGGGATTCTAAAAACAAAAGAACAGAGAACAAGCACAACTTCTTGGTAGCAACATTTTCTCGGATGGGTTCTGTTTGAGAGAGCCTTGCAGAGGCTCGCAGCCCCTTTAAGGGAGGCTTCCTGACTCAGTACAAGAGGCAAAAACTAGGTGGCTCTTTTAGCAATGCTGTTTAGCAAATAAAAACTTGTGGCCACGTTGCAGAGAGGGAGGAGTAATAAGAAAAAGAATCAAGACCAAGTTTCAGAAACCCACAGAGAGTTGACCTGAACAAGGGGCAGCCCATGAACCCCCAGACTGGTAGCTTGGAAACCTGCATTGAACTAACTCAGACCCCCTGAACATGGGTCTCAGTTAGAAGGCCTGGGCAGTCTAAGGGACCTCTGACAGTGGAACCAGGATGTATCCCTGGTGCACAAAAGGACTTTGGGAGCACATTCCCCATGGAGGGATACTCCCTTAGCCTAAAAGCAGGAGGGAGGGCCTAGTCCCTGCTCCAAATGAATTGACAGATTTTGATGATCCCTCCTGGGCCACTGCTTTCAGAATTCTTGCTTGATCAAACCATATTAGTCTGGAAGGAATCCACAGCTTTTCATTTTCTGTGGAAACAAAACAAAACATCTTTTCCAAAGTAACCTGACCTTAGACTTAAATTTTAAAGTCAGAGCATTTTCAAAATATATAGATTGGATTAATCCAGCAGCATTTATAATCAAATCTCTGTGAGCAGCTATTGCTCTTTCCTCAGCAATCAAAAAATTCAAAGACAACATAATAACATACAGTCTCAGATCTTCATGTAGCTTTTTTATTACTCATTTTTTTTACCTTTTTTTTTTTTTTTTTTTTTGACCGGGTTTCTCTGTGTACTTTTGTCTGACCTGGAATTCACTCTGCAGACCAGGCTGGTCTTGAAATCATAAAGATCTGCTTGCCTCTGCCTTCCCAGTGCTGGAATTAAAGGTGTGTGCCACCACACCAGATACTCTATTTCTTCTTTAACTACTTTATCCTTTTACTTTTCTCTCCCAAGTCTACATATATTTTTAAGCACACTGTAAACCCTTTAGTTTTTTTTTTTCATCTGAATCTGTCTCATAAGTTAAGGTCATGTATAAATACATACATTAGTACTTATGGGTTAATAATTAAGACAGAGCTAGCCAATAAGAAGCCATAGCCATAGGCTAAAAGTTTAGTAACTAATATAGTGTCAGTGTATTTATTTGAGGCTGAAGGGTAGTGGGACCTGGTGGACAAGAAAACTACAGCAACAAAAATATACTGGAGAACAAAAGACATCTTCACCAAATACTGCTGTTCAAACTGGACAGCTACTTGTAGAAAAATACAAATATACCCATACTTATTACCCTGCACATAACTCCATTCCAAATCTATCAAAGACCTAAACATAGAATCAAACATTCTGAACCCAATAGAATGACAATACTTCCTAGAGGAAGCACGAATCAAGTGCTTGTGGTGGACAGAGCACTCTGCTGGGTACAAAAACAAAGGTGCACTTTTCATACACTCTGTGTGTTTATATTAGCAATCTATTTTGAAAGGAGCATTTCCATATTCTGTATAAACCAATTACTTATCCTCAGAGAGTATCTCACTACACATGCCACCTTGCCTAATTCTAGCACTATTTTGAGTTCTTCCCAGTGACTTCATGAAGTGGGGTTACATTTATTTATCTCTATGCATAGTAAGAAAACTCAAGACAAAGAAGTTTCAGGAAACACTGTCTCCCACTTGATAGCAATGTGTGAAATCATAGACACATAGGGTATCAAAGTGACATTTTGAAGAACAACATTCATATGAACTGCTTTCCTGTTCTTCAAATGAAAAGTGACATCTATTCACTAGATGCTAGGAAGAACAGGAAACAAATAACTATGTATCATAATACACATCCGCTGAAAAAGAAACTAGTGTGATGAAGTATGAGTATGTGGTGTGTGCACATGCTTAGTAGTCCTCACTTATGAAATCTTTCCTTCCTTTTCAATGTCAGATGAAGAAAATGTGTATTCTCAAAATCTCATGACAGCTGCTCACAATGAACTTATGCCCCAAGGAAGGAGGCAGGGCTGAGAGCTCTGCACAGAAACACAAGCATAGTCTATCTGGCTTTCCTGGAAACATGTTAGCCTCCTCATTCCAAAACTAAAGCAAAAAATATTAATTAAAAGCCAAGATATTGGTTAGGAGAATGAGACTGAGCAGGAAGGAATATTAGTTTCATGGCTTATATTTTCCAGTTGCTGTTCCTGTTTGGATGAAGTGCTAAGAGTACCTTACTTTGTTTCTTATTCTAAACTAATAAATCACGGATTCAGACAGATACAATGGAAAACTTCTGGAAACACTAGATCTGGGTTCTATAAAGCTTGGAAATTATTCAGTAAAATATCTACTTTTTTGTTTTCTAAAGTATATTACTTTCATTGATATTTTATCATGAGCCAACTCCATTAAAAAAAAAAAAAAGACCTAGAGATCTCATACACTCTCATTTGTATTCATGAAGTCAAATCTGTTCCCTCCCTAAAATAAGCATTTTAAAGTACCCAGATAGGATCAGGTTTGTAATGTTTTCTATTTTAACCTCCATGAAAACATTCATTCTCCAGCAGGTGCTTCATATGCAAGCACTGTATACAGTAAGCACAACATAGACCTCTTCTGAAGGTAACTGGCTAGTAACCACATGGTGTCCTCCCTCTTACTTCAGGTCTTCCTTGCCTCGAACTGATTGAGCTAAACCACTTTACCTCTGAGGACAGCAATTTTTGAAGTACGGACCATAACCTACCCTCTTGGATTTGTAAATTACTGAAGTTGGAAGTAGCTTTAGATCAAACTCCAGTCTCTTGGGGTTTGTGTTTGTGTGTTTATTTGTTTGAAGACTACATCCTAGCAACAAAATAAAGTGGTTGCTCAGTTAGCTTTAGCTACAATGCTGTGTTATATATAGTCAGAGGTTTTAGTTTCTGGTGAATAAGAAGTATGCTAGTAATTTTCTATCCAGATGTGTTATTTCACCCCTGTTGAGTGCAGTTGCCTTTTACTGTCAGGAAGACCTAGTGCAAAACTTATGAGTAACTAAAATGTGGAATATACTTAATATTCACACTAGTAGAAATTTTATAGATAAGTAATGTAAATTAGCCTTGACTTTCAGATGAATAAAAAATGGTCCACACTTTCCCCATCTCCATGCACACATATTCCTAACCATTATATAAACTATTCAAAGTGATATACTTAATGATGTCCCTGTTTCTCAGAGCTGAACACAGTGGCTCTAGATCCTGATCTTGTATCCATGCTCTTTAGAGTAAGAAATAAAGACTTCTATCTTGGGCATCTATGCAGATATCTCCATGAATTTGAGTAAAGGCTATACATTCTAAACTGAATTCACACAAAGAACATATGAGAAGCACAATTGTGCATGGGTGGGGGAATGAAGTATAAGAGTTCCTTTCATATCTATAGAACCAAACCCACTGCTTTGAACATGCCAAGCACCCACTGCTGAGCCTTACTGGAGTGTCCCCATGGAGATACAACCATTCCCAAAGCTTCCTGTCTATGTAGTAACTGCTTATCCATCTTTCCCCCTCACCCATTTTTGCAGTACTGGCATTTGAACCAAGAGCCTCACACACGGAAGGCTCTTGCTCTGCCACTCTATTGTGTTCCTAGCTGCATTGCTATCTTATGACTGGGAACCCTGAAAATGCTTATATAGCTAGTGGGAAATGTTTTTTAAAAGTTCATCCCTGAAAATTTACACACAAGAAACACTATATAAACTGATCGAGTTGTATTCGTGTATTTAGGAAACATACACATTCTTGCACACATACATATACATGCAAAAACAATGAAAACAGAGGCCATGAATTTGAAAGGAGGGAATAAAGGGAGAGAGGAATTATGTAATTATATTACAATCAAAAACTATACAGACTTGGGAATTACTGCTGAATAACTCCCAACACTCTCAGAACCATAAGCTGCCATTCCTTAGGCTTTTCTCTTGACAAGTTCAAAACCATTGACTCTGTCTATAATCAATTTTATAAGTTTTATACATTTTGAGTCCAGAGCAGAAAGGAACGTTTTAGAATCTCACATACACCCAAGCCTGGGAAAAAACATCTGGTCCAATAATGGTGAGCCTATGGTCTTGGTTCCATAGACTTAGCAAGAAGAAAGTCTTGAGACTGCTTCTGGGAAAAAACAAAAACAAAAAAAAAAAAAAACCATGATCTTGAAAACCTACAAGACTGTCTCCAACTAACAATTTGAGCAACCATGGAAAGGCTACCATAAATGCCCTTTCCTGATAGTAAGATCAACAACTAACTTATCTACCATCATGGAGCCCTCATCTAGTACCTATTGGAAACAGAAGCAAACACCCACAACTAAACACTGAGTTGAACTAGAATCCAGATGCAGAGAGAGAGGACAAGACCAGGTTGCAGGAACACATAGAGGCAGCTAACCTGAACAAAGAGGAGCTAATGCCCCCCTCCCCAGACTGATAGCTGGGAATCCAGCATGGGACTGACTCAGACCCCCTGAATATGGGTCTCAGCTAGAAGGACTGAGCAGTCTAAGGGACCTCAGACAGTGGAACCAGGATGTATTCTAGGTGCACAAAAGGACCTTGCGGACACATCCCCCATGGAGGGACACTCCCTTAACCTAGAGACAGGAGAGAAGTCCTAGTCCCTACTTCAAATGACTTGACAGATTCACATGACCCCACCTGGATGGCATAGCCCTATATGTGGATTGGGGGTGGGGGGATGGGAGGGGAGGGTGGCCAGGGTGCAAGTGAGGGAAGAGAGAGGGTAAGAGGAAGGGAGGGAGGGGGAAACTGGGATCAACATGTAAAGGAGAAGAAGAAGGAGAAGAAGAAGAAGAAGAAGAAGAAGAAGAAGAAGAAGAAGAAGAAGAAGAAGAAGAAAACACTTTTTCAAAGTAGAGTTTTCTATGTCTTAAATAGAGTTACCACTGATGCTATGAAATACCATGACTGAAAGTAACTTGGGGAAGGAGGAATTTATTTGGCTTATACTTCAAAGGTGTTTCCCAGATTTTGCTGAGTGTTGACACTATCTCCTATGCTTTTATAGCATATCATCCTATAAATATAAGTTCATGAGAAACAGTTGGTCAGAAAGACTTGACATCTCCTTCAATTTGGTATAGCCAACAAATTGAAATCAAGAAATTCAAACTTAAGTTTGAAGCCTGTGTCTACTCTACTTTCTTACATAGGAGTTTCAGGTAAACAAGTGTGTGGTGTGTGTGTGTGTGTGTGTGTGTGTGTGTGTGTGTGTGTGTGTGTGCGTGTGCGTGTGCGTGTGTGTGTGTGCGTGTGTAAGAGGTTGTGGGGGTGGGTGAGGGTATATGGGGAGGGGATGTTCTATAGCTCCAGGCTGCTCCTTGGCATTCCTACTCAGTTTTATTCTCTGAAAGTTCATGACATTATTATTTTCTAATACTTAAACTTCTGTACATAGTTCGTGTGTGTGTGTGTGTGTGTGTGTGTGTGTGTGTGTGTATCCAGGTTTAGGATTTCATGAGCTGTTTATATCTCAAAATATATTCCCGGAACCAGAAGAGACCTACAGGTTGCAAAATAAGGTTATTTCTACATCTATGTCAACAGCATTATCATTTCATTAAATTTAAATTAAAAGTATTTTGATTCACAAACAGATGCATGGGCCTATGTGCGCACACACACACACACACACACACACACACACACAGAGAGAGAGAGAGAGAGAGAGAGAGAGAGAGAGAGAGAGAGAGAGAGAGAGAGAGAGAGAGAGAGAGAAGATGTTGTTTGGAGCTTGGAAATCTCCAATCCATAAGGTAAAAGCAGACACAAACTCTGTAAAGAACAGTCAGATCCCAAAACAAAAGGTGGTTTTATTTTATTTTTAACAAAGTAACTGAGCTCTCAGGAAGTTAAAAACTAAAATAATTTCCTCAAACAACACACTGATTCTAGCAGATTCGGGCCTAGAAGAGAACTGTGTTGAGAGCTTCTCTAATTCCTTTCATCATTACCAGCAACAATTAGGTGATCTCATCACTTGACAGCATTATGAGTGAAACAGGGAGAAGGGAAGATAGTTTTGGAAACCCTCCACCATATATAAAACCACCTCATGGAAAAATAACACCTGGGGCAAAATAAAAAAATACCGACGTAGGTATCAATGCCTCTGTATTCCTTTGCACAGCCTGCCTCTCCCAAGGTCACAGCAGACAAACAATGCTGTCTCTCCCACCCTAACCCCAGACAGAGATGCTTGCTTGATTTTGCATGTGTGACATATAGGAAGCTATGTGCAGGGTGTATTTGCACTCACATCAGCAGTCCACATGAGAGTGAAAGGGGGTAATTCCCATGTGACCAAGAGCTAGATGGTGGCATAAGCATCAAGTGAACCTTATGTATTGTTGTAGCAGCTCAGCAGCCTGCCTATGCTTTCATGGAAGCCATGATGAAAAGGTTCACTAGAATCTTGAGTGCTATAGAGAAACCCAGGCAAACAACCATATAAACCTGTGAAGTTCAAACATTATTTTGCAAAGAAATAGTAACTATGTAAGCTCAGTATAAGGAGCAGATGATTCAAGGTGACCACAGAAGTTATGACAGCCTACATGCTGATGTTGTTCATACTTTTCAGTTTATAATTGTTAATCCCAAACCTCTCTGGCACATGCATACATGTGACTATAGCATCATCTATAATACATAAGTAATCAAATCTGAGACATATGTTTCTGTGTGGTAAAACTAGCAACCTACTTGAGAACTTCAATTTTCTTCTCCATTTTCCAAGGTTTGCATTTGACAGTAGCAATCATTTGTCTATTCTCATCTAACTCTGCCTTCAGTCGTTCCAATTCCTCTTCGTCGATTTCTTCTTCTTCTTCCCTTTAAAAGAAAATGAAAGGTTAAACCTTTGCTTCATTTCCAAACCTAAAAGACTCCTGTCAGATACGCCAGCCCTCTTTTCCAACTCAGCTGCCCAAAGTAAATGAGGAGTCCCCTAAGCTCTAGAATTCACATCCCAACACTGCCATCCGTCCAGCTTGAGGATTATTATAACCTTCAACAATGCTATTTGCATTCTAATGCTCAAAATGGGAGAGTTCTTTTATGCCCTCAGCCTCCAGCTGTCAGAATGAGGAAGCTGTGAAAAGGATAGTTACAGATCCATCAAGATACACACTTCTCTCCTCTGTTCCCCTTGGCAGCTATCCTCCCTGGTTCTACATTTCATTTAAGAATCTTGGTTTTTCAATAAGGATAATAAATTAAAGGTGAAGCTGTCTTTGAAGTGTCCTTACAAATTTTAAATTAGCCCCATCTCATGAGAAAAGGGGAAAATTTGAAACAGGGGAAAAATGAAACTCTGCTTCTCAAAGGAAGCCTAATCTCTTAATTACACCCAAAACTTCATTTGATAAAATTCAGCTTGAAATACTTTCAGTTCAGGCAAAAGCTTTGAAGGCTCCTTCAAAGGAATTTTGTTTCTCACTAAGTAGATGCCATGCTCTCTTTTCTGTGATCCTACTGTTGCAAAGCTGGAAACTAAAGAAAACAAAATCTAAACATGTGCCACGTGTTTTTACTGGGGCAGCATAATCCTATATTATAGAAATCAAATCGTTGGCAATAGATTGTTTTAATTATTGGGCTAGTGTTTCAATTTTAAATACCCCCTTTCATACTTAATATTATGGTGCTGAGACTGGGACTCAGTAAGTCATATTTTTGCTTTGTAAGCTGACTCTGCTTTATGTTCAGACTGAAGGAAACACTAAGTACCTTCCTTCACCTTTTCCAGGGGATTCCTGTCTACTTCCATTTGCCTCCTAGACTGACACTTCCCCCTTGGCAACACTTGATTGAAGGAGCTGAATGGCCCTGCCACAGGTGGAGGTGAGTCTAGTCTGTCATTTCTCCCAACAGGAGCAGAATTAACTTCATCCTTTCTGTGCATCAGCCCTCTGTAGCACTCCAAGCTTCAGCTCTCTGGATCTCTCCACTACACATCATGGTTTCCTTTTGATACTTTCCATGGTTCCAGCTCATGAGTCCTAGCTGCCTTAGACAGATGTTGCCATCCTATTTCACTTCCCTGTTTGCCTTTACCAAAGAATGAGTTAACAAGTCTTTTATTTATAACACTTAACAACTCTCATACAAAATCCTCAGTATTCAATTCGTGGTTGAAGTCTCTCTCCTCACTAGAGCCAGACTGAAAAAGAGATTGGAAACTATTTACTATTGTTGAAAATATATTCTATAGTTTCCTGAGACTCTTACTGGACACAATAGGTATATGGGGGAAAGCCAATTTTAAATGATTAATTATAATGTAGGAGAACACATTTGCAGATTGCAAACCAGGTGGGAAAATGACTTTGTAATCTCCTACTAGTTGTCAATAACGCCTTCATTCCTCAAACAAAAACTCAGATTACCCCAAGAATAACAACTTCTAGTGGTAGTCTGTTTTGGGGACAAAATTGCTTGTCAACTCAACACACTTAAGAGGGAACCTCAGTTGAGGGATTGTTTCCATCAGATTGGCTTGGAAGCATGTCTGTTAGACATTTTCTTAATTCCTATTTGATGTAGGAAGGCCCAACCTACTGCAGAGGATGGTAAGCCTTAGAAGATGGGCCTGGGTTGCATAAGAAAGGTAGCTTCATCAGCCAGCCAGGGGGAACAAGTCAGTAAATAGCTTTCATCCATGGTTCCTACCTTTGTTCCTGCTTGGTTTCCTGCTCTGACTTCCCTCAATAATAGATTGTGAAGAGAAAGCTTAAACCAGGTGTCCTCAAAATGTGGGTCATAACCCCTTTGATGATCAAATGACCCCTTCACAAGGATCACATGTCAGATATCCACATTATGATTCATAACAGCATCAAATTTAAAGTTACGAAGTAGCAACAAAAATAATTTTATGGTTGGGAGTCACAACATGAGCTTTAGGAACTTGGAGAATCATTGGATCCCTTTCCCTCCATAAGTTGTTTTTGGTCAATGTTTTATCCCAGCAACAGAAAGCAAACTGGGAAATGTATTTTGATAAAAAATAGCACTCTTGGCTCACTAAGATGTGATTCAGATTGTCACTGGATAATTCCTTTTAATTAATTGTATTTATTATACAAAATCCTTTGATACTGTATAACAATGGCATAAAATACTTGAGACAATCAGAAGCAATATACAGGTTGTGTTGGTTAGTCTTAGAAAGGTTACATAGGTTTTAACAAAATAATTGAACTTGTTTCCATGTAGCTATAGATATGAACATGTTTCTTTTAAAAATAAAGAAAGGTGGCCAAAGGAACTAGATGCATGAAACTCTCAATAATGGAGTCAATTCATCATAAGAGATCTTTAAGATTAGTAACTTAATTATATGATATTTCAAGTCTTTAGTTGACCCACTATTCCAAGAATAACATGTGTGTATATTAAGAACTATAATATACTACATTACTAAGTTCCACCTTGAATCATATATGACTCTCTGAAAGGATAAAAGAAAAAGCCAATCAATGTATGAATGGCCTCAAAGCTTATAAATTTACATGTCAAGTATAAGAGACCATCTAACATACCTTTCTGACACTAACCTACTTCCTACTTCCTGTGTAGCCCTGATTTTCCAGAAACTTACATTTTTCTTAGCCTCCATATTCTTTGCTCATACTTTTTTCTCCCGCATGTATATCCTATCTTATTTCATAATAATTTGCATCTGGGTAGCTTCTCCCTTACTGTACTAAAAATTTGGAGGTCTGTATAAATATTTATTGAAGAAATGCTTATGTCTCAAACTTTCCTGAATAGCATTGAGTTTTCACCATGAACCCAGTAATTGAATCAAAGTATACTGAAACATGATCTACAAGGTTCCTATGACATGGGGAGGTGTACACTCCTACACTAAGCGACTTGGGATTTGTGTATTTTTAGACTTAGTTGTTAATTGTTCAGAACTCCTAGAGGATCCTGCTGTACTTCAAAGTGTGTCTGACAGATAAGTTGCCTTCAAATATCCAAGCAACTAAAGCACAACACTATCTGCATTACAATGAAAGTGCTTATCTAGGAATATCTAGGAACCACACAAAGAAACAGCTCTTCATATATATATATATATATATGTATTATATAATATATATTAATATATATATATACACACACACATATATATGTATATATATATATATAGAGAGAGAGAGAGAGAGAGACATATGTTCCACCTTCTAAAATTTAGAACTGCTCTGTGCAAGAAAGACTTTCTATCTTAAGCTTACTAAGAGTTGTGAGTAAAAAGAAGGCATAGCATACTGAAATTTTACTACTACGAATGTTTTGCTTACTCGTTTAAAAGTGGGTCAGGAAAAGCCTATGATATCACTAGAAATACTCTACAGTGTCTAACCAGGCAATATGTTTTAACCATAACCAAAGATAGCATTGTACCCTTAGATTTACTTGGATTTATATGTTTGTGAGGGTAAGGGAAACTCCCTAAGGCTTTGCTTGAACATTTACAGAAGAAAGATTTGAATTAATTCACTTAAGCCAATATGCCCTCATTTGCCTACTAATTTTCTTCAAAATATATTTCAAAAGCATATTTTCTGTCTTAAAAAGATTTGTATCTATAAAGAAAACAATAAAAAAAGACCCTAAAATATTAGTCAGAATACCAACATTAAATATACAGGACACTATGACTTTGACAATATAATTTAAAAATTCTGTGAAGACTAAAGTTAGCTATGTGGAAGGTTTGTGAGATAGGAATAACTGACTGTTAGGAGTACTATTTTCCCTATAGGTCTGGTCCCATCTCCACGCCAGCCCCAAATAACACACAGAGACGCTGTATTAGATATAAAGCTGTAGGCCAGTTACTAGTTGCTTATTGGCTAGCTCTGTCTTAAATATTAACCCATTTCTATTCATCTAAATAGTTCCACGTGGTATTATCTTACTGGAGAGAGAGCCCAGACCTCTGTTCTCTCCAGTCTGTACATGCTGACTCCTCTTTACTACTTCCTCTCTTCTCCTGGTCCCCTAGTCCCACCTATCTTGCTTTCCTATTGGCCAAGAATGCTTTATTCATTAAACCAATATGAGAAACATATTTACAGAATGACATCTCCCACCAGAATGATTACAGGATTCTCAGTCACCAAAAAAGAACAACTGAGATGACATACTCACATAGAAGATCCAGTTGATGAGCATGGATCTGATTCCCAGAGGCTGGGCATTTTATATGAGTTATAGGTGGGCCAGGTAAGCAGAAAGAATCCAGCCTATTGTATCTATCATCTTAGAAAGATTCTCTTCATTGGACATAAATGAGAAGGAAAAGCAAATTCTCTTATGTAATTTGTAGCACACAGGTGTACATTGGTGATGTTTTCTTAATGAAATCCTTCCTACAAAGAGTCAGTTTTGCTAACAAAACATAGACCTATATAATAGCACTAACCATCATAACATTACATGGGACTTGGAACTGGATTCCATTTTAAATTTTTTAAAAATACTTGTTAAAAAGAAAATGCAAATAAAAATAACAGTCAAAATCTAAAGCAAATGACATCATGGTATTGAAGGAGTGAGAGACTTTAGTTTGCAGAGCAAGGATGTAGGAAAGGAGCAGGAGAATAGTTCTTGCAAGCAGAATATAGAAAATCACAAAGAATGGACATTGCCATGGGTGGAAAGATCAGGAATTATGAGAACAAGAAAGATTACTGTGGTGATAGAGCTAGTGGTTATATGCTAGGCTGATCTTGTTAAATAGGGCTAGTTACTGAATCATCAGACCTTTGTGGAATAACTGAAGGCTCTAAATGTACAGCCAAGAGAAAGCCAGAGTACAAAAGAAGTTTCTCACAGGTCTTGGCCCACAACAAGGAAATAGACCACAATCCTGGAACAAATGATTCCAAATGACCAGCCCTGCCTGGGTCATACCTGGCCAATGGACAGTCTGGGTTCTTTCCAAGTCATTTTATGGTTTTTCCTTTTAAAGAAGAACAGGTCACACCTGGGTGATCTCTCAAACATGAGATCATACTTTGTAATCAATCACCTTGTACCCCATGCATGTATGCTGATTTGCAGTTTGTCTCTATAAAAAGGATCCTAACCTCTTTGAGGGGTGTGCAGCTTTCCCCGAGATTGCTGACACCTGAGTGCACTCGTTCAATAAACACCTCTTGCTTGTTGTATCACCTAGTTTTGGTGCTTGTGTCTCGGGTCTCTCCCATCAGCCCATCAAGACCACGAAATTAGGGTCTTACAGGAGAAGAAAAAAGAAATAACAGTAGAAGGGAAATTCAAAATTTAAGCTAAAATATTTCTAAAAGGAAGTACAGTCTATCATTGAAAAACTTTGTTCCCTACCTGACAAATTGCCATACAGTTTCGTCAAATAATGATTAATTTTTGTGATAATGTAATAGTTATTAAATACTGAAAGGTATCATCTTGGGGAGATGAGGTGAGAACATTCTACAGTGAGTAGAAGAGTAATGGATGTCACTGCCTGGTGGTAGTCCACAAAACCCCATAGCCTTCAAGTATAGAACAGGTAAGCTCTGTTAGAAGCGTCTAGGTTTTCCATGATTAGATGTGTGCAGGCACACTTTCCTTCCCTCCTTGCCATATGCAAATTTCCAGTAATCCAAAAAATAATCTTGGATCTTTTAAAAATAGCATTTAAACACATTACTCTCTACAGTGTCAGAAGTTGGAGCTAAAAAAAAATGCTGATTTTTTTAAAAATATAAATATGAGCTGAGTGTGGTGGCTCACACCTTTAATCTTAACACTTCAGAGGCCAGCCTAGTTTACTTAGTGAATTCTAAGCCAGCCAAGGCTTACAAAATGAGAACCTGTCTTCAAAACAAGAACAAACAAATTACATCTCTCCCCCCACCTCTCTCTGTGTGTGTGTGTGTGTGTGTGTGTGTGTGTGTATGTGTGTGTGTGTGTATCCCCAACCTTCTATGGCAGAAGTCAGCAGCATACTTTCTTTCTATAAAATTCCTAACATTGTAGGCTTTGAATAATACATACAACCCTTATTATAGGATTATTAATAATCCTATAAAACTGTAAAAAGTTGTTCATTGTTCTTATATATATTAAGTCATATTTTACCAAATACTTCTCCATTAGATAAAGACTGGAATTCATTCTTCTGGAGTTTTCATATATCATAAGCTAGACTGTATACTATTGATATTATAATTTTTAAATATTTAAAACAAATATAATATTATAAAAGCCTATAACAATTTAAGTTATTCACAGGGGACTTCCTCATAGTCCATTCTCAGTATGTGTGAATTTTAAAAACTGTATTTTAGTATTTAAATATATTTAAATGGAGTGCAATGGCAGAATTAGATTCAGTCTGTCATACTGGAAGTAATTTTAATGACTGACTAAAGTCTGGTGATTCCTTACATAGAACCATCTTCTTTTGTGTGTGTTTTTAGCTACACAAGGGAAATAACTTACGCTCCTCTCCTCAGCCTCCTCCGCCTTTCTTTTTCTCTTGCCTTCCTTGTTTCTTCATCCTCTGGCTCAGGTTCCGGATCATCCTCATTGATGACATCTCTGGTCCGTTTCCTCTTTGGTCTCAAGCTTTCTCTTCTAGGTAGTTTATCTTCTTCTTCACCTGACCACAGCAATTGATGCGTCAATAAGAAGCATCATAGAGTGCCTGTATTCTTTCACTAATAAGTTCATTCTGCTTTTTAAGAACTGTCTCACAAACCAGTCACTGCAACTATCAGTTCCAAACAATGTAAGAAACAATGTAAAATGAAATATTACTTTACACATCATGGATGCACACAAGCATGCATGGGCACAACACACACACACACACACACACACACACACACACACACACACACACATGCACACACGCACACACACACATACCCCTAACTTAATTTGCTCAGATATGGGTCTCTCCATTGCAATTAATCCTTACAGTTCCAGTCTTTGCTTATTAAGATAAATCATTGACTTGGAGTTGAGCAATATATTGTGATTTCTAAAACCATTCAAATCAGGCTCAAGTTTGAAGGCTGCCATGAAACATCTAATGCAAAATTAGAAAGCATTTATTTATTTATTTATTTATTTATTTACTTACTTACTTACTTACTAATTTATTTATTACTAGTTTTCCTAGGACAGAGACCAGGACTCACAGGGAAATGTTTACAAGCCAAAAGAGTTTTAGATAAATTGATTACATCTTAGAGTCTTCCTATTATCCACCCTTGTTCTAGCATTTTAGTATTCATTTTAGGAGTCTGCTTAATTTGACAAGGCTAGTATAAACTACTGAGTTCAATCAATTGTCCTACCTTTGTCTCACAAGTACCTGGGACTACAGGTACCACATCTAACTCATATAATTCCTTCTTATTTTTCTGAAATTATATTCTCCATCCTTTAAAATAATGCATAATTTCTTTATTTACTGTCCTCACTGGTAAATTCCACAGTCTGTAAGTAAGAGTGCTGTCTGATGGTTCTAGTGGGGGCTTTCTAATACTGTTACAAACCTTTTATGAAACACTTTGAAATTGAAGAGGAGAAACATTAACTCATTACATAAGACCCACACAACTGTCAAACCCAAGAGACTAAAGAAATTATTTCTGATGGCTATAGATTAACATTTTCAGAATTAAACATTCGTAAGTCCATTGTAACAACATAGTGAAAAGACTGTATACCATAACCAAGTAGGATTTATCAATGGGATTTAAATGGTTCAGTATGCAAGATTCAAATAATGTGGCATTGCTACCTTGACAGATGTAGGACAAATAGCACATTAATACATGTAGGAAAGCACTTCCCCAAACTGGACATGTAAAGTTTCATGTGGAAGATTTTACAAAATAAGAATAGAAAGAATTGCTTCACCATAACAAATATCATATGTAAACACTACAAGTATGGTCAACAGTGGGGAAAAAAAAAATCAATACGTTCCCTCAAAAAATCATGAGAAAGCCAAAGAAGCAAACTCTTTCAGCATAATATTGAAAAGCCTTACTTGAACCACCAGGTAGCAAAAAGAAAATAAGAAAAAAATATCAATGGAACAGTAAGCTATCAGTTTATAGAAGACATAATCTTACATGTGGAAAACCTCAATACTCTGTTAATATGTGTTAGAACAAACAAATAGTAAAAATCATAGAATTTACAAAACTTATGTAAAAATTCAGTTGTACATTTTTACACTAAGAATGAAGAATCAAAAAGGAAACTAATAAGACAATTGTAAAATAGGAGAGCCAAAAAGGAATAGAGCACCTTTGAATACACTTTACTGAGGAAATGAAAGACTTTTTTACATACTGGAAACATTTTTAAAAAATGTTGATGAAGGAAGTTAAAGATGACTCAAGAAGTAGAAAGACATAGTATATCTGTCTGTGTCCTGAAATGATTAATGTCATAAAAATCATCATAGTAGTGTAATACTCAATGAAAACTCAATTACAGTCTCAATATCATTTTTTTCAATAGAAAAGAAATTCCAAAAGTTCTTATGAAATTACAAAAGACCCAAATAAGGAAAAGCATTCTTAATTAAAATTAACACAATTGGGAATCCTGCAAGTTACAATGCCAAATTGTCAGGCAAGGTGTATCCAGTGGCTCAATAATGGCATTACTATTATGGGTGTAACCAACTATTTCCTGATTGAATTTGAGATCTGTTCCACTGGAGGGATTTCATGCCTACTACCATACACTTCATCAAAAAGCCCATGACTGAGAGGTGTTAGACCCTTGATGGATGGGGGCCTACTACTGTTATTTTGCTAAACAGATATGTTGTCAAACTGCTTTTAAATATATTTATGTTGATATCGATGGATTAAATGGATCTAACCTCGGTCAAAGAAGCTTTTGTTTTTCCATCTTTTGTTTGTTTTTACAGTAGGCAGTAGGCAATGCTGAGATTCTTTAAGTAGTTAAAGTTCTAAGAATAACTGATTTTTGATTGCCTCAGCCTTAAACTAGCAGGACATCTAAATTAACCCCTTCAGGGATCATGGAACAGTTCAGATGAGAGTGACAGAAAGAATGTAAGAGTCAGAGAATGAGAATAAAATGCTATGAAAAGCTTATTCCTAGACACAAACTGACTATTGTACCTATGAGCTCACAGCAGCAGTGCTATCTGCACAGGACCTGCATATTCTGTCTTGCTTGGGGAAGAGGGCTCATAAGGCTCTATCCCTTGCTAAGGAGCTATAGATAGTTACTGGTTGGAAGAAAGATACTCATGCATCTCAATGATGTAGCTACTAGTGATTTGCCCTTGATCAAGTAAACAACCCTCAATTACTGAGCATGCAGGGGACTCCAATTGTATGCAGCAGATCATGAACAAAAATGACATCAAAATAGGGGATGGAGGTTGATTGGAAGAGGAAGGCTTTCATTGAGGGGAGAGGATAGCCAAAGATAATGGGGAGACTACGATCAAAACACATTCCCTACATGTGAAATTAGAAAAGAATGGATAAAAACCTACAAAGCTGTGTCATGCCACCTGACTTTAAAATATAAATGTTCAGTAATAAAACCAAGATGTTATTGATGTAAGAGAACATCCATGTAGCCCAATAGAAGGGAACATAGATCCCCAAAGTAAACATGAATATGTACAATCAAGTGATACCCAAAAACATTCTAAAAAATACAAAATGAGGTCATCAACAAGTGACACTACAAGAATTAGATAGCTCCGTAAAAAGAGACTTCAACACTTAGTCTGCACTATGGCAAATATCAATTCAGAATATATTAAACTTGAATGTAAGAATTCAAGAATTCTAGAATTCCAAAACTACATGCTGGAAAGGCTTTATAATATTGATTTTAGCAATACTTTCTTATACATGACATCAAACATGCAAGCAATAAAAGAAAAAAATAGTTGTATAGTTAGCAGCTGAGACAGGATGGTGTCCTTAAGGTAAAGTCCTACATTAATACTACTTAAATACCTCCTTTTCCTATGGTTTCAGGTAAAACCAATTTAGAGAAAAATACTTTAGTATACCAAGAAGTATTTCTGTCAGCCACCTTCAGTATGCTTGCTAAATAAACATGACTGGAATATTTTTGGAATCTGCCCACAACTTTTAGCTAATCACACCCAAGAATGTGTTAACTATTTTTCCTCCTTGACTTGTAACCTTAAACTGAGCATCCTCCAGAAGTCTATCTTAAAGTGAGAGTGAACCAGATGTGCCACCTCTGAAGAGCTGTCTTGCACCAATACATTTAAGTTCAGTACGTCAGAGCCTCAGGCTTCCTTCATTCAAAGAAGACATTGCTTATGGAATAATCCCAATGCCCTGTCCCAGCAGCAGATGGTAAACCTGTCTCTATTCCTCTACCCTCAGGTCATGTTAATTTGCTTTGCACTCACCAAAAAAAGAACCATTGTGCTTAGCCATAGGACCCCATTAAAAAAAAAAAAAAGCTTTTATGCAATAATGAAAATGGTTCAGTTAAAAAAAAAAAAAAAAAAACAGAACTGCAGAATAAAATACACACTTGCAAACCATTTACCCGACAAGGGATTAATAGCGAAGACACAAAAGGTACTCCTATGAATAAATAATGAGACAAAATAATGGTCTGTAGTTCTGGGTGGTCCAAGCTCTCTAGGAGGTCTCTCCCTAGGCAGGGGCCCGACGATGGGGGTCAAAGTTCAGGCTCCAGCAGAGGAGAGCTGAGGCCTCTTTGGCAGAGGCTAGCCCACAGGAAGTTTCCTCAGGGATAGTCAGGTCTAGCTCTAGCCAAGGCCTCTAGTCAAGGTCTGGTGTTGGGGGACAAAGGCGGGGCTGATACTCAGGATGTTTCCACACAGATAGGCGGGTCTAGCTGGCACTCTCCAACTGAGTAGTGCCTCTTTAGCAGAGGTCCTGCAATGGTGGTCAAGGATCCAGCCCTCAGGAACTCAGGGTGGACCAGCAGAGATAGGCGGATCTCTGGGAGGTGCCCAGAACTCCAGTAGAATACCGGTGGTGGGGGTCAGAGACCAGGCAGGTGGATATTACGGGTGGTCCCACGTGGATAGGCTGGTCTATTGTGCTCAGATAGGCTCCAGGAATTTCCCCGATTGTTGGCTCCATCCTCTAGCTCAGTGCTCAACCAGAGCAGTGGGACAGTGGGCAGGGTAGGGAAGAGCATAGGGGGAGGGCTCTAGGTGTGTGTGTGTGTTGGGGGGGAGGGCTTCAGTGCAGAATTCTACCAGAAATTCAAGGAAGAGCTAATTCCAATACTCCTCAAATTGTTCCACACAATAGAGACAGAAGGCAAATTACCAAACTCTTTCTACGAGGTCACAATCACCTTGGTACCCAAGCCTCACAAAGATACAACTAAGAAAGAAAACTACAGACCAATATCCCTGATGAACATTGACACAAAAATACTCAATAAAATACTGGCAAACCAAATCCAAGAATACATCAGAGAAATCATCCACCATGACCAAGTAGGCTTTATCCCTGGGTTGCAAGGATGGTTTAACATATGAAAATCTATCAATGTGATCCACCATATAAACAAACTGAAGAAGAAAAACTACATGATCATCTCACTAGATGCTGAAAAAACCTTTGACAAAATTCAACACCCTTTCATGATAAAGGTCTTGGAGAGATCAGGGATAACAGGAACATACCTAAACATAATAAAAGCAATATACAGTAAACCAACAGCCAACATCAAACTGAATGAAGAGAAGCTTAAGGCGATTCCTCTAAAATCAAGACAAGGCTGTCCTCTCTCTCCATATCTCTTCAATATTGTACTTGAAGTTCTAGCTAAAGCTATAAGACAACAAAAGGAGATCAAGGGGATCGAAATTGGAAAGGAAGAAGTCAAACTGTCTCTATTTGCAGATGATATGATAGTTTACATAAGCGACCCAATAAACTCTACCAGGGAACTCCTACAGCTGGTAAACACAGTCAACAAACTAGCAGGATACAAGATAAACTCAAAAAAATCAATAGCCCTACTTTATTCAGATGACAAAGAGGCTGAGAAAGAAATCAGAGAAAGATCAACCTTTACAACAGCCACAAACAACACAAAATATCTCAGGGTAATGCTTACCAAACATATGAAAGACCTATACAATAAGAACTTTGTGTCTTTAAAGAAAATTTAAAGATGATACCAGAAAATGGAAAGACCTCCCATGCTCTTGGATTGGAAGGATAAATATAGTAAAAATGGCAATCTTGCCAAAAGCAATCTACAGATTCAATGCAATCCCCATTAAAATCCCAGCACAATTCTTCACTGAGCTTGAAAGGATAATAGTCAACTTTGTATGGAAAAACAAAAGACCCAGGATAGCCAAAACAACCCTATACAATAAAAGAACTTCAGGAGGCATCACAATCCCTGACTTTAAGCTCTACTACAAAGCTATAGTCCTGAAAATAGCCTGGTATTGGCACAAAAATAGACAGGTAGACCAATGGAATCGAATCGAAAATCCCAATATTAATCCACACACCTATGAACACCTGATTTTTGACAAAACAGCTAAAAAAAAATACAATGGGGGGAAGAAAGCACCTTCAACAAATGGTACTGGCACAATTGGATGATGGTGTGTAGAAGACTGCAGATAGACCCATGTCTACCGCCAAGCACAAAACTCAAGTCCAAATGGATCAAAGACCTCAACATAAATCCAGCCACACTGAACCTCTTAGAAGAGAAAGTAGGAGGTACCCTTGAACAAATTGGTATAGGAGACTGCTTCCTGAACACAATTCCAGTAGCACAGACATTGAAATAAACAATTAATAAATGGGACTTCCTCAAACTTAGAAGGTTCTGTAAGGCAAAGGACACAGTAGACAACACCAAACGGCAGCCCACAGACTGGGAAAAATTTTTTTACCAATCTTACATCTGACGAAGGGCTGATCTACAAAATATGCAAAGAACTCAAGAAACTAGTCAACAAAACACCAAACAGCCCTATTTAAAAATGGGGTACAGAATTGAAGAAAGAATTCTCAATAGAGGAAATCAAAGAGGCTGAAAGACACTTAAGAAAATGTTCAACATCCTTAGCTATCAGGGAAATACAAATGAAAACAACTTTGAGATACCATCTTACTCCTGCCAGAATGGCTAAAATTGGAAACACAATGACATCTTATGCTGGAGAGGATGTAGAGAAAGGGGAACACTCCTTCACTGCTGGTGGGAGTGCAAACTCGTTCAGCCATTTTGGAGATCAGTATGGCGGTTCCTCAGGAAAATAGGAATTAGCTTACCACAGGACCTAGCAATCCCACTCTTAGGTATATATCCAAATAACTCACATCCATGCAACAAAGACATGTGCTCAACTATGTTCATAGCAGCATTATTTGTAATAGCAAGAATCTGGAAGCAACCTAGATGCCCCTCAACTGAAGAATGGATAAAGGAGATGTGGCACATCTATACAATGGAATACTCCTCTGCAGAAAAAAATAACGGAATCTTGAAATTTGCAGGCAAGTGGATCCAACTTGAAGAAATCATCCTGAATGAGGTAACCCAGTCACAAAAAGAGGAACAGGGTATGTACTCACTCATGTATGGATTTTAGACCTAGAACAAAGGGTCACCAGCCTATAATTTACACCACCAGAGGATCTAGGATACAAGGTGTATTCTAAGAGATTCATATATGGTCCCTAACAAAAGGGGGAAGGGACAAGTCCCCCAGAGCACATGGGAAATGTGGGGGGAAGTGAGTGGAGAGAGAACTAGGAGAAAGAGAAGGAGAGGAGAGGAAAACACGTGTGACTAGATAGGTTGAGTCAGGGTGAGGGGGGGGCATAAAAGAAGGAGCCATTATTGGTTTGAAGAGAATACTGAACCTAAAGAAAAAACTAGAGAACTGCAAGACCGACTCCAACTAATAATTCGAGCAACCATGGAAAGGCTACCATAAATGACCTTTCCTGATAGTGAGATCATCAACTAAATTATCCACCATCATGGAGTCCTCATCTAGTACCTGTTGGAAACAGAAGTAAACACCCATAATCAAACACTGAGTCGAACTAGAATCCAGATGCAGAGAGAGGGGACAAGACCTGGTTGCAGAAACTCACAAAGACAGCTGATCTGAACAAAAAGGAGCTTGCCCCCCCCCCAGGCTGATGGCTAGGAACCCAGCATGGGACTGACTTAGACCCCCTGAATATGAGTCTCAGCTAGAAGGACTGTGCTGTCTGGGGGACCTCAGACGGTAGAAACAGGATCTATTTCTAGTGCACAAAAGGACCTTGTGGACACATCCCCCATGGAGGGACACCCCCTTAACCTAGAGACAGGAGAGAAGTCCTAGTCCCTACTTCGAATGACTTGACAGATTTACATGACCCAACCTGGATAGCATAGCCCAACAAGTGGAATGGGGGTGGATTTCTAATTTTGTTTCCACAGAAAATGTAAAGCTGTGGATCCCTTCCAGACTAATGTGGTTTGATCGAGCAAGATTCCCCTGAAGCAACGTCAATGGGACAATGCAGCCTTGTAGACTACTACAGCCAGGATTTCTGCGTTTTCTTAGGATTCCTCCATGACAGCGCCTCCTACCAGCAGGAAGCAGTTTGGAAAGAACGACGCTCAAATTCCCAAATATTGTTTATAAATGTTTGTTTTCATTTAAAAAAAGGCATGTATAATTATGTCAAGCATAAAATAAATACATGTTTTTTTAAAAAAAGATAAAATAATGGTAATGGTTTATGTTTTAAAATAATTAAAGGTCTTTAGCAAGGATCTCTCTGAAGAAGATATTCAAAATGACCAACAGACATATGAAGGTGTGTATTACATCCTTAATCACTAGAGAAATGAAAACCAAAACTGCAGTTTGCTATTCATTCATTCTTGCTAAGATAAATTATCAAAAATATAGTAAGTGATGGCAACAGTGTGAAGCGATTAGAACCCACATGCAATACTGGTGGGAAGGTAACATAGTACAACCACCGTGAATACATGAAGTTCTTCAAAACAGGAAATAATAGTATCTTGTGCTTCTGCAATGCCAGTCACAGGCATTAACCCAAAAGAACTGAACTGAGATCTTGTAGATGTGTTATCACTTCATAGACACTAAAGCAATATTCACTATTCACAACAGCCAAGCTAGAGATACAGCATAAACATCCCTCAGCAGAGACAGGAAATGGACTATGTTCATGTAATAGGATATTCAGACGATAAAATTCAGGGAATACTGTTCTATCACACAGTGTGTATGGACACCAAAGATGCTACATCCAGTGACATAAGCCACACACAGAAAGACAAAAATGCATGATTACACTTATATGAAATGCCTAAATTATTCAGGCTAAGAAGTGAATAATAGAATTGTAGCGACCAGGACCTAGGAAGAGCCAGAAAGGGCTGGTTTCTATAAATAGACATGAAAATTGCAAATTCAAAAAATAAGTCCTGGCAAACTACTGTACAATATAACACATAGCCTGCTGTCCATATTCTTTTTTGATTGTTTTGTTTTGTTTTCCAGACAGGGTTTTACTCTGGCTGTCCTGGAACTCACTTTATAGACCAGACTCCCTCAAACTCACAGAGACCATGCCTCTTCCTCCTGAGTATTTGCATTAAAGGAACATGCCACCTCCACATGCCTTTGCTCTTATTCTTATATTTCATATCTATAGTCTCAACCAACCCCATATTAAAAATATTTAACAACAAAAAAGACTTTACTGAATGTACACATTTTTCCCTCACCATTGTCTCCTAACAATATACTATGTCCAGAGTGTTTACACTATCCTAGATATAATACAGAAATATAGAGATTATCAAAATACCACAAGGCTGTATGTACACAAGTGACACATCATGACATTTTATAGAAGGTGTTTGTGCATCTACAGACTTGGAGGTTTCTTAGAAATCCTGAAACCAATTCTTGTAGGTCCCAGTAACAACAGTACCATGTTGTCCTCTATACAAAAACACTGACAGGATAAATCTCCTACATGCTCTTACAACAATGAAAATAAGTAAATAAAGAAAATAAAAATGTAGTTTACCAGTTTGACCTGATTGACATCTATAGAACAATCAGTCTACCTAACAAACACACATTCAGGGAACTCTGGATATCCACCTGAGGAAGTCCCATTCTTAGCCATAAGTGTCGGTGTGTGTAAGAAGGGCCACAGAGGAGTAGGCAAGTGAAAGGGAGAAAAAGGAGAGGGTAACAGAATTCATATACATGAAAATAGAAGTAGGAACAATTTGAGGAAAAAGTCTCCCAGCAAAAAGTGGGTGGAGGGGCAGGGCTTTGGTGGCCCACGCCTTTAATCCCAGCACTCAGGAGGCAGAGGCAGGTGAATCTCTGGGAGTTTGAGGCCAGCCTGGTACAGAGCTAGTTCCAGGACAGCCTCCAAAACAATACAGAGAAGCCTTGTCTCGAAGAACAACAACAACACAATCAAACAAGCAAAAGAAAAAAAAAATAACAAAAAAAAAGTGGGTAGAGGGGAGGCAGCTGAAAAAGAACAAAGTAAAATGATATGTGTGTATAGAAACACCATAGTAAAACCCATTGCTTTGTATGCTAATCAAGAGTTAATAATAAAATCAAATTTGGGAGTAAATATGACCAAAGTACATTGTATGCACAAAATGTCACAAGAAAACCTGTCATTTTATAAAATTATTGTATGTTAAAAAAAAAAAAACAGCTTGACTAGGCATGTAAATCAGGGAGAGTGCTTACCCAGCATGTAGAAAGTCCTGGTTTGGTCCCTAGGAACACATCAACAGGGCATGGTAACACATGCACATAATACCAACACTTCAAGAGGCAAGATCAGAAGGTCAAGGTCATCTTCAGCTACATAGGAAATTCAAGGCCAGGCTGGGATATGTAAAACCCCATCTCTAATTTTTTATATGTGCCATAGAGCTGGTGTGAAGATGGAGGGTAGGGGAAGTTTTAAAATAAATTTACCTGAAATATTAATAAAACATCTATACTACCAAGTTTGAATAGTTTAACCATATTTCAATTAACAGCTACAATTTAGAAACAAAAGGTAGTCAAACTTTAGTATATTTTCTAGTTAATGTTTAAGGTTGTCTACTAAGTGATACTTTTGAAATAGACTTGATTCTCATTCAAGCAATGACACCAAGACATAGTGAAGTTCTGGGTAGTTTTCATTTATGGGAAAGGAGTTCTTCGTCAAGGCACATTGTCAGTCTGCTCACAATGTGTGGGTATTAAATTGTCAACCTAGTATCCCTCAAAATGAACACTTTTCAGATACTTTTCTTTCATTTTTGGTTTAAAAAAATTAAAACATTTGCTCATATAATGATCTTCCTAATATTCCTGCCTATGAGTGGCCTGGGTGCCTGGAAAGGGACCACCTGATCTATGCCCTTGAGCTGAACCTAGCCAAAATGAAAACAATGTAGCAGTTCATAGGCATCATTTAGAAATGGGATAAGCAAGACAAACATGTTCTTTTGTTTTAGTTGATTCATGATCAGCCCAAATACCCTAGTATATAATTCACCTTGGACATGTACAGACAGGTGACTGTGCATGTGCAAGCATTTGTGTGTGTGTGTGTGTGTGTGTGTGTGTGTGTGTGTACAAGCATTGAGACAGAGTGGCCAGTAATTCACTACATACTCCATTGTAGCCTTTAATACACAAAGACTGACCCTGCCTCTGCTTTCAAAGTGCTACCTCCCATGTGTCACCAAACCCAGCATGAAGCCAATCTGCTTTGTCATCAGCCAAGGCTTTCCCAGAAAAAATAGAAAAGAAATAGCAAAGAAAATGTTAAACATCATTAAATTTTTCATGATGGACAACTTGCAAGTTGTGTTTGTTTCTGTATGGGCATTCATGTGTATAACATTTATGAGTATAAGCAGGTTGTGCACCCACTAGCTGAACAGAACCTAGAGTGAAGGTTCTATTGGCTGGTGAATGTGACTAGCAGAAAGCATGACCATACAGGCCTGTAGTTTTATTTCCTGGTCCAGGGAACAAGATGGCAGCTGCATCCCCTACTATCTGCAGGAAACTCTTCCCAAGGAGCCCACACTTGCTTACTTGAGCTTTCTTCTGTGTCATCTTCTTTCTCCTCCACCTGGATTTGCACTGTTGAAAAAAGGAGACATGAACAGAAATTACTTCAATGCCTGTGTAAACTGTCAGTGACTGCCTGTACTGTAAGCATTTCTATCATAAGGCTTTTGTGCAGGGGGGAAAAAGAAAGAAAAGAAACCCTGGAGCTAGGGAGATGGCTCGGCTGTTAAGAGCACTTTTTGTTCTTACAGAAGGCCCAAATTTCAATTTCTAGCACCCAAACGGCAGCTTTCAACTGTCTGTAATTTCAGTTCCAAGGGACCTGATGTCCTCCTTTGACCTCCAAAGACACCAGACACACAAATGGTACACATTATAAAATTCAAGTATTATAAAATGCATGTAGGAAGTTAAAACTTGGTAACCCAATTCCATTCCTGCCAAGTAACCCAGATTACTGCTGTTTACCATTTGGTGTTTCCTCAGAGCCTCTCTGGGCACAAGATGACACACAATTACAAAATTTAAAATACATGTAGAATCATAGCACACAGGAGAATGAGGCAGGAGTACCATGGGTTCAAGACCAATCTAAGCTACATAGGAAACCCTGCCTCAAAAAACTTAACAAGCCAAGATGTCATCACCTTCACAGTTAGGCCACTTGTGGGTGTAACAGCCTCCTGTTTCTAAACATAACTGTAACCAAATTTACTACTGTAAAATGGGGAATAATTCATTCCAACCTATTTTGCCAAGTATAAAAAAAAATCCTGTACAAACATAATCAAGGTTGGATCTTCCCTATTTCAGTTACTGCCTTATATTGCTACAGCCTAAATGTCCCAGAGTGTGAACCACAAAAATGTGGGAACCTGTGACTTTAACATTCAAGAGTTCTGTTTATTCCATACCCAAACTCATGCAGTGTTTTTATGTCAGCCATGCTTCATTTTTATAAGGGAATATAATGGTGTTATAAAAAGTTTTAGCAGTACAATAATATGGGAAAAATGTGGGATTTGGTGGAATTGTCCTACTATCATCCCATGTCAAAGTTGAATTCATAACTACAGGCATCACTATGTGCTAGATGTAGAACTCTGTAAACTGTCTTAAAGAAACTAAGAGCTAGGGGCTGGAAAGTGGCTCAGTGGATCAAGTACTTGTGCAGTAGTGTAAGGATTGGAGTTTGAACCACAAAACACATGGAAAAGCCATGCATGTGTGGCAGCCTCCTGCAGTCCCACCACTCTGGAGGCAGAGATTGGGAGTCTTAGGCCCTGGGTCAACTGGCTAGCTGGCCATCTATGCTAACCAGAATCCTTGAGTTCAGGCTCCAGGGAGAAACTCAGCCTCAATATGTAAGTTTGGAGCAATTAGGAAAGACACCCAATGTCAACTCTATGTCTATGAATGCTTATACACACAGGAACGTACATACACACACATGCACACACAGGTATACCATCTATAAACACACAAGCAAAATCAAAGAACCAAAAGCCAAAGTCTAGAAACTTGTCATCATTTAAGGTGGAGTGGCATAAATCTAAAAATGCCATAGTGGCAAACAGTCTGTCAAAGGTAAGATCTTTACTCCCAGCATTCAGTAGGTAAAGATAGGCTGATTTGTGTGGGTCTGAAGTCAGCCTGCTCTATATAGGGAATTCCAGGCCTAGTAATGAGACTGTCTCAGAAACAAGAGGTTCTTTTTCCTGACAGACACATAAAAAAAGGTAACACATGCCAGATATGTAAATTTCATTCACAAAGCAGAATATTGTGAAAGCCCTTTTTGCTTTTAAATATTATCTCCATAAAAACTTTAAGATATGCAAAAATGTTATCTATCAACATCAGCCTTGGGCTGTGGAAATAAATGTTCTTTTGTTCAGGGTGGACACATGCCTTCTGTTGCAAACAGAATTTTTATATTGCTACAGAGACTGTATAATAATGAAGCTAGGCAAATCTGAGAAGACTATGGTCTGTAATAAGTCATATTCTTTATTTGCAATTAATGCTTCAAAGAATTTCCTACAAAGACATTTTGATGGGGTATGATTGCTCTCAGAGAAGGGCCCTGTTATTGTACAGAATATGAAAACAGCGAAGACAATAGCAAATATTAACCCACAGCTCATTATCCAACTATCTTAGTTTGGATTACATTGCTATGAAGAAACATCATGACCAAAAGCAGCTTGGAGAAGAAAAGGCTTACTTGGCCTGTGCTTCCGTATAACCCAGTGATTCTCAATCTGTTGGTCCAGACTCTCCAACGACCATCAGAAAACAAAACATGTTTACATTACAATTTATAGCAATAGCAAAATTACAGTTATCAAGTAGCAAGAAAAATAATTTTATGGTTATGGGTGCCACAACACAAGGAGGTGTATTAAAGGATAGGTACAATAGGAAGTTGAGAAACACTGATATAACATTTCGTCATCAAAAGCAGTGAACACAGGAACTCACACAGGGCAGGAACCTGAAGGCAGGAGTTGACACAGAGGCCATGGTGCTGCTTAATGACTTGCTTATCATGGCTTGTTCAGCCTGCTTTCTTATGGAACAGTGGTTCTCAGCCTGTGGGTTGCAACCCCTTTGGGGATCACATATTACATATTCCGCATATCAGAAATTTATATTACTATTCATAACAATAGCAAAATTACACTTATGAAGTAACAACAAAATTATTTTATGGTGTGAGTCACCATATCAACCTAAAGTGTCATGCATTAAAAAGGATGAGAACCACTGTTTTAGAACCTACGACTAACAGCCCAGGGATGATACCACCTTCAATGGGCTGCGCCCTCACTCACCAATCACTAATTAAGAAATGTCCCACAGCCTAATCTTAGGGAGGCATTTTCTCAGTTGAGGTTCTCTCCTTTCAGATACCTCTATATTTTGTGTCAAGATGACATAAAATTAGTCAACACACCAACTTATCTAAAGCAGCTATTTTGTAGAATGAGTAATATGTTGTTTGACTTATAATGATTAAGTTGTTGGAGTGTGATTTAATGGTTAAAAAAAGGCAGGAAAACTATGAAGTCTGATGGGAGATTGGAAGATGTCATTCTGTATGTTTCTCTTACTGGTTAATGAATAAAACACTGTTGGCCAATAGGAAAGCAAAATAGGCAGGACTAGGAGACAAGGTGGATTCCGGAGAAAGGTAGGAAGAGATTCAAAATGTAAGACCAGGAAAGCAGAACTCCCAGGCCCTCTCTCTGGTAAGATAAGACCACATGGAAATACTTAGATTGATAGAAATGGGTTAGTATTTAAGACAGAGCTAGCCGATAAGAAACTAGCAACTGGGCAACAGCTTTATGTCTAATACAGCATCTCAGTCTGTTATTTGGGGCTGGTACGGCTTTGGGACCAAGCCGGCAGGAATCCTGCTCCTAACAAAATGGCACCATAATGTGGCTACTAAAACTTCTACTTAAAAACTTAACAAAAACTTAATAAAGGGTTTTAGAAACAAAAAAGCAGAGTCAAGCTAGACTTCTAGATAGCAACATTTTTCTCGGTTGGGCTGTTTTGCTAAAAACAAACATAAATTTGTGCAGCTCCTTTAAGGGAGGTTTCCTGACTCAGTATAAGTGGCAAAAAAAAAAAAAAAAAAACATAAGGCTTTTAAGGAGTTCTGCTAACAACTTAATGGTGTATACGAGAGCTGACAATGGCAGTGACCACATCTCCAAGCTGTCAGCATGCTGCTAGATGGTAGTGTATACCAAGGCAGTGAGCACAGCTCTCAGCTCTGGTGGTAAACGTACCACCACCACCACCCCACCCTGCCATCTTGGATAGACCATGGCTAAAACAGCTGTAGCTTTCAATGTTGTTGTTTATAAGATAAAAGACTTGTGGATGCAAAAAGGTAAAAATGTATAGTAAAGACAGATTCAGATTAAGAAAAACTTCTAAAGGTTTACAGTGTGTTTTAAAAATATACATATGCTTGGGAGAGAAAAAGAAACAGGATACAACGGTTTTAAAAAGTACTCGCTCATATATGGATTTTAGACCTAGAACAAAGGATCACCAGCCTATAATTCACACCACCAGAAGATCTAAGATCCAAGGGGTATTCTAAGAGATTCATATATGGTCCCTCACAAAAGGGGGAAGGGTCAAGTCCCCCAGGGCACATGGGAAGTGTGGAGCCAGTGAATGGAGAGAGAACTAGGAGAAAGAGAAGGGGAGAACAGGAAACATGAAACATGTGCGACTAGGAAGATTGAGTCAGGGTAGGAATAGAAGACAGAAAAGAGAGAGAGAGAGAGAGAGAGAGAGAGAGAGAGAGAGAGAGAGAGAACATAAAAGAGGGAGCCATTATTGGTTTGAAGATAAAACTGAACCTAAAGAAAGGTCTAGAGTCCTACAAGACTGACTCCAACTAACAATTTGAGCAACCGTGGAAAAGCTACCATAAATACCATTCCCTGATAGTGAGATCATCAACTAAATTATCCACCATCATGGAGCCCTCATCTAGTACCTGTTGGAAACATAAGCAAACACTCATAACTAAACAATGAGTCAAACTAGAATCCAGATGCAGAGAGAGAGGACAAGACCAGGTTGCAGGAACACATAGAGGCAGCTAACCTGAACAAAGAGGAGCTAATCCCCCCCCCCAGACTGATAGCTGGGAATCCAGCATGGGACTGACTCAGACCCCCTGAATATGGGTCTCAGCTAGAAGGACTGAGCAGTCTAAGGGACCTCAGACAGTGGAACCAGGATGTATTCCTGGTGCACAAAAGGACTTTGTGGACACATCCCCCATGGAGGGATAGTCCCTTAACCTAGACACAGGAGAGAAGTCCTAGTCCCTACTTCAAATGACTTGACAGATTCACATGACCCCACCTAGATAGCATAGCCCTACATGTAGAATAGGGGTGGGGGAGGTGGGAGGGGAGGGTGGTCAGGGTGCATGTGAGAGGGAAAGAGGATAAGAGGGAGGGAAGGAAGGAGGGAGAGGAAACTGGGATCGACATGTAAAATTTTTAAATTATATTATTAATAAAAAAATAATAATAAAGAAGAGAGGAGCTGAGTGAGGTTGCATATGCCTTTAATTCCAGCACTTGGGAGGCAGAGGAGAACAGATCTAATTTCAAAGTGAAACTGGGTATGGAATAAATTCCAGGGGAGCCAAAGTTACACAGAGAAACCCCTTCTCAAAAATTATAAAATAGAAATGAAGCCACATAAAGATGGAAACCACAAAAAATTCTGGATGCTGTATGCTATTGTATTGTCTTTAAATTGTTTGACTGCTGAGGAAATAGCAACAACTGTTAAAACAGATGCTGCTGGATTAACCCAATTTATAAATTTTAAAAATGCTTTGACTCCAAAATTTAAGTTCAAGGACAGGTTACTGGGGAAAAGGATTTCTACTTTTGTTCCTTCCAGACTAACATGGTTTGATCAAGCAAGACCCCCTGAAGCAGTGTCCCAGGTGATCAAACATTCAAAACAGCTGGGACATAGCAGCCTTCAAACCACTATAGCCAGGATTTCTTAGGATCCCCATTATAGCGCCCCCTACTATCAGGAAGTAGTTTGAAAAGAACAACACCCAAATTCCCAAATATTGTCTATAAATGTTTGTTTTCATTTAAATGGGTTTGGTTTTTTTATGGTTAATGACCACAGTCAATCTTTTTAAAAAGGGGATTGTGGTTTAGATATGAATACTTTTTTTTGAAATGAATTTTCATTTATTGATACACATTTAAGGTCAATTTTGTGATATGTATATTTCTCCTATTGTTTAGGGATTGTGTTTATATAGCTCATTTATAAATGTAATGTATAATTTAACACAGAGTATAGATAGTTAATTGAAGAGAGAGAATAGGCATTCTTCAAACTTTCAAAGACCTATAGAATATGGCATTTAAAATGGTTTAGGGTTTTTCTTAACAATGAGACACAACTGTTCCTGGCAACACCACCTGTGTCAGAAAAGGAAGATGGTCATCAAAGAACCTTGTTATGGAGTTTGCTTTCAATATGGCAAGAGTAGCCATTTGGGCAAGATACTGCTCTTGTCTGGACTGTTTGACTTTATGCTGTAAAAAACTGAACATTCAGGTTACACAAGAAAGTGACTGCTAATATAAGATGGACAATGCTACATGGTTTCTGCTTCATGGAAAAGTCTTCCAGACAGTCTTCAGGATACAGGGAAAAGTGACTGACAAATGGCCAATACAGGTGGACAGTTTAAAGATTGCTTTGTTGAGGAGTCTGCCAGACACACTATGGCCAATGGGCTGAAAATGAAACATTACAGAACTTGAGATGACTGATCAGGTAGCAAGATGTCTCTGTCATCTCTAGAGTTTATATATTATCCTTCTGTGGTCTTTGAAGGAGTTGATGACAGATAGGTATGGTTATAGTTTTCCTTAGAATTAAATTAAGTTACATATAGGACTTTAGACTTACAAAGTTAGGATACATAGTGGAATATTTTCTTTCAAACTTGCTAAATGTTAATAGACTAAATATTGTTAACTGTGGTTCTTATCTGATAACTGTTTTGTTATATATCTTACTATGTTATTGTTGAAACCCTTCTTTTATTTTAGACAGAAAAGAGGAGATGATGGGAGATGTCATTCTTTAAATAGGTTTCTCTTATTGGTTAATGAATAAAGCCCTGTTGGCCAATAGGAGAGCAAAATAGGTGGGACTAAGAGATAAGGAGAATTCTGGAGGAGCTAGGAGGAGATTCAAGATGTAGGACCAACAGGGTAGAACTCCGGACCCTCTCTCTGGTAAGATAAGACAACGTGGAAATACTAGATTAATAGAAATGGGTTAATATTTGAGACAGAGTTACCCAATAAGAAATGCTAGTAATGGGCCAACAGTATTATATCTAAGACAGTGTCTCTGTGTGTTATTTGGGGCTGGTGTGGCACTGGGACCAGGGAGGCAGGAAAACTACTTGTAACAGAAGTCTTCATAGTAGAAAACTTCAAAAATATAGTCCAACATTTAGGAAAGGCCACAAACTAAACAAAAACATCATCAGAAAAAAACTGGAGTTTCTCTAACACCAGGTGGGGTCAGGGTAGAAAGCAAAGCTGGAGTCAAGGTACAGAAAGGATAACTGGCCATCAAATAAAACTTAAGTATCCCTGTGGTGTCAAGTGAGGATCTAAAAATAGAGTTGTGATTCCTTATAGATTTTTGCAGACACAGTCAAGTCCTTCTCCGGAGTAGGCTTGTCTGTCCATGATCTCCTCTTGCTCTCATAAGGTACTGTCTTTGCTCAAGCACTCCTTTTTCTGTCAAGACCATTTTTATAGTCATTGATGTAATAATCACTATTCTTTTTCTTGACTCAGACTCTCAACTAAGGCATCAGCAGCATTGGAAACTAAATCAAGATTTAAGACTATCAAAATTCATAGATCAAGCTTGATTTTAATGGAACTGCATAGGGTTTTTAGAGCATCCATCAGTGCTGCTCTGTCTTCGAACCCTCTGAAAACAATGCTAAGAAGCAGCTAAGAAACCTAAGCCACACCTTGTGTAAAGGATTGTTCTTCCTTTCTCACACAATCTTTAGGAAACATTGCTGCCATCTTTTACTTAGCAACCCTCTATAGTTTATTCCCAATCCTACCACACCTTCACTCACTGGCTACTTTGAAAACACTCTTGGTTGTCTTTTAAAATAATCCTTTCTGGGGGTGATGTGAAGACAGTAAAATGAGAGAAGATAGCAAGCTCTGTCTAAATGTTGGAGGCGACAAGAAAAACTACATCAGAGCATGCCTATTTAAGAGAAGAATATGCAGTAGGAACAGATGAACTCCTAGGCAACCCAGATCCTCATTTCATGCAAATAAAGTCAGTAATTAAAAATCATGAAAGGAAACAACAGCAAAATGTCATAATTCAGAAGCACCAGAGTTATTCAGAAAAGTGGATGTTGTCTGGAGCTTTCTTATTTAATCTGAAGCTCTGAAAGTCATTCTTTGTATTTCAGGGTGTCAATAACCAAGTGGGCAGAAGAATTCAATATTGTTTATTACTATGACCAAATTCAGCTCTTACAGAGATGCTATTACACTAGATTATTATTTGGGAAAGTGAAAATTCTATTTTTTTTCAACTAGTGGTTATATATCCATAAAGTTATATAGAGCAAATATTTTGGGGGTAGGAATGAGTAAAGTCTTAAAGACAATGCCCTTGATCTAAGGTGTTTTCTTATTTTTTATAAAGGGTGGAATGCCTTTGTAACAATTTTCTTCAAGATGGGGTTTATACATGAGATGCCTTTAAGACATTCAGGCATGCGTTAAATAGGTGCTTGAGTATTTCAGCCTGAAGTTGAGAAGAAAGAGTAGGCTGGAAATATGAACTTGAAATTATTAGCATGAAAATCTATAAAGCCTTAAGACCAGGTAAGAACACTAAGAAATTAAAAACCCAAACAGTAGTGAGATGCAAGGAAAATAGTTCTGAGACTGGAGATAGAACTGGACAGTTTAGGGATAGGGACTTTCATTCATGTCTCAGCTGAAAACTGAAAATATTCTAGGGCCTGTTTTGGCTGAAGGCCAGGAATGTCAGAGTTTAAGTTCTCTCATGCTTGATCTGACTCCTAAATTATTTCAGGGCAACCTCTTCAGAGAAGGGAAGGTCACAGTAGCAATAAGGGGCCATTGGAAGGTATTCATTTCTTTCTGATCAAGAAAATAAAATTTTTGGCCTGGGTGAAGACCTAAAATTCAAGGTGGTCAGGTCAACGACTTGGCAATAGGGAACATCCCTCTGAAAGGTAGGACCACTCATATGAAGGCAGACTTGGGGTATGCTGAAGAGATAGAAGGAATTAACAGGCCTTTAATGAGATAGGGTACACACAGTGGTTTTCTTATCATAATTCTATACCCTAATACAGTCCCTATCAGCCACTGTGAGGTATTAAGGTATGGAATTCTGGTAAGAAAAGCACCCTATCTCACTTAAGGCCTGGTTTCGTTGTTGTTGCTAATGTTATTGGTTTGTTTGTTTGTGCTTTTTCTTCTCTATTATGTGGCTGCTGGTCCTCCATGTCTGGTTTCCATGTTCCTTCTCTTCCTCTTCATCTTCCTCTTCTGGGCAATTGGTAAGATATACAGTTTGCCTATATTTTTCCCTGCATTTTTTTAAATAAACTATAACATTGTCCTTGAGCTCCCTTTTATGTTCATTCTTAAATTCCTTTGTGAGACTAAGAACCCCAAGAAAGGGTCCTGATTTTGCCAGTGGCAGAGGGTAACTTTGATGGGGCTTCCCAGAATTTCTGGTGAAAATAAAATACTATGGAAGACAAATGGTGTTTATCAAAGAAATATGGCACAGCTGCCAGTTAACCACAATTTGAACTGGAAACTGATCAATGGGTTCCCCAATATGGAGGTCAATCAATCAATGTATTGGTCATAGAATCAGGGAGGTGGTATGAACCAAAGCCTGAGTTTGTGCAGCAATAAAAGATAATAAGCTGTGGTTGGAGAGATGGCTCAGTGGGTAAAGGCATTATATATGCCAAACTTTAATTCCTTGATCCTGTAAAAAAAAAAAAAAAAAAGGCGTATGTGATGGCACATATCCCAAATCCTAGTAAATCATTGAGAACCTCAAGGGCCAGCTAGCCTAAACTATGAAGTTCAGCAACAGTGAGAGACACCTCATCTCAGAAAAGTGAAAGGTGGAAAGCTACTTACAAAAGTTGTCCCCTGACTTCTACACATGTATACATGTATACACACACATTTGTGCATGCATAAATAAAAAATAAATTGAAATGACCCCTGCAGTATAGAAAGCAGCTAGTTTTTCTATTTATAATATTCTTCTCTTCAGATGGGAAAGAATGGGTCAGGATGCCATAGTGACCAAATGAGGGGCTCAGATTCCCCTGAGCTGAAGTTACAGGGATTGTTAAGCCATCTAATGTGGGTAACTGAGAACAGAACTCACTTGGGGTGAAGCATTAATCCTTTATCAATAAAAATTCAGAAGTCAAATACTGGGGTAAGAACCTAAAAGATCAGAGAAGAAGGGAGCAGCCACCATTCACCTCTTAAGGCTTCCATTCCTCCATCCAAAATGAATGAAATCCTCTTTCAGCTCTGCCTTACTATTTTCTGTCTCCTCTCTGTCTACAGTCCTCCAAACATCTATTGTTAATTTTGGTCAGCAAGTGGCTAGTTCTGCCCTCTGATTCTAAGCAAGCTTTATTTTTCAGAACATAATCAAAATATCAAACAATACTGGGGTTCTTTGCAAGAGCAGGAAGTGTTCTTAACTGCTGAGCCATTTCCCCAGTTGCCTGTAAAGTTTGTTTCTTCTGAGTAGTTTTATCTATGTTGCTTGGATTCAAGGGTGTAGATCAAGTAGGCCAGTGGTATTTATATGAAGTAATATTATAACAATAATACATGTTAATCTAAAGCCACATACTTAATTGTGTGTATTTTTGTAAATTATCTGAGTTAACAAACAGACCACTTTCAGCTGTTTCTACTACCAGTATTTTGCTTCAATGATGATATATTGCAAAGTAAAATAAGGAAGAATTATGACGCCTTAACAAAATTCTGAGATTCCCTTCATCTAAGGGAAAAGATCAGGAAACCAATAGAGATTAATATATTTTTTTTAAATCTCAACAAACTTGTAGAATCCTCATATTAAGCTGGGAAATCAAAATCTGGAAAATTCCAGATCTGCAGACATCCAGTGGTCCCTCAAATCATAAACTGTGTTTCACAATAATGACAAAATTGGCATGATGCAGAGAATGACAGCGATGATACCTCTGTATGTATGTGCACATGTGCATACCTACCCACAGAACAATTTAAATTTTGTTCATCTTAAAAATTAAACAAAAATTAAATAAATCTAAATTTCTAAATGAATGAACAAGTTTAGCTCTAGAGTAGGATTTCTAGACAATGAGCCTTGTGTATCCAAGTCAGTCACCAAACTACATTCAGGTATGATCTCTAGTAAGAGCAAAAGTTAACCTGTAAGCCTCACTTGTCTACGGACAAGATAAGTTCATTGGAATTCTGGGAGTTCTTGAGAAATAACAAGCCACATGTTTTTATTCCCCTCAACAAGCTTGTTTGAACCACCTATACTGGATATGCTTGATCACATGTAGGCAGGAAATATGTCAGAATATATGCTTGCCCCTGATGGGACCTGATGGGAAATGCAGTTAATTACAGGTTTTGCCTTTTTAAGCTTCGGCAAAATGTGACTAGCTGCCATTCCCTGAGAAGCCAGGGGTAGACCTGGTCAGCATCCATCTTCCTGGCCAGTGTTTAATTAAAGCTTGCTTCATGTTTTGGAACTAGTTTTTCTCTTGAGAATTTCAGGATTAATATTTTCCATAGAGAAATACCCAACTGTCAGTTTCTGTTCATTTATTATAACGTATCTATGGATATGAAGCAGAGAAATGCCATGGATCAGTCAACAAAACCGAATGAAAATGAAAGACTGGGCAACTTCTTCCTCTACTTCCTTTTTTTGCTGATTTTGGACAAGAAACGATGTGTGTTGCTCATTGTGGTAGTCTTACTCCTCTCAATGTTGGAAGCCAATGAGTGAAGAGAAGAATTCCTTGATTCTCATATCAATAAACTGTCTTAATAAACCTGTAGACCATAAGACATTTCAAATTCTCATGGGTAGAGAATGAAAATGAAATCATTATACTTCAATATCCTCAAAGCTGTGAAAAGGTATAATTTGACAGAGCTAGTCTGATACTCTGCATCTATCTTACTTAAGAGAGATTTCAGTTTTCACAGGGTCCACACTTTCAAAAGTACCATAATGGGAGGGAGAGAGGGCAAAACCAGCAAGTGAACAAACAAAATACCTCAAAAATTCCCTAATAAAAGTTTACATTAAAAATGCTTTTTAAATGGCTCATCTTTTCTAATATCATAATGTCTTAAAAGTACTGCATAGCTATTTTAATGTCTGTATCTTTAAAATGTAAAGAGAATAATAAGCTGGCATTTGAGTAAGGAGGGGTACAACTGTCATAGTGGCTGTTATGCTCCTGTATGCTTGCATCAGTATTGTGACCATTTTTTGAGACTCTGGGACACCCAGAAGAATAAAATAATTAGCTACTGATGTCTGTTTTATTAGAAAAACAATATGAAATATTGCAGTGGTTAAATTGAACAGTAAGAAGTTTGTGGAAAAAGACATTTTACTATGAGATTAAATACAAAGGATTTTGAACACTTAGAACACAAAGAAGAAAACCCACTCAAGATAGGGATCTTTTTCCTATGCTTGAAAATGGAAATAACTCATTATTTATGCATATTTGAATCTGAATTGATGCATATATGCTACTGAGTAAATAAGTTATTTCCAATTATATACATGTACACTCTCATATCTATGGAAAGAAGGGAAGGCACATCAAATTCCCTTTTGCTTTTATTGCACAATAAATTATAATTAAGCTTAGGCTGACTGAATAGCTGGTGTGCTTCCAAATTTCTCCACCCCTACACTGGAAGATAAAGATGAAACGCTGAGATGGAGTTCTTCAGATGGTGGATTACATGCTGGAGCAAGTGTGTGAAACTGCAATTAGATACTTCAGGATATAGCAATGGCCAACAAAAAGACTAAAACCAGTTCTTACTCTGTATTTGGACACTGGCTTTTTTCCTTTTAAGCTACATGTATTCAACAAATAAATAGCTACTTGTGAAGACAGAGTTCTTTGTAGTTGCAAGTAAATAAGTAAAATAAAATAAAAAACAAAAAAAGCAAGTGGTGAGTCTTAACACTGTTCTTTGCTTTAGACTGTTTGGAGGAGGGGGCGTTTCTTATTGAACCATGCTGTCATAATCCATACTTAGACTGTGTGCTCTAGCACTGCAATTTCCCTCCTTTCAGAGCAGTCCCTGTAAATAAGTGTAGTGAAATGAAAATCATTCCCTTGGGAGCGTTTGTGGCTACAGCCTTTTATAGTATTAAGATACCAAAATAACAACCGAGAGAAAATATAAATGTGTCTTATAAAACCCATAGTAGCCTAAGCTTGTATCTTCGGATAATTTAGAACAAAAAGGAAACCTTTCTGCTCTCTAGAGCATGCCTGCAATATCCCAAGTGGCAAAGGAGAATGTCTGTCAAGAATCTTGAATAAACATAAAAATACTGAGGAATTTTAAGAGGCAGGAAAGCAGAAGGTTGTGAGCATGGAGAAGCAAGAGGAGGAAGTAGGAACATGCCCCTCCCCCATCTTTATTCTTCTTTTGTGGCACTGCTTTTGTTCACATCAGAGATGGTAATTAATGCTCATTAGCATGTATTAGCAAATGTTAATCAGCATCTTCCAGGGAACAAAATGCTGTGGGGGCAGGGATAGTCAGGATAGAGGTGAATAGTTCAGGAAGGATTGCAACTAGGACAGAACTGGGGACTGGGTGGCAGACGGGGAATTTCTACTATCTTGGAATTTGTACTATCCCCCTTTTCATTCTGCCAACACTATTAATGCTTGTATTAATCATCAAAAGAATAGGAAGCATAGGAAAAGCAAGTCCAGTGAGTACTAGATAGAATCTTTCTTTTTTTTTTTTCTGATTTTTGTTGTTTAAGGGTAAATCACTCTATATAGAACTTTCTATCCAGTGGGGACAACAGTCAATATTGACTATAAAAAATAACTTCAAGTACTAGGTTTTCATACATTTATAAAAGCTCCATTCATCCACCCATGGCAACATCTTCCTCACAGACTCAACAGTACTTAGGAACACTAGGCTTCTAGTTGATTTGTAGTTAGTTGGTTTGTAATTTTACTGAAGTCCTGTGCTTGAGATGTTACACATATGTTATCTATACCTGGGACAGCTAGTGAAAGTAGGAGTGACCCACGGTGTTAAAATGGAGACTGAGCATCTCAAAGATTTAGTCAGAAGCACTCCTCCCACATCTTTCTCAGATGAATAGATTGGCATACTAATGGGAATAATGCTTATCTGAAGCAAATTTTATTAGTAAGTGTGATCAAATCATGTGGCTTGAGTAACACATCATCCATACCCTTTGTCTTGATATGCACAGAGTGAGAAACATACCAGTTTTTAGTCATATCCTTTTGTAACAGTAGGTACTCATGAACCAGGAACTTCAAAAGGTGCGTAACTTTGCCAACTAATGGAGGCTTTTGTATTCTGATAAATCTTTCTTGAGGTATTTATTATTTTTTCCCATTTTCCAGATGAAGAATCAAAGAATTAGGGATGCTAAGGCAATAAGTGATAAAATGGTAGTCTCATCTCATAGAAAGAATAAATTATAGACCTGAGGTTTGCCTTGAAGTCATCCCAGGCCTACTAATTTTATTACCTTCATTACACAGTTACCATCTCCTCAGTCCAGGAATACTGATGTAGGTTCTCGGACCCCATGAAATTAACACAACGTATACCTTTGCATATAGCTTTGAGTACAATTCTACATATTTTCTGGATACTGATGCATCTTCATATTCAATTAGGCAAATATTGCCATCTCTATATTTTATGCACAGTGACAAAAGAATTAAAATAAAATTAAAAACTAAAATAAAATTGAAAACACAGGACAACCTTGATAATCATAGGAAAATGGGTATGAATTTTTTTTAAAAAATCTATTGTGACAGAGAAAGATAATGTACATGCTAGTCCATATTGTATTCTTGCTGAGGCCATTTCAGGTTTAACTAGAATTTTATTTCCTTGATAGAGAATCCCATGGAAAAATACTCAGCTCTATTCTAAGAACCCATGGTCAGGATGCTCCAGATAACCAATCTTAGCTTCTGTTGAACTGCTTGCTGTGCAACACCCCCACACAACACACCACTTCTAGCTAACTGCTCATATTAGCTGCTGTTAAACTGCTTGCTTTCACAAAACCTCCACTGCAGCTGTCAAGCAAGATACCAGTATGTGATTTTTGCTTTTCAAGGCTACAGTTAGATCCTAAATACTTATGTAGTCCTAGCCAAATGGAATAAAGATTTTCTGTTGACTGAGTCTGAGTAGTTATCTCTTGTGGGCTCCCCATAATATTTTGGAGGCCCCAGTAACATTTCCAAAGGCTGGATCCCAACACTTGGGGACCTTGGGACCCCTCCGCCCGCCCCAGGAGCAAGAAAGAGTATCTGGAGAGAACTCCTAGTGAGTGTACAACTTGAGATGTTCCAGAGCCCCAAGAAAAATCCTCTCTGAATGATCACTAAAAAGTTCCCTGGAGGCACTGTCACTGTCTCCCAAAAGAACAAAAAGGTTCAAAAGTCATCTGGTCTGAATACCTGTGGGATTAAGTTTGGTCTATAGGAGATACCATGTGGTTTGGACAAAAGAGGAGGAGTCAGACATAACCACAGATCCTGTACCTGGTATCCATGTGGGAATGTCAGTAGACTCCCCTGGTGTTTTCAGATATATGCATATATATATATATATATATATATATATACATATATATATATATATATATATATATATAGTGTCCATCCTTGGTTGTCTTTACTATGCATCTCTGTATGTCTCTCTATGTGTGTCTCTCTCTGTTTCTATTAGTTCTGTTGGCTGGAGAAACAAATCTAAAATGAAAAGGGGAGTGAGCCATCCTGAGACCTTAGCCAGTGCTACAACCAAGGACATTGTACAATTTCCCCAGTCCCATAGGTTACATATGCCTACCTACCCACAATGTGGAAGCCCTCTTCCCAGGTAGACTGTGGCCATACCACAGTTCTGGCTACTGCTGTTTCTGTGGTGCAGCTCTAGAGCTACAGAGAGCAACCAGTTCTTGTAAGAGTCAATGACCCCACTGTATGTATGTCTACATCATCAACCAGGTATATGTCTATAATGGAGAAGAGGCTAAAAACGGCCTTGATCCAAAGTTAATGAAGGCCAAACAGGCCCTAGTTCTGATGAAAATCTTATTGTGGCAGGAATAGTGAAACTGCCAAGGCCTTGCATCCTTGACTGCTGAGAATCAAAACGTAGATATTGGAAGAATTCTGTTTTCTGGCTGGAGAGCCATTTTGACTCCAACACAGCTAGTCCTATAGAACTAAAGGAGGATGCCTCCCTCACTTTTTCAAAGCATGGAGTATTTTGCATAGCTTAAGAGAAACTTGCTGTTTTTATGCCAACAAACCATTCAGTGGTAATTAGGGAAAACATTGCCATGGTCAGAGAAGCTTCAAAGAAAGGGAAGAAAGGAGGCATAGATCAGTCTTTAATTGACAATTGGTATCAGTCTGTTTACTTGGTCTCTATGGGTGAGCACCTTATTGTCAATATTAGCCAGACTGCTGATTCTTATTCTGATTGTACTAATGGTGAGACCCTGCATCCTCAACTGCATGGACAACTGTGTCCTCATAAATAGTATATGTCAACTATTTGACTCATGTTCTTAGAACCAGTAGGGAATGTGACAGGGCGAGACAGTAAAAAGGTTCCTGCTAAGGCCATTCAAGTTTAACTAGAATTTGATCTCCTTGATGGAGAGTCCCATGGGAAATTACCCAACTCTATTCCAGGAACCTGAGGTCAAGATGCCCCAGCTAACTTATCTCAGTTTCTGTTAACTACTTGCTTTTGAAAAACTCCCCCTGTATATCTACCTGATACCAGAATGTGGTTTTGTCTTTAACGGTTCCTTGCTTGAAATGCTCAAGGCTACACTTGGGTCCCAAATACTTGGGTGTGGCTCCAAATGGCCAGAATAAAAACTTTCAATTGGCTATCAACTGAGTGGTCATCTCTGGTGGGTTCCCATTACAATTACATTTCATTATATTATATAATGAATCAGTAAAACTTTATCCTAACATATTATTTATATAGATATATTTATGCTCTTTCCCAAAGAGGCTACTGAAGTCTAAGGCCCCAGTATTCTAGAATTAGAGGTGGAGTCCTGGGAAAACAGATCATAGGATGAAATATGAAATATAATGGACTCCCAAGGAAAAGTAAGGAACTAGGAATATGCAATGTATGGTAGATATAGACAGGTAAAAATGTTTCAAGTAAGTATACTAATATATGTCTTTCCTTACAAGCACATGTATTACTAACAATACACACTGAGGTCAACATTACAAGCATAAAGAAAGAAGTGTCTATGTGCGATATATTTCTGGAATAATTTTGGTCATGGCTGTTATATATTTGACTTGGAGATTACACCTGGAGTTATAATTTTCTAATTTTCTGAAACATGAAAGTATGGTTAAATCATGTATCTCACAAGAGCTGCTTCTGGACACAATCAATATTTGGACTGGTAAACTGAGTAAAAAAGGTTCTATTTCCATTGTGTAGTGAACCTCATCTAATCCATTGGAGGCCTGAGTAAAGCAAATGCTAAACAGGGAGAAATGTGGCTTCTCTACATAATTCTGTAAGCTATTGGTTTTCTCCAGCCTTCAAACTCTAAATGAAACTTTTATCATCGAAGCTTCTAGTTTACAGGTCTTTGGGCTAACAATCTCAAAAATTATTAGCTGCCAAGAGTCAGTCTTTCTCTACCCTCTGTGCTCTCTCTCTCTCTCTCTCTCTCTCTCTCTCTCTCTCTCTCTCTCTCTCTCTCTCTCTCTCTGTGTGTGTGTGTGTGTGTGTGTGTGTGTGTGTGTAATTTGTATGCAATAAAATTATTTATTCTGTATTGTTAAAATGTTATATTTCAGTTTTTTTGAAGAACCTTGAACAATGTAGACGATCTCTCTCCTTGAGATTACTTTGGTGGAATCAGACAGGTATACTAGGAAGATGTATGGCTTGGGGCTATTACTCCATGGCAAAGTGCTTGCCGAGTAAGCATTGAAACCTGAGTTTGATCCCCTGGAACCACATGAAAAAGCCAGGCTTGATGATGGGTACTTGCAGTCCCAGCCCTGAGCAGGCATAGATGGAAGGATCCTGGGGCTTGTTGGTCAGATATCCTAGCCTAGTCACTGGACACCAGGTCAACAAGAGGCTCTGTATCATAAAAATATAATTAAAACAATTAAAAACAAGATGAATGGCTCCTGAAGATGGATACCTAAGATTGTCCTCTGACTTCTACATACACAAATACATATATGTATACACCTCCTTACACACATGTGTGTTCCTGCATACATGAGAACATATAAATAGAAATACACAATCACCAAAAGAAAAAGATACAAGATATAGGCTGACAAATTCCACCAGGGAGGCATCCACAAAGACTCGCCTGGAGTTAGTTTACTCAAATAAAAGTGTTATACTTTTTTTATTTTGGCTTGATGTCTTACTGCATTGACAGAGAAACTTATTATTGGGGGGACAGAAAACCTATTAGTGGGTGTTTCAAGTTATTTCTTTTTTTGTTATAGTTCTTAAAACATTTACAAACCAAGCAAACTAATAATTGGTATAAATCCCACAACTTACTTCTTTTGGACTAATCCCTATTTCTTAAACATACGGGACATGGAAAACAGGTCATGACTTGCCTAGTACCAAGAACTGTAGTGTAGCCAAGTAAAGATTCTTTAATAATCTCTATCTCTTCAATTAACTGTGAGATTTGTACCATACAATTTAGGAAGGGGAAATAGCTTCAAGGTCCCAAGCTGGCAGCCAGTTCTACTAGGAAAGGCCTGGAGACCAAACTCTCCATGCCTTAGTGAACTAAAGAAACAATAACTTTCCATAAGATTTTTTATAAGCAGTGAAGGTTGAAAGGTCTCAGCGAACAACAGAAAGACCAGATGAGAGACCTGTACCCAATGTTTCCAGAATCTTTCAGCATCAGAGAATTTAAGCAGAAAGCAAGAATCTGGAAGAAGGAAGCTCATTAGAAAGAAAAAGTGCACTTTGGGGGAAAAGTGTCAACAGGAAAGATTATTTGGGTTAGGTACAAAGGAGGGCCCACAAATGGCAATGCAGGCAACAATGTCCTAAATAGAAAAACTCAGAAAGACACAAGTGTTGTAATTGGGTAAACAGAAGCCTAAACTCAGGGTTCTCACAAAGCTGGTTCTGCCCCAGGGCTTTGTTGGCCAGGTACATTTTGGGCAGCTTGGGTGGGGTTTTGTTGTTGTTGTTTTGTTTTTCTTTTTACTGAATGTGACCACGAATGCTTCTGTGACAGTAGCATGACCATTTCTTCTTTTTTTATGCTACCTAGGTTGCCTCAGGGATAGTGAGAAAACTAAATGCAATAATAAGTGAATGTACTAACCACAACATGGTTCTTGGCACAGAAAGTTTATAATAGCCTATGCACAAGTTTGGAGCAAATTCCTTCTAAAATCCTAGCAGATACATCTATTTTGTATTATCTTTGGACTTTGGATGGTACCAATCAGAAAACTGCCATCGTATTTGGTCTGAGATGATATTAGAGGCTACTGACTAGGGAAAATATACCAAATTCTCTCTCTTAATACTGAGAGATCCTCTGACACACATGCCTGCTAATAATAACAATCGATGCTGAAAGTACAGGCAGCCAAACTCCAACTTATGTCAGCTAGTCTGTGGATGGCTTCATTGTCCTTTTTTTTTTTTTTTTTAGCAGTTAGAGGAAGAATTGTGGTACAGACATTGATCAATAAGCAGGGGGCAACCATTAGGTCTTTCAGTACAACAACAAAATCAGTTCAATACAAAGATCCAATAGTCAGTGGAGTCTGGGAGATTGTTGTGTTCCTCCTTACACAGCTTCAGAATTCCTTTTCTTGGCAGTATCCTGGTACCCAGAGGACAGATTATCATGACTATGTGTCAACAGCAAAAAAGAGAGAAGTGAGGTAGAGAGCACTTAGTAGGGGCTTGACCAGCTGCCAAACCTTGAAAGTCTGGACCCTCTCCGTCCTAATAAACTTGCATTATGATTATAAGAGACATTTTCTGCTTTCCTATTATGGTAATCGATTTCATTTTGATTAAATGCCAGAAGACTGAGATCATAATTGTAACCATCACATCCTGCAAGGAAGGACAATGTTCTATGACTGAAACCTAATTTTTTAATGATAGAAAAGAGAACAAAAAGGTGATTATATGGGTGGAAGTAGAGACCTTCTAAAGAAATCACTTTATTCCCCCTTATCCTTCGTTTTACATGAGAAGACATCACATTGGTGCTTGGGACAAACTACACCCTTATCCTGGCAGCTAGGAGTCAAGAAATACCACAAAGTCACACTTCACAACAAACCTCACACAAGATTTATTGGGAAGGAAAAAAACAAAAACATAAAAAAAGAAAGATGGCTGCCTCTGCTTGAGCAAACTGAACAGGATACAGGACTTATATAGAGTCTCTTGGGGAGGAGATGCAACTTTTTAGGGTAGAGCTTTCCAGGGTAGAGATTGGTGGGATTTCATGTCCATATATTGGACTTTTTACTCTGTAGGATAGGGGAGGATCCAGCAGTTAGGGCAGTTAGAGAATTCTGTGGGTAGAACTTGGCAGTTGGAGTTTTTGGGGGAGGGGCCTGATCTCTCCTGTGGCTTGAGGGGCTTACAGTAAGACCAGACTTATTAACCAGCTTACTCATTCAATCTTGATTATTTTTCAAATGCTTGAGTTAGAACTAGAATCAGTATGTTAGCTTAAGAGCCACTCAAATCCCTAATGCATTTACATGCTCCAAGAAACAGTTTGGCTCTCAGCTCAAAGACATTCCCCATAGACCTTCACCTCTGGTTTGTAAAATTGATCTTACAGTGGAAGCATCAAGCTGTCCTTTTATCCTGTCTTGTGAGTTATGATATGTCATAGTGAATATATGTGTGTTTAGATGTTTGTGTATGTGTAGTGGAATTTTTAAAGATACAGAGTTTAGAACCCTAAGCTTCTTTTCACAACTTTTACATTATTTTTAAGCATCTTTTTACAGAGTGTTAGTTCTAAGCAACAAATTGTATATGGTAAAGCTGCTCACCATCAGAAAAAATTATCATCATTGTCTTCATGGCTAGACATGAGATTATTTTATTTTTTATTTATCACCTCAGCCTAGCAACATTTGAAGTAAAATCTAATGGATTTCATGGACAAAAGCCATCAGCATTCTCTTTACTCAGAGACAAGGATGGCTGCCACTGTCTGCAAACTCCTTTCATCTCCCAGATCCTGGCAGATTTCTAGCAAGAATCTGTGGCAATTCTTCTCCAACTTTAATGTGCATCACTGTGGCATAGAGAGCCTCTGAAACAGGACCAGCATCTTACTACAGAGAGTAGGGGTTCTTGCACAAACCTGATACCTACATTATCTCAAATGTTTCCAGGGCATGCTAGTGGTGATAGTGTTTGTGACAACCTGGTAGACAGGTTAGTGAGTATCTAACCGCCTTCTTTGTCATAACTCTTCTGTTCAGGAAATGATCTGTCTTTGTCATGATGTTTTAACTCTCACATGGTTAGGATTATTGTTTAAATATGTTTTCTGACTTATATTTTTTCTTTTCAAAATTTATTTGCCTCTTGAAGGTCCTTTCTATTTTTAAACAAATTTTAAGACATCACAGGACAGAAAATAAATAGAAAATGTGTTAATTGACTCAAATCACTTAATATTGATCTTTCATTTGTAAATTGGATGTATTTATTTATTTCTACCATCTTTAATATTTTAGCAATAATTTTTAGTTTTCAATGTTCAAGTTTTTTACCACTTTCTTTTCAAATTTGGGCCTAATTCTTGTTTGTGATATACAGTAAATTCTATTACTGACTCATTTGTAGGTATTAATGTTTAATTTGTATATGAGATGGCTCAGAGGGAAGAAGGAGGGTGGAAATCATGTGATTATGTTATAATCTCAAAAAGTAAAATTAATATTCTTAATTAAAAGAATAAGAGGGAGACCCAGACCCTCAGCAGGGTGTATAAAGCAACTTCTGAAAGTTTTCTTAGGCATGGTTTACCTGTACACACACACACATATACATACATACACACACACACACACACACACACACAAATAAAAATTAAAGAATATGTTTTGTCTGGTTTTGATATTAAAATAATGCCATCTCGGGTAAAAAGGGAAGTATCCCTACCTTCTTCACTTCCTAGAAAAGTTTTTACATAATCAGAATTACTTCTCCCTCGATTATTTGGTAGACTATTCTAATGAAGTAAATAGGCCTTAAGAGATTTCTATGGGACCTTTGTCATCATAAATTTAATTTCTCACCTTTGTGATGACATATTTAATTTCTCTAAGAACTACAAAGCATCTTCAGTGACTGCATTAGATTATGTCATGCAAGTAATTTGTTCAGACAGAACAACAAAAAGAAAGTAAGCTAGGCAGCAGCATTTGTCTCCCTCCATTTAACTGCATGTATAATGTGACCAGCTACCTCATGCTCTGCTGCATCTTCTCTGCTGTGATGGGCTAGCCCTGAAACTGTGAGTCAAAATATACCTTCCTTAAAAAATGAAAAATAAAAGAAAACTAACAAACTAAAAAAGGGAATAGAATAAGAGAAAGGACTTTTGAATTCTTATTTGATTTGTGAGTCATTCAGAAGTAGAGTATTTAGTTTCAAAGTAGGGATTTTTAAAAGATGTTTTTGCATTGATTTCAAATTTAATTATGTAAATACAAATACTTTGTATTATTTGAGTCTTTTTAACTTTATGAGGTTTATTTTATGGCTTAAGATATTATCTTTCTAACTGTTCTGTGTGAACTAGGGGGCTATTATATTCATTTTAATTACTTCAAGCTGCCAATAGTAGAAAAATAACTAAAAATATCAGGAAACACAAACATGACTACTATTTTTGTTATTTTTCTATCATACTACAAGAATTCCAAATGACTCCTCTCAGAAGCCCATGGAATTTTCTACAAAGTAGATAACATTTGAGGTCATAAAGTAAGTCATAGCAAAAAAAGAATCAAAATAATTTCTTTTATTTTTTTTCAAATCATAGTGTAATATAACTAGAAATCAATAGCAAGAGAAACCACAAAAAAAAAAAGAGCAATCATAAAAATGTTCAAATGTGGCATAGTACTATGTGGAAAATATTTTTTATTAATTAAAAAAATCAGAAATCTTGAGTGACTAACTGGATATACTTTAAGGTCTTAGTAAAACAAAAGTAATGCCAATTCAAAAGCAATACATGGAAAGAAATAATAAAGAAATACATGGAAGGAATAAAGATGAGGACAAAAGTTAATGGAGACTAAAATAATAAAACATGGAATCAAACAAGGAGCTGGTTCTCTAAAACCATGATGAAGATTGACAAACTCTATGACAAAGAGAGAAGAGCCCAGTTAATAACAATCACAGTTAAAAAAAGGAACATAATGACAGGTACTAAGGACATGCACAAGATCATTAGGAAGTAGTTTACACATTTCAAAAATGCTGGACAACCTAAGGAAATAAAAAGTAAGTTCATAGACACAGAGGGCTTGTAAAAACAACCTAACAGGACATAGACAACTTAAGCAGACCAGAAACAAGCAATATCTCAAAGCAGTCCTATAGTCACCCTACAGAAAAAGCCCAGAACTGGAGAGTTTTAGCATTAACTTCTACCAGACCTTTAAAGGTAAGCTAGTGCCATTATTCATCTATTGTATAAAATAAAATGGAAAGGAACACTAGCAAACTCATTCTATGAGTTCAGCAACTGTGGTTCAATTTCAGAGATCTATCTACACAGACAGCTTTCTCCAGAGGTTAAAACATTCTACTTTGTAATACAGCTCAGAACTAGGCTTCCTGGAATATTCCAGAAATTTGGAGAGAAGTGATAGAAGGTTTTAATCAATTAATTCTGATTCCTATTGGTTGCCATTTTATTCTTAGATCTGTCATCCTCACCACCACCGTAATACAGAAATGGCAATATTAATGGCAATTTCCTAAACACAAAGACTCTGACCAAGTAAAGAAGGATTGTTATTGGATGAACAGAAGCCTAAATCCAACATTCCTGGGGAACTCAATAAGGGGGATTTCTATGAACCAGGAAACAGATTTCTAAGGGTGAGGTTCTGTTTACCAGGAACCTACCTTCATTCTCCCCAAAGGTGAAAAGCCATAGGCAAGAACACCTGTTTTCAGGTCAATCCAAACAGCCTGTGTCAGATCAAAACCCCTCATCCTGCGGACTATCACATAAATTTTGTCTACTTTTCTGCCATTTTGTTTCTCTCTGTTCTATGAGAGAGAGCCTTGGCAAATTAATTCTCAATAAACCTTTGTGTATACTCACGGAGTGGTTTAGGTCAGTGGTTTCACTAAGCCCTGCCTTAAAACCTCCATTTTACAAAGAAGAAAATGGAAGCATAAGCACATGTATGTAATCAATGCCTTAATTCACTTAATACAACACCTATTAAGAGTGGCCGTGTGCTTCAGAACCTAGTTTTACAAGAACCACCAGAACCTTCTTTATCGATGAGCATCTGTTTCCACTTCATTAAATCCCCTAGACTCTAATCTCCTAAGAGTCCTGTGATAAGTGAATGCTTCAGTGCCCAGTAGAGGGAATGGCACTTGAATCTGCTCTAATCTCAGAAATAATTTCATGCCAGAATGTCAGTCTAGCCAGGAAAAAAAGACAACCACACACAAAACAGTTGTTATGAGGAGAAGTGTAATCCTGTGCCTTGATAATTAATATCCAGGAAAAGAGCTAAGAAGACAGGAGGTAACTGTTTACCAGAAATAGCCAGAGACAGTTGGAGGAAAGATGGGGACAGGAACTGAGGACCTTAGAAGTTACCAGTCCTGGGCTGGAGAGATGGCTCAGCCATTAAAGGCTAGGCTCACAACCAAAAATATAAGGAGTTCCCAGTCCAACTTCCAACAATAAGCCAGTCGGGTGATTAACTGAAAATAACACTTCTCAGATCTGTCCAGAGAACTAACAGAAGAGAACGGACTGCCCCATTATGGTAAAAGAAAGTGGAGTATTTACATTAGCAATGTAACCTAACCATTTCACTATTGCAAAAGCTTAAAAGCACGTGGTCTCCACTGGGAAAATCCAGGCATGGCTGTGTTCCTTTCTCAGATTTAAGCAGACTAAGAAGGTGTAAGGTTTTAGGCATTACGCTGGCCTGCCCCGTCACCTGGCAGAATGCACTCAGGAAGTACTCTGGTCAGCCTAGGGTTCCATGAGTACTAGTGTGCAGGCAGGTGTAAAGGACTCCTTTAAAAGCTCTCTCTCTCTCTCTCTCTCTCTCTCTCTCTCTCTCTCTCTCTCTCTCTCTCTCTCTCTCTCTCCTCTCCTCCTCTCTCTCTCTCTCTCTCTCTCTCTCTCTCTCTCTCTCTCTCTCTCTCTCTCTCTCTCTGTCTCTCCCCCCCTCTCCTGCTTTCGGTTGTCCACAAGCTACCCCCTCTTCTTCTCTCCCCCCAATCTCTCTCCCCTTCTCTCCTCTTGTTACCAGTGCCTCTATGTCTCTTTCCTTCCCCCTCCCTCCCCTTTCTAAATAAACTCCTTATTTAAGCTCTATCTGCGTGGTGTGTTATTCCCTCCAGCCTGGGTCACCCTCACCGGCTATGCAACCTGCTATAATGTAACGTGGTACCTTACATTGGGACCCCACTGACCTGAGACCCTCACTCGGGACCACCACCTCCCCCCATTCTCCACCTTTTATTCCTATAACTGTAATGAAAAAACAACATAAGGTTAGCATCTGTCTCACCATGCTCCAATATCCAACTATGTAGTAGAGAAGGAATCAAGGTATAAACTCAAGACTGAAAGATCGAGTACCACCAGATGAAAGGCTTATTTGGCTTCCTTAAAATGAGAAAATAAAGAAAGGGCTTATCCAGGTATAGCGGTTTGAAAAAGAATGGCACCAATAAAGCTCAGAGATTTGAATGTTTGGTCATCAAAGAGTGACATTACTAGGAGATACAGTGATTTTGTTGGAGGATTTGTGTCACTGGGGGTGGGCTTTAGGGGTTTAGAAAACTTAAGGCAGGCTCAGTGGATCTCTCTTCTGGCTGCTTGTGGATTTGGATACAGACCTCTGAGCTCTGTTTCCAGTACCATGTCTGCCTGCATGCCACCTTGCTTCCCGCCATGATGATTATAGGCTCTGAAACTGTAAGCAAACCCCAGTGAAATGTTTTCTTTTATAAGAGTTTCCATGGCCATGGTTTTCTTTACAGCAATAGAACACTAAGACACTAGGCAAATGAACCTAGAAAGCCAGGGGAAGGAGGCTGGGTTACACTGTGGAATTTGAAAGCAGATCTCACAGGTCCTAGAACACAGCAAAGTCTCAAGCGAGAGGAAGAATCGCTGAATGCTGATGCATGGATTAAGATACAAGGGACTAGGTTTAATTTTAATTTTAATTTTATTCGGGGAGAAGTCATGCACAAGAAACTGATGACCGGCAAGTTCCCGCTCCAAAGATCCACACCCAGGCTAATCTCAGTAACCTGACCATAACCAAAAGAAAGCATGCTGGGGTCCAGGACCATAGACCTATCCTAACCTATGACCACGCCCATTTGTGTGGTCAGTGCTACAGGTTCAGGTAGCGTGGATATCTCACTATGAGGAAGCAGAAAACATGTTGGGAAAACAGGTAGACTGGATTAGCCTAGGCAGCATCTAGGATGTGCTTAGAGCAGATCCTGCATAATTCTCATCTTTCTTGTTAACGTAGTGATTACAAATCTTCACTCCTATGTCTGCTGCCACTTCACTGCAACATTGTGCAGTCGATCAGTTTCCTCATTCCCATAACCCAGGCCTCCTTTCCTTACAGGCAGAGTAACCAAAGACTATCAGAAAGCCATTATGACACACCTACAAAACAAAGATCATTTGCTCAAGAGAGAGATGCTTCCTCCAAGAACACAAGTGTTCCCTGTTCTCACCTATATCTAGCACACACCAATACAAATGTGGTAGGCAATAAAAACAAAGGCTGCATATATATGAAACAAATTGCTGTACCATTGCATTCTTTAAAGTAAGGTAGCATCAGGCATGATGTCCAGGTTGCCTCAACAAAGCCCACTCCTCTCAGGAGCTTGTTGTGAATTTCATGTGTGTTTCCTCCTATCCTTTCTCAACCCCTTAGAATTAAGAGCTGAAGCCCTTGGCTGTAACATACCTTCCTGTGAGATATATCTGTACTACTTGTTACTGCAATCTACTGCAAGAGTCCCTACATCTGAAAGACCTACTTTCTTAAGCCCTGCCTTTGATCAATCATGGAACTTACTGGTAGAAACAGAACCAGAGGTCGACTTCTGTTTCTAACACCCCTTCATGCAGAAGCTAAGGACAAGAAGTATGGACTAGCATAGACACACCTCTTTATATGGCCAATTAAAGCAAGTTTCATGATGCTACTTTGACATAAATTATAAAATGTAGGGTTACCCCATTTATTATTGATCCACATGATCATCAATTAAGTAGTCACCAAGTCTTAGCTGTTTCTGTGTAAATAGGGATGCCATATAATCCATAAGCCATATCCCAAATACTTGGATTTTGCAGTATAATTGGTGACCTTATAGCATATCTTGAAATTTCAATAGGAGTCTGATGATAAACATTTCATAGCTAAGATTACTGTTGCAGAATTTTTAAATGCATTTGTTTATACAAGAAAACACCTTATTTTTGAGATTATAATAAAATTGTATTATTTTTCCTTTCTCCCTCTTTTCTCTAAATCCTCCCATACCCATATTTTTTCTTATATAATTTAAACTAAAACATTTGAGTGCTATTAAATATTGAAATATAAAAGCTTAGATGTGAGGCTTTGACCTCAACTCCACAAATGTAAAAAAGAAAAAGTGGAAGAGAGAGAAGAAGAAAGAGAAGAAAACAAAGGGAAACAATATGGACACCAGGGCAGAACAAATAGGTCAAATGATGCAATTGGTTCACTAAAATAATAGGTCTTAACAGAGAGACGATAAGGAAAGATGCACAAATAATTGGAATCCAAAAATGAAGCAATGTTCATGCTTACTCAGTGTTACTGTATGTAACAAGATGTGGTTCTGGAGAGACAAGCATTGCAATGCCTTTGTTTTGATGAAGCCTGGATGCTCCATCCATCTGGTGGAAGCATTAGAGCCTGTTGTAGATGAAAGTTTTTGTCCCACCCAGTCCTGCAGCCATTTAGTCCCAAATATACACAGACACTAATATTAATTATAAACTGTTTGGCTGATGACTCAGGCTTTTAATTGACTAGCTTTCTATTTATTATTGACCCTTTTTTTTTTAATCTATGTATTTCCACGTGTTCTTGGCTTAGCAGAGAATGCCCAAGTGTCCTATCTTCCTGGAAGCTACATGGCATCTCCTTAACTCCACCTACTATCTTTCTCTAACCCTGTTTAGGTTTCCTGCCTGGCTAAATCCTGCCTGCCCATTGGCTGAAACAGCTTTATTCATCAACCAGTAAGAGAAATGTTTATTCACAGCATACAGAAGGGCATCCCTGTTAACCTGTTCCTCAGATACTCTATCAATTTGGAAGAAGCATCCAAGCATGTTGCCCCATCTTGACTCTGCACATGGGCTATGCAAGCTGCATATGCATGATAAGTAAGTATTCCCCACATAGAATACCTCTAGAGCAATTCTAGGCTGGCCAGCAAATAAAAGCCATCAGTAAGCTTAGCATTGAACTCTACAAACTCAACTCATCTTGACTTACAATCTGGCTAATAATCTAAACAATGAGATTGAATTCCATAAGCATGTAAAATAATTTATAGGAAGAACCTCACAAACAGAAAAAAAAAATCATCTACCCAAATATCTTAACATTTGGTCTGTTAAAGGAAGTTCAACAGTCACACAAGAGAAATGATAGCTCTACTCCAAAGGAAGAGTGATATGTAGACAATAAGTTCTTAATGCCACTGGAAATTTGGAAAGGAAGAAAGTGTGTTTTACTGAAGTTATCCAGGAAAAGCCTCACAGAGAAGGTGGTCCTGAATACAGCCCAGAAAGACTCAATCAAAGATGAAGAGGAAGTATGGCAACTGCATCAATCAAATAAGCCATAAGCCATACAGATTGGAACATCGATGGGCTTGCAGGGAATGAAAAGCAGATTGCACAGACCAAGTATGAATGAAAACAAAGACCACGTTCAAACTGTGACATTCAGGTTTGGAGAGTCTAGGAGGCAACTAATTGCAGTGCAAAGCATCCAATCCCATGATGATGAGAGTGACGCCACAGACTGATGCTAGAAGGATCAGTCTGACAAACAAGAACCATTGCTGAAATACAACAGAAGGCAACCAGAAATTTCTACACCCTTCCTTGTAGAATATTATTTTAACTATTTAAAAATGTGTTGCATTTGTTTATGCAATGGAATATTTAACTATGTAAAGATGTGTTATGTTTGTTTATACTGCATTTGGTTAATTATGTAAAAATGTATCACTTTTGTTTCACGTTGCCTGCCTAAGTCACCTGATTGGTCTAATAAAGAGCTGAACAATGGGTAGCTAGGTAGAGAAAGGATAAGTGGGGCTGGTGGGCAGGGAGAATAAAGAGAACGTGAAAATTGGGCTTCAGAGAGAAGAAGAAAGAGAGAACAAGGGAGAAGAGAGGGACACAGAGCCAGAAGCCATGCAGCTGCCAGTCAGACAGACATGTGAAACAGTGAAGGTAAGATATGTAGAAGGAAAGACAGGTAAAAAGCCTCAAAGCAAAAGTAGATGAAGAGAAACAGGCTGAGTTATAAGAGCTAGTAAGAAACAAGCCTAAATAAGCTAAGGCTGAGCATTCTCAACCAATAACAAATCTTTGTGTCATGATTTGGAAGCTGGTTGGTGGCCCAAAAGAAAGCCTGGTACAGTCCTGGATAACATGTCAATATTTTCCATACAGAAACTTGCATGAAAACAGGCTAACGTGAGAGATGAAGGACAAAGAGCTCATGGGCTCTGGGTCCTGAACAACAGTGGTGTAATAAAATGGGGATGCTACAAGGGGCACAGATCCTGGCTGCTTCATAATTTTGACCAGGACTTCCAAATATGTCCAGCATGGCCCAAGAAATACTTTTCCAAGGAGAACACTGTGTGCTCATACAGCTAGGAAAATATTAAGAAGAATAAATTTATTCCTCCAAGGATTCAGTGGGAGGTTAATATTGTCAACATGTCTCTCTATTCAGAACCTAATGTGTACAGTCAGACTCTTAAAAGCGCTCTTAGAAATTGTGTCTTTGGGGAAGACCAGAACTAGAGAAGAATTGTTTCCCCTATTTGTTAAAAAACAAAGGAGAATTGGGGTAGAGGTGGTTGTTGTGTTAGTCTGTCTAGATGTCTAAGAATTGGACAACTGATATGAATATAATACAAGATAAGGAGGAATGCATAGGAAATAGAGAATTCTATTTCATGAAAATCACCATGTGTGAAGCCTCGGGCTAGTCACAAGTATAACTTCCACACAATACTGGCTGTGAAGATTAAATACAAAACAGCCAGGACTGCTGGTGGGATGCTTAGCTGCTTATTACTCAGAAAAGGCCATGATTTCACGCAAATTAGGGATACATTTTCAGCCCAGTCTTTATTAAGCTGAGGAGAACAGTGGCATCAAAGGTAAGGGAAGGTCTGCTCAGTATACACAGTGTAGGGACCACCCACCATTGCAAGAGGAAAAGGATGATGTGGGGGATAAACTAACAGACCACAAGCACTGGGAAAAGAAAATGACTCACGGCATGCATTCATTCTCAAGGTTACAATGCAATTGACTGACAATGCTCAGCAATCAGTAATTAAGGCCAAATGGAAATCTTAGTTAAGATTAGAACAAAGGCCAAATAGAGTGGGCAGGCTCGTGGATGAGCTACCCGTAAGAGATTCTTTGATCAGATGGTCTACTTCCCTTAGAGGAAGAAGCACTGTTTAATCAAAGCCTAGTATAGCCCCTAACAACTGTGCTTATGGTTCATTTTGGTCCATACAGATAATTTATTTAAAATGCAAAGAAACCATCCCAAGTCCCCTTTCCAGTTGTATATATATATATATATATATATATATATATATATATATATATATATATATATCTGTTGTGTATATATATACATATATATATATATATATATATATATATCAGATACATCCCATAGCTCTCTATTTTCAGTGTGAAGAACCACTTTACTTTGATAATTCAGATTGGTTTCCAGGTATTAAAATATCCAGTCCAGGCCCATATCATATCAAATTTTCTCCCGCCCAGCAGCTCTTGCTCTGACTCCTTCACAGCTGTCTTCCTCTGCCCATAGGGAATCCTCATATGACTGTTTCTTCTATGTGATTTTCTTACACTCTGTAAGTGTTCTCCCACAGTTAACCCTCAAGGCTGCCTCCTGGAGCAGCACAATTTTCACCCAAACAAGCAATCCCATTCCAGCTTTTTCATCTGCATATCCTTGGCTCGGGAAAATACGAATTCTTATCTTGAAAATAATAGGACAGTATGTTAAGACCACTACCACAATTTGAGTCAAATTTGATGCAAGCTTGATTTTTTTATTGGGGTGCACCCAAGAGCTGGCCAGTGACTTTGTCCTAAGTCTGGTTAAAGAGAGCAGACTAAATATGTTTCTTGGACCCCTTTTAAGGAGTAAAATCATAAGTTGCAAATCAGGTTTACTGGAGAAATAAAATGGGGAAATATGGAAATACAGGAAAAAAAATCTGAAAAAAGCCACATGATTAGGGAGGATCAAGGAGGGTAAGGGTATTCTCAAAAAAGATCCTGGGTGAGGAACATTGAGGTTCAATGAAACAGCACAACTTAGTTCTTATAGTAAATAGAAACTGATTTTCAACAATATAGTTCCTGCCTTCAAATTAAAGTCAGACAGGTGCCTTAAGTAAGCTATCTGTAATTCTGCTTTATCAGAATATTTTCTCAGCTGTAAGTACTCTAAAATGAACAAATTTAACAGAAGATTGTCTAAGGCAAAGAATGAAAAGTTAGGCAGAATTAGGAAACAACCTGAGGTTCATGAAATTCTTGTTTTATATCAGACCTCAAACTATAAAGTAGGCATCATCACCTTTTTACAGATGAGCAAGAGGAACTGGCAGAGCAGATATGAGATATTTAGCATTAGTGAACAGTCTTAATTTTATTGGTTCAGCTTCTAACATATATGGAACACTCTTCTACCCTATCCTGACATTTTCTGTGATTTCAATCTTGACATAAATGTACACACACACACACACACACACACACACACACACACACACAAACTTACATGACTGAGAAACTGAAAGATATGGACACAATTAGCAGCTGTCCCTCCCATCATGTCTACTACAAAAGAGAAGAAATCTTATGCAGCCAGAACAAATGAAACAGATTGGCAAACATCAGAGCTTTCCCTGGCTTTGCTGTGGATTTTCTGGCTCTAGCTAATCCTAGGGGCTCAGTTCACTTCTTGCCTTTATGTTCCATGAATTACTCCCTGCCATCTTCTACTAGGCTTCGCTACTTAGAATACTTCGTTCCTAACCAACCCGCACTTCACTAACACAGCAGCTCAAGGTATAAAGCTTGTACAAACTCAACTTACAATGCTATCATTGGTTCCACTATCCAAGCTGGTCAGGGATGCATGAACAAGACAGGAGCAAGGAGGACTGTGATCACTTAATAGAAAACAACAGATCTAGCTCCCAGCAGTTGTTTCAGCTCTGCCCGCTGAGAGATGACTTACACAAACTGAGGAACATTCATTACACTCCTGGGACTCTTCATCTGAGAAGCAGAAAAAAAAAGAAAGAAAGAAAGAAAGAAAGAAAGAAAGAAAGAAAGAAAGAAAGAAAGAAAGAAAAGAAGAGGTTTGGAAAGCAGAGATAGCAATAGGCTATTATCACCTACGCAATCAGTCCACACCTTCTATCCTCTTCCCAAACACTGCCCCCATCGTGATGGTATGCTGTTTTCAACTTATCCTTAAGTGAGAAAATGTTTTGGTGATAGTTGATAATCAAGAGATAATGGACCTTCTCTTGGTTGAATTAAGAGTAAATATAAACATTTGTTCAAATAAAAGCAGATGATGATATAACTTATCCATAACACTATGACTCTTTGCTTGGATGGAAACAGGCATTTCACTGTACCACAACCAGAAGAGCAGGTGGATTATCACATACTAAAGGGAAATATTTAAGATAATATTAAGGATTCCTGTTTGAATTGCTGTTGAACGTTGAACTATGGTAAGTGGGAAAAAGTTTAAGGAAGTCAATTTCTTCTTGGGGATATTTCTTACTGTCTGTAATTAATGCTGTATCACCTATGAAGATATTAGCCATGAGCAGGATGTCTATCATCTTTCTTTTCCTATTATACCTTATCATGTGGGTAAACCTAATATTTACAGATAATGACAGAAGACCTCAGGTATTGAAATCAATATCCTTAGTAAAAGAAAAACATGTAGGCCATGAGAATGCTATTCTTTATACTATAAAATTGTTTTTAAAAGATTCTCCCCTGCTTACTTATATAATTTAAAACTTTAATAATTAAAAAGAACCAACATAATTAAGCAAAACCATAAAGGAGCATTGAAACTTCACTTTAAGTACAACTGAAGTAACTAGAATTCTCTATTCTAACAACTAAGAAGCCAAACAAAACACAAGAGCTCTCTCTTTTCATAGCTTGCTCAATGGACAGTCGCAAATCATGACCTCTGGAAGGACAATGGAGAATGAGATGAGCTCCCCACTGCTCAATCATTTGCCTGAGGAGAAATTCTCTAACTCCTTTCAAACTTTGACTGAGCACTGCACTGTGTATGCATGTGGGCCATGCTTGTACTAAACCCAGAGAATGATGCACTGGAGAGATTGGGCAGAACAGTTTCCAGAACTCACCAAGCTTAGAACTACATTATGTTGTTCACTTGAGAGAGAAAAGAACTCGTCCCACTGTTTGGAGTCTCAGACCAAATTAGCTGAGCTCTGAGCTCGTTGGAATAAAACCCAAAAGCAAGTCTCAGGAGCATTCCAGTAATTCCAAGATGGATCTGTGCAATTTTTGTCTCAGAAGTGGGAATCGAGAACATGAGGAGATCCTGACTAACTGTATTAAATTTGACAGCATCTATATATCAAAACTAAAGAGCTTGATAAATAAATCCAACAGCAATGACACGAAAAGCCAGGAATAGCATCACTTCTCTTTAAGAACTCAAAAAGATGTTTTTAAAGCACGGAGGGGCTCTGAGCAGCTAACAGCCAGAGCTCTGCATCCCCTGCACTTCCAAAAATTTAGCAATGTGAAGACTTTCAAGCATTCAGGGATTGAGAAAATGATTGCCAACAGACTTTACTATCCCAATCATCAGTGGAATTTATTCCAACAGAAAGAAAACAATACCGGGGTCTGGGGTGGGGGAGGGGTGGGGTGGCAGTGAGATGGCTCAGCTGACAGATGCACTTGCTGCCTGCCGTACAGAGCAAACATGTGGCTTCAATTTGATCCTGGGAACTCACATAAAGGTTAAAGGAGAAAGAGTCCTCTCATATCTACATATGTGCTGTGACATGTGTGTGTACATATACACACACACGCACACACAAATAATAACAAAACCTTTTAAAATAAATAAAACAATACCAGATGGGTATTTGAATCGGAAATTAAAGAGAAAACACTGGAAGCACTAAACATGTAGATAAACAGAATAACTTTCTCAAGAAATCTGGCACTAGGGAAATGTCTGGAGACCTACAAGGATGACCCAATCTAACAATCTAAGCAATAGTGGAGAGGCTACCTTAAATGCCCTTCCCCTACAATGAGATTGATGACTACCTTATATGCCATCCTAGAACCTTCATCCAGTAGCTGATGGAAACAGAAGCAGACACCCACAGCTGAGTCGAACTCCTGGAATCCAGTTGCAAAGAGGGAGGAGTGATTAGCTGGGGAAACTCACAGAAACAGCTGACCTGAACAAGGGGGAGCTCATGAACACCAGACTGATAGCTGGGAACCAGCATAGGACCAACCCAGACACCCTGAATGTGGGTGTCAGTTAGGAGGCCTGGACAGTCTATGAGACCTCTGGTAGTAGATAAGTATTTATCCCTAGTATACAAATGAACTTTGGGAGCCCACCCCACATAGAGGGATACTCTCTCAGCCTAGACATATGGGGGAGGGCCTAGGCCCTGCTTCAAATGATATGACAGACTTTAAGGATCCTTCATGGAAGGCCTCACCCTCCCTGGGCAGCAGAAAGGGAATGAGATGGGGGTTGGTGGGGAGCAGGGGAGGAGAGGAGGTTGAGGGAACTGGATTGACATGTTAAAAAAAAAAAAAAGCTTGTTTCTAATTTAATTTAAAAAAGAAAAACTCTCATTTTTAAAAATATTGTAAAACACATTTAGATGTTTAGGGTTGGAGCTGCAGTTTAGGGGTTGTAAGAACATTCACTGAGGTTTTGATCCCCAGAACCATACAAAACAAGCGGTAAATATTTATACAGATATAGATATACACATATATGTATAATTTATGTTTAAAGCAAAAGTAATGACAGGTTTTACAATTTAAAATATTTGGTAGTGTATATAAAATGATAAGGTGCAACAGGTGACATATAGTACAGTTTATGTATAACATTGTCTGCTATTACTTGAAGACAGACTGTGATAGATTTTTTGTAAACCTATTAGAATGGAAAAATGACAGTTACAAATGAAATACCAACAGTAAAAATAGAATGAAATAAGAAGCAGTATTTATCTAAATGAAGAGAAGAAAATAAAGAGCAAAGAGATGATGCTAAAAGAAGAAAAATAATAAAAGCATATTAAACATGTCAGCTATTAGTAAAATGCAAATTAAAGCCACAATGGGGCTCCACCACACACATTCTCTAAAGGTTAAAATTAGATTCATTTACACTACCAACTTTTGGAGAGCATGTGGGTCAACAAGACCATACACACACTGGCAGATATATAAGACAAATGCCACAGCCACCTTGGAAAGCAATTTTACAGGGACTTAAAAAGTATTCAATCAAACCCAGTGTTCTAGTCTGCAGGTTCACCTAGAGTTGTACGCAATTTCATTCATCCTCACTTTGAAAAAAGCTCTAGTACTCATCAACCGGTGAGTGGATAAACCAAGTGTGAAATGCGAGATATGGTGTGTATGGCAATACAAGCAGCATCAGACAACACAGGGGGTCTTGAGCATTATACTCCAGACAAGAACTAAGACCTGGTTCAGTTCACTTAGAGTGACTACTTTCACAGAATACATGCTGTTGTAAAGTTTGACTTTGCCTTTGACATACATTTAGTAGGTTTATACAAACCAATAGGGTGATTTAATTTTTTTAAAAAAAATAGCAGATGCAAAACCTGGGTTTTATTTCTGCAAAATTGTAGAAAATACTAACTAATAAGTAGTGGCAAAAAAATACAGCTAACAATTGCTTGGGTCCTGGGGTAGAGTAGGCAAAGGACATTTGTGGTTGTTCTTTGAAGGCTTGAGCCAACAAAAGACAAAGTTTATCTTGGGAACAGTAGAAACCTTAATTATGGTTGTGATTATAACGCATTAAGTATTTATCAAGACTAATGATGTATACTTTTGAAATGTATGCAGTTTTTTGGGCATGCAGTTCCTCTATGAAGTAGGAGGAAAGAAATGCAAACGAGGTTTTAACAGTTAAGGGGACACCATCCTTTAACTGTCAAGCTCAAGAAATGATCTCAACTCCGAGGGACCTTGAAAACCCAGGCTGCCTTAGAAACAAATACTTCATGTTACTAATTTTCAAAGATTCTATTTTATTTGTTACATGGTGTTTCTGACTGTTTTTCTTGCAGTAACTGTTGAGTACTACCCTTAGCACTTTAATCTGTGAGCTTATTTTATTTTGTCATGACACATTCTTCCTGGAGCATTGCCTTAGTTATGTCTATTACTGTGAAGAGACACTATGGACACGGCAACTTACAAAAAGGAAGAGTTTATTGGGTGTTTATAGAGAGAAAGAGAGAGAGAGAGAGAGAGAGAGAGAGAGAACAGAGAGAGAGAGACAGAGAGAGAGAGAGAGAGAGAGAGAGAGAGAGAGAGAGAGAGAGAGAGAGAGAGAGGAAATGTTATGACTTTTTGAAACCTCAAAGCCCATATCTAGGGTCACATCTCCTTTAATAAGGCCATGCCTTCTAATCCTTCCCAAACAGTTCTAACAACTGGAGAACAAGCATTCAAACATATGAGCCTATGGGGGCCAGTCTCACTCAAACTACCAAAAGCATATAACAAAACAGTGAATTATTTGTCAAATGAACTAATAAATGATCAAATAAAGTATTTAATGGAGTGACTTTCTTTTGTCTGTTTCTCATCTTCTCTTGTTTTTCTGTATGCTGCTCTTAGGTAGCCACATGAGGACTGGAGTGTAACATGGGGACAGAGTGCCTTCCTAATATGAACACAGCTCAATCCATTAAAACTACATAATTATACTAATTTCACAATCTCTGATAGTACTAAAATAACTCTTTCCAACACCCGTCTCTGAAGAAATGCCTTGCAGGTCACATTTCTACTAAATCTTCCCTTTCTGCTGAGTTATGGGTTTTGTTTATTGAAATGTAGTTCTCCTCAGTTGACTTGGAAGTTGAAGGGCATTCATAGCACTTTCCCTCTCTCATTTCTCCACATTGAACTTAACAAAAGGCTAGGGGTTTTAGGCATCAGGTGTTTCCGAAGCTTTACTTTTCTGTGTTTTAAACTTCAAACACATCTTCAAACTTCCTCAAATGTGCCCTTCTTCCCAAAACTCCAACTGAATCCCTGTCCAACCAATCACTTGCTGTTGAAGTGCCAAGTGCATAGCAACATGGACCTCCAGAGTTTAGGACCTCAGCCACCCCCATCATTGGATGGAACACTGCGTGACAAAGTATAATATATGACATATTAGAAAGATGCCCACAGTGAAAAGTCTGAGATTACCTTAGTGCTGTTAAATTCCCCCTGGGATGGAAGTATGAGAGGGACCTGGGCAGACAGATTTACCTCCTTTCTCTCCACTGACTGTCCAAGGCACAGGTGCATTTCCACATACTGAGCCATGCACTTGTAACTAATGCTATATCCCTTCATAGCTTGTTGGAAGAAGCAGAAATGTACTAAGCAATTGCTTGTCATTGTTTCACATCTAGCCACTATGGTGAATGACTACTGTACATTGTCTAGACCTTGGCATATTACAAGCACTCAATTATAGACACTATTGACCTGACACTCTGATAGTCCATCACCCAAAAGAGGCAAAGCTCTCACCCAAAAGAGACAAAGCTCTCATCCTTTCCTTAGAAAGTCTGAAGTATATAAAACTACTTTCATTTGCTTATTAAATTAATTTGCATCTACTTCACTTATCCAAATTTCAACTGACAAATAATAATTACATAAGCTACATATTCATGGAATCCAAAGTGATGCTTACATTATGCCTATTTTATTAAACATAAACTAAACATAATTATCATACAGAATACTTGGGAGACAGCCAAGTGTTTATGCTTATCTTTCTGTAGTGGGATTCTGTCTTTTCACTGAAGTATTCTAAAACATTTTTTCTGTAAATGTTATACAATTTGGACAACAGAATATTACATTCTTAAAGTTATTAAACTTTAAAGAATGCTATTGTGTAGAAATATTACTAAATAAAATATAACAGAAAGCATTAACACTAAGCAAGAACCCACTCTAATACTGTGGAAAGTAATTCAGTAGCAAAGCCCTTGCCTGACAAGTATGGGGCTCTAACTTTTGATATCCAGCACCACATTTGAGTAAAAAGTTATTGATACTACTTGTTAAGGAAACGACTCAACCCAGGTAGCCCAAGAATCTCCATTGCAAAGATTTTAAAGTATTATTGGAGAGCTAATAAAAACAAAACAAAACCTAAAGCCCTCCAATACCCTAACAAACTAAATAGTGCCAGAAGACTGAGAACCCCAGGTTAGAAAAATTTACCTAAGATTTGAATCTTAGCTTTGTCGCCAGGAGATCAATTCCATGATGCTAAAAGTTAATACATGACTTTGTGACATTTTTCTAAAGATTCCTGGGATAGATTTGGCAAAGTCTCCTTCCTCTCTCTTTCCTCTCCCCACTCCTCATCGTGTGTGTGTGTGTGTGTGTGTGTGTTTGTGTGTGTGTCTGCGTGTGTATGCATTCTTTCCTGAAAGAAATAACTTCAGTACTAATGTGCCTATGATCCCCCAAAGGCTGGAAGTTAATAAAATGGTTGAGCATATTAAATAGGATACTGTTCAGACGCCCCAAGATATCACCAGCCTGAGGCTAGATGGTTTTCACAGATGATCTGTACATGAGGTCTCAGCCTTCACTCTCCACTCTGAGCTAACAACAACACTATATGGGTTATTAAAACAACAAATATGTATGTGCAGGTTTGTGCCATTTGGAAATTCTACCAGTCTGTCTTTGGGGAGCTTCAATCTTGCCAAAATCAGATCAAAATGGAAGCTAGTCAACACTCTAAAATACAGATAGACCCATGACCAGTGGCATCTTTATCATACCCTCCCCAAATGCAATCTCATGTCTCTTAGCTTTCTCTGTCTTTGTTTTCTATCCTTAGCTGCATTTAATTAAGGACATTAGAGTGTAAATCTAAGCAGCATAAGTATTTCACAAGAAGCCCCCATGCTGATCTGATCATCCATAGGTCTGTGCTGCAGAAAGCCTGCCTTTGAGTTGATTGCCTCACCAGAATCTTGGTGCACATTGCTTCCTCCCTGTCTTCCTGAACATAAGACAAGTAAAAGTGGCCACTTGGCAGTGAAGAAATTGATCAATCACAGGAAAAGATATTGAAGCACTATTAAAATCTTTTCAAGTTCTCAAGAAATAAAGAAATTCAACCACAGAAACACAGATTTGAAAAGCTCCCCAAGGGATAAACACGCTGAAACAGTATTTGGAAGAAAAACATCTCCTTCTAAATAACACACAGAACTTCACCGACAGTTGCTTTGAAATACCTTTTTTGGGTGGCATCCTGGAGGTATCCTGTCAGAGTGTCTCAGTACAGGGCTTGCTGGGTAGAGAGGGATCGAGAGTTGAAGAGGTAAAACTTTCAGCTTTGATCTAGTACTTCCACACACTGCCTCTGGCCTGCCACCGAGTCTCCCTGGTACCATTTCACAGTCTGAAATGTAAGAAGGTACTAATTTCTTCACTATTAAAATTTCATGGCTGTTTAGTTTCCCATTTAAGGATGAAGTACTCAGGTCAAAAAGTCCATTTGGGCTTCACACTCAAAATAAAATTGGTTTGATCCTCTTTGTCACATTCAGCCTAAATCTATCTTCTTTCCACTTTGCCTGAACCTCCCTGTCTTCCTTACAAAGCCCAGGGCTTTATCCTAATTACATATAGTGAGGACAGTGCTAGTTCACTCTTAGACAGGTGAGAAATACTAGCCACCAGATATGCTTGGTAAATTAAATGAGTAAGTAATGAAACTATGCCCACACCTGGACTCCAGGTCAAAGCTGCCAAGCTATGAGCATTCAACTTCACAATTCTCTTCAGTGTGGGGGCATTTCACGACACACTGTACCCCTTTTTGTAACTTTTGTGAAACTATTTCTCCCACCATGAGGAAACTGTTGTTTTGGAACAGGGAGGGGTAGGGGGTGTATAGGTTTTTCCTCTCTCCATTTAAAATTATCCCAAGAAGAAAGCCAACTACATTGTAGAATGATCGAAAGGTTTTCTGCCATTGGAAAGAAAGGGACAAAAAGTGCTGAAATGTAATGTTGCAAAAGAAGCTGGGTTTTGAGCCCGAGGACTCCAGCATTCTCTGGTTACTTTGGTGATAGCAGGCCTGACCTTGGCAAGAAGAAGCGGTGTTTTGAAATGGATCCTGTTGGCACATGTATACCAGAGCAGCCTTTGGCTTTGCAAATCGATTTCTGCTTACACATGAGGCTTCTGGTATTAATAAACTAATGTGAAGACTTTAACAAGATCCAAATGACAGCTTAAAATCAACTTCTATAGTAAAACGTAGATTCTAGAATTTTCCTTTGCTGGGCACTGAACTTGGATTGTTAGACAGCTAACAGAGTGCTTATATTTAGAGACAGCCAGAGTGGTTCTATAAAGGGATAATGTTCTATTGCAAATTATTCAATCTATAATCTAGAGAGTAATGTACTATTTGACCTGACCTATATTAATAAAAGCATACATACAAAATGACTCTAAAAACTAGTTTAACAAAAATAGATGAATGTATAAATTAGCAAAAGGCACTCTACAAACTTTGTTCCTACAAAATTGCAAACTTTGTTCCTACAAAATAGTGAAAAAAAGTAGTAACAATAATAAGAAATTTCTAAAGAGATTGAATTCCATTAAGTTTTCAAAATAAGCTAAAATGGAAGCTATCATGAACAGCTCACTGCACATGAACTAGTATTAGCACAAGAACTAAAGTCCCTCACCATGAAGAGGATGAACGTTACAATAGAGAAAACAGAATAAGGTTATTGGAAGAGATACTTTCTATAGTGTGACTTGAAGCCCCAGAAGGAGCAAAGTCATAGGTGACTTTAGAGAGACTCCAAGCCAGTACACACAAAAGAGGAGCCCGAACTCAGTCTTAGGTAGTAGAAATCATGGTGACTGCAAAGGTGAACTTTAGTTTTTCTATATTTGATTGGTAAAATTGGTGTTTGGTGATGCCAAAAGTTAAGGAACAGCAATGAATGGGGTCTTATGTATTCTGGACGGGGTGTATGCCTAAGCTCAACTGTTCTGGAAATTGACCCAACAACATCAGACCAAGCAAGACATTTGCTCTGCCATGAAGACTATCCACCAAAAGACCTCCCATGTACTCAAGAGAAGACACTATTCACAATATGGTAAGTATAGCAAAAACATTGAGACAGAACTTTATATCTATAAACTAACAATTCAAGAATATTAAACAGAGCAGAATGTACCTAACAGTAAAAATCAACAAGCTGATAAGCTAATTCAAAAACTCTGTATGTAAATACTAATTACATACAAGGGGAAATACTGCTTAGGAAAAAACAACAATAGTTGGAGACACAGTCCTTGGCTTCGAGACTTATCAGACAACTGTAGTAAACACCATAGTGGAGGACTCACTGGCCTTAAGATATCCAGTAAACAAGGTCCAGAAATGCACCCATATGTACATTGAAAAGTGGTGTCCCAGAGTCAAAGACAATATTGTAGAGAAATGTTAGTCTTTTCAAGCAAGTGGCTGGAAGAATTTTAGTTAATAAAAAAGCTCAACTTTGCTGTATAGCTTAGTGTTAGAGCACTTGCCTATCATGTTTGAGTTCCCAGAGTCAATTTCTAGAACTACCAAAAAGGAAGAAGGTGAAACAGAATGGCATGTCATACTCTGTGAGAAAAACAGAACAGTATTCTACTAGGGGTGAAGAATTGTTAACAATGTAATTCCATGATATGTATTTAGGTAAGCATTCTCTGATGGATTTCCCCTTTAGATGAACGAAGCCATCATGGATGAGTTGCTCAGGCTTTCAGAAGACAGTTGTCCCACCTTTTCCTTGTGATCTTGAGTGGGGAATAATCAAGCATTGAATATATCACCCATGATAAGCCCCAGTTATCTCTGGATGAAACTGCCTATCTTCTAACTATTATTTCTGTAGAGAGGGTAAGCCTTTTCCCCTGGTGACTTAGCATAAACTCACAATTGGCTCATGTTCACATTGAAAATTTATGATTGGTACACATTTGAGGCTTGTGATTGACGTAAATAGAAGCCTCGTATATTCTTAACTAGGGTTACCATTTTTGTGATGAAACATCATGACCAAAAGCAACTGAGGGAAATGGGGTGGTTATTTGGCTTACGTATCAAGAGTCACAGTCTACTGAGGAAAGACAAGGCAGGAACTCAAACTGGACAGTATCCTGGAGGCAGGGACTGATGTACAGACTGTGGAGGGTTGCTGCTTCTAGCTTCCTCCTCATGGTTTCTCAGCCTATTTCCATACAACACCCAGAACTATGGATGGCCCCACCCACAATGGGCTGGGTCTTCCCACATCAATCAACCTAACCTTCTGGAAGTATTTTCTCAATTGGGGTTTCTGCATCTCAGATGCTTCTAGCTTATGTAAAGTTGGCACAAAGCTATCCAGAGCTCATATCTGATTGGTGGAGTTAGATGCCATTGATAAGTTCAGGAAATGTGCATCCAAAATAGTCAGGACCAATACTAAAATGGTCCTTGTAAAGACTTCTCCTGACCATCCTTTAATACTTGTGGTCTCTACTATGGGTGGAGGGCAGAACTAGAATTACAGACAAAACAGGCTTCCACCCAATAGCCCTGACATCAGCATCAGTAAGCAGATGATGGAGAGTGATTTTCTTCAGCTCCTGGAACTCTCCATACTTTGAGCCCTTGGTTCAGCCAACAACTAGAGGTAGCAGAAGAGTTGCAGACTGCACAGGTGCAGAAATTGTAACTGCAGAAGCTAGTTGTAAAATCTGTGGGCAAAAGAGCAATAAGAGTCAAAGCTTGAAATGTTACAAGCTCCAGCTTCTGGAAGCCACCAAGGATTAAAGATGGGGATGCTTACCAGCAAAGTTAAGAAACTGAAACATTCATTATCGGGTGCTGGTTCACCAGCAGTTAACGCCTGAAACAGTAATCCTCTAAACTGAGCACCTGGCTGTATGTCTGATTTGGAAAGACTGGATTAGGAAGTTTTTAGGGCCGAGAGCAGTAAGTCCTTGTCTGTGAAACATCTCCTGTGATCTTAGCACCTAGATTGTCTTTGACTCTTAAACTTTGGAGTCATAGTTTTGGTTCTTTGGTTCTAGAGCTGAGGTTGTAAGTCTCTGGTACTCAAGGATTTGGAGCTATCAAAATTAGAGAACAAATTCCTTGCTTTTATGCTTTTTCTTTTCATCTAATTAGAGTGAACTTTGCAATTTATATATAAAAGTTAACTTCAAATGGGCCACAGACCAAACATAAGACATATCCCTATACATTTCCTAGAAAAATACACAGGAAACTGAGATGAGCCAGGTTTTCTTGAAATATGAAATATTCAAATGATAAAAGAAACAATAAAAAAGGAACTTTAAAACTCAGAACTGCTGCTTTTCTAAAAACCCTATAGAGAAAATGAAAAGATCACAGATGGGAGAAGTGTTTATGAATTAAAGAGCTGACAAGGAACTTAGACAATCCCTAAAGCTGTGAGAAGAAAGACACAACTCAATAGAAGAGATTGAAACAGACCTTTGATAAACAAAGGGAAAAGTGAAGTAAGTACAAGATAACTGGTCAGTCTATCGGTGACTGTTAGCACATACTGTCTCAGGTGAAACAGCCTTTGCCTTATGGAGAGATGATTAGTTATGTTACTCAGTTTTTTGCCTCCATAGGACTCAGAATGATCCCATCTGCTCCCAGGCCCCACAGCTTCATAAGCAAGATTATGACAGGCTCCTTCGTTTAGTACTTAAAATTCTTCCTCAATTCCATCAATTCAAATGCCAACTATTCTCTAGTTACCATAGTTTCTTATACTGGGCCATTGTTAAGGGTCCTTATCTGCATGTTGGATCACAGATGCCCCCCCTTCATTTTTTCTATTAAAGGTCAAATCCTGATGGGAGATGTCATTCTGCAAATATGTTTCTCTTATTGGTTAATGAATAAAGCACTGTTGGCCAATAGGAAAGCAAGATAGGCCAGACTGGGAGACAAGGAGGATTCAAGGATGTAGTAGGGAGGAGTCAGCATGTAGAGACTGAGAGAACACAGGTCTGGGCCCTCTCTCTGGTAAGATAAGTCCACGTGGAAATACTTAGATTAATAAAACTAGGTTAATATTTAAGACAGAGCTAGCTGATAACAAACTAGTAACTGGCCTACAACTTTTTATCTAATATAGCATCTCTGTGTGTTATTTGGGGCTGGTGTGGCAGTGATTCCAGGCTGCCGGAAAAACATACTCATAACAAAATCCCATAGATATCTTCTTGTACCATATTCTCACTCCCTAATTCTTCCCATGAGTTCCAACTTCTTGAGTCTCAAGAAGAGCTTTCAGCACAGATCTAATAGAGTATCTTTTGCTTTTGGAACACAACTATCTTATCTAATTTATTTGCTAAATCAGAGAGAAGATGTTAGATGTTAGCTATAGCTCCCTTTCTTCCATTTCTCATTGTACACTGAATTCTGATACACAGGCAAGCCCCTGCTGGACAACCATCCCAGCTTCAGATGCCTTTCTTTGTGCACACAGTGTAACCAGGCGACCTTTATCACTGCCTGCTGACAATCTTGATCTTGCCTGCTACTCTAAGACTGAATCTCTTCTCTAAACCTAAAATTATTTTGAAGGCATCTCCACACTCACAAGGTAGACCCCCCCCATGAAAAAGAACCCATGACAGAGCCATGTAATGATTACACTAATGTTTAAATGGACGAGCCAGTGAGGTTTTCTTGGAGTTTCTAACAGGAAGATGGGCCACTTACAAGAAGTAGGGATTATTCAAACGGGTCAGCTGTATCACTGAAAGCCCACCCCAGCATGAGTGATGGCCCACAAAAGCTATAACCCAGGTACTCTCTGCACAGCATGGAGAAGGCTTCACAGTGCAAGTATCCATTTCTTGGCAGCTCTGCCCATCAGTCTCTTACCACAGCACCTGTTTATTCCTGTTTTTGCTGCTAAGGAGGTACCCTTGTAATCTTCCAAGTTCCTGTCCTTCCAGGCATGAAATCTTGTGTCTACCAGAGGCCCATAAGCATCCCCATCCTTCCTGGAGAGATGTTTCCATTTGGAGGGAATATTACAATTCCAAGAAAAACACCATACACCACCTTCCTCCCAGAAGGCAAGTATGTCAGTCAGCATTCCATCACTGCACAGTTCAACGTGGCAGCAGGGAAGGGTTATTTTTGGCTCACACTTTTTGAGCTCTCGTTCCATGATCCACTATCTAGCCTGTCTAGGATCCCACAGTGCCCATACACACATACAACAGGTCAATTGAATGAGTAGATTGTTTGACTTCACATTTAAAAATGACTGGTGAGAAGTGTCTACCTCACTCACTGAAGCTACAAGCAATTAAGGAGCAATTGTGCTTAAGCAATCAAGCACAATTAAGGAGCAATCAGGAACCATTTAAAGCAAAAGCATATGGAACTTTTGGTTGTGTCCCTTTTTACAGAAGGAACAGGCAGCCATTTCTACTCAAATCCATATTCATGGTAGCCATTTCTCATGAGAGTGTGGAACAAAACACTGTGGTGTGAGTAGCTGGGAACAAGTGTTACTGGGTTGGAGGACATCAACAATGTGGAGGGAATTGTGTCCTTCACAAAATGGCTAGAAAAGACCCAGAAAAGTTCTAGACACTGCACATTCTATTGTTTTATTTTTACAACCAAGGACATTTCCCTTTGTCTCCTTCACATGTAAAGAATGTACCATCACCATCAAACAATGCCAAAAATAAATAAATAAATAAATAAATAAATAAATAAATAAATAAAATAGCTCTAAGAAGGAAGTTTGTAACTTCTTACATAGTAAAATCTAAGGTACCCCAAACAACCTAATGATGGTACTTCAAGGTCATGACAAACCAGAAAAAGCCAAACACCCAAGGCAGTAGATGACAAAGCACACTAAAGGCAAGAGCAGTAAGTACACATTTGAAGGACAAAACAAAAACCAAAGAAACTGCTGACTTCAAAGGATCAGTAGAACTGGTAAATTCTTCCCCAGACTAACAAACACGATGCAAATTAATAAAATTAACTGTAAAAGAAGGAGAAAATTCAACAAAAAAACTAAAACCAGATGATCGCTAGAGATCTCATTATGTAGACTTGACTGTCCTGGAACTTGCTTTGTATACCAGGATAACCCAGACATCATGGCAGCCTACCTACCTCTGTCTACTGAGTGCTGGGATTAGAAGTGTTCACTAGTACTCCCAAGTGGATCTTTTGAAAACTTACACTCCAGAGAGCTGACAATCTAAAGAAATGAATAAATTTCTAGACTCACAACCCAACTCCCAAATTGTAACAAGATGTTACAAACCACATAAAGATATCAATGTAAAGAGCAAGATAAAATTTATAATCAAGTTATCTTCTACCAAAGAATATCCCAGAATCAACAGATTCACTGATAAATTATACCAGCTGTTAAAGAGGAAAAAATTTAAAGATACAATGCTGCTGGAACTATTCTGTGAAATAGAGGAAGACACTTCTAAACTTATTCTACAGATTCAATAGAACCCCAATACCAAAACCATATAAAGACACAACAAAAATAGAAAGGTATAAGCCAATATTATTTAAGAATATACACAGGAAAATCCTGAATAAGATTTAATATTTGTCACATAGTTTACCATGCACGTTTTAACAATAATGTGTCATGGTTTTGGTTATTTGTTGGTTGGTTTGTTATGTTGGTTGGATTTTCAAGACAATATTTTTGTGTAGGCCTGGCTGTCCTGGAACTACCTCTGTAGACCAAGATGGCCACAAACTCAGATATCTGCCTGCATCTGCCTCCAAACATTGGTATTAAAGGCATGCACCACCATCACCTGGTTGTTTAACAAGGGTTCAGCAAGGAATCCTGGGACAATATCATATTCACAAACTCCTCAACAACAAGCACATAATAAGATTCAATGGAAGAGTTTAATGTTCAGTCATGAGGAAGAAAGAAATTTTGTCATGTTCTGGGATACATGTGGAAAAAAATGTTTTATGTTATATGGAACAAGCCAGTAACATAAAAACATGTTGTGTTTGGATAGTGGCATGGGTGAATAGATAAAGCTTTAATGTAAAATGAAGACATTTTGATACATGCAAGGGGCTGGTGAAATGTAACAGAGCTGGGAAATATAATATCAGCGTTCATTATATGCATGTACAGAAATGTCAAATTGAAATTCCTCATTTTGTACAGTTAATAGAAGCAAATTTTACAACAGAAAAAGCAAAACCAAAGCTAAAAAAGACAAACAAAATTGTTTGAAAATAAAACAATGAAAAAAGTGAAATCAAACTCCAAAGCAAAAGCAATAAAATGAATTAGTAAAATGAAACAAAATCAATATCCTAACCAAAAAACCGTGAAACTCACTATGTCAAAATTCCAAAGATTGGGAGGTTCAAGTTTATCAAAACCAATGCTGGAGTCCAGCTGCTCTCCAACCAACAATAGCTTCTCCCAGCCCCAGCCAGTGCCACATATGCTCAGGTGTCTATCACTCCTCACAATGGTTCTTTGTGATGTCACAGCAAGGAAGAAACCAATCCAGCTGGGCACAAACCAAAGAAGTTTCTCTCACATTCTTCCCCCAAGAACTTCACTAGTTCCTTTTCCCATGGCTGTGACCAAATACTTAACAAGAAGTAACAAGAGAAGAGGGGGTTAATTTGACTTGAAGATTTAAGAGGACTGGTGAGAGATTTGGTGGCTCAGGGGATGCATCTGAGTTATTTGTATGATTGTCAGGGTCCCGTTTTTCCTAGTGGCCCCAACTTTTCCTGCTAAGTTTCCAGCTCCCAAAAGTATCCTTAAGTCCCCAAACAATACTAGCTGCTAGAGAACGAGCATTAAAACACTTGAGATGATGAGAGACCTTTCACGTTCAAAACATAAGGACATGTTAACTTATAGGAATAGTAGTAATGGGACACGCATGGTTGCACATACACTTGGGAAGCAGAGGCGGGGAAAACTCTCTTGAGTTCCAGGATATCCTGGTCTATATAGTGAATGCCAGGTAAGCCAGATGTTTCCAAACAAAATGCTCTTCCCCGATAGTGAGATTGATGACTACCTTATATGACATCCTAGAGTACTCATAGTAGTCATGGAAGCAGAAGCAGACACCCACAGCTAAACACTGAGCTGAATTCCTGGAATGCAGTTGCAGAGAGGGAAAAGTGATGAGCAAAGGAGACTGGAGAAACTCACAGAAACAGCTGAGCTGAACAAGGAGGAGCTCATGGACCCCAGACTGATAGCTGGAAAACCAGCATAAGACCAATACAGATGCCCCTGACCATAGGTCTCATGTAGGAGGCCTGGGGAGTCTATAGAACCTTTGACAATGGAACTAGGATGTATCCCTGGTGCAGAAATGAACTTCAGGAGCCCATTCCCCATGGAGGGATACTCCCTTAGACTAGAGACATAGGGGAGGACCTAGGCCCTACCCCAAATGATTTGACAGACTTTGATGAGCCCCTATGGGAGGCCTCACCCTCCCTGGGGAGTGGATGGGGGATGGGATGGAGGGTCTTTTGGGGAGCATGAGAGGATGGGAGGGAGAGGGAACTGGGATTAATATGTAAAATAAGAAAAAATATTTTTTTTAAAGTTATGAGTTAGTGGAACAAGCTTAAGATAAAGCTGAACATTCACAACTATTAAAAAAGGAACAAAAACAGTAGTGACAATGAGAACAGACTAAAGTTTGGACAAGGGTATTGAGGAAAGAGTGAACATCAAGTCTGATTCAATGGCCTTTGACTTAGGCCTATAGGTTTTGTAGGAACTTTGCTTCTGTAGACCTCATCATCATTCTACAGTCATGATATTGAATTCCTTTTTCTTAAACTCCTATTTATGGGCATCAATAGGGTGGTTGCTTTACCATGTCACTCAAGACACCCACAAGTATGTCTAAAAGTGACATGTCTAATAAGGTGTGGAGAGGGACAATAATCTTACAAAGCAATTTTTAGTACATTAAAAAAACTGGGGGTAAGCAACAGAGCAGGTGAATATGATCCAAGTGAATGCCATATTAATATTCCTTATTTTATGTAGGTAACAGATACTAACGGTTTAAAATAAAGATAAATAAACCAAAGCAAAAATGTCCAAAAATTTAAGTAGTTGAGGAAAAAATAGTTAAGAGAAAAAAATGGGTGATAGCTAAACAATAAATCAGAATATACAAGACCCAATGAATCAAGAAGCAAACTCACCATGTTCATGACATCAAAACATCACCAATGTCTAATTCCAAAAGCTACTATTTTAGTCTATCAGAAGCAAAATAAGTCCAGCCCCTGCACAGCCAACTAACAGTTTCTCTGCAATAAAAGGTCAAGATCTAGCCATAACCCATGCTTTATGGAGGTGGGTACCTACCATAGCAGAAGTGGACCAGTCATAGCTGGTTATAACCCGTAATTCTTTTTTCACATGCTGTTTCCCAGGAAAGTGTTAGTTCTTCTCTCATGGCTGTGACCAAATCCCTGACAAGAAGTAACTAAAGGGAAACAAAGATTATTTTGGCTCAGGATTTCAGAGGGTGAAGAAGGTGTCATCATGGGGAGAATGCTAACTGAGAGGTCAGTCTGAAGCACTGGTTAGGTGGCTACGGAAGGCCCCCATTCTTTCTAGTGACCCAATTCCTTTCCCTATAGGTTCTGTCTCCCAAGAATTTCCTTATCTCACAAAAGAGCACCACCTGATAAAGACTAAGCTTTCAAGCACATGACAGGCCATATGACTTTTCACATTCAAACAATAGGGACATTTGGTCTATCATAACAGTAGTGACAGAAAAGATACTCTAAAAGCATCCTGCTTCCCTAGGTTGTTACAAATGGTACTGACAAGATAAAGCACTTATTGCTTGCTGCAATGACCTTTCACTCTGACCCTAAAATTATGTAAGAACTTTGCCTTCAACAGAAAAATCACCTCTAATAGTTCAATTCCTTTCCTTAAAAGCTGATTATTTATGGGCATCAAAAGAATGGGGGTCCCTCCTTGACACTGATGCTGAAATAAAACGTTGTGTTACTCAAGACACTTCAGAGTATATTTCGTCTGATAAGGGTGTGGCAGAGGAACAGTTAACAATGGGTGAATTGTTAAGTACATTGAAGAACTTGATGGAAATAAGAGAGCAAGTATATAGCTATGTTCAAAGTGCCCACCACAATGAAATTCCTTATTTTGCACAGTTTTATGTAACATGAAAAATAAATGACCCAGAGATTGATATTGGGGTTCAAGCTGAATGTCAGAAAAGCAAAGCAGCTGCCCACTAGCTTCTTACCTCTACCTCAATGGGCTGATCCTGTCTCCATGAGCTCTCACCAAGCTTCAGACTGTTATTTCCTCAGCATGGCTGGAGAATGAAAGCTCCTGTCTTAGAGTGTCTGAAGAATGGATGCCTCTCTGAGACTTTGCTTCCATCTTATATACTTCCTTAATATTGGGATTAAAGGTGTAAGCTATAATTCTCTTTTAGACTGATTCACTCTTGTGTAGACCTGGATGGCCTAGGACTCACAGAGATCCATCTACCTCTTAACATTGAGTCCTAGGATTAAAGGTATGTCTAGCTCCTTCTGGCCTCTATGGATTGTGGCTAACTTTGCTTTTTGAATCCTCAGGCAAGCTTTAATAAAGATATTATATACATATATATATATATGTATATAATATCTCACCACAGTTATATACTAACAAGTTTTAAAATAAGAATAAATAAGTAAAAAGTCAAAGAATGGATATTTAACAAAAGAAAAACAAACTAATAATACAAAAACCGAAATGAAAGTACATTTGAAACCAAAACCAGTAAGTCAAAATATATACCAAAATCCACAAACCAAAATCAATCAATCAAAAAATACTCACTGTGGGTTTATTTTTTATTTTTTATTTTTTTTGTCAAAACAGATCTAATTCTAAAATGTCAATAACACATAAGCATTCAGAGCTGAAGTTTAAGCCAGCTGCCTTTTGACAGCCAACAGCTTATATGCAGTATAAGGATAAGACCCAGACCCAATCAGTGTCTTAGAAGTTCTAGAATTTATCATTCTTCACAATGGTTCTTTGTGATGTCACAGCAAGGAAGGAACCAGTCTAACTGCAGGAGCCAAAGCAGTTCCTCTCACTTTCTGCCATCCAAGAACTGTGCTAATTACTATTCGCACAACTGTAAACAGATACCTGGCAAGGTGTAGCCTAAGGGAGACAGAGTTTATTTTGGCTGAGGATTCCAGAGGACAGTTAAGGACAGGGTTGTGCTAGCTGATGGCACAGGCAGTAGGAGAGAAAGGCAACTACATTGTCAATCCCCCCATACCTTTCATAGACCCAACACCTCCAGCTCAACTCCATACCCGCAGGTTCTTCAACTTCACCAAATAGTGTAGCCAAAGAAACAAAACAACAACAACAACAAACAAAAAACACTTGAGATAGTTTGAGACATTCAATATCAATTCAATAAAACCTTTGCTCTTACAAATAATGAATGTAATAGCAACAATGATAATGATAAACTCAGGAAGCTTTGTATTTCCCTGGGTTATGGACACTGGTATTTACTAGTTAGGAAGTAAACATAGGGTGCTTCATTGACCTTATGACTTAGGCCTTAAAATTCTGTAATAACATTGACTTTTATACACTTCTTAATCTCTACATTCAAGCTATTCATTTTCGTTCACTTTAAACACAGATTGGTGGGTTTAAATGATAGTTGGGAGCCCTTAACAGACACTCTGGTGCTGTTAAAAAAAAAAAAAATGCTCCATTTCCAAGATACTCTGAGGCATGCAATGAATATCTATTGGCCAGAGAGAAAGACAACAGCATGACAACTTCCACCACAAGACCCTTTTCATAAACCTGGATTCCTAAAGAGTTGGTTGATATATGCAAAATGATCAACAAAAATATGCCAGTTCAAAGTCTTATAGACAAAAAATATGTCCTCCTTGTAAGACTAAGCTACCAGGAGATGTAAGGTAGAATGAGGTCTGTTTTCTCTCACAGGGCACTCTGCTATTGTCCACACATGGCCATGAGGACTGAACACAGTTCTCTGAGCACTGTTTCAAAGGCAACACCTTCCATCTTGACTGTTAGGGCCCAAAAGCCAGTCACCTCCTGAAAACCCTGCCTCCTAATATTGTTGCTAGGGTTGAGGTTTCAGTGTGGATTTGGAGAGATACACATTGATACCTGAAAACCTACAAGCTACAGCTGGCTTTCCCTAGACATGGCCTGCATGGGAGGCCTTTAAGGCCAGCTGAAGGACAATAGTAAGGAACTCAAAGGCACAAAATTCTCTAGTAAAGGTGAATGCACAATTGCAAAAATGAGTGCTTTTGACAGGTTGGGGCAGGAGGATGAGCAGGTAAAGGTCAGTGTTAGTTATGTGAATAAAATAGCAGATAAAAAAGTATGCACTATTTCTTATTTTCTATGTGACTTACATCATTATCATATCAGAAAATATTATGCACTACCTTTGGACCATAGTATACATCTAAACATGAGATTAGCAACTGAAGAGGCTGGTTTGGAGCTATGTCTACCATGTTATTGAAGTCATGCTATCTTAGTTAGGGTTGCTATTGCTGTGATGAAACACCATGACCAAAGAAACATAAGGAGGAAAGGGTTTGCTCAGCTTACTTCAACATCATAGTTCATTATCAAAAGAACTCAAGTAGGGCGGGGACCAGGAGCAGGAACTGATACAGAGGCCATGGAGGGGTACTACTTACTGGTTTGCTCCTTGAGGCTTGCTCAGCCTGCTTTCTTATAAATCCCAGGACTATTAGTCCAGGGATGGCACCACCCTGGGTATTGAACATTCCCCCATCAATCATTAATTAAGAAAATGACCTATAGACATGCTTATAGCCTGATCTTATAGAGACATTTTCTCAATTGTGGCTCACTCAGATCTGATAACTCTAGCTTGTGTCAAGTTGTCATAAAACTAGCCAGTACATACACTATTGTGCCATCCATCACTTTGGCATGTTAAACAGAATCCCCACAGAAACCAGAAAGAATCAGATATACAACATATATCAAGAAAACTAGATGGAAAATTTATAAGAGGTCAAGAAGGGTTTTCTATATCACTAAAGGCTCAAATAACACCAAGAAACAAAACATTTCTTCACATCACCACACTTGAGCATAATTTGAGTTTTTACTAAAAGTAAAATTGAGTAACTTGAGGTGTAGGACATATAGATTAGTTGTCAATAAACAACTTAGAAGAATGTGGGAGGTAACATTGAGGTGTCTGAAGCAAATTTTAGTGAGGAAACACTCTGTTGGGCAGATGTGTCCACAGAGTGAGTAGAGCATCAAGAAAAGCCTCGCATAAACTCACGTGTATGTCCATGATTGGAGGCATCAAATCCCTCTATGACAGGTCCATGTGCACCATTCTAAGAGAGGATCCCACTTCTCTATAACCAGTTGTAGAAGCTCCCCATCAAAGGTAAAAGTGGCATGTGTCAGGAAGATGACAAGGTACCTTGTGGCTGTGTAGACATAGTCTACAGAAGTCATCGCCTTGCCTCTTTAATCCACACTCTTCTGGACCACCCTTCTGCTTGTCTAGCATGAACTCAAAGTGTCAATTTCTGTCCCTGGAGGCAATATATTTTATTCCATGTTTAAGTGTCCTGACAGAGTACACCACTCAGGCCTCATCTTGCTTAGGGAAGGTGTGGCCCTTCCTGAAGAAAATGATTACCACCTACACTCTAGTGTCAGGAGGTAATCCCTAGACAAAGATGAGAGGTGTAGACTTCTAGCAGACCTGGCAGGGGGCAACAATTTGGGTTTCTCCACCTGCCCTTATAGGATAACAGAAAACCTCAATACAGAAACACTGTACTCCAAAATTTTACTCTTTTGGGACAGAATTGATTAACATGCAGCCTTAATGGCAGCAAAGCTCCTCAGCAGCTAATAGTAGAAGAACAATTGGTTACAGTAGAAGAGAAGATGCATTTTCATCCTTTGTCCCATCACATACTCAGTTTCTGGCAGAAGACCAAACATGTGTGCTGGCATGATTTGAGATAAAAACAGTGCAGTCATGTAGTATATGCTTTCCACTTTCAAAGACGTCACAGTTAACTGAATAAACCACACTCCAGGGGACATTTCTATGGAGCTAACACACACAATGTTCCCAAGATAGAAGAGGGTTTATGAGTTTTTAGCTATCAAAAGAGAACTGGGTTTGTGATGTGGTAGACTCGGACAAGGATCATGCTAGAGGTGGCCAGAAATGGTTGTTATTCCTGCATTCAGGTTGTTTATCTGAATCACAAGAACAAACCATGGGAAGCCTCTGGGAGAACATTCTAGGAAGGATTAACTGAGAGGAAAATACCTTCCCAAAAGAGTATGTGGCACCATCCAATTGTGACCTGATTCAAAGAGATCCAAAGGAAAAGCCATCTGCCTTCCCAACTTAGCTTCCAGCTGCTGAGTAGACAGATGATAGATAGATAGATAGATAGATAGATAGATAGATAGATAGATAGAAAGAAAGATAGATAGATATCTCCTGCTGCCACCCTTCCCTGACATAATAATTACAGTCTTCCAAAACAGATGGATGATGAATGAATATCTAGAAATTATCCAGGCCTCCAATGTTCAGGGACTATTGAGGTATGTAGCCTGATGGTCTCAGAGTTACACAGTTCTTAGCCTCTCCATTGGGGAAATAAGCATTGCTGAGTTACCCAACTCCTATCATGTAAACCAACTCAACAAATCTCCCTTATAATATATATGTATTCTATTGGTTTTGTCTTTTAGAGAACCTTGGCTAATAAAAGCATTAGGAATTGCTGGATAAGGAAATTTATGATGACATGGAGAACAGATTATGTACACACTAACTTCCCTGTTGTGGTAGACCTAATTCCTCTTGTCGCCTTCTTGGAAACATGTGTGCACTATGTTGGTGTCAAGATGTAGCTTGTATTTGTAGCAGAAAATTGCCACGAAACTGTAAGAAAGATCTGAAGAGTAGAATTCTCACCCACTCCTACATCTTACTCAGGGGCCCTGGATCAGTGTGCATTAAGCTACTTGATCCTGAAAATACCCAACAGGAATAAGGGAGACTTCAGTCATGAAGCTAGAACCAAAGCACCAATAGCACTTGCTCACTCTTTTTTCTGCCAACAAATGGTCCTGTGATGTCTGGGTCTCAGAAAGAAACCCCTATACCCTTCTCTGGGAGCTGAGAACATACTCACATTTGCCACTATCTGTTCAGTTTTTGTGTCTCTTTTTTTCCCTGCAGCTGGAGACAATATTTGACACTTTCCCCCACAAATTGGAACCATTTCTTTTCACTCAATCTTTTTACATGAACCAACCATACACTATACCACCTTCTGAGTAGAGATTTCCATATTTTCTTATTTTTGATTGACTTTGGGAGGATTTAACTGAGGACTCCACTCAAGCTACACAAGGTATCTGTTATTACAAATTTCTAGATCGTTATGTAACTCAAATAAATAAATGACCCGGAGACTGATATTGGGGTTCAACCTTCAATCTGAATGTCAGAAAAGCAAGCAAAGCATCTGGCCACTAGCTTCTTATCTCTGCCTCTGGCTGAATGGGCTGATCCTGTCTCCACGAGCTCTCACCAAGCCTCAGACTGTAACCTTTTTTCAGCATAACTGGAAAATAAATGCCCTTCTCCTTAGTGTGGCTGGAGAATGAATACCTCTCTGAGACCTTGCTTCTGTCTTATATACTTCCCTAATGTATAATTCTCTTTTAGACTGATTCACTCTTGTGTAAATCTGGGTGGCCTTTGACTCAGAGAGATCCTTTTATCTCTTGATCCTGCGTCCTATGATTAAAGGTGTGTACTATCACCTCCTAGCTTCTGGCTACTGGGATTAAAGGTGTGTATCACCACTGCCTGATCTCTATAACATGAGGCTGACTTCGCTTTTCTGAATCCTCAGTCAAGTTTTAATAAATCATAAATAATACATCAAAATTTAATCATGGAAAACACTGAGAATTTTTAATCTCCAGTTTTCTTTGGATCAGGAGCCTGGCCTGTGCATGGTTACTTATCTCTGACTCAAAGTCACCTACAGGCTGAATCAAGGTGTCAAGGAGCACCACAGTTATGCCACAACTTGGATATGATTACTCAAGACTTCTACAAGATCTTCAGGATCCACCTAGCTCAGGACCAAAGACGAGTTCACGTGGTACAGGCAGGTTATGCTATAGTGGTGTGCTCACTCTAGCTCAGGACCAAAGATGAGTTCACATGGTATAAGCAGGTTATGCCATAGTGGTGTGCTCACTCTGAGCACTAGAGAGGAAGAAAACTGCCTGGGGCTGTCCCCACACAACAAGAACAGACAGAGAGGAACTCCAGAGCACTGTGATGTGAAGTGGAATCACACAGGGGCCCATCCCAGGGATCTCGGTCAAACTTCCTCTACTTACACATGGAGAATGTAGCAAGAACCAGTGAGAAAGTTTGAGTAGGCATACTGATTGCATGGCAGGGTGGCTGACTCCTCAGCAGGGATACTGACCTCCTGAAAGAAATGCTGACATGAAAGAAAGGCATGAATACTGACCTCATGATGGGGATGTACTCCACTCAGCAATGTATACTCGTAACCATGCTGCCCTGATGATTAAGAATTATAAACCTCAGGGCTTGTGAGACAGTTCAGTCTATAAAGTCCTCTCTGTGTTAACATAGTAACTGAGTTGAGATCTCTATTACCCAAGCAAAAATTCAAATACAAGTTTGGGTGTCTGTAATTCCAGTGTTTGCAAAGCAGAGACAGGAAAATGTCTATCCCATGCTGGCCAGTTGGTCTTTTCAAATCAGTGAACTCCAGGTTCATTGAGATAACCTGTCACAGAAAAAAATATTAAAAAGTTGGAGAATGATGAAGAGACATCCAACATTGATTACTGGCCTCTACACATCAAAGGCATGGGTGTAAATATTTCACTAGACCCAAGATAAATGATAAATGAGCATTTATTGGGGAAAACTTACACAGATAATACTAAAGAAGAGTGGGAGTGCTTCTCTGCCCTTCTTATCAGATCGGCTGACCCAAGAGAAAAACCCACCCAGGTCTTTCACTTCCTTCTTTCTGCTTCCATCCACATGAAGCCACACTCAAAGGGGTGTGGCCACCATTACAGGTTCACAGGCAAGACACTGCTACCACACAGTGCACACATATATGTGTACATATCTGCAAATACCACACACAGACACACACACACACACACACACACACACACACACACACACACACACCAAAGATACCATTAGTACTGCGATGAATGCAAGAACAGTTTAGGGGAGCCTACAGTTATAGGTTAAAGTCTAATATTGTGGGTAAGTCAAGGCAGGAACTCAATGCTTCATATCCATAATCAAAAGCACTAAGAGCACTAGTTTATGTACCTTTTTTTTGTTTGCTTGCTTTTAGCTAGCTTTCTCCTTCCTTATTCTGTTCAGGACCAGATACCTAGGGAATGCTGCACCCATGAAGAACTAGGTCTTTCTATATCAGTTAACAGTCAAGACAATCTCAGAGGTCAACCTGATCGAGACAATTCTTTGTTAAGACTCTCTTTATGAATTGGTTCTAGGCTGTGTCCAGCTGACAGTTAAAACTAACCAGTACACACTGGTACACACACACCAACACACCACATGCATAAATCACACACACACACATGTACACACACACACACTCACACACAACAGCTAAATCTTCATCATTAGAAGGTAGACTTCATTCCTTGCTCTATGGATTGCGACAAGGCACTCACTTTTCTGGAAGACCTACTGTGGGTTATAAGTGTTTCAAGGATTCGCAACAGCATTTGATGCTTGAATCATTCTGGCTCCACCGAGTCATTTTATGTGCTTTCTGTTGAATGACAGATGTTTCCTAGGAAGAGAAGACATGCATATCTACTCACCCTAGAAAGGAAACCCATGACAGACCAAAGTAATGATCACAGCAATGTTTCACTCAGTGATTCAAAAGGGGTTTTATTGGCGTTACTAACAGAGTGTGAGTTAGGGATTACTTATAAAGAACAGAAATTACTTAAAAAAACAAACAAACAAACAACAAAACCAGGTACATACCTGGGCAGCTTGGACAGTAGAGCTATTTTGTCCTCTGAGCTCCACCAGTGACTCTCACCCTGCAAGCTGTTATTGTTTCAGTTTTATTCTGCTAGACCCTCAAGACTCACAAGTTTCTATTCTCCAAGACATCTGACCCATTTACCACCTGAAGCTCCTGAGCCTCCAGTTCCTCCCTGAAGATAAAATGACAATTTGGGAGGAACATTGCAATTTAGAAGAAAACACCATACAGCAAAAGCACTCACTCCTTTGCCTCTTGGATTCTCTGAGTCTTAGAGTGAGTAATATAGATGTTCATTAATGGCTGAGAATTATGTGGCAATAAACCCTTTATAGCCAGCAAGGCAACAATTTCCACCATGAGCCCACAGTCTCTACCAACTGGTTTTGCTGTGTACAGAACAATACTTGCCCAGTCTCTAGTGAGAGCTATGAGTTAAACCATCCCTTTAGAACTAGGTCAGTACCTTTGCTAGTATTTTTCATTCCACAGCCATGAATAAACTTGTGTAGAATTGTTGGCTGAAAAAAAAAATAAGACTATAACCTGTACAAGATCTATTTAGTCATTCAGGAATGCAGACACGTAAGAGATAGGGAGCAACACTATACAGTAAAGAAAAACAATGCTCAATATCCTTCACCATCAGTGAAATGAAAATCAAAACTACTTTGGGATTTGATCTTATCCCCAGCAGAATATCCAAGATCAAATGAACAGATGACAGCAGATGTTTTCCAGGATCCAGGAAAAGAGAATTACGTATTTTGTGATGATAGGAGTGGAAATTAATAGAGCCACCACTGAGATTAGAGGGAGGTTCCTTAAATGATTAAGTAGATCTAACACACGATCCACCTATACCACTCTTGGGCATACACACAAAGGAATCTATATTTTACTTCAGAAACACACGTTCTTCCACATTCATTTCTGCTCCCTTCACAACAGGCAGGAAATAGGAAACAGTCTAGATGTTCATCAATTCATTAATAAATAATGAAATAAAACAGGTGCATTCACACAATTGAATATTATTCGGCTGTTTAAGAAAAATGAAATTGTGAAATTTGCAGGTAAATAAATAAATAATGGGAAACAACCATCCTAGGTGAGATAATTCAGACCCAGAGAGACAATTTAAGCTTTAGATATGCATATTTCATTTATAATGTCCACAGAGGTGAGTTGACTAGTAAGGAACTCTGCCTGGGGGAGGAGGGGAATCTTCCAAAGAAGGAAAAACACAATGTAGTTCTATAGGAAGGTAAAGGAGGGGGGGGGGACAAAACAATAAGAATTAAATAGGGTGAAAGATTGAATGGCAGGGTAGAGTAACAAATATGGGGATGGAAAACTAATACTAAAGGCTTTTCATGGAGCCATATTAATGTAGAGCTTCCTAAAGTGTGTGTGTGTGTGTGTGTGTGTGTGTGTGTGTGTGTGTGTGTGTGTAAAAGAAGTTTAAATGAAGTTACCCTGTAATGGGAGAACAATAGTCTAACTGGACAGCATATACTACTAACTAAAACTCCAATACAAGGAATGGATTGCTTCTTTTTGAATTATTGTTGAGCAATGTGGTCCGTAGCTATCCTCCTCCAAACATTATAGATTATTGCCAGTGCCATCGGTTACCTTTAGAAGTTGATGGTAACACTAAGTTGCTGAAGACTATATACATACTTGAGTCCTAGAACATGGGGAAATGTAGTTGATACTGAACTGGAAGTCCTGTGTACTCTATGAGAAGAGAAATCATCTATCTCACACAGCTATGAATCCTGTGAACTACAAAAACTATCTGCCTGGCAAGACATACCCACTGGTACCATAGTAGCATAATAATGTTACTGAAATAACCAACATTTTTTTTTTTTACTGGATTTAGGCCCACTCCACAGGATAGAACCTATGCCTGACACCATCAATGAATCCAAGATGTTGTGGCTAAATAGGTCATAGGCCCTAGGGAAAAACCTGTTCTACTGTTCTTTTGTTTGTTTTACAAGACATGGTTTCTCTATGTAGCTCTGGCTGTTCTGGCACAAACTCTGTAGACCAGATTGGCCTTGAACTCATAGAGATCCTTCTGGCTCTGGCTCTGAAGTGCTACCACCGCCCGGATTGTTCTACTGATCTTATAAGTGAAAAAAGCATTTAAATGAGTCCTGATGACTTGTTGCTATACTCACAGATTAGTTCATCTCTCAATCCTCATCAGAGATGCTTCCTCTTGCAGTAGATAGAAATTAACACAGATGCTCACAACTGGACACCTTGTAAAGAATAAGAGACTTTGGAGTATTCCGTCTTAAATGTTATGCTTGCATTACCTCTCCCACTCAAGTCTCAGGAAGCTATGCAGAAGGACTGGAAGGATTTTAAATGCTAGAGGTGATGTAAGACTTCAAGAAAACTGTTTTTCCAACAAACTGCACCAGATGTCATATGAACTCACACAGGCTGTGAAAGCATCCACAAAACCTACAGATGCAAATTGTTGCAGATATTATATATAAGCAATATTATATATAAGCAATATATTTTATATTGCATTTTCTGTATAAAAATCCATAGGAAAGTCCAACACCATGTGCTTGTACATGTGTCTATTGAGCTATACAGTTATGTAAACCTATCTTTTTTCTAATTAAAATGTCTATAAAGTTTGTTTTTCCTTTTTTCTAATTGTTAAAAGTTGCTATCAAAATTCTTTGGGCCAATCATACAATGCCAGATTTATCATGTATTTATTAATGGTATAGATCATATTAAATTTATGAAGTCAAGTCTCTGAAATACATCATTAGTGTTCTCTAAAATGTCTTCCCATACATTATGAAGATTCACATCACAAATTTCCAAAGAGAAATCTCACAAAATGGAATGAATTGCATTAAGAATAATCAGCAGTTAGCTTCAGATAATAAAATGCACAACATATCTAAATAATTTCTCATATTACCTGCCTATAAAAAATAAATGCACACTTTGAGTAAATAAATGATACCAGTGCATGGAAAAGCATAGAGCTGGAAGTAAACCCAGTCCTGGCTAATTTATAAATCGTTCCTCTTTTCTGAGCTCTTTAATAATTTAACTGCTTTCAGCAGCAAATAAATACCAATTTTCTTATCAAGACTAAAAATTATTGTGCATTAAAGTGAAATGAAATTCTACTAATTTGTTGGCATGAGAAAGAATAAAGAGTTATGGCAGCATTTTTTCACCATAGTCCTTTACTCCTCAAGAAAAACTGATTTGTAATCCCTAATCTGGCAGGTTACTATGCAATTGTTGCTAGTCCTCATTGTAGGAATGACTGGAGAGACTCTCTGGCAAGTCATTCTGGCCTCATTTGCTCTTCCATTTGGCTATGGCCACAGAGAAGTACTGGGTGGGTGTTTCAGTAGGGCATTCATCATTTTCTCTGTATTCCTATTAAATCCTTGCAGCTTCTCTTGTCAGATAGGCTAAAAGACTGTCTCAGGGCTGCTAATTCCGTGATAAAGCACCATGTCCAAAAGTAAGATGGGGAGGAAAGGGTTTATGTTGCTTACTCTTACATACAATTGTCCATCACTGAAGGATAGGAACTCAAGCAAGGCAGAGACCTGAAGGCAGAAGATGATGCAGAGGTCATGAAGGAGTGCTGCCTATTGGCTTGCCCATCATGGGTTGTTCAGCCTGAGTTTTTATAGGACCCAGGACCACTCACTACCCCAGGATAGGACCACCTACAATGGGCTTAGCCCTCCCACATCAATCATTAGTTAAGGAATGACCTACAGTCAGACCTTATGGAGGCATTTTCTCAGTTGAGGCTCTCTCCTTTTAGAAGACTCCAGTTTGCATCAAGTTGACATAAAACTAGACACCATGGGCATAGTGAGGGTAGGTGCGCCTACAGGATGCTACTGATACTAGTATGCCTCAATAGAGCCTGAACAAGAGTGACAGTAAAGGACAATGGGAGTGTTTGAGATGCTGGGATTAGAACAGTCAACACAACCTGATGAATCAGAGTTTAAGAAAAGAAAAATATTCAAAATAGATAAAGGACTTCAAGTTCATTCCATAGAGATAGAAATCACACATTATAGTATCTCAATATTATCTTAGAAGTAAGAGATAGAGGTCAGCAAGATATGAAGGAATGAATAAGATTCTTGTAAATAGTTATGCAAAGGAGCATGCAAGACAGGGCTCAGGGTAGTGCAAAAGGTGGTAGACACACAGAGAGGAGGCATTTTTGTTTTAAATGAGAAGTTGGGAAGAAATCATCTTACAGGTTGTATTTGAGATGAGATCTGAATGAAGTTTCTAGAAGTGGATTGAGCAGTTGTCACCACAGTAATTCATACTCAACGAGAAAGCATCTAAAATTGAATCAGGGAGCCTTTGATCCAACTGATCCAGATGAATACAAGCCAGTAAATCACATCAAGAAACTCTGGGAAAACCGACTCAAGATCAGTGACCATAATCAAACCTGTACCATAAAAAGAAAACATGTGTCTCTGTTCATGCCTGCTCGTCCTGCAGTAACAGCCTGCTGTAGCAAATTTCTACAATAAATTTTTTTCCCTTTGTTTCACTTTAGAACCATCCTTCTTCTTACTTCTATTGTCCATTAGTCAAAAGACCTACTCAGAAAGCAGGAAAATATCCAGACCTAAGGACTTCTAATCACCAATGATAGTTTTGCCTTTTCCATTCACATTTCTTCTCAATATTGATTGAAAACAATGTGCAACAGAAATTCTGGAGGAGAGCATGGGTCACTAGCCTGACTAACTTTATTCCATCCCTTTTTGGCTCTATTTGCCTTCTTAACTTTTTTTGAGTCATTTCAAATTCCAGGAACAACTGGACTGTTTTTATGTTATGAGTTGTTTTCTCACCCGCCTGGTCCCAGAGCTGCACCAGCCCCAAATAACACACAGAGACACTGTATTAGACATAAAGCTATTGGCATGTTATTAGTGTTTCTTATTGGCTAGCTCTGTCTTAAATATTAACCCATTTCTATCAATCTAAGTATTTTCACATGGTCTTATCTTACTGGAGACAGGGTCTTAAGTTCTTCCCTCTTGGTCCTACATGTTGAATCTCCTCCTTATCCCTAGTCTAGCTTATTTTGCTTTCCTATTGGCCAACAGGGCTTTATTCATTAACCAATAAGAGAAATATATTTACAGAATGACATCTCCCATCAGTTGATAAATATGAGGTGGGAGTCAAACCACGCCCAAGTGGAGACAGTTATCTGCTATAGTGAAGCAATATTCTGGAGCAGAATTCATCTTCTCATGAGAACCACATTGTGTCCCTCAAGAAATGACAATGACGTTCAAAAGCAGGGGTGATGGAGCTATCCACACCAATCCCTGCACCTTGACCATACTGCTTAAGTAAAGCATTCTTTAAGTTCATTGATGGTGGGTTTTGCAAAAGCATTACATTCAAGAAAAGCAAATTGATACCGAGAATAAGTATCTACTCCAATAAGTACAAAATATTCTTTTTCCACGGATGAAGTAATCCAGTGTATCAACTTGCTACCAAGTCCCAGATGGCCGCCTCAGGTAATGGTGCCATATCTGGGGATCAATGTTGGTCTCTACTTTTGGCAGATCTGGTACTCAACAACAGTGTAGCCAGATCAGCCTTGGTGAATGAAAATCCATGTTGTTGAGTCAATACATAACCTCCATCTCTGCCACCCTGGCTACATTGTTTGAGTCCACTGAGCAGTGACAGGGATGGCTAGGGAAAGAGGCTAACTGTCCAAAGAATAGGTCATCCTATCTACTTGATTATTGAACTCCTCTTCTACTGAAGTCACCTTTTGATGAGCACTTATTTGTATAGAATATAAGTATCTTTACAGTCTTCACTCATTTGGGGAAACATATTTATATATGTCCCTACCCCCAGATGTTTTTCTTACCAATTTTCTGAACATGTTCTTTCTATATCCTTGATTATTGAGCCAATCCATTGGCTACAACCCAAACATTAGTGAACAATTGCACAGCTGGCCTTTTCTCTTTCCAGACAAAATGTATGATCATGTATACCACCTGAAGCTTTGTCTACTGTAAAGAGTTCCCTTCAGTGTCTTTCAGGGTTGTAATTTTGTGTCTGTCCACTTCTTGGTGGTACCTATATAACATTCAGAACAATCAGCAACCAGGCCATAGTCTTCTCTTCCTCAGTAAATAGATCATAGGACACATTGCATAAGGCTCTAGGTACATGCTTGGAAGCAGACAGCATTATAACAGTAGAAACTATATGTATCTGAGCAACTTTTCATGCAAATAGCTGTGACTTCAGGACCTGCTAAGGCCTTCTCACATATAAACCACTTCCATTTGATGATAGATTGCTGCTGTGTATGTCCTACCTTATGACTTGGTAAGTCAAGTAGAATTTACCTCATGATGGGTAGCTTGAGTCATATGGTAACTGTAGAGCTCAGGGTATCAAGGCTACACTGCTGCTATGATAAGCTCAACAGAGCAGCCAGAAAATAGGTAAGGCCAGAGTGATGGGGGATATTCTTCTGTATGTTGTGAATATATGTTTCTCTTATTGGTTGATTAATAAAGCTGTTTCAGCCAATGGACAGGCAAGATGTAGCCTGGCAGGAAGTATAGGTGGGACTACCAGACTAGAATACCGGGAAGAGGAACATAGAGAGGGGTCAAGAGAGACACCATGTAGCTGCTGAGGAAGAAAGGTCCAAGCATTCTCTGGTAAGCCAAGACCATGTAGAGATACATAGATTAATAGAAATGTGTTAATAATTAAGAGAGAGCTAGCCAATAAGAAGCCTGAGTCACTGACTAAAGAGTTTATAATTAATATAAGCCTCTGAATGTTTATTGGGACCAGATAGCTGACATACAGAGTAGGACAGAAATATCTGTCCACACCTGAGTTTTGGTTTAACCTAAAGCAACACCTGACTCCAAGAAAGACAGCAAACTGAGACTACCCAGGCACCACCCAGGAAAGGGCCAATCAGCATCCAAGAGGAAAATAGCATCGCAAAGGAAATATCTGACATTCCAAACATTGTAGATGGGATTAACAGATATTCCTCAGCCCAGTACACACCCATCCCCTTTCACCAAGACACCCCTAGACAAATGTCAGCCAATCAGGTGTCTTGAACCTTAGAAATCCCCTCACCCCAACATCTACTATGATAAAATCTCCATCCCAACTGAGATTGAAAGACCCCCACTATGCATTTCTCCTGCTTGAGCTGCTTTTGCAAAGGGTCAAGGTGGGGACAAGTACAAGAGGGAACAAAGGATCCTTGAAATGTCTACAAGTAGCAGGGCTACCTGAGAACAGAAAATCCTTGAAATGTCTACAAGCAGCAGGGCTATCTGGGAACAGAAAATCCTTAAAATGTCTTATTGTAACACCAGAGTGCTAAAATAGTCATAACTGAATTCCTTGTACCCAATCTGAACAAACAACTCTGCCCCAGACTGACCCCAACTGCTTTATTTGAGTGAATCAATGAAAACCCTGTAATCATGCATTGCATTGGCTTCTGTAAGCCTGCTTTTTTGCTGCCCAAACCATATATAATTCTCTGAAGTTTTGGCCTGGGTGCGCTCAGTCTCCCAAAAGATTGAAGTGCCCACAGGTACCTGTGTGAGCAATAAATATCCTCTTGCACTTGCATCCAGTGGTCTCTGTTTCATCTCTCAGAGAAAGGGGTCCAAGGATACAGTGGGTCTTTCAAGATCAAGGCTCATCAATTTCATACTGCTGCATCAGACATAGAAAGGGTCCAAGCTCAATCTTGAATAAAGGTTCTTTGCTCTTGTATATGGATTTGGACTCCTTGTGGTCTTGGGGGAAACTCTGTGAAGTGGGTATAACAGTAGCTTGGTGGCCTATTATCAAATGATTAGTTTCCCTTTAGGCCCAAATAGTAGGTCAGTGTAGAGAGCTACAAAGTGCCGCGCCTTAAAGATGGCACTGGCTTCGGCCTTCTACCTTCCCGATGGTAAGCGCTCTCAGTGATAAACAAGTCCTTATTTGGCTAAGGCTGAGATCTAGGCTTGCTTCTGAGTATGCGGACCTATCAGCATTCGCCATGTGGCATGCCAGGATTGGCTACCCCAAGGCCTTATAAGCTGTGGGCTGGCTTTCTCTGGGGTCAGAAGATTGTTTCAAGGTTCCTGAGTAAAGCTGCTTAAAGAAGAGCCCGAGCGCTGCATCTTCCTTGCTGGTCGAGGCGGTCGTGACAGGTCAGGAGCTATCAAAGGAAGAAAAGTTGTCTTAAGATGGTAGCTCAAAGGCCTCTTCTGTGATTCTTCTATGTGCGCCTGACAATGGCACACCTATCTGCCTTTGACACCTCAAGTAAAATCAGTTCTGCTAGATCATATGGTCCAAGAGATAGAGCAGACTGCACACAGCCTGAACCTGTTGAGCCTTTTCCTGTTGAAAGCCTCTTTCAAAGCTAGCCACTTTCTGATTCACATGGTATATAGTGACTCAGTAACACACCCAAGTGAGGAATGTGTTCTTTCCAGAATCCAAACAAGCTCACTCATTTTTATTTTTTGTCTTGGTTCTGGAAAAGGTGGAGGGTCCTTTGCCTTAGAAAGAATATCTCTGTGTACTCCATACCACTGGACTTCTAAGAATTTTACTGAAGTAGAAGGCCCATAAATTTTGGTTGAATAATTTCCCATCATCTGATATTCCTATGTGTTATCCACAAGCCCAAAGTGATTACTATCTCCTGTTCATTTGATCCAGTCACTATAATGTCACACATATAATGAATCAATATGATGTTTTCTGGAAGATACAGATAGTCAAGACCTCTTTGAACTCAGTAATGAACTGTAGAACTGGAGAGTTAATTTATCTTAGAGGTAAAACTTAAAAGTATACTAATGGTTTTACCAACTTAGTAAATTGTTACTGGTGGTCCTTATGGATAGGTACTGAGAAGACAGCATTTGCTACTCAATAGCTGTATGCCATGTACCAGAAGATGTGCCAGACTACTTAAGTAAGCCTACTACATCTAATGAGAGATTCAATGGGAGTCACTACCTGATTGAGTTTTCAATCAGTCAACTGTCACCATCACTCTATCTTCAAAGAATTTAATGGGGCTACTAATTTCTGCAATTCCTTCAGCGATGTGATACTGTTTTGGATTCATTATTTTTCTTGACAGAGGCAACTCTGAAGCTTCCATATAGCCTTTGGAACCATATGGTCCCTCACTTAACAGGCCATAGAACCAATGTGAGAATTCTGCAACTTCTAAGTGTATCCCAATTATTCATTCTTGGACAGGAGAAATAACCATAGGATGATTTTTGAGAATCCACTGTATTGTGGTTTAATAAGGATCAGGATAAACAAATAGGCCAAAAAGATGTTTATTCAGGGAGAAATAACTCACAACATAGAAAGGTGAACACCAGAAGGTTGAACCAGATGTTCTCCTGTCCGTGTCCAGCCAGCAAGAGAGCATTCCCCAGCTCCTCCTCAGACCTAGTTCCGTGGGTCACTTCCACCCCTGGCTCCACCCCCCAATGGGTGTGGTCAGTGACACAGAAGCAGAAATAGTGAATATCCCACTACACCACTGGAGTCAGACTTTAGCCAAAACTCTTTTAATCACCTGACTTCCATAACCCCTACTCTAACTAGAGAGCCACAATGTTTCTTGGGGTCTCTCAGAATCAATGTCAACTCAGAACCAGTGTCTAATAGACTATTGAAGTTGTGATTATTTCTTTCTCCCCACCCCCTGCAGTGTATAGTTACCTTTGTAAAAGGCTGTAGGTCCCTCTAGGGAAGGAACGGAGAAACTCATAGATATTTTACTAAGGTCCTTTCTCAGGGGAACCAGGCCATCCTTTCATTCAAGAGGTTCTGGATTTGCAAACGGACTCAAGTTTGAAAATTGATTCATGGGCCTAGATTCCCTTTTACCATACATAGTCTTTATTTCATTTGTTTAATCATTTTTCCACTTATATAGATCAAACAAAAATGCATTAAGCTTTGTATCTATTTCATGCCTGTTAATAACATGATTTATCAGAAAGTACAAAAAGTTCATACAAGTCATGACACCACAAAAATTTACCTATGTTTTCCATTATGGGTCAGGCCATTATAGACATTACTTTGTCTTTGCTAACCATTAAGATAACTATTATCATTTTGCGTTTGATGGTTCATTACTACTACCTTGTCCCCACTATTTTGAAGTCCAATTAAACCTGTTGAATTAAATTCTTCCAATTGAGCAGCATCATCCCCAACCCTAAGGTTTGACACAAAGAAAAGGACAACAACAAAGCTCTTCAAATGTGCCAGTGTCCCTCTTACCATTTTGTGTCATATAGAATTAGTGAAGGGGTGTTCTGGGCCTTCCCATTGTTAAGGATTAACTTTTACACAGCATACCCAGTCTACTACTGCAATTAAAATTCTTTCATCACACTAAGCCAAGGAATAACAAACATCTCTAACTCCATTTCAGTAGGCTATTTTTTGACAAATGCTTCAGCAAACCACTCAAACTTTTAACAGTCTCCCTTCCTTTCTTCATTCTTTCTTTCCTTTTTTTTCCTTTTTTAACTGTGTGAGCTTCTGTATTAAATTTAGCATCTCTACTCACTGGGTCCATATCAATAAACTCAACCCTAATCCAGTTTCACATTTCTTCCACCAGTATCCCATATCCTTAGAATCTGTTCCCACATATATTCACCAGACTTCTGCTTGAATGAATTATAAAACCTATTAAGCTCTGTATAGTATGGCACACATTGACTACACTTTTTCCCTCCCCTCTAGAAGTCTCTTAGACATAAGTCTAGTTGTAATTCTACAGGCAACTATTGGTGGGCCTTGAGGGAATTCAGTATTGTCTTTCCATGCATCTCTTCTGAAAAAACATCACTGATTATTTAGCAAACAAGGTAGGATTAAATTTCTCAGTCCAAAGCTTTAAAAGCAATATTTCAGGGAGTGGGGATGGGAGCACATTTTTGGTTGAGGGAGAAAAGTCTCCTTCCTCAGGTGAAATGAACCCTTGAGGAGTTGAAGATTCAAAGTTCTTGGCTTCAATAGGGTCCTCATTCACATCTCTACCCCAAGGCACAGGAGCTCATTCTTTACCAATTAATACCCTTGCTTTAAAGGTCAGCCCCCTCTGAGGATGGCTTTTTGCTCTAATTCAGTCAACCTTATAGTGGGAGCTTCAGTTTGATTTTCTGAAACTTGAGCTCTGTGGCTTCCAGAAAGAAGATTTCTTCCAGGTCACACTTAAAAACTTTTAGACTGTACGGACATATGGAGCTAGTCCAGCTCCTCCAACCATGGCTGTCTATCAATGGAAGATCAAATTACAATAGGCATTCAATCCACGAAGCTGGATATCTCAGCTTGCCTTCAGTATATGCCACAACCCCCCCCCAAAAGTAGGCTGTAATGCCAATGCAGGAATAGACTTACTAGTTAGAGTGAGAGTCAACAGGCAAAGAGAGCAAGTTTTACTCTTCTGTGACCTTCATATAGGCTGTCAGAAGAAGGTTTAAGATAAACCAGATTAAAGGTTTATCTTCCCACCTCAAAATATCTGAATTAAAAGTGAGTCTTCCTACTTCAAACAATATAATTAAGAAAATAATCCCTCACAGAGGGTGCCCAGCTGCTAGGGTTTTAGTTATTAGCATATGTAGTCGGAGGGAGGGACGGAGGGAGGGAGGGAGGGAGGGAGGGAGGGAGGGAGGGAGGGAGGGAGGGAGGGAGGAAGAAAAAGCCAAAGGTACCACACACATGCTCTGGCTTCCCAGACAAGACTGTTCCTTCTAAGTAATCCAGAGAAAAGAATTAGATTGGATCACAGTTTTAAATACTTAAAATTAAAAATTAAAGCTCATTTTAAAATGAGTTTAATATTTTGCAAAGTCAAAAGAAACAAAATAGCACATGGCCTAATCATCTGCTACCTTTGTGTTTGCACTATCAATATTTCTGAAGGTATTTGAAGCCCCCAAACCACTATAAATAAATATAGTGCCATCCCTGATGGCAGAGAAAAGAGCTTTGAACTCACCCTGCTTTCTACTTCAGATGAAGTTACTTGGGCAGACTAAGGGTGCATATAAAATTTGGGGATCCAGAAGTCAGATTCAGATTCATGACATGTTCAGCAAAGAGACGTATCTACACACATGCCTACGTGCACACATACCAGAAGGCCTCAGACATTTGCCCATATCTGTTTATCACATCATGCCACTGTGATTTGTATGTCCCTTCTGAGAACCTGCCATGGGTACTGAAAGGCATTTTGCATCCATCTGCCCACCATATGATCCTGGGAAAGAGTCACAAAAATTACACAAATAAAGATGACACGAGTATTTGTGCAGAAGTCATTTGCCAAGATCCTTCTCTCTCTCCTACCCCCAAACCCCACTACAGGCTGTGTGTTTGGCCCCACATGCTATAGTTACCCCTTCAGATGACAGCTCAGACTATCTTCCTGAAGACTTCACAGTCCCAGGGCACATTCCATGCAATCATAGATGACTAAATGTAGTGTATGAAGATCTCCTGTGTAGCACTAGGCCCTCAAACACACCCAGTAACTAACTTCTGTAATAAGCTTTGTTACTACCTCTAGTTACTTTCTACGAGTTCTTCATTCTCCACAGAGTCAGTCTCCTCAGATCCTAAGGAGTTAGTGGAAATTTTTCATATTAGGCCTTGCTGATAACCTGAAAATAGAAAGAAATGCCCAAATACTTTTGTCTCAAAACATGTACTTTTTATACTTTTACATACATGAAAAAGTATTTTCACAAGCAATGAACTCTGGTGGTAATAGTTCAAAGTAAACTACAGGATCTCAGAAATATGTTAACCTCAATATAGCCCAGAAATGTGACCACAGTTTAAAATACATGTTAGATATTATCTTCTAAATATATCAATCATGTTTATTTTGTTTGTTTGTTTTATCTCTGTAGTCTCATTTAGAAATAGCATTTTAAACCTAAATTTCAAGCCCTTTAAAATATAAACACTTCATTTAAAGGCTTTAGTCTCACTCATTTCCATCCATGCCATGGTGGTTTTCTCTATGTACCTCTAGCAAGAAAAGCACAGACAAGTAATGAGAAAATGAGTGAGACCCTAAAAGAAAGAAGGAGAGAGATTTAATGGAAGACAAATGTCTTTAAGCAGGATCTACTTATGGGTTCAAAGAAAAGGGGTTTCTGTCCTTAATTCTCAATAACTTACTCCCTGTCACCGAGAAGACCTTGACTCCCATTTCATAATCAAAATCAGCTCCTAGGAGAATACACTGCACTAGAAGCTCTGATAAGCAGGCCAGTGAGTCAGCAGGCTCTACTAGAATGATTAGCCAGACTTTGCTGGCAAAAGTAAGCGATTTCTGCAATGTTTATGACTTTTAATATGAAGCTATTTTTCTGAAATAATTACAAGGCACCAGTGAACACTGAACACTGGGTGCTATTTTAAATAATGTCCTATTTTAATTGCCAGAACATTAACATGAGAAATTTAAAATGATTATAATGACAGACTAAAACACTCAACAATATAGTAATATATTTATGACAGGAAATTCCAATATTAATATATCCCAGGAGATGGTCTATGCAAACTGTTGTTGAATTGTAGATTCATGGCATGATTGGCTTAGGTAGAAAAAGAATTATATAGTCACAAATATTCCAGAGAACAGTACCATGCTGTACAGTAAAACAGCATGGAGTCTGATGTTCTTCTTTCTCATCTTCTCCTCCCTAATTGTCCCTCCTCAATTGGCTTCTGTCCCACCCCAATATTGCCTATGTCCCATTTCTCTTCAACAATGAAAAGTCATTGCTGCTAAATCCAGTGGACTTTTCAGGCTTCTTTTTCTTGATCTCCTTCCAAAGCTTGATTCTGGATAGCAGTCCCCTTTCTGGAATATTCTCATTGCTGGCTTCCTGAGCATCATCTTTTATGCATCATCCAACACTTACCATTTGCTTGTCTCATTGTCAATGAGTCCTTTTGTGGTCCACTAAGCCTCTTTACCAAGGGTGCTGCTTCAAGTTTCTGTTGTGGGTTTCTCTCAAGTCACGCCAAGCACCATCTCTTTGTTAAAGAACTTCCTAATCGAAGAATTCCAAACATCTGTGTAGGTTATCCCTTTGTAACGAGCCACTTGAAAAGAACCACTTAATTAATGATAATCATTTCTTTTAATTACGAATGTGGATGTTAACTCAGCTCAGCTAAGCAATTCTCTCTTCTTCACAAAGTTGTGGTCAAACTGGCTGGAGCTGTGATTTTTATCAAAGACCTCTTTATTCAAAGATCTGCCAGCTGGATTGAGACTAATTTAATTGTTGGGGGCTTGAACTCTACACAATTCTTCTCCATATTTAAGAGGTCACTCCATATGGTATCTCAGAATAGCCAGATTTCTTAGATAAAAGATGAAAGTTATGAAAAGGCCAAAAGCAATCCGTCATGTCCAGACATGATCTGACTCTGCTGCTAAGCCATTTCCCTCACTGGACATAAACAGTTTTATAGAATGCCAGCCTCAGATAAGGCAACTTTGAGACCACTTCATAATTTTATATAACCACAGATAAAAATAAAGTCATCACAATACCACACTGTCTTGGTCACAGCTCTATCATTGTGAGGAGACACCACACGCAAGGCAACTCTTATAAAAGAATTTAATTGTGGACTTGCTTACGGTTTTAGAGGTTAGTCATTATCATAGCAGGGAGCATGGTGGCATACAGACAGGCATGGTGCTAGAGAAGTAGCTGAGTGTTCTCCTGATCTAGAGAGAGAGAGAGAGAGAGAGAGAGAGAGAGAGAGAGAGAGAGAGAGAGAGAGAGAGAGAGAGAGAGAGAGACTGGACTGGACTTGGCTTGGAATTTTAAAACCTCAAAGCTCACTCTCAGTGACACACTTCCTCTAACAAGGCCACAAATCCTAATCCTCCTAGTCATCTTAAATAGTGTCACTGCCTATAATAAAACTATGGGAGTCAGTTTTATTCAAACTACCACATCCAAAAAATGTCAATCATGTATTCCCATCTTTGAACAGCACCAAATCTAGACCAAACCTATTCCTCAAATCTTTCTAAAATCATCCAACCAGAGCCCAAATGCTATAGTAGGTCCTTCTACTGCCTACTTCATAAGGAAGCAAAGCATCTCCAATAGGGTATGTACTGGTACTGCAATGAGCAATAAAACAGGCTTGCTTCACTGTAGGTTCTTTGTAGGCTTAGCCAAAAGTCACTGATGACTTCCATATGAATGTCTCCAGAGAAACAAACATGGTCTTCACCAAGATTGTCACAAAGCCTATCCATATTCAAGAGGAGGAGAAGAAAATGCCACTTACAGCAAAGAAAATGTACCAGTTTGCTCATTCTCACGAGAGTCATTAGTCTTATCAGTTATCCCATGTCTCAAAAACATCTAGAATCAAGAAATAGCCTAGTAAAATGTCTGCTAAGACTACAGCTTAAAAACAAGCCCTTGTGGATTCAGGACCTCTGGGGGACCTGAGAACTATCGTAGTGATGTTTCATATACAAAAATCAAATAGTTGATACATGGCTATGCTGAATAGCTAAAATGCACAGACCAGAGATTGAGAGACAGGAACCTGACAAGTCTTTCTTAGATGCCCTAGTTTGTTGCTGTATATCTGTGCTCTGCCCCTGAAAACTCAGGTTTTGCAAGATTAACACCAGTCATCCTGCCAGTCGGCACAGAGAGATGCTTATAGAGTCCAACTCACATGATTCTAAGCAGAATAAAGAAATACAGATTTACAGCTCAAAGACAATATAATTCTTTAACTTCCTCCTTGCATGTTTGCAATGTGATAACTAAAACTATGATCAATATTCATATAATTCCTTATGGATATCATATCTTAACAAAGAATAGATTTCAACAGATAACATTGCCAAGTTGAAAGACTTGGACATTTTTAAATGTTTGGACTTGTAACGAAAATGCCCTCTCCTAAAAAACTGTGCCAATTTATACCCACCTAAACAGCATACAAATGTACATAGCTTAAGAGCAAGAGGGACTTCTGGAGGATTGATACACAAAAAGTTCCTTAAACATAAGTGAACTCAAACTGATTGCCCAGCTCAGCCAACTCTTGTTCTTGCTTCATTTACCATGCAGTCTTCTTGCAAAGTGCATTTTTGAGTTTGCTTGTTTGTTTATTAAAATGGCTATGAAGGTGGAGATAAAGATAATTCTAACTGTGGGGAAATTATGCATCTTAGCATGATGTTATCTACAGGAAACATTCAGTGCTTGACAAAAATATAACTTGAAAAGCTACCTGTTACAGCCACATTTAGGGGATTGAGGACTGGGAAATAATCACCATGACCCTTCATTATGTCAAGGTTTTGCTCCTAGGTACTAATTTGCAGAGTAGTTGTGCAGACCTATAATAACATGTGTAAGGCACACACAGAGAGTTGATAAACACTACCTTTATGTCCCAAGAGAATTGCTAGGAAACTGCTAAGAATCTAATGTACGTGTTTTTCATGTTGGTAAAGTTGTTTTCATTGTGGATGTAAAAAACACTCCTAGTCCAGATGAACTAGAGTCAAACCCCACTTCTAAACAGCAACATGATTGCAGATAATATAATGTATACAAAGATTAAATATTAAAAGGCAATTAAATATTAAAACATGATAATTGGGATGAAAATTACCTGGGCTATGTTAAGTCTAACATCAGCAGGCAGATAGATGGTTTATGGTTTCAGTGTAAACTTTAGAAGTCAATTAAAACTGAAATAGTACTAAGACAAAAACCAGATTAACCAGACTAAATGAATACTGGGTTCTGAGCTGGATTGTGGAGAATGATTGTCTGTTTTTCCTTCTCTGCTGTCCTTCTCCTGAGACTGGTTGATGCCAGCACTCCCCATTCTTTATATCCTGTAACATGAAAAATAAAAGACCCACAGACTGATATTGGGGCTCAAACTTCAAGCTGAAGGGAATAAAAGCAAAGTAGCTGGCCACTAGCTCTTAACACTACCTCCTGCTGCGCCTCCTCAGTGTATCAGGAGAATCCTAAGACTGAATGTCTCCCTATCCTCAATGTGGCTGGAGAATAAATGGTTAATACAGAGACCTTGCTCCTGTTTTATATACCTCCCCGAATGCTGGGATTAAAGGCATGTGATCCCAGCTCACTTTGTGTAAGCTGTTTCTCTTTAGGACTGGATCAATCTTGTGTAGGTCTGGGTGGCCTTGGACTCACAAAGATCCATTTACCTCTTAATCCTGAGTTCTAGGACTAAAGGTGTATACCAGCACCTCCTAGCTTCTAGCTGCTGGGATTAAAGGTGTGTGCCTGGTTTCTATTGGCTTGTGGTTGACTTTGCTTTCTGAGTCCTCAGGCAAGCTTAATAAATCATAAATAATATCTCACCACAATATCCCCCTTTCCAAGGCACTATATTTGCAGATGCTTTCAAAGCAGTAAACATTGTCCATTGTAACCATTTCAAGGTCAACAATTCAATGCCATCAGCACACTCACTCACAAGGCTATGCAGCTGTCTCTGCTCTATACGTCCAGAACGTCATACCCCTCCAAAAGGAGGCTCTGTCTAGTAAGCACTCATTCTGCCCCCTCTCCTCATTCTGCCCCTCTCTCTCCAGCACCTAGAAAGTACACTGACTATGCATGAGGACTTGCCTTCCCTTGCAGCATTGGATCAGTCTTTTCCAAAGAAAAGCAGCACAGCTGAAGTCAGGTAAAACAAGAATGCAGAACAGAGGGCAGGATGAGCTCTTCAGCTGCACTATCTGGCTTTAAGGACACAAAGGGTAAACACCAATGTGATCATTGTTTTAATTTCCTTCAGCTTAAAAAAGGGGAAAAAAAGCCCTCATCTCATCCCCAAGTCAAGATATAGAACCTGTCTTATCTTCTCCGGCTTTAACTGCATGGATTTTTACTCCATCTCATTTATTGCCTTTTTAAAATTATTTCCTTTTTAACACAAGAAATTCTGTGATATAAATCCATGACATTTTCTTATTGAAGTGTCTTTTTCATTCTCTACTAAGCTGGGTATATTTGGGTAACTTGGCAAATACTTTTGCTTTATGAATGGAGCCACCTGAGAATGAGTTCCCATGTTCCCTCTTCCCTCTTTGCCAAATCACTTTTCATTGGCTGCATTAGATTTGATTGAGGTCAGTCTCCCTGGCAACCAAATAAGACATTTTGAAGCATTTGTCAGGGCCCATTTCTCAAAAATGATGAATTTTCCTGGTTCTTAATATCATTTCATAGCTATGAACTGATACAGAGGGAAATGCCTCTTGAGGTAATGTGCAATCACCATAGACAATCTTCAGTCTCTTGGTAGTTTGTCATGACAAATTCACCTGTACTGTATACATATCATACAAATCTAATATTGAGCATATAAATATGTTTTCTATTCTTGGCTTTCTTTTTTGTTTAAGAAAGTTAACATTGAACTATCACCACACTTTGTGTGTGTGTATGTGTGTGTGTGTGTGTGTGTGTGTGTGTGTGTGTGTGTGTGTGTGTGAGTGACTCTAGAAAAAGACAAAATTGAACTAGCTCAATGGTTTCTTACCTGGAGTATTGGTTTAATCTTTGAACACAAGCTTAAGAATGGCTTGTATTCTGAAAAATATGTTTTTCTACTCTAGAACAATTTTGGAATATTGACTTTTTCATTAATAAATGTTTGATAATAGCATCTGCCATTTTAAAATACAAAATGTATGTTGATTACAGAAAATAAAGACAAGATAAAATGACCTATAATCTTGCCATGGAGTTATAGTGCCTATTCATATTTTATAGCATATTTAATTTGTTTACTCTCTATGAATGTTTCTAAACTTTTGTTTACTTTGTGTGGTATTTTATGAATTTTAAATTTTAACAATGTGTTGTAAATGTTTTTCTAAATCATAACAATCTTTTCTCCAAGTTTAAGTAGTACCTATACATATAGATGAATACTGCTAATACTGGATATTTAAATCAATGGTTCTCAACCTGTGGGTAATGACCCCTTTTTGGGAGGGGTCACACATCAGATATCCTTCAAATCAGATATTTAGATTACAATTCATAATAGTAGCAAAGTTACAGTTATAAGGTAGTAAAGAAACTATCTTATGGTTGGGGTCACAACAACATAAGAAATGCATTAAAGGGTCACAGCATTAGGAAGGTTGAGAACCATTGATTTAGATTATGCATTGGTCAGTTTTTTTATTGCAATGAAATAGCTGAGATAACTCCTAGATACAAAAATGCTATTTTGGTTCATGAAGTCAGAGCTTTCAGCACACAGCTGCTTTGACCCACTCCTTGTCCTGGCACCAGCCCAGTGTGTAATAGCAGAAGAACTTGATGGCAGAGGGCTGTTCAAGTCATGGTATCTAGAAATGAAAGACACGACTGGGACCCCATATCCCTCCAAAGCATTTCTCCATAACTTGCTGCCACGAGTCTCTATGTCCTCACAATTCCATCAAATCCCAATAATACCATGAGCTGGGGCTAAGCTTTTAGTACATGGGCTTTTGGGAGGCATTTCAGATCCAAGATCCTGCAGACCATGCTAACACTGTGTTGTTTTAACGCTGCCATGGGCATCTAGGGTATGATTAAACCTGTATCATTGTAAACTAAGAAATTTCATTCTAATTGGTGCTCAAATTATTCAGTGGGAACCTCTATACGGTGGCCCCTGATAAGTGCATTATAGTCCTTCAGAGAGTCCCCAGCTTTCCAGTGTGATGAATATCCTAGCAACATTGTGTGTGTGTTTTGCTACATAAAACTTAAAAACTCACTCCTCTGCCTACACCCATTTTCCTTTCTTTCTTTACCACCTCAGCACATTCTAAAACATACTGTACCTTTTTTAGAGGTTGTCTGTTTCTAGACCTAGTCTGTTTCACTAAGTGTCTGCAGCATTCTCTGGCTGCATAAGCTTAATCTTAAACTGACATGTCAGCTGCATGGCTCAGTTTATTGGCTCCAGTCCACAGGCAGTCGACAGGAGCTTTGCCTCTGCATGCCGCAAACACTGGCTTGCCTGAAAGAGTGCAGGACTAGGAAGCCATGCCTATCTCCATGTTTACATTTTTGAATCTATTTTTTTTAAGCTTTTTCCAGTCCTATGTGGAAATACATGCCCCCACTTTGAAGGTAAGGTCTAATGTTTACCTAAATTGTTCTAGTATAATAAAAACTCAGGAATTACAAATTGAGATAAAGACCTGATAAAAATCCAAGGACCAACAGAGAGCTGATTGACCCTGTCTTCACGTTTTTCTCAATCCACCAGCCCTGGAACCCCCCAATTTCCTCTTTTTTCTTCCCGTCCTTCTCTGTAAGACCTCCTCAGTCCTCCAAAACTCTGTGGCTGATCCAAGCCAATCAATCACTGACTCCATCCTTTGATTCAAGATGGCTTCATTAGCACAGTGCAATGGCCATATGAACAATTCTCTCACAACATAGTGGTTTTGATTACAATAAAGTGGTTTCCAGAAGTAAAAATCTCTTGGCAGCCACTGCTGGCTGTGCAATGGATCATACCTATGATGTTATCCAGATGCAAATCTCTGTGTCTTTGCACTTAGACATACCTACTGACTAATAAGGTGGGGAACAATGGGGGGAGGGGAGTTCTATGGCCCAGTTATTAAACAAGAGCATTTGTTAAAGGAAATATCAGTTAAGTCCAAGAATTATCAATGTTCTAAATTTGCTCTAATGTAAAAGTTTTAAGGTAATATGTAGATTCACTAAAATTCGTAGCCCACTTTAGGGTAGCAATGTCTTATCTTCAGTTCCTCTTCTGAAATGAGTGCTCTAGAATAATATATCCAGGACTAGTGCAGAGATACATTTTCTAACCTGTCTTTTCCAAACATTCCTTTCCTACCTGCTGTCAAACTCTTTCCTCCAGGCATACTGTAGCCACAGCTATGTACAAATCAGGGCAGCTGTGATTACCCTAAGACTCTCACAGGATTAACATTAACATTCCCTTGGAGAAGGCAGTAGGCTTATGAGACAGTGCATGAGGTGACATACAAAGAGCAGAAGGCTCCTCCATCCTTGGAGGATATATAAGTGCTTAACAACACTGGGGGTAGGAAATCCCCCCACCCATTGTGGAAAGATGTATCTTAGTGATATTGCTGCCATAAGTTGGCCATGCTTTTGTAAGTAACACAAACTAAACTCGTAGGGTCACCAAGTTATATTTGATGAATGCTTCGTTTTTGGCCTATCATTAGTCCCCTATCTGGGACAATGTAGCATTTGTTCACATTTTCCCAGGAAAAGTTACATCACAGTTGGCATATAAGCAAGGATCCAACAGAACCAAAGGTTTTGGAAGAACACTTGCCTTCTCTCTGCTGTGACAAGACATGCAACAAAATTTGTGATGACTGAGGTGATCCCTGGGAACAATCTTGATGTGGCCAACTATCCCCAGGTTGTATGGAATTGCATTTCTTCTTGTTGTAATATAAACTACATTGCTCCTACTATTGAAGGTAGAATGTTTATGGTGTGGGGGTGGATCCTACAGTGGCCATCTTCCTACATGTATATAAAGTAGCATGCTTCCTTCCATACCCCTTATGAGGAGTGGATGGGGGGGTAGGAAGGAGAGATGGGGAGCAGGAGAAGTGGAGGGAGGGGGAATTGGGGTTGGTATATAAAATGAAAAATAATTTTTTAATTAAAAAAGAAATTAAAACAAAACCAACCAACCAACCAAACAAACAAACAAACAAAAGAATAGCATGCTTCCTTGATGAACAGGATCTAACACAAAAGATCTTGCATAATTCATGAAAGTAGCATTATGGGATGGGGTCATGTCATAAGTCAGCTATAACATTAGTTTTGTGGTCTTTTCTGTGGGTTGAAGACTGAATGAAGAAATGGATCCCAGATACTTTCCCAGAAAAAACTCACCCACATAAGAAAGAGATTAAAACAAAAAAGGCATACAGATGCTATCCTTGTCACTGTCCTTGAGTGTGTAAGAAAAGAGGGGTCAGGAGAATGAGTTAGAAATATTGTCTTATTCTTTTAGCTGTGTAGTGTGTAAAGGAAAAAGGATACACATTATGTCTGTGTGCAATAATCCATTCTGTGTTTGAAAACTTGGATCTCATGGAAAAACTGGACAACAGGGAGAGAAAGAGAGAATTGATAGATACCTTCAGTCCAATCTTTAACACAGAGGGAAAATCTGCAATTCAGCATGAAGACAGGGGCTTTAATAATATCCCAGTATAGGAAACAATGATGATCAGGGAGTGTTTTTGCCTCTGAACTGCTTGAATAGAGAAAGATTTTTTTTTTGTTTTTTTGTTTTTGTTTTTTTTTTTAAAAAGGAAACAAAAAACCTCACAGTCTTGCTTATGAAGATGTGGGACATGAAAGTTGATAGGTCACTGTGAGTGTTGCAGAAGTGGACAGAAACTGAGAAATATAAAAGCTCATATCTCTTTGAGACAATGGCTACACAATCGGAGGCAATACAGGGTAAATCAGTTTCTTGTGAAATGGTTCAACTGAGCCATTAGGGACAGTTGACTGTCACTGGCTGAAATTCTAATAAATATTAGGAGCTAGACAGCATTAGAGGAAGGGCATACATTATTGAGGAAACTGGGTATGCAATTCATCATGTCCAGATAAGATTGTATTTACAGAACAGCTGAAAAAGAACTTAATTCAACAGTGTCTTTGGGAATGCAATGGAGTGGTTTCCCTGAGTGTTGTGGTGGGACATAATCTATATGAGATAGGGGAGGCCTTGGCAAATCACAATGATTTATACTGTTATGTAAATTGGGTTTGCAAAATGCTTAAGCAATCAGGAGGATGTGAGAAAAAATAAAATCAGACAAAAGAGGGTATTCAGGTCATTTGAAAGCAAATATGACACTATTGATGTGGAGCCAAAGTTCCTAGAGGAAAAAAAAAATTGGCAGAAAGACAAATTCACTGTTCATGAGCCTGTAGAAGGCTGAAAAGCAAACAACAGTTTACCAGAGGAACAGAGGAAGTTAATGGCATAACAGCAAAGGTGAAAATGATAAATTCATCCAGGAAAAGGTAATTATTCTCCAAGAGTATGGTGTATACTTTTCTCATCTAGTTAGTGAGATTTTTTTTTACCCAACCTAGTGCCTTTTCAGCAGCCAGATGTGAAATGGCAGTGGTCACTCACAGTGTCAAACCAGGGCCTGTGGGATTCAAGAAACCAGAATCAGGGGAGCAGATAGAGAACACCATGTTAGTAATGAGTAGTGCATAAGCCAGCCTCACAGAGACCTTGGGGTGTGAGATGTGCTGTGCACTGCACCAAGGACCTAAGATAAAGAGGCAGAACAGATCATGGGGAATGACTGTAGGTACAGAATGCTAATAACATAGTGTCTCTCTGTAATCCCAACACCTGGGAAGCAGAGGCAAGAGCATCATTGCTTTAAAGTTTTTCTTTGATGCTTACTTAACAAGTTCAAATCCACCTTGGATCACAAGAATCCACATAACAACTGCAATCACCACCACAAAAGAAAAGTAATAACACAATATCTTTCACCTATACACTGTTATACCCAACATTGATCTTTTAAAGAAACTGTTGTTGCAAGTGATATGATCTTGTCATGTTGTAGTGGATCATAATAATTTGTTTGTTTAGTAAGTCCTTGGCTGATGAATACAGAGACAACTAGCATTTGCATAGAATGGTGAGGAACAGGCCTTCAGAGATTCTACTCATGCTTTGTGAAATAGATTTCATTATATATTATATAATGCCAACTTTAGAGATTTAGAAAAGTGTTTGGAAGATCTGTAGGCACATCTAAATAGTAAGGGTGGGAAATCAGCTCACATAGGGTGCAAAATACAGATGAATCATAAATGATATCCAATAAAGTAGAAAAACAATCATACAATAGTGTATGCCTAGAAATGCTCAAACAATGGTTAAAGTTTTAACAAAGGTACTCTGTGAGGTGGAAAAGGTATACTCAAAAATCAATGAATTTAAAAAAAAATCTTGTACCAAAAGTGAGATACCTCCCCATGAGTTTTTGACCAGGGTTTCCTCTGAATCCACCCCCCCAAAAAAAAATGCTATTGTTGATTTATGCCAGAAGAATACAGTATGAGAAGGGTCTATTGCTCAATACACTATGTTCTGTGTATCAGACTTAGAGATATCAAGCTGAGATTGATCCAGAAGCTCTGTCACTGCCAACTAAGTTTCATAGTGATGAATGGCACCATATAGGCAACTGTATAGGGCAGATTGTCACCAATAGTCCTGTTATACTGTGAACACTAAATAACAGGCAGAATATGCAATAGTTGTATGACTGGTCTAACAGTGGCACAACTGTTATTGGTATGACCAACTAACTACATTACAATTAGATTTAAGGCCTATTCCACAGAGGGAACCTATGTTTGGTACTATAAAAAAAAATCTGTGACTGGAGAGATTTCAGGCTCTATTGGGGAAAACATTTCTAATGTTAAGTGGATATGATTTGCCTATCACTTATGTTTATGGCCCATAGATTATTTCTACGAAAGCTGCTTTTTGTAGCAGGAATATGTTACTTCAAAGACTGGTAACCTAAAATGCTGAGCTCAGTGCTTAGCTCTACATGGGAGGAAATATCCATAAAACTGCATTACTCCAAGCCTCAGAGTATTTTGTAGAAAAGGGAGCAGAAAGAATATTAGAACAGAGGAAAGGGTGGAAATTATCCTGCAAGTATGAGATGGACAGTGTCATTGTGAAATTGCCCATTCAAGACCTTCACAAGAGTAGGCCTACTGATCTTTCCTTATGGGACTAAGGATAGCTCATGGGCCAGAGCACATGTTTTTTTTTTCTTTTTATCTTCTTGATGATATATAAGTCTCAATTCTTCTTCAACAGTGTAACTAACTACAAATTATCCCTGTTCCTGAATCAACCCTGCCTTCATGCTTCTTTAACCTCAGTTAAAGTCACTGGTTCACTGAGCTAGACTTGAGAGAGATCATCACTTTTTCTATTATTAGTACTGTCTCTGAAGTGACCAGATGTTTATTCACATATCCCCAGGGGGGAAAATCAAACAATATTAACTATCATTTTGGAAAGTTTTTCTTTTTTAATTTAATATTTTTTCTTATTTTACATATTGATCCCAGTTTCCTCTCCATCCCATCCTCCATGTCCCCCACCAGCACCCCCATTCAATCCCCCATCCACTCCCCAGGGAGGGTGAGACTTTCCATGAGGGATTTGGAGGGTTTTTCTATTTTAGATAAAAAGTTTTGCTATGTATCTTAGTCAGGTCTTGAACTCATGATCCTCCTGCCTCATTCTCCTATGGTGTCACCATGTATGACTCCAGTTGTAATTCTTCCCTCTTTCATTGTCTCCTAGTTTCTGAGACATCCATTAATTGACTTTATCCACACTAGCCCACCATAATCATATTCTTTCAGACTCTTTTTTCAAGCTCAGTGCTCAGTCCCATTCCCTCAGTACCCTAAACACACACACACACACACACACACACACACACACACACACACCATGTTCATACTATGCATTCATCTCATTGAGCTAGGTCCAGTTCTTTCATTAGATTTTCCTTCTTCTTAAATGGAAAACCAAGGAAATCCAAGCTGATGCAGCCTTTACAAGCTAGCCATACCATGACTTTACAAAAAGAGACATCAGCTACCCAAAACATGTTAGGAGGCAAAAAGAAGGTGGGTTGATAAGATCCATGACTTCAAGAAAAAAAAAAAAGAAATTACTGAGAGAAACAGCATCTGCCTTAATAAACTCAGCTTACCTCACCTTTGTAAGAGTTATCATTAAACAATTTAAAATTAGAAAAAGAAAAAAAACACAGTACTTTAGAGTACTTAATTATGAAATTTATTTACTGGCTCTTTTCTCCAAGCTACAATAATAGGTAAAGAAACTGATACTATCCATAGCAGATTTCAGACAGACTACTTAACCTCAATCACTACCTAGAGTCTGGAGAAATAACCCTTTGTCATTGGACACTGTTATGTGCATTATAGGCTATTTAACATCTACACACTCCATGCCTTAGATCCTTCTTCCAGTGTGGCAAACGAACTTGTCTCCAGACAATGTCCTTAAGGAGGCAAAATGGCTTAGAGCCATTCTCATAGATGCCAGGAAATCTTCTTACCCTACTTCAAGGGTCAGTAAACTATAGTCCCTGGACTTTGAAAGAAAAGTCCACTGCACACTTCTGTAAATGAAGTTTTATTGGGACATGGCCACCCTCATTCACTCATTGCTTGTGGATGATTTTTCACTAACAAAGCAAAGTTTGATAAGGGTAATAGCAATTGTCTGATCCACAAAACCAAAATGTCTACCATCTGGCTGCTATTAAAGTCTTTGCCAACCTCGATCCAAGTTTACTAGTTTTAAATATTTTCTCAGTGATAACTCTCTATAATGAATTTTTACATAAAACTGCCATATAGAGCATTCAAGTTGGGTAATTTGAGAAAGTAAAGTGTATGCTACATAAATAAGACAGTGATTTAAAGTCAAGGCAAGGTATAGCAAAACAACAGTCAAAACACTGGATTTTATTGATTTATCAAGGCCTGAAGAATAGAAAATCAAGAATGCCATAAAAAAAAGGAGAGAGAGATAGAGAAAAGATGCCTGGCCACACAGCATCCTTCTCCAATCCATATTGGTGCCCATAAGTGGTAGATCCAAGAGGGCAAAAAGAGCCCAGTGAAGCTGTGCACATAGTTCAGGATCCTGAGGCACAGAGCTCTGCAGTAAAGAGAAGACTTGAGGTCAAACAGAAATTATGCCACTGGGAGCTTTCATGTACCACACTAATAAGAGAAAGGCTCCTTAATAATAGAGTACTGTGTCAGCATAAGTCAGCCTTTTCTCTGACCCACTGACCTAAGACTCCAGGAAACACAGTTTAAAAGTCCTGCTAAATCGCCTCTAATTTTCTAGCTTTATCTCCTTTCTGAAACAAATCTTATGATCAAATATGATCAGATACTTTGGTTCTGTCTTTCTAGTAAATTACAATCTTAAAGCCATTTCCACAATCTTATTACTTAAGCCAAAGTCATCAGACAGATGTTTCCATCCCTCGTTAGGCACCCATGTCCATGCCTTCAAACCACGAAGTGTTGGTAGAAATATAGTCTGAGGATGCAGCTCAGATGTAAGATACTTGCCCAGCATTCGTAAGGTCCTAGGTTGGACTCTGAGCAGAGAGAGAGAGAGAGAGGGGAGAGGGAATATTCAGGGGCTCACCTTCTGCTCAACCTCTAACCCCTGGCTGAAGGGCTCTGAACACCCTACTTAGAAAATAGGATGAATATTCCTGAAATCTGACCAACCTTCACCTTTCTGTAGCAAGGTTCCTTTAATTCCTTCCATCTTGTTTTACTGCTGACTTCCACAGTGCTGTGTCCTCTCTGATGGTTTGTATACTTATTAGACTACTCCCATTTTGATTATTAATAACATTTTCTTATTTTGCTCTTTAATGACCCTTCTCATTAAAAGGGAAAAACTTTCTCCAAATGACAATCATAAATGATGACTCCAACAACACAACTAAAGCTGTATCTTGTATATTGTAAACTACAATAGCATTCCCTGAAGAAAATTCATAGATTTATAAATATTTCAAATAATCCATTTTTATAGAACAGATAGAAACATGCTATGGCTTTCTAAAGCCTTTTTATATAACCTATTTATATTCCTAAGTATTTAGTCCCAAAACCCCAAAGGAAGGCCAGAATAGATGGTTTAGAATGGAAAGAATCTTGAAGATGACCTATGTCAATGGCCAGCACTCTATGGAGAACATTACAGTTTTCATGTCATTTGCCTCCACATTAGGATTTTAAGAAAATATTTCCGCTCCTTCCTCTACAAGCTTTTTGATTGGCTTTACAAATATTATCATACTTTGTTTGCTGAGGAGGAACTTTATGCTGGGAATTGAATCCAGGGCCTAATTTATGCTAAAGGTAACAATACATTTTTTCTTTCCCTCTGCCTTCTTGTACTTCTTTTAGTGGGATGTTGAATGAGTTTCTCTGGGACATAGACTATTGGGACTGTTACTGTTTCAAGTCATAATAGCTACATGAATAATGAGTTATGCACATAAACAGCTGTTGTCTAATTCCATTGGAATTTATGATGTGTTTGTAACATTGTCTCTTCAGTCCTTGCTTCTGCTTCCTTTTCTTTGCCAGTCGTGACAAGTCTATACAAAGTCAGGTCAAAATGTGGCCACAGCTATTCCAAATATCTAATCCTCCCAAGACAAGATAGGGGAAGAGAGGGATGGGGAGGAAAGACTTTCTTATCTGGTCTCTCATTTTTCAGTGAGAAAGATATTTTCTAGAAGCTCCAAGAAGTCTTCATTAGCAATATTTACACAAAATGAGTAGTGTGTCTATCCAGAGACCAATCTCTGAGCAAAGAGGGTGATGTCCTAGTCACCATTCACATGACAAAAGCAACTAAAAGAAGGAAGGGTTTATTTTGGGCTCAACGTCTGTGGTGACAGTCCATCATAGTGGGAAAATCATAGCAGTTGGTCACATTATCCATCTCAGACAGGGTACCAATAATGATATTTATACTCAGCTTGCTTCCTGCTTTTCACATAGTCTAGAGTCCCAGGCCAGGAAATGGTCTTACCCACAGTGGAATAGTCCTCCAACCTCAGTTAAGCTAGTCAATATCATTTCCACAGGCACATCCAGAGGCTCATCTGCCAGGTGGTTCTAGAGTTGACAGATGAGATAAACCATCACAGATGGCCATGATGGGATGCCCAGACTTTTGCTCAAATATTATTTCGGGTGTGTCTATGAGGGTGTTTGGAAGAGTTTAACATTTGAGTCAGTAGACAAAGTAAGCAGATTGTTCTCACTAATGTGGGTGGCCTCATGCAATCTGTTGAAAGCCTGAACAGAACAAAAAGGCTTGAGAAAGAGAGACTGCCTTCTGCCTGACACGGTTCAAGGTGGGACATTGGATTTTCCCTACCTACAGACTTGAACTCCAGCATGAACCCTGCCTTTTAAACAGCAACCACACCTGGTCTTCAAACCTACTGGCTATAGATCCAGGAGCTTGTTCAACTCAGCAATCACATGAACCAGTTTCTTACACTTGGCTATATGACAAATGTATGTATTCTACTTATTGGTTCTGTTTCTCTCAAAAAGATTAACTGATATAGCCTCTTTCTAATTCTGTGCTAGTGTTCTCAAACCCAAGTTTAACATTCCCAACAGATGTAACTTTGAGAGCTTCCAAGTGAAAAACAAAGTAGAAATTTTGTTTTCTTTTATTTACCCATTGATTTATCAATTAAGAGTATTTGGAATCTCTACTATGTACTAGGTTTGCAAAATCATTGCTAGCTTCAAATAGTTCACTGAATACTAATGTCAGCAGGTATGCAGCAAAAAATAAGTTAGAATTTAATAACTATAAAGGAAAATAGTGGATCAGAGCAAACTACGGTGGGGGTAGTGGCTGCTGTTAGAGGCTTTCTGAGGAATGCTGCTGTTAGAGGCTTTCTGAGGAATAAGATTTGACAAGCATAGGGATCATTGGGCAAGGAAGGACGTTTTCCTGGGGGGGGAGTATTTCAGGCAACTGACAAAATATGTACAGTAGCTGCAAAGTGAAAGTAGTCAGATGTTGAAGACTAGCAAGGCTTTATTGCCAGTGTTTAAAGAACACATGATATGAAATCATTGCCGAGTAGAGTCTCCCACCATTTTCTCTCTTCACTGATTAAAATCTGGGGTCTGGCTATCTGTAGTCTCTTTCTTCACCCACATTACTTTCTAAGAAGCCCTGATTAGCATTCCAATTTATGACATATGTTTTTAGTGAGAATAGGGAGACAGTAGATAAGAAAATTTATTCTTAAATTCAGGTTTTTGGTTTTTGCTGTTGGTTTTCTATTTACTCAAGGTTAACACTGCTGAAGAAAGTAGTTGCATTGGTTAAACTCCATTTAAACAATGAAACCTTTTTATTTCTTATTTTCTCTCTCTCTCTCTCTCTCTCTCTCTCTCTCTCTCTCTCTCTCTCTCTCTCTCTTGTTTAGTATGGGGGTCAAACCCCAAACCTTTTACATGCTAAGCAGGTGTTTTGCCACTAAGTTACACTTGTAGCTTATATCTGAGTTGTCCACATCTTTATTTGAAACACAATAATTTGGGACCTAGACCATGTGAATTACTACTTAATAAGCATTCAAGTCTCCTTCACAAATAGGAGGAACATGATTTCTTTACTCCAGTCAAGACAGGAAGTCTGGTAGCCAGAGGTACACCATTTTGTAAAGGTTCTTCATTTGGTTTGAAATTTGACATCTCTCAACTACCATAATTTTGTTTCCAGAACTCAAGTAAGTTGTCTCAATTCTTGCTTTCCTTACCCTAACGGGTGACTCAGGAAGAATTTACTATATATTGCTCATCAATCACACCACATAACACCCCTCCCCTTTTCTCTGAAACATTTGAAACAGCCTCTGCTCTGTCTTGTGTGCCTTAACTCTCCTGCCGTTAGTCTGTCTCTCTACCTGTGGCATTAATAACTCTCCTAATAAATGTCTTTCCTCCAAAAGGCTCACTTCATTCTCTCCCTTGATCTCCAAATGTGAAACTTTAAGATGTCTTGACTGAAATTGAACTGAAGTTCAGTTGACTGAAATTCATACAGCAGTGTGACTAAATCTAAGCAGTGATTCCAGATCCCAGGCATGGTAATTGATTGACAGAACTGTGACTGCGCTGATGCCTGTGAAATACAAGACATAGAAAAATCAAATTTTTCTATTGTTTTCTCTCTTAAGAGGCCATGTCTTTTTCTCTGTGCTTCATGAGGAGCCATGAACGGTACTATTTAAATCCTGTATCAAACCAACCAGGAAGCTTCCCTCTCCGTTTGCTTCTCACAGTTAGTTCTAGATTAATTTTCCTGAGGTATCATTTTGCTGCTTGAAAGTTCTGTGAGCCACGGAGATTCAAACCATGTAGCCTGATGACAAAATTACTTTATTACCTGACTAAGACCCTTAATTCTTCTCTCTCTCTCTCTCTCTCTCTCTCTCTCTCTCTCTCTCTCTCTCTCTCTCCCTCCCTCCCTCCCTCCCTCCCTCCCTCCCTCCCCCCCTCTCTCTCTCTCACACACACACACACACACACACACACACACACACGCATGCACGTTCACACACACGCGCACACACACACATATATATCATGGTCTATCAAACTCCTTTTTGTGCAAAGAAAAAGAGAAAAAGAGGACTTTCAGTTACTTTGGGCAATGATTGTGATACAATGATATAATTTATTGACAATAATGACTTTGCTTTTGGGTTTTTGTTTTGGGGTTTTTTTTTTTCTTTTTCCTTTTTGTTTTTTGTTTGTTTGTTTGTTTGTTTTTTTGAGAGAGGGCTTTCTATATAACATGGGCTGCCCTGGAACTTGCTGTATAGACCAGACTGGCCTCAAACTTGCAGCAATTCTCCTGCCTCAGCCCTTTTAGCAAAACAAACATGTCCTACCTCATCTGGCTTAGACATGTTTTAGCATAAATGCTTCCAGATTTTGCAACAAAGAACTTAACAGTTCTTTTAAGTTCAAATGAGCATCAGCTTGCAATGCTCTCAGCTAATACCACCTTCCAGGGCATACTCTGCTATATCTCCACAGGGACAATGTATTTCAGTCACCGGAGGCCTTTGTGAGTACCTATAATGGATCAGGCATGTACAGAAGTCTATTCAGCAATAATAATAAGAAACTAACATTATACTTTTGGCTTGCTATTTGTGCTAAGCCCTGTGCCAAGTAAGCATTTTCTACATATTAGCTCACGCTTCACAGCAACCACATGAAGCAGATGTCATGTGTTTCTACCATTTTGCATGAGAATGCCAGGGAGTAGAAACTGAATAAATTGCTAAAGTTGTCAGAATATCTAAATGTTAAAATGCATATCCAAACCAGAGTCGACTGTGATACTAACTCCCAGTGCATTTTACATAGAGGGATTGGCCCTTAGGCACTAAAGCTTGCAGCACGTATTCATTTGTTTGACAAAATATTTCAAATTCTTCTTCAGTAAATGTAATTTGATTCCAGAAAACATCATTCTTCCCCCATTAACTATTACAGTGGCTAAAAATATTTCAGTTATATGTTACTGATTAATCAACATGCAAATTTTTGCAGTCTAAAATTTTAATTTAAATCCAATTATCGTGGCCAGACTTAAAGCTCACCACCAATGATATTATCTCCTGGTTCTCATTCCCTTATACAACCCCCTCCCACAGTGTTTCTAGATTGGCCTCTGTGGCCAATGCAATATAATGACAGCAAAGGTATATTAATTACTTCAGGGCTGGATTACAAAGAGCCTGTGATTTCTATCTTGACTTCTCTCTGTCTCCTTCTTTCTCCATAGTCACCAACCTCAGATCACCTTATCTAAGAGAAATGGGGGCTGTGTTATGAGGTAATTCAGAAAACCTGTAGAAAAATACCAAGGCAAGAACTAAAGCCTGAAACCATCAGCCAAAAGACAGAGAACTGCCAATCATGTGTGAGTTAAGAATCTGGGCCTTCCCTGCCCATCCATCAGTTGAGGCCACAGCCCCAACCTTATTGGGGACCCTTAAAAGCTGAATTCTGTCCCCATTTTCCAAAGGGATGTGTTGAACCTACTTTAAAATTAGGCTCTCCACAAAGGTAAATGAGGTTAAATCCTGGCCTATGGAACAGGTCCTGGTTCATGGTCCTTACTATATTTTAAGGTAAGGCCTTCAAAGAACGGACAAGTAAAATGAGGCCCTTGAGTGGACTTAAATTTAAGCAGACTTATCTTTTAAGAAAAGAGGAACTCGGCACTCAAAAGAAACACCAGGCAGGGCGTGTGCGCACAGCGAGAAGGCAACATCGGTATAAATGAGGAGAGAGGCCTCAGAGGGAAGCCATTAGGAGCTCCTGGCTTTCAGAGCTCCGGGTCTGCAGGATTATTTATGGCAGCTGCAGTAAACCAGTACTAGCTCCTTGATGCAGAACCATTCAGTTAGCCTAGCCCTAGCTCCCTGACCCACAGAAACCACAAGTTACACTAATTGTTTGGAGCTGCTAATAATGTCATTTGCTATGCAGCCATTCACCACTCAGCTGCTTGGAGAGTGTGTGTGTGTGTGTGTGTGTGTGTGTGTGTGTGTGTGTGTGTGTGTGTGTGTGCGTGTGAGCGCGTGAGCGCACATGCCATACTGCTCTTGCCATATGTTAAAGATATTTATGTTTTGTTGTCCTAATTACCCAGAAAGTATTTACTCAGGAAGTTGATTTGTATTTTTTCCATTCACATCATTTTATTTTAAAAGGAAGAAAATATCATATAAGCAATAAACTAAATGAAAGGGATCTTTAAAATAATCTAAAATTTTACAAATATTTCCCTTTATTATATATTGCCTATTTTCTACACTGCCGATACCAAACTTATCATTGCAGCTACTGGACAAAGCTTGTGTCATTCCATTTTCTTCATTAAATAGGAAGCATTAGAAGTTCAGAAGCCTGGCGTCAGCCCAGCTCACTGCTAAACATTGTATTTCTGTTAGTTCTTTCAACTACTTTTAAGCTTAGATGGTGATGAAACTGATATTTTTTATATCTATTGATTCATTGTTATCCATTCATTCAGTTAGTGTTATACTATACCTACTAGGTGTCAGGCACCGTTGTAACACCAACAATGTGCCAGTAAATAAAACAAAGAAATGCCTCTTTGTGTGCTTTGTGGAGAGAAATAGTAGTAAGCATAAATGCTGGGTGAAGTTTATGGCACACTGATATCAATAACTGTAACATAGGCCACAGAACATTACTGGTTGTGACCAAACTCTCTGGGGTGGTGGAAATGTGAACATTCTGTGCTGAAAAGACAATGTTTCATAAAGAACTACATATTTAGGGGCTGGAGAAATAATGGCCCAGCAATTAAGAGCATGTATTGTTCTCCTGAGTTTGGTTCCCAGTACCCACGTAGTGGCTTACAACTTTCTGTAACTTCAATTCCAGGGAACCAGACACCATCTTCTGACTTCCATGGGTACTGTACACATGTGGTACATAGACTTACTTAGTAAAGTAAATAGTAAAGAGATAATGGTTAAGGAACAGGAGTACACATTTTTGGCTATGGTTAAGCCTTAGGAATCCTCTTTCAGGAATGTGGAGGTCACAGCCTTCATGAAGATCCTCTGGGTTTAAAGCTGCTCGAATAGTTACCATTTATTTTGATGTGGAATTCCTTTCTGCACTTCTGTTCAAGATTATTAGGAGAGCTTACTGGCAAAAGTCACATGGATTTCAAACGCAATAATAAACAACAAAGTTAAAAGTCCATTGCTTATCCATGTTTTCTCTTCAAGAATGAGATTTAGCCACAGGAAACTTTAGCATTAAGTAATGATAGCATTCTTCTCTTACATGAAGAGGCACTTATAGTCTTAAAACTAAATGAGACATGACCATGGTTAGAGGGTGCTTTTTGAGATAATAATTTATTAGAATATATACTTATTTTTAATTAGTATATATTAATATATTAGTATATATTAATATATTAATTGTGCAAACCAATAGACTCCATTAAGATATTTTCACACTTGTATATAATGTACTTTTATCATATTCAAACCCATTTCCTATATTGTCCCTAAAGGGGATGTTTTATATTTAGCTTTTGACTATAGGAATCTTTCTTGCCTAATGTATTCATAAAATCTCTCTCTCTCTCTCTCTCTCTCTCTCTCTCTCTCTCTCTCTCTCTCTCTCTGTGTGTGTGTGTGTGTGTGTGTGTGTGTGTGTGTTTGCACAAGAGAAAAGAGTTACTTTGTTGAACTTTACATTTCATTAGTTACACATATATAGTTATGGCTATAGGGATGCAAACAGGCAGAGAGCCAGAAAAATAAGCAATAAAAAAGCCTTGGAGTGTGATCAGCCATGAAGTAGCAAGCAGTCCTTCAGTGACTCCAGTAATGAGTTAATAAGCCAATAAAGTGTGTGATCATTTTTGATGCTCAGAGGCCACAGTTCTTGAAACAAAGTGATTTACTTGACCAATTTCCCCTGAGTCAGGATCATAGTCTCGCTCCCCGAGATGCCTTGACTAGTTATCAGAGCCATCTGGACTATTGAAAAAGTAACTTACAGAGTACTAACAACCACCTCCATACCCTGTACTGGAAATGGCATTGGGAAAAAATAAAAATGAGATGGCCCACAGTGGGTGGCAAGCTGTCCTTTCTCCCACCACCTCCCTAAACTAAAAGCCATAGACTAAAGAGTGGATGCACTTTTGTTTTGTGATGTGTCAGCAGGTTTGGCAATTTCTATATAGTCAAAAATATTTGTTGGAGATGTGGTAAATAATCCCAAAATAGAACGGCTTCACCAAGCACACCATTAGTCTCTGAGCAAGGTGAATTCGTCACTAAACACGCTACCAAAATGCTCTCATGGGTCCAAAGTCCACATCCGGACTTGGTACACATATAGAAAGTAGACACTAACCACAGGAAAACCATAGCAACACATTTGCATGTAGAGTTCTAAGTCCAATCAGTGCCCACAACTTGATGACTTTGAGAATGCTGCCTGATTTTCTTAAAACTCCATTTCTTCATTTGAATAATACCAGTATCTGATGACTAACATGACAATTCAATGAAGAAAACTGATAAGGCATTCAGAATGGGCAGTACAAAGTGCCCAACAAAAGCCAGCTCTTGGGATGTTGGAGCAGAGGTATTTAATGTGTGGTCTTGGGATAGCAGCCTGAGCAAGACCTGGGAACTTCTCCAAAGCTCCATTCCTCAGATACCTTCCCCTAACCCAGATCCTAAGCCAGATGAATGAGACATGATGATATTGGGCCCTAGAATTCTTAACAGCTCTGCAGAGAATACTGAGACATGCTCAAGTTGTTTGAAAACCATACTTTCCGAACATGAATGACAGTAAATATGTACACCACAGCATCCATAATTAAGGACCTATGCTTTATGGTTATGTAGGGGATGTAGACCCCCCTCCATGTTCCACTCCCACTTCCAATTCTTAATTAACTTGTTTATTAATTGCATGTGTGCATGATGTATGTGTGCACATGTGTTACTTCACATTTGTGAAGGTCAGAATACAGCTTTGTGGAGTTGGTTCTCTCCTTCTATCTTTATGTAGCTTACAAGGACCAAAGTCAGGTCTCCAGGCTTACATGCCAAGCATCTTTATCTGCGGAGCCATCTCAGCAACACCCACTTGTAATTTTTATGTGGGCTTTTTTGGCTGAAACTAAGTACAAGACCTAATTAAAGAGTGAAAAGGCACATGTTTTATCAACTTTAGAATCACGAGGGAGAGCTCTACACATGAAAGTAACTCCAACATCCATACCCTGATACTTTTATCCTATTTCAACAAAAGTGATGAAACATAGAAGGATTGGCAGGACCAATGGACACAGACTTTAGTGAAGCCTAAACTGTTAGCCAGAGACTTATGGGGCAGGTAGAAGCCAGTAGAGGTCAGCATTGCTTCAGAATCTGTTTACTCAGGTTCAAGGCATGCCAGTCACAGACTTTGATAATGAGCCTTAGTGTAGGAAGAATCTCTCTGTCTCTGTCTCTGTCTTTTTTCTACCCCCTCTTCCTCCCCCTCTCTCATTTCTTTACAGCCTTCTACAAGTCTGTCCTAATGGCCCTTTCTCAGCTATAGTCCCTCAAGTGATGCTAAATGCAAGACTACTATATCAAAGGGACATGCCATACTTTGAGGGGACCTGTCCTTACCTACTTCAGAATACCAAGTTTTAAGAAACCCAGTATCTAGATAAAGAACTTCAGAAGTCATATGGGAACAATGAGGTTTGAGGGGGAACAATTCTTTTTAAAATACTGTTTGTGACTTTTCCAATAGAATCATCAGCAACCCAGTGATAGAGCACCTGCCTAGCATGTGGGAAGCCTTGGGTCTAAGTCTTCAGTATCCTAAGAGCAGAATCATAAACACAAAGAGATCTTTTATTAAAAATGTATAATAAATTATAAACTTTATAAAGCCAAAGACACAGTGGGGAGCAGAAAAAGACAATTGAAAAGAGGGAGATCTGAAATACATCTAAAGTGCAAGTATTTGAATGCAGTTTATTATCCACCTTCATGCTTCTATAAACAATACTGACTATAACACTGGAAGTGTGTTGAACAGGGAAGAAGCTGGAAACACCTGCATGTGCTTTTTGTTGATTGGTGTAGCAACAACAGCATGTGTAATTACAGATAAAATTGTCATTTAGAGTAAGGTGAATCATAGTGCGGTTTGTGCAACTTCGTCCACCACATTGTGGCCACAAAGCTTTTCTAAATGTAATCATGTTACCTCCCCACAAAAGACCTAATTGGCTCCTTGAAGCTTGGTTCTTGTGAACCTTTGTTATTTGGCACATGCCAGCCTCTGTCCTGCAATCACACCTCCTCTGTGTACACCCCAGCTCTTGTCACTAGGAAGTTGGTTCCTCCTTCTCCAAACATTATCCTCTCCACAAGACGTGTGGTAACTTTTACTGACAGAAAGGTGTGCATTTTCGTTTTTATGTTCCCAGAAGTTGACATGAAACCTGGCATATAGGATGCACTTGATCCTTTACTTAAAATGAAAATGAAATCTATGCATGAGCCACAGAGGTTGGCCTAGGGAAACACAGCAATCATCCACATACAGCCTTTCTCCAGTGTAAGAAGAACTGAAATCTTGGAATTTGGAGAGTGAAACCTGAGCTTTGGGAAACATGGCACCACAGAGACATGCTACCTTATGAGTCAAACCTCTCTAACTGTTGCCATCATCTTCCAAGAGCCACTAAAACTATCATTTTATTCAAGGTATTCTAATCACCCCATTAACATTGGTCTGAATCTTTCAAATTTAAACTTAAGCTCTAAGTGTGAACTTTGTAGCTGAAAGACAAGATAGAGTTACAAGGCCAAAGACAATGTGCTACAAAGCTCAATGCAAGTGTCCCTATTTTTTGTTGGCCTATGAAATCTTCAGATCTCTATCCTCAAACGTGATGATTGTTGGCTTATCCATGGTGCATCAGTCTCATTGGATTCCCCTAACAGCTCAGATCCCATTTAACAAACCTCCTGATTGGCAATTTAGAATGCTTTTCCTTCTCAGTGAGACTGTTTTGTATCCCTGACAGTTTGTTCCTGCTAAAGGATTTAGCTGGAAGTATTTACCTGGAGATAGCTGGAACAACCAGCTGGCTCTCTAGCCAATTCCCTCCCTAAATCTCTTGGTGCATGACAGTTAAAACACCTTGAATCAATCGTACATTGTTAGGTTATCCAGTCGGTTTGGTTTCTCGTCACTGTCAACAGGAGGACCTCTCAGTCCAAAAGTTACATTTCCAGTTTTGAAGGGACTTGAGCAACTGATGGGTACAATGCAATGACCTGTCTCCTGCAAGAGCCCAACTCTTTGAGGTCTGCCTTGAGAAATCTACCAGCAGTTCACCCATGCTAATTCTGAGATGTCTGAGGTCCATCTTTCCCAATAGAAATATCTTCTTGGAAAGACTTCTGAGAGGATCAATTCTGAAAACATTAATAAAGTGCTTGGCACATACCATGCACATTATAAATAACCAGTAAACAGAACTTAATATTATAAATAGATCTCTGAAGCTGTATTAGTTTCATAGTATTCTGTAACAAGTATCTGTAGGAGAGCCTACCCAAACTAGGTCATCCTGTCCCCAGTGTCCAGACCAGCCCTTATACGCATCAGGCACTTCCTCCCAGAGCCAAGCTGCCAAGCCTGCCTCAATGCCCAGAGACACTGCCAGAGACACACCTGACCCTGAGACACCAATGGGAAAAGGACATAGAGCAGAGTCAGCACCTGAGCCAATGGGACCTTGGGAGGGGGTATAAAGGCAGGCCTAACTTCCTGAGTAAAGGAGTCGCAGCATGCTCTGCTAGCTCTGCTACTCACTAACTCCTGGTGCCAGAGTTGTTGGTGCTGTGTCCTCTCAACCCCTCCCCAAAGGGAGTAGGGTAGGGTAACCCACAACAAGTATCATACAATGATTTCAAACAGCAGAGATGTGTTTATCTCAAGGTGCTAGACAGGAGACTTCCCAAGCATTGGCAGGACTCTCTGATAGCTCTAAGAAAAATCTTTCCTTGTCTTTTCTCATCTCTGGTGGTGGCTAGAAAGCTTTGACATTCCAGGATATCTGCTCCTCACATATCTTCGTGCTTTCTTCTCATTGTACATGTTTGTTTCTCTGTCTCTACACTGAAGTTTCTACTTTTGTAAGGACACTACTCATGTTGGATTCTAGCCAAATGACTTCATTTTATCTTTATTACTTCTTTAAAATTGTACTTCCATATAAGGTCCTATTCTTAGGAACACATAGTCAGGACTTCCACGTGTCTTTTGAGGGGGACACAACCCAACCACACAGTGGCAAGTCATCCGGCTTAAAGTTGAGAACAGGGTTTTTGTTTTGCCAGCACTGACAGCTATGCTCACATCCCTTTTCTTTATGAGGAGTAGAATTGCACAATGTTTTGGTCTCATGTCTCAGTCCCCTTTGGTTTTTGGAACCCTGCAGATAAGATATATCCTCAGGCTTTTACCGTTCTCCAGTCTGCAGCTTGGTGTGGTGTGCTGGTAAACCCAGCCCTGGAGGAATAAACAACTAAAAGGCCCTGGCTTGTAGCATTTGCTGATTCCCACTGTGTATTAAGTGCTGTGTTGAGTAATCCCACGTTGCTGACTCAAGACACTGAAGGAACAGGAATCATTCCCAGAATTGCCCAGGAAGAGAAGCACCTTCTCACCTTCTCTTTAACCCCCTAGTGTGTTCTTTTTCCAAATCTTCATTGTAGAACCAGAGAAACTATAGCCATGGATAGCAACCCCGAGGAGGCCTTTGTGGTGGTTTGCTGCAGCTCGCCTTCCACAGGGCAACAGGTCATGTTCTTGCGTGTGAGCAGATACTCAGGTGTTAGACCTATGCTGCCAGTTGAGTCAAGAGTCCCGAAAGGACCTTCCTCTGTGCGGTGTCTGACGTGGCACTGATCTTCACCTTGGCCTTCTACCACTTTCTACACTTTCTATCACCCTTTCCTCAGAACAATCAGCCTAGGCACTTTGTAACTGAGGCCAACTCACCCGCTGGCAGTCGTTGGGTGAGAAATATGAAAGAAGAGTTTCATCCCCATCTCTTTTTCATTATCACATAGAAAATGTTAGCCAAACATCTTTGCTAATAATGTCTTGGGAAATGCAGCATCTTCCACTTATGACTCAGATATCTGCCTCTCTTGGTAGCCAGCAACTTCAAGACAAGAGGCTGTTGTTAGCAGGTAACTGAAGCGTTGTGAGGGATCAGCCACAAGTGTACTGGACAGAGCTGGTCCAAAGTCCGTGTCCACATGAGAAAAAGCACAGGAAGGAACTGTTTTCGCAAGATGAATTCTCCCAAACCTCATCTTCCCTTCGGCAGGCTCTAACATGGCTTACTGATAAAGATGGCGGTAGAAGGAGTTGGACCACCAGCATGTGTGAAGCCCAGACTTATATTACTTCAGCATTGGCAGCAACAAAAACAACAAAAAGAAAGAAAAACAAAAAAGATTGCAAATTCATTTGGCCCCTTTTTGGCAAGAAGCCAGAGATTAGGACTCTTGTGGCCTAAAGTCTGGTCTTTCAATTTGGAAAGGGTATGATTTTATTAACAAGACAGGATGAACTATTTAGCAACCTCTGAGGACGAAAGAAATAGCAAGCAGCATTGTCATATGGAAAAGAATCTGCTTTTGACAGTGCCCTGCATCACAGTTATTATAGGAGCAGAGAAATGTTGGTTCTTTAGTAAGAATGAGGATTATTTAACATGGAAAATAATGAACATTTCAAGGAGGAAAAATGCACAGGCCCCTTTCCTTCACAGAGCGTGGAAGCCAGGACTACGCAACACTGAACAGAGACCATCATTTGACCTTTGGTGGATGTAACGGTACCCCAGAGCTGAGGACAGGGTTTGTTGCTGTTTCTATAAAATTGCTGAACTAATGGGAGGAGCCAGGAGGGAATGTTAAAGCAACACAGGGGAGAATGGGAGCTGTTTTCATCTTGTCTTTTTCTATCTCCCCTCCAGCCATGTCTCTTACTTTGTTAAGACATCAAACCACACCCGTGTTCTCAAACATACATTCAAGACTGTTGATGTATAAATGCCCAGTTAGCATTTTTTTGTACAATTCAAAGGAGTGGGGATGAGTATGATGTTTGGCTCACCGTGGGAGAACAGAAAGCTGAGGTAGTTCCCCCAGTCAGGAGCTAACAGCCTGCCTGAGCAAACTACCAAGAAGGTAAAGAAATCTCAAAGCAGACAGAGGGTCCACAATGACACCTGAATTTCATTATTATTATTATTATTATTATTATTATTATTATTATTATTATTATTATTATTATTTGCCACTGGAGAGCCAAACAGAAATGAGCTTCCAAGGATATTAAAAGCAGGGTGCTACCTCACATCTGGATGAGGGACTTGGGGAGGGAGCATTACTATCTTCATAGGTTCCTGAGAATAAAAGCACAAACTCTTGCTTATTTTCAGAAGCTTGGAAGGTAATGTTGAGTCCTGGAGCCAACTTTAGGGAAGCCAGGACCACCTTATACCAACTGCTACAAACAGCTACTACCATTTCCAGCCTCGATCCAATAAAGGATGGGCGGCAGGTGCCTGGAGGTGGCCAATCCTTTTCCAAAAACTTCCATCTGTCACAGAACAGGGTGACTGCACACAGCTAGTGGACCAACGCCAATGATTACAGATATGCGAAACATGCTCTCTATGTCCTGCTGACCGGATTGGCGATAGTATTCTTCCTGCCTGGTATCAACAGCACAGTGAGAGAGAAATCTCCTTTGGCTGGGGCTTTATATGTTTAGATGTCTATACAAGGAACATACACTTCTCTAAAGAGGAGGCATTAGAAAATGGGCGGCAGGAGGTGGGAGGTGCACAGTGTTACTCTGAGTTCCACATCTCCCTCCTCCAGGAAGTGTGGCCCACTGAGGATTTACAACTGTTTTCCCAGCTCTCTGGTGTTAGCAGCAGAGCCTCAGCAGAGCCTTAAGCAGCCATTTCCCTTTTCTGAAATTCAAATCCACAAATGTTTACAGGCATTTCTGGTGGCCAAGGTACATTCTGCATTACCCCAAGAGGAAGGCACTTATGCATCTCACACGCATTGTCAGATAACTTGGCCTTCCTTAATGAGACAAAATGAATTCCTTTCATTATTTTCTTCAGAGCAGACTAAAAACCTCTAAATTTCCACACAGGAAGCTCACTGTCACACAACCCTTAACTACTTTAAGATGTTCAGATGAAAAAAAAAAAAAGATGTTCAGCTGAACATACCTTACACTTCAGTGTATACATCCTGAGAGGTGATTTACGCTCTGTGCTTTGCCTACTTTCCTCTACATACCGCCCCAACCGAAGGACACAGCCTGTGGAAGTGGCCTTTACGTCTATTCATGAAATATTCCCCACTTCTCCTTTCTGAGCACAGGCTGGGTGGGAAGGGGAAAGAGCTCATCCCTGCCTCTTAAAAAGAACTGTGAGCAACACCCTCACACCAAAAGGCGGATAAAAAGAGGAATGTGACAAATTGACTTGATCATAGTCTCAGGTGACACAGGAACCTGAGGATTAATGGCGCATTGACCCAGAACAAACTGTCCATTTTTATCTTTGAGTGTCAAGTTGAGGTATGACTGGATGGAAAGAAAATACAATGGCAATCGAACAAGTGAGACAGCCACAGAGGCCAGTCTGTACAGCTTCTTCCTGGTCTCTCCAAACAGCATTTTCCTCCTCCCAAGGGTGGGTGGGGTAGAACCACAACTGAATGGCTGTCATTTTATGATCTCCTATCACACAGGGATATCAGAGAATTTGTTTACTGCCAGCTAGCTCCAAGACAGGAGAGGGCAATATGTTTAGCTTCATGCTTGCCTTACTTTGGTAAAACCAAGTTCTCAGATCTATGATCTGCTTTGGAGAGGAGGATTTCTGGTTCCTGCAGGTGGTCTTGCAGAGGGAGAGAAAATGAAGCAAGAGCCTGGATGATGGGGGAAAAAAATCAGTGAGGCAGACGTGTTGCTTCTGAAGTCCTCTTGAGGCTTGTTTAGTTTGGAGGCAGGATTTCTAAACCCTGGTGTAGGGCTGTACACTTCCTTGTATGAAGCAATCTCATCAAGCAGGAATGAACGGGCCCTTCAAGCCTGGAGCATCCATTGTTCTTAGAAACCTTGCAAGGCCATTGTTCTCTCTGCCCTGTGTACTAACCCTGTCTCTAGTTATGTGCCCAGTCCAACTGCCCTAGATGGAGGGCCACAGGCATTGAGAGAGGGGAGAGGAGGGAACTGGGAATCTGATCTTCCCTTCCTGACATTGTAGGAGAACTCTTAACTGTTCTAATATGTGCAAATCTTCCAGGTGAATATCAGTCATGAAAACGAGATGGAAGGTAAGTTAAGGATAGGAAGGGAGATGCCACTAACAGAAATAGCCGTGAGACCACTTAAAATCCATCATATGAACTGTGGAGTTCAGTCATGGCTTACATTTTCTATTAAAGTTAAAACAACAAAAACAGAAAAACAAAACAAAAAACTCCAGCCATTTTCTACCCCATTTTGACTGTGAAGAGTAAAGGCCATGCCAGCTCATAACAATTATTTCTTGACAAAGGCACTTGACCTGCAGCAAACCCAGAAGGGGCTATAGGACTGCCCTTTCCATAGCGGCAAGCCAATAGAATGTCTTGAAGGAGTTGCTTTGACTGCACCAGCATGAGAAAACACCCCTGAATGCCAGGGAAAACAGTAATGCAACAGGAAAGCTGTATTAGTAAACTCATTAAGCCAACCCTCATCCGCCATTTCTTTCACCAGGCGTTCGCTGTGTCCACAACTCCTTCTGCCTTATCATTTCCTCCCAAATTCATTGACTTGTCTAAAAGGTCAAAAAGCCTTCTCTTTGACTATTTTTTCAGATACTCTCTCTCAATGCTCTACCTCCATCCTCAGCATGGAGGGTCTGTTATACTCTTGTAAGGTATGCAGCTCCAGCCTATGATGTCAAAATCAGTAAAGACTCCAGCAAAAGATGGCTTGTTCCTCCTCCCCAACAACAGAAATCCAAAACAGAGAAATGGAGAGTAGACACATTCATGCTCGCCCCTCCTTCACCTGCAGCCTCTGCCAGGCTGTAACCACCTTGGCAGAGCCACAGCTGGGCAGCTGGAAGGGCCTAAACCAGAGGAGCAACAAAGGCAATGACTGAAGAGTGCCTGCCATGGAGGGGTGGGAAGTCATACAGCTACAGATAAATCATTTGAGTGACTGTCCAGTCAGCTACACACACACAAAGCAGTGTCTGAAAATCCCAGCCACACACCTGCTCTTGTTTTCCTATAGGGCTAGTGGTGGGTGGAGATCCCAACTTCCTTATGCCGGACATCTGTCCTTTCCATAAAACCTACTTAATTACTGTAACTTGACTGTTTCTTCTTTCAAACACTGAGCATTCTTTTTAATAAATGTAATCTCCAACTCCCCCTAAAAGGATTTATCTTTTCTACAAAGAATAAAGAATTGTGCTTGTATTTTAAGTAAAAAGGAAAGAAAAGAAAAGGAAAGAAAAGAAAAGAAAAGAAAAGAAAAGAAAAGAAAAGAAAAGAAAAGAAAAGAAACACTTTGTTCCACCAGATGGCACTGTTGCTAGCACAGGTAGAAACTCCTGAACAGCTGCGGTGTCTAAGTAAATATCAATGACTGTTTCTCCGGTTTCCTGAGATTTCACCACTGTTTTAACAACTACTATCTCCCTACTTGACCCACTGGGCACCCAAAAACCATCTCTGGCATCTATATTGTTTCATGTGTGTTTAATATTTGACCAGGCAAAGTCAAAGCTGACAAATGCATTAAAGTACAACGCTTTGAGATGAGCCCTAGATAGCTAATGAGGTATGTTGGTTATTCCGGGAACATAGAGGTAGCAGAAAATGGTCGTCTGGCCAACAATCACTCAAACACTGATTTGTGCTCTTGGAGAAGACAAAGACATCTGCATGCCCAGGCTGCACACAATCAGGCCTGGGGATGGTGTAACTTAAAGGAGTAGAGGAAAGTAAGTTAATAAAGACAGGAGGGGAAGCTACCTCAAGAACCTTAGTGTGACTTGAAGTACTGGAAAGAGGGGACCCTCAGACTCACATGTCATTATCTCCCCTATACTTCCAGTACTGAATTCATGATCTGTGTGGTGTGACCCATGAGCTGTCTACTAAATGTCAGTGAGTGGTCCAATCTGTGTATTCACTTGCAAAATTCAGAAAACTTTAAGAGGCTTTACGCCATCTTTCATTCAAGGCTCTACATGATCTACCAACAAATTCTCCAGATCAATACATTTCCAAGTATGGTCCCCATCCCACCACATCAGCACCTTTAGGAGACATAGAGAGGCAGTTTGTTGGGTCCCACCAAGACAGACTGTATTGGTATCCAGAAACCCACATTTTAATAAGCACCCCTGGGATTCTAAGTCTGTTCCAGCTTAGAAACTACAGACTAAGACCCCTGCTCTACCATTTCATATCTGAATTACTTCATGGCAAGCATTCTTCCCCACAAGAGAGATCCTCTGCTGTGCATCTCAGCTATGGAACACTGGTTCTGATACACCCTCAAATAGCTAAGTAATCAGGACTACTGGATACAGAGCTCTGGGCAGTCTTAAAAATTATCCTAGGAAGGCGAAGGCTGACACATACTGCTCAGTGTTAGTTCTGTACACTAAACAGGGGGACCAGAACTTTTAAACACAAATCTGTTCTTTCATTTCACACCTTTAAAGCCAGCTAGACAACATCCACATTTCTTTAGGCCTACAAGACAAACCAGCAAAAAGGTCTGTGCCTGGGAAACCACCATGCCTCCCCCAGGTCTCCAGTCATACTGGGCTTTCCTTCTGTCTGCCTTAGAGGGTTCCTCAGATGTTTCTTCTCTGGGTCTCTGGTCCCAATTTCTATTTCATTCAGTAGTCATCACTCTCATGCAGTAGATTTCAGACCCATCTCTCCCCCTACCTCCCCTCTCCCAGTAAAGATGGGTTGGGGGAACCCTGGCTCCTGTTTGCCCAAGCAATCCTGATTTACTACTACCCCACACCATTAACAATGCCACTTTCCACTTCAAATAATGTCTTGTTCTGGACAACAAATTATATAACTCTTTCACCTATTCAATGTTATCACACCTGGTCAACTCCCTTCTTTGCGACTTGTGACCCTTCGCAAATTGACTTTCGTTTGTGACCCTGTTACTGATGCATTTTCCTCACTGGGGCAAACTACACACAGCGACAGCTCAACAGACGACTGCTAAATGACGGGACAACCTTTGTCCATTTGGGGGGAGGGGCACTGATTATTGTACCCTTTTTATAAAGGGAAACAAAATCTACAGAGGTGTAAGTGTCTACCGAGATAACACAGGTCATAGATAGTGTGGTTGGGATCTGAATCCAGGTTGGGCATTTTTCAGGCTCAATTCCACAAAGTGGGAGGTGGCTCCTTCATATCTGATTCAGTGGGATTCTGTAGCAGCCTTGGCTGGAGCACTGCCCTGTCCAGAGTAGAAATGAACTCAGTTGGAAAGCTACAGACATTTCTTTCCTATTGAAATGGCAATCTGCTCCGAGGAAATGAATGAAGCTTATGGTGCTCTGGGGATAAAGGGCAAATGTGTGGGAGAAGCCAAAGATGAAACAGTCCAACACACTTGTGATAGAATTTTTCATGAGCTGAATTCAAATGTTATCATTTGAGCCCAAGCTTCTCTCCCTTAGATGTAAAAGAGAGAACAAAGGGCGAGGGGAAGGCAGCTGTCAGTGAATAATCTGGAGGCAGATGAGTGGTTCAGCCTGGGGACAAAGAGGAGATGGCCTGGGGGGTGGTACTGGGGTCACAGGAGAAGCCCCTGCAGCAGAAACTGAGAGACCCCCTTTCCCTTAGGCCACACAGGCAGGAAGACTGAGAGTTCCCAGAGCCCAGCAGCATCCCTTAGCCTGAGCAGGCCGGCCTTCCTCCTAATTGATAATTAGGAATTGTAGTTCATGAGGTCTTTTTCCTCGTTTCTGTTTACCCATACACTAAATGGGCAAGTGGAAGCCACAAGACCTGTACAATCACTCTCACTTCCGAAACAGGGATCCTCTCACCCACAGAATGGGACTATTATTTGATGGAGGGAGCCCTGCCTTGGCATCCTTAATTTCATTAATAAAATGGATTTAAGAACAGACTCAAATGAAAACTTGAATTATTAGAGTTTTTAAGAAAAGCCCCTGGGCAGGCAAGCTGTAAATCTCAGAAGCTGCCTAGAGGAGAAAAAATGGAGGGGGGAGGGGAGGGGCAGAATGGAAACCAGAAAACAAGAGCCATTTGAGTTACAGGTGTGTGGAGATCTTTGGAGTCCCATCACATGACTGGGAAGGGACTTGAAAAAATGAGCAAGGAAACCCAAAGTGTAAGATGTAGTTGGGTTCTGATCATCATCCAAAAGGAAGAGACCAGAAAGAAAAGGAAAAAATTGAATTGCACCTGTCTGAGTTAGGACTGAGAAAGACTCAGGGGAACAGCATTGCTGCTGCCTTTGCAGAGACTGCACTCGGTGTGAGGGATACTGGGAAGAAGACTACAGAATCTTATTAAAGAAAAAGTATCTCACTGCTCTTGACCCCAGGCATTGCAATGTTAGTCTCCACCCAAGCCAGAGGATATGTCTTCTAGAGCAGGCATGCTTTTCTGTACTGGGACCTTGCTGCTGCTCCAGCAGACTGAAATGTGGAAGACAGGAATACACAGAGACAAAGAGCATTTCCCCTCCCTAGTCAGGCCAGGCAGCGCTCACTCACTCACTCACTCACTCACTCACTCACTCACTCACTCACGCTAATGCCCAAACCCTGTAGCATCTGATTCTTCATAAAGTCTTTCAGGTTACATCCAGCCAGCTTTGAAGTCTAAATTGGATCACAAAGTTCAAAGTAAAATGAATTCAAAGCTGAATGAATCATTCCATTGTTTTTTCTTTCTCTCTCTCTCTCCCTGTTTCCTTTCTTCCTTTGTTGTTACACAGACTGAATCAATTGCTATACCACTGAGTTATGTCCTCGGGTCTGCCCTGACTTTTTACTTTGAGTCAGGGTCTCACTAAGTTACCAAGGCTGGCGCTGGACTTACTCTGTAGCCCAGGCTAGCCATGAACTTAAAATCTTCTTGGGGCGGTTGAGATGTTTTAGTAAACTGGCTGATCTGATCTCAGGAACTCACAAAGGAAGGAAAAGAGAAGCCTCCAAAACTTACTTCCTCTTATCTCCACATGCATGTCATGGTACAGAGGTATACACACACACACACACACACACACACACACACACACACACACACACACACACAAAATTTAAATGGACTAGCCAATTAAAAAGATCTTCCCAACTCAGCATTCTGAGTAGCTAGCATTTCAGGCCTACACCACCAGATGTAGGCTTTCAAGATCTGGCTTAGTCTATGAATTTTATACTATTGACTTTAAATGGCAGTAAACTAGATTATTGTTATTAAACACATTATTTCACAGGAAAAAAAAGCTATCAATGGTGTTTTTAAAACTGTTTTAGTGAGTCAATTTGTTTCTGAGTATTCGGTTTTAATTTTAAATAATTAAAATCAGATTGCAGTTCACATTCATAAACAATGTATTCAGCACCTATTGAATCAAAACATTTCATAGTATTTAAGTAAACATTAGAAACAAGAAATTCTGTAGTGGAACCTGCTAGAATGCTGAACTGAGTTCAACTCTGATGGCTCCATGTGTTGGCTCATGCCTGGAAAGCTGATTCCCTGAATTTTCACTGAAGGAGCTTTTCCTCTGCCTGAGAAACAGTTTTAAGCCAAGGCCTTTCTGCCCTTGAAAGATGAAGCCTCTGTTCTTTCTCCTCAACATTGGCATCTATACCATCTCCATCAAGAACCTGAGGTAATCGTGATTCAGTGCCTGCATGCATACAGGCTTGGGTTTTAAGAAATTGGCAGCGTTTACTTTCTGCCTGGGAACAGCCACCACTCTGGGAGGAAGCCAAAAAGCCTCACCCAGAGGCCACCAGGAGGTGGTCAAGCTAACAGCCACAGCAGAGGTCCAAGTCCACAGCCAACATTCATGGCCAAACATGGGCCAGTGATCCTGGTTGCTGCCTCTGAGTCACTGGAGGTGAGCTGACCCAGCTCATGCCCTGTGATGAGAGATGACTTCCCAGCCAGCCTCGTCCAAACCTGACCAGAGTGATTGCTGTCATCTTCAGCACCTAAGCATAAGGTGGAGATTTCTATGGCAATAAGCAACAGGGAAAGGAAACCCCTTTATGTTCTCAGCATCCCCAAGGCCAGCTTTGCCATCAGTGTGAGTGTCATGAGGGCAGCTTACAACTGTTCCCATTCTACCCCTTGTCTGAGCACAAATCGAAGGCATCACCTCCCTCACTGATGCACTGTGGCCAATGAAACGTGATCAGAACTTATATGGTGATTCTGGGATGGAGCCTTAAAGTCTGGGATCCACCAAATCCCACCTCCTCTGTCACACTAAGGAAGACCATGAGGAAACACATATTCTACCTCCAAATCTCCTGAATGATGAGCAGGGATGTGCTTTACCCATGTTGGACATACAGCAGAAAGAAGAATGCCATCATCTGGATCTTAAATGTCTCCCAAGGCCCATGCTATTGAAGGTAATACCTATTTTCCATAGCAACTATCAGGAAGTGGTGAACCCCCTTAGAGATGGGGTTTGGAAGGAAGAATTTAAGTCATTCAGGACATTCCATTGAAGAGGATGTTAGGAGGCTGGTTCCTTTCTCTCCTCCACACTCCATCTATGAGATAGAGATTTAGCTAAACCATACCTCCGCATCATGCCATATTCTCTGCCCTCAACACCAGATGCATTAAAACAAGAGATCTATATAACCATGAACTAAAACCTCCAAAGTTATGAGGTAAAATAAAACTTCATCCTCATAGATCATTTGCCTCTGGTATTTCTTACTGACTAACACAGACAAATAATCATTTCCTAGGCCAAACCACTGAGATTTTAAAGTTATTTATTGCCACTGTGTATGACCAGTAGTGGCACTACTGACATCTTGAGTCAAATAAGTTTACAAAGTGAGAGCTACCCTATGCATTTTGGATTTAGTAACATTCTGACCTCTACTCACCAATAGCATCCCCAGACTGTGCCACAATCAATCAACCCCCCTTAGTAACAGTGGGGGATGAGAACAGTTAATGGTCACTGATCTTGACTTCATTAGCTGATAAAACCACCACCAAATAGAAGAAATGACTTCCTTTTCACACTTTGAAAATTCCTCATGCACACACCTATGTAGCTCACATGTAGTGATTCATTTCCTACACCAAGTTACATGGTTACCTGGACACTTGTCATTCTGAAGAAGATTGCAAGAGGGTGTAAAAACATTAGTGCCTATTCCAAGATCCATCTGGAACTTAGTTTTCTACGAGTGATTCAACCAAGTGAGGTGGGTAAAACTCAGTCTCCCAGTAAAGTTAGCATGAAGTTCTTGTGTTAGAAACTTGGTCTCTGTGGCCATAGAGATGGCTTGGCAGTTAAGGACATTCACTGGCTGCTCTTCAAGAAGACCATAGTTCAATTCCCAGCAGTCATATGGTGGCTTACACTCATTTGTAGCTCCTGTCCCAGGAGATCCAACACCCACTTCTGGCCTCTTTGGGCACCACATACGTACATCTATACATGTGTGTGTGTATATATATATATATATATATATATGTATATATATATATATATATATATGTGCATGAAAATGCTCATACACTATAATCAAATACATGATCAATCAATTAAAGAAAACTTGGCCCATAATGCAACATTCTAAGGTTGATGTTATCTTTGTGAGCATAACCTTATCACAGAAGTGAGGCTGACCCTCTCTTATTCACTCAGTCTTGCAAACATGCTTATTTGCCTTTCAAACCATGGGATGGCACAGACCCTAGCCAGATGCCAACCTCTTAATATTGAACTCACTGACTTCTCGAACTGAGAAGTAAGTTTCTGTTTTTAAGTTACCCAGATTCAGGTGTTCTGATACAGTATCAGACAATAAACTAAAACAGTTTCCAATGGCCAGGATAAGTGACAGCAGAGATCTAACCCACCCTGTTCATATAGCAAGCTTCGCTAGACTTTAGGTCCCAGATAAAGGAAGGTTTTCATTCATCTGTCTGAATAGCAGTGATTTAGAAAAGTTTATGCCAAGCCTGGGAACTACTATGACACAAATCTGGGTGGGTATGGGGTTTGGGCCATAGATTCACACTGAGTAAGACTAGGAAGTCAAGGGCCTCTTGCTTGATATTGACTTAAAGGAGCATCTTGTGTGAAATCTCAGAAAGCTACCTCAAGTCAGTGGTGGAGAGGAGTATAAAAAAACACAAAGAATGACAGTCCAGTTTGTGTCAGGCTTAAGGGGATGCTGGCAAAATTGTGGTTGATCTGAACCAAACTGGCATTCCTTTCAAGTGACACAAGACCCCTGAGCTCTAAGATATGGGCCCATGGAATGCTAATCAATGTACAGCAGGTACCCATTAGAAGCTCTCAGTGAGGTTTCTGCATAAAAGGCCATCCACACCGCTTGTGTCAGTCATGTTGATAGAGAAGTACTCCCCAAGGCTCATATTAGCAGGAACTCCTGCAGCTGCTGGGAAAGTCTCCCCAAATTCTACTCTAGCACCTCTTCCTGCTGCTGGAGAACACCCCTCCCCAAAGCCACAAGATTCAGGGCATGGCACATTTAGCAGAAGCACAAAGTCTACACAGTCAAGGGGTCAGGTGTGTAATTACCCCTTCTGCCTCTGTACACCCAGCCCTGCACACTGCCCATCGTAATGCTTGATGTCTTTATGCATCAAACTATGAGCCCAATGGTGGTGCCTCATACCTTTAATCCCAGCACTCAGGAGGCAGGGGCAGATGGATGGATGTCTGAGTTCAATGTCAATCTGGTCTACAGAGTGAGTTCCAGAACAGCCAGGGCTACACAGAGAAACCTGGTCTAAAAACAAAACAAAACAAACAAACAAAAAAACAAAACAAAACAAAACAAAACAAAAACCAGACCTGTGATCCTATCAAGCCACCATTAGGTCCAATACAGGCAGCAGAACTTTACATCTCCCTTACTTCCCCTGATGGACAGCTACTCCAGATTTACCCCGAATTTTCTTCAAGATGGCCAGTTTCATTCCTGAGAAATGATCTTGAGACGTTCTTATGCTTTTGAATTCCTCACTCTTTCTGCCCAGGACATCTAGTTCCTCATTGTCATTGTTCTCCTCCTCCCCTCCCATATGGTCTTCTCTTTTGGATTCATGCAGGGTGACAGTCATTCTTTTGCTGGTGATGTTCTGAAGAGCAGCATCTATCACAACAGTGTACCGGCATGGGCTTTTCTTTCTGTGGTTTCTTTGGTTTGGATGACCCTCCCTCCATTTTTTGCCTCTTTTAAGGCCAAAAACAGTGAGTTGATGCTTCTCTGTTCCACTGTACCTTTTGGCATGCATGGCTTCTCAGCAGCTACTCCATCTTGTCTTGTACTATTCCTCTCTCCTTGTATTATCTCAAAGACTGAACTCTAACACATCCAGCCACATGCAGGGCACACCTTTGTTTGACACATGGTAAATGCACACTTAGATATGTATCCTAATGACATAAGCTGAGAATATAAACACCACCCACCAGGTATCTGAAGCACCTGCCTTGCTGGCGTACTGTACTCTACCATGTTCCATAGTAATCTAAGAAATCTGTAAATACCATTTTTACCATTTTAAAATAAGTGTATAAGTTATACAGTATGGACTAAATAAATATTAATATTAAAGAGAAACGGAGTATCCAGATACAAAGAGCATAGGATTTTACATACAACATTTGAGTTACAATTTTGACTTTGAACTTTCTGGCAGCCAAACACTAAGGAAAATATGTCTAATTGCATGGTTCTTACTGTCCAGAAGGAGAAAAACATGCCATTGCTTACAGGAAGCAAAATGTTCCTGGCATTTAGTCCTAAAACAATGCTGTTGTACAGAATTTCTAACAAGGAATATTAGATGACCAGTTGTCTAGGTTGTATTTGAGTGTAGAGTTTTCTTATGCCTGAGATGCTGTGGAAGAATCCTGTTAAAGAAGTAAAGTGAAGGACATTAAGTAGCACAGTTCTTTAACCTGTCCTTAGATGACAAAGATGAGAGTGTCCCTAAACATGCAGTTCATGAACATCTCAAGACTGCATCTGAGAAGCAAGCGGGATAAGTATTTTCTTATTACCACTGGCTTGATTGTAGTGAAAATACAAACACCTATGTTTCCTGTCCTGAGCAAATGTGAATTTGGAGATGTGCATCCAGCTAATTGACTACTTCTGAACTGTTTTTAACAAGTGGGATGTTGAAAAGACATTGAACAACTTCAATTTTGTCATTAAACCAGTAGCTGAGGAAAGTAATTTCCCCTGAAAATATAACACAAAGACACTATTATTTTAAGACAATAATTTTGCCAAATACACACACACACACACACACACACACACACACACACACACACACACACATGCCTGCTCACACAATTGCACCCACATGCATGTACACACACTGAGGTCAGCTTCAGAAAACCATGGTTCCTTGTAGGAAATTAGAATATAAAAGATAGATATCAATAAGAGGAGGGAAAAGAATGGGCTCAGCAGCCTCTGCTGCCTTCCAGGAGTAAGCTGGTCTCACTCAGCCGGTCTGTTTTTGCATCTCAACTAGACTGCAGCACCTGATTGCCCACAAAATCACTAACCAGGCCAGACCCTTGTCAGACAAGATTAGGCACAATCAAGGTAGTAAGGCCTTCAACTGCTTTTCTGTGTTCATTAACTCCTCAGTAAATTCCCATGCCACCTATCCAAACCAAGATTAACTGTGCTTTAAATCTCATTTTAAACATTTAGAGAGAAAAACATAAAACAGCTGTACAGCCAGGACATGAAATTTTCTAAATGTGTTTTGTTTCCTACAGTTTGCCAACATGTACAGATTCTTGTGTGTTTATTATTAAACATATAATGACACCATTCCCTCTAAAGTTGTTCAACATGAAAATTGATAGCATTATTTGTTTATTCTGTGTTCTGCTGAACATCTCAAAATACTCTCCACAACTCATAAAGTGCTGGGGGAAGGGGACAGGCTTATTTCCAGTGTTATAAAGTATGAGAATGTAAAATTATGGAGTGAGCACCACTAGAATAGTTCACTAATAAAAATAACCAGACTTTTGAGTCACTCCTCATTACTGTGTTTATTTATAGAGTCCTCTGTTGCTACTCAGAAGATGAGAAGGCAATAAATTGCTAAGCAAAATACACCAAGAATACATTTGAAAGTTGAGCAGATTGGAAGGCAGGCTGCACCCAAGCATCTTCAAGGTCATGGTGTGATAGAGCTAGATTCCTTTCAGTAACAACGCTCACCCAAGAGTACCCACAGCTATTGCTTCACCAATGAGAATCCCTTTAGAAAAAAATAGTAAAAGATAGAAATAGATTCCATGCATCTCAATATGCCAACTGTAGTTCCAGTTAGCATACAATCCCAGGAGCCAGCCATTGAGCAGAATATCGTGAAAATCTTACAGGGCCAGGAATAACCTAATATTTATTCATGAAATACTCTTGTGAGCAGTAGCCTTGAAAAACAATTTGGGAAGCTGTAGAAAACTAACGAAAACTAAAGATCCCTAAACTAAGTTTGTGTACGTCAACCTTCTCTGGTTCTTCATTCTACTTGACAAAGAAGGAACAGTCATCCAAGACGCCGTTGTGCATTCTGAACTCTAAGATGAGCTATTTTACTAGTCATTATGCATTAATTATTGATGAAGATACATTTTTCCCAGTTCATCCTAAATAGTGTAAAAAAAAATTGAAGAAGGATCAAACATCTTTTATGGAGTAATCAAACTTTTCTTGAACAATCTGCATGTTCTGTATATATAGGGCAGACAGATAATAGTCAGCAGGAAGTGATGCCACCTTAAAAGCCTGAGTGAAGGCAGAGCATCATGGGAGTATCTCTGGTTTGACTTGGACATGCTCCAACCCTGAATGAGATTGTAGTTTTGAGGATGTGCCATGTTATCAGAAATTCATTCCCAGAAATTATCCTGCTCCCCTCACCTTGCACAGACACCATTTAATGCCAAGTAGAACTTTCTAAGACAGCTGTTCATTTACATTTCTTTTGGGGAAAATCCAAATTTGAAGAACTGTAGGCAGAAATTGGCTACCCTTACACAGCCACTCCCAGGACTATAAGAAGCTTGATGTCATTGTTTTCAGTGCTGTAGGTGCAAAAGGGAAGGAAGGAAAAGACATAAGGAAGAGAGGGCAAAACCTGGAGCCAGGTTGAATTCCCACACTCAGTCAAGTGTTGTGAGGAAGTGACAAGGGTCTGAGTAATAAAACTACTGGGTGAGAAAGATCTGCATAAGATCGTGCAGTGAGCAGATAGCAGAGCTTCTGGGAAACAACTGAGACAATTCTTCTGAGCAAACAAAAAGAAATTAAGTAGGACATGCTGTGTTCATGCTTCTCGACCTCTGGGCAATTTGAGATAACTCTGAGCACTTACAAAGCTAGTAGGTAATTGACTTGTTTCTGGAGACTATCACCAAAGAAATTGACTCAGTAAAGCTGTGATGTTCCAAGAATTTTCTTTTCTGCTAAGATCCAAGCCACAGTGAGTCCACTGGTGCACAGACCACAGCCTTCCTTGGCAGCATTGTGCTCTTTCTTAATTGTGCCCATTTGGAGGATGACCTGGGATCCCTGAATCTTGTTATCCTCATTCTTCAATTAAGGATGAACTGACTGTCCTGAAGATTAAAAGAGTTAACATGCTTACAGTACTTAGGACACGACAGAACGTGGAGCCTTCTGTTTTTATCTGTCCTGAGGGCAGAGGTATGACCCATGGGACCATGGCCCAAGAACAATCCATAAATCCAGTCTTACAGAAGTTGTTCCCAACCCCATATGAGCAGCCATCCTCCGGGGACCAAATATTATAAGATTCCTGGCTCCATCCTTAAGTAAATGGTCTGAGGTTTATAGGACTTTCTTAGAGTTACGCAATTTAGATGTCAGGCCAACTGAAGCCTGGGTGACTTGAAAGTGTGAGCCTGAGATTTCCATGTTAGAGTCCTACACAGTAGAGAACAAAATGGTGAAGTAGACTGGTGAACAGGACTGACAAAGTTTTAAATTAAAAGCAATAGTAAAGTTTAGAGACATGAGAGAATGCTTGCCAATAAGACAGGACAGTTCAACATGAATAAATGCTTATATTGCCTGTATATACAAATATATCAAAAACTATATTCATATATAAGGTCCAAATAAATATACATATATGTTCATAGCCCCTCACTTTGTAGAAATAGTTCATCTCTGTAATCAAATGGTTGGTTAGTTATTTTTTTCTAGCAGAAGAGGAATGAAGAAGTATAAAGGAACTAGGGGAATTCCGAAAGCCACAAATCCTCAAAAAGTCCCCAATACAGACTGCTTTTCCCAACCCAACTGCAGTGATGGAAGCCGGAAGAACATTAACCAGCCAGTTTGGACAGGAACTATAGAAGAGGAGGGTGGTTTCTATTCTGAGGGACACATCCCCCAGCTTCTTTCCACAGACCTCCAGCACCACTGAAATTATATTTCTCAGAATTCCAGACAAGAGAAAGACTAAGAATAACACAGGCTCAATAGTAAACACAAACAATGGCATGGATTATAATTCCTGACTATGTCCAGAGAACCATAACATACTTAATGCTTTCCAAAGTGTCTCTGTTGGAAACCCCCATTTCAATAAATACTCTTATAGCATCCTCTCAACTCAGCACAAGAAACACAGCCTGACTGCAAGCTGGGTCACTGCTGTGCCAAGGCCTGACCCACTGCCTGTATCCAAGCAGCCTACAATCCCAGAGATGGTCAGACTCCAAAATGCTTCCTGCCTGAAAAAAATCTTGCTCAGCTTTCAGATTTCACTCTGGAAAGGAAGTTGAAGTACATTGCCCCTTTGTCAACTGCTTTTAATCACTGGTGACAGTTGATTAAGGTCACGAATATGCCTGTTTGGGATTCTCTACCGTACTGTGAAGAGATCAGGAAATGTCTCAGGCACCCTCCCCAACCCCCCCCACACACACAGAAAAGATATGGAACAGAGTGGAGAGAGGTTACTAGTGCCCAAAAGAAAATGGCATCTCTAAAATCCCACAGGAGGAAAATAAGTGGCAGAGGTAAAGACAGAATACAACACCAAACAAAACACCACACTGTAATGCTGATGCCTGCATGACCCTAACTCGGCTCACGTTTTCCATTTCAAGTCAATAGTCTTCTCCCTTGAAACTCCAGGTTGTAAACATGTTTATAGCTGAGATCATCTGAGCTCAGACACAAATGCTGCATACAAAAATAAAACAAAATGAAACCACCTAGTCACTGTTCCTGGTGAACCAGTTTGGCAAGAGTTAACCTAGTCCCTCCCATAAAGCTGCAAATATGTGGCTCACAGCTGAGCCAGGAAGTTGCACTGCTCCAAGTTAGCTGACCTCCATCACACTGCCCCAGAAACTTGGGTCTTCACGGGGTGATCTCTTCCTAATCAACTAGAAAAGGCAGCATTACTCACTGTCTTTGCCAGTGCCGTGGCCACTGACGGATCTCTCTCATGTGAACACAAGTGTCCCGAGTTTTGACTTCTTGTCTTTTTGGTCCACTCATTCTAGTGGGCTACAGAGCTGTGACTTTCCAATAGGTGTGTCAGCTTTGCCTATCAACTTCCGGTGTGGTTGGAGAATTACAAAGCAATTAAACATGACTGTCCTGTGAGACGCCAAAGGGCTTGAAAACTAGTGGACCCAGAAATTTCCATAAAAGAGAGAAAGAACTGAGATTTTGTTGGAAAAAGAGATGTTAGAGACAGCAGCCTTGTGGTATGACTTGAACCACTAAGTGTTTATCCTCGGATTACATAAGACAAAGTAAAGGTCTTAGAGAATAATTTCAGTAAGATTTTTTATGGGGGGGGCAGTTACACATATTAAAGAATAGTAAGGTCAAGCCTAGTGAGTAGAGGATAGTGCAGGGGCAGAAGTCGGATAGGAGAATCTGGACAAACTCCTCCAGGCCATTCTGGTTCTGGGTAGGAAGTGTAACTGATTCATCTTGACACCTAGCTCTTAGCACAGTGACTGGTGTGAGTAGGAGGCTTTACTTATTGATCCAAGGGGCCCTGGGCATTTAATAGAGAGGAAGATGGAGCAGGAAAGGGAAGGTCTGAGAAGATGGAAGAGAACAAAGAAAAAGAGAGAACAAGAGAAAGGGGAGGGAAGGCAGAAGAACAAGACAGGGAAAAGAAGAGGAAATGGGAGAGGCGGGGGAAAAAGAGAAGATGACGTATTTGGTGTATGGCTGAGGCCATCTGCGCTATTTATGGGACCTCTCAGAGTTCAAGAATGTTTCCAAGCTCCTCATCAACAAGTGTACAAGTGCAGGTGTTGACTGCTGCTATGACCAACACAGTTCTTGCTCCATGAAAATGGGATTTGTTTCCTGAAGCCAAAATTGCTTTGTAGGGGTAGTTTCATGCATCTTCTTTTGACATGCTATGAAGTGAAGGAGGGATGGTGTGGGGGTGGGGCGCTGGTATCAAATCCAGGCCCTGCCCACACTGGGTAAGCACTCTCCCTCTGAACTCTACACCTCAGCTCCTGCTTTGACATCTTAATAGAGATTGTGCCCCACGCGGTCCTATCTTTCTGCAGGATGTAAACCTGTCTTACTTACTTCATAGATATTACCACTGAAAACATTCCCATTGGTACTTCCCCTCAACAAGTCCTCCTTGTATTTCTGAACATTGCTCCAGCTGATGGGACGATAAGCCTCACTTATCATAGTCCTCAGAGACTGACTCAGAGACACCAATCAGAAACTAATGCATCACAGCTCTGTCATCTCCAGCAAGAATAAAAATGTCACAAGCCCTGGATTATGATGTAATGAAATGAATTATAACCAATCTAAGCAGAGAGAGACCAGCACAAGGACCCAGGGTCACCCAAAGTCTCTGTGACACCACCCTCTGGTACGCGACTCCTTCATTTCATTTAATATGGCATTCTGAGCAGGAGAGGGCCATTGACAGGACTCTGTGTCTTCTTTCAGATGCCCATGGAGATCCCCTCAGTTGTTCCCTTCTGGGAGGCTCACACTGTTGCCCTTGTTGCCAGTTTGCTTGTCCCAGAGAAATTAGGAAAGTTTAATGACAAAATTTTAGTCTTTAAACCTTATCTCTTCCTGTGGGTAAAAATTCAAATGAAATGGTATATATAAGCCCAGCACACAGGTGTGTCATTATTTATCTCCTATTGTGTAAGTTGTAAAATGGGATGAATGGGAGTCTATGGTGGGAAATGGAAGACGCTGTCTAGAAAATAGAAGGACACGGGCCTCAGATGAGTTGGCAGTCTCACTACCCCCAACTCAAGCCACTGAAATTGGTTTTGGACATTGTGCTAAGTCTGAGAATGAATCTGCAGCTATGCTTGACTCTTGCAAACCTAAGCTTGTTGTTTGCTTAAAGAAATCCCTGCAAGTAGTGGTTTAATTTCAACCATACAGGTAAAAATGACATACTGGAGCCTATGGGGACCCACATAAGTTTGTGGTTAGAAAATACTTCTTGGAGGTGTTGAATTTCAAAGATTCATTTTGGGGTTTGGGTATGGCTCAGTGGTGGAGCACATGATTGCTAAACCCAAGGTCTTGGGTTCATTCCCAAGTATGGGGGCATTTACATTTGGTTCCTCTCACTTCTCATGACTCTTGTAGGACAAGGACAAATATAGAAAGTAACAATGGAATCACAACTATCTGCTTTAAATTAACTTGACCTCTGCATTAATCTTGGCTCCCAATAGTTAGCAGGTAGAAACCCTTAGAGTTTCCCTATACATGGATAAAGTTTGCAGGTGACATCCAAGAAACAGTTTTGTGAAAGAGCATCTCTAAATGGACAATCATTCCTCCGTGTAAGGACCTATGACAAGATCCAGTTGTCTACTGGAGAATCAAAGGAGTCCAGTCCCTGCAAGGGAAGCAGGCCATGCAACAGGGCCCACTTTGAGTCCATGATGGAGTCCTGTCAGTTCCTGAGCAGGCATCAGTTTGGATGACAACCTGTGTGGACTGTGGGGATGTTCACCACATGTCCACCCTGGGTCCCCTTACTGCCTTCACTTGACGAGTCCCTACTCACAACACCTCCTAATAGCTCTCATCAGTGCCAATACAACTATTTGTCTAAAGCACTGTTTCTAAGGAACACTGAAGTGTAATGCAGAGGTTGGCCACAATCAGTCTAAAAGGGAGAAAAGAGACAGAAAAAGAAGTGTATATAAAAAAATAATGATATAAATACCACTGAAAGATTGCAGAAACAGAAGCTCTAATTAAAGGGCAATGTGATTAGTCATATTTTCTCTGAGAGCAGTTTCGGATCATTATAAAAAATACAGACAAAAACAAGACCTGCTGGTTCTGGCTAAGTCACCGTGTACAGGATGCTATTGCCTGTTTCTTTAATGCTTTCAAGTAAGGAACATTCTATTCCAAGGTCCATGCACAGGGCTCACTTAGCAACACTGTCCCTTTTGTCTTTCATCCTGGGTCACTGTAGTAGATAGAAATGATAACACAGCCTGCTAACGTTCATCATCATGAACCAATAAAACTATTGGGGGGGGACATATTTTAAAGGTGTATATTCATTCTACTTGTCCCAGCCTGAAATCCCTATTCACAGCATATACTGACCACCCATCTGCCTATCTCACCCTTCCTTATTATGAATCAACTTTCATTTCCCTCAAAGATACATTAAAGCTGACTAAACGCTTAATAGTTAATTTAGGCTGAATGGGGAAAGCTACCCCTAACTTGTAATATCTGAGAGACATAAAAGTTGGATGAACTATGACTAGACAACTATGAGGAATACGAACAGGGCTTACATAAGAGAAAAAAAACCCAAACAGCTGATAAATCTATTGGATGGTGGGTGTCCATATCCAACCTCTCTATTTACCAGGGGAAAATATAAATAGGCTTCTAAAAAACACAAGTTGAAAGACTTCAGCATGTTCAATTGTCTCAGCAAAGTCTTCTCCCTTTCTGTTCCTCCTGGTTTCATATGCCGCCATCGTTGGATTGGTTCCCCTTCCCAGAGGGCATTACTCTTTGAATTTTGTCATCTATTTGCCATCTCAACCCCACCTGAAGATCTGGGCTCTCCCTTCCTTTTCCATTGACCTTGCTTGGCCCTGACCTTAGATAACCAACTCCCCAGGGCTTTCAAAGGAACAAATAGGGGCAAAGCAGCATGTTGGCCCAGGGAACTGGTCCCTTTGAAGACACTTCTAGTATGAGTCAAAGTCTCTCAATTTATTCTAGGGATAGGTCCATCATTCACTGGTGAAATAATTGCATGTATGGATGCCCGGGCAAAGAACAAACACCAGTTCTCAAAGATACTCAGGCTATAAAACAAGGAAAGAGATAAACATTTTCCAGTCTTATAATTTGTGAGCAACCTCCTTGTGCAATAGAGTTGGTGTTTTATTCCTTTTTCTCAGCTTCCAAATGATGCTTCTTCAATCTTTACAGGATAAAACCAGGCCCAATTCTTGGCTGTAACCTCTTCATGATCACTTTCAAGATAATGACTAATCTAAGTCCTAAAAAATCAGGTTCTAAAGACTTGGTTTCACTCTTAACAAAGTTGTTCCCCTTCCACTTCTGCCTGGGTTAGAACATACAGCAGTGTTTTATGTTTCCAATGCATCAATACTTTGTGTTCTAGTCAAATGACAGAAATTGTTCAAAATAAAGTCTTGGCTCTAACATCTTCACTGGGTGCCTGATGCTCAGTAAATCTCTTATTTTTAAGTTTTCTCATGAGCAACCTTTTTTAAAAAATAATTTTAATCCAATTTATACTGAATATAAAAGCACATGTGAACGAAGCTGACCCGTTAGTTATTTTTAAACATATTGTGTTTGGTTCTGGCTAAAACCAGAAGTATCAGATGCAACCACTCATTTCTGCAAATGAAGATGCTGAGGCATAGAAAGGCAAATCTTGCCCAATCCCACAATGTAGCAGGATCTGCAACCATTGCCAGCTGTCCGATTCCCTGCTCTATGCACTTCTGTCTATTGGAGGGAGCCTGGAGGATGTGTTTAAGGGAGAGGAGGCCCTTCACTATAGAATCCATGCCCTGTGGACATGTTCCCCTAATGTCTAGGCTAATGTGAATCCTATTCAATGACTGTGTGGTTTTGTGTTGGACAGAAAAGATTTTTTTCCAGAACCACCTATCTCATTACCCTGTTTTGTAAGGGTTGTCTGTCAGGCACATCAAGTATTAAAATCAGTGGGAACATTCTGAGGTTTTCTCTGTGTGTATTTTTCCTACCAATTAAATCTTCACTTCTCAACTATCACACAAAAGGGAGAGAAAAACTATTTCTCTCCACCCCTAAAGGAGAAAGCCTTTTTAAAACACTTGGCAGACTCCACCACTCAAAGTGGAAAAATAAAAATCAAGCAACATCAGACGAGAAAAGCAAAGTAACACATGTGTTCAGGATAAAGTGTGTTTTCTCTTAGGCTAAAATATTGTTCTTTCATGATTCTGATCTATTATCATTAGAGCCAGATTGTAGCCAACAATTTTATGAACACAACTTAATGTTTTTCCTTGGTCACCATAATTAGGAAATAGCAGGGGAGAATTTTAGCTGATCCCATCAAACAGCAACAAAATAACACTGGTAGAGATACGTTTTTTTCTAGATGTGCACCTTGGAGTTTCTTCTTTACCCATAACTGATGCATATCATTAGAGTTGTCATGAGGTCTTGTGTGTTTGCCCAAAATGTACTCCAAAAATAGGATGGTCCATCAGTATCTCAAAGGCAGAACCCTCTGTATTAATTTCTTCATTGCTATGACAAAATACCTGACTGAAACAGGAAAAGGGAAGAAACAAGTATTTTAGCTCCCTGTCTCAAAGGATTCATCCACTGTGAAAAGGAAAGCCTGGTAGAAAAGCTTGCTGGAGCAGCTCAGTTTAAAGTATAAAAGGTTAGAAAGGAGGAAGTGAGGAAGATGAATATACCTAGATAACATATGGCCAAGGACACACCACTTCCTTCGACTCAGTTCTACCTCTGAAATTTCTAGAACCTCCCCAGATCACACCACTCTAAGCATTCAAATTAAATAAGCTTGTTGAGGACAGTACATATTGCAACTGCAACAATGTGCGATTGGAGTCCCCTATCTCCCTCCCTTGCCTGACTTACTTTGCCTCTGCTGTTCCTCTCAGCAAAAGCATCATGGTTTGCTGAAGACAGTAGCTCCTCTTTTCCCTCATCATCTTTCCTCTTCTCTTTCTCAATGACCATCTAATTACTTTAAAGAAGAAAAAGGAGGAAAAGAATTACTTATGCAACCCGTGACCACCATGTTAGTGATCCATTAGAGCCTACTTTCACCCATTTCTCAGTGGTTCTTTTGACAATCCAAAGGAACATTGTAAAATATGAAGCTGGTGATGGTATAACCATCCTGTGGCTCCCTAATCTCTAACTAAGGCAGAATTCATCTGATCTGTAAGAAATGTCTGAGTCCCAACTTTATCCAACATTCCCTTATGTTCACCCATCCCATCCTCATGGTATTCAAGTACTGTCCCTCCCCAAGTTCTCACTACTTTGCTCCAAAAGACATCTGATTCAACATCGTGACTTCATTTATATTTTACTTTCTGCTTGTAAATCTCACATTTGAACCCCTGCATTTTCTGTCTGGTAACTTCCTTCTTTATCTTGGAGACAATTCAAATGCACTCAAATGTTAATGCAATTTATAAATTTTCTCTGAGAATCCTTAAAGATTTAATTCAGTCATATATTATTTGATAATCTCTAAAGGAAAAAAAAAACCTTAATTGGGACACTCTGGTGGCTAATACTGGTTGTCACCCAGACAGAGTCAAAGACCACTAAAGAAGCTAGTCTCTAGACAGGTCTGTGAGGGATTATCTAATTAGACTAAACAAAGTGGGAAGACTTACCTAAAATTTGTGTGTGTGTGTGTGTGTGTGTGTGTGTGTGTGTGTGTGTGTGTGTGTGTCTCATTCCTATATATGGACTCAATGTGATCAACTCCTTCATGATCTTGCCATCATGCCTTCCCTACCATGATGAATTGCAACATCAAACTGTGAGCACAAATATGCACTTCCTTCGTTAAATAACTCCTATTAGGTACTCTGTCACAACAATGAGGCAAGCACTTAATACCAAAAACTGCTACCAGGAAGTTGGGCTATTGCTGTGATAAAACTGATCATGTGATTCTTGGGATGTTGACCTAGGATTTGTTACAGGCCAGACAAGTCCTTGACTATTGATAAACAGAATGCAATGAGACATTCTAGTGGCAGCTTGGAGTAAAGGATGCAGAAAGAACACAGTGAAGATCCAGCTCATCAGGTTTAGGAGGGGAATGAGGACTACATCGGGCACTATGCTAGAGAAAATTTGTGTGATATTTTAGCAAAGAATCTAGCTTCATTCTGTCTACATCCTAAAGAATTTGTGTGATACTGAATATAGGAGTAATGAGCTAATCTGGTTGGCAGTGGACTAGAACTGCTAATTGTTCCAATCCAGGTCAGCAGTGAGAGAGTAAACATGGAGGAGAAAATAGATTTCTTTAAATGTACAGTTTGCTAAGGAAGAACAAACTGACCCCAACAAAAGAGACATGCTCAAAAGCAGCGGTAGCTATAAAGAGATCATTGTCACTAAAGAGAAAGTTGGGGTAAGCACCAGGACAATAGGAAAAGGGTCTTGAGGGCAATTTCCCACTCAACAGAAGCTCAGACTCCAGAAAATGCAAATTCATTGGAAATAAGAGAGCCCAAACTGAAGATGTTACTAAATTCATTCCCTGTTCAAGAGCAACCACCTAGGAAAGTGTGTCCCCACAGTCAGTAATCAAAGGCCAAAGCAACTGTGATCTAAAGGTGTAAGGCTCCATCCTGAGCCAGTGGCTCAACTGAGCATTGTCAGTCATATGCTATTAAAAAAAAATAAACCAAGATTGACAGGGTCTTAGTGTCAGGACCACAGTTACAAAGAGCCACTAAATCCATGAAGTGTTTGGTAGGGTCAAAATCACTACAAGGAAGCCCCTAGAAGCCTTTGTATAAAGCCTAAATTTTTATTGAAAGCATGGATGTTGGAGAGCTTAAGTGTACACTGAGAAGAACTGCAGGCATGCAGTAGGAACAGCCAGAGAAAGAGGCTATGTGTGCTACAGCTGGCAGAGCTGCAGGAGTGGGATTACCTAAATCCTTTGTGGCCCAGCTGATTCCATTACAAGATGCAGATGCTGGACATGAAGCTACCACATTTGGTGTTTGAGCCATTAGGTTCACTCTTGTTTGGGCCCAATCATTCCTTTTTATGCTTCCATTCCTCTTTGAATGGAAGTCCTTTTTGAAGCATGTATAAATTGGAGATATATAATATTAATTTTACTTGGTAGGTACTCACCAAGAAATTCATCCAAGTCCCTGAAGAGACTTGGACTTTGGATTTTAAAATAGTGTTACGATTTTGAAAAGATTATGGTTACTTTTGAAGTGAGATGTAATACATTTTGCGTTATCTGATGGGATGAGCCTACACAGACATATATTTGCATGTCAAATTGATAAAGATTAGACTTCTGGTGGTGGTTAATACAGACTATGAACTTGACAGGACCTACAATCACTAAAAAGACAAGTCTCTGGAAATATCTGTAAGAAATTACCTAGATTAGATTAGTTGAAATAAAAAGACCTATATGGGTGATACCATTCCAAGGCTAGGGTCCTGGACTAAACAAAATAAAAATGAGAAAATGACCTGAAGACAAGCATTAATCTCTGCTTCCTGTGAACAATGTGGTCAGCTACTTCCAGCTTCTGCCATCATACCTATTCTACCATGACAGACAGTACCCTTGGCCTAGGAGCCAAATTAAACCCTTTCTTACATTGGCCAGGTATTTTGTCTCAATAATGTGGCAAGTAATTAAGAAATAAAAAATAATTGTGTGTAATATTCTTTTACATTGTATGAAGATGTCTCATTGTGATTAGTTCAATTTAAAAAAAAAACTAAACAGTCAATAGCTAGGCAGGAGGCATAGCATGGACTTCTGCACAGAGAGAACTCTACTCTGGGAGGAACAAAAGTGTGCCAACCAGACACAGAGAGAGCAAGACTGAAGGAGAGATAAAAGCCACGATTCACATAGCAAAACAGAGATGAGTAAAAATGGGTTAATTTAAGTTACAAGAGCTAGTGGGGCGAGTCTAAGCTATAGGCTGGGCTTTCGTAATTAATAATAAGTCTCCATGTTGTTTTTGTGATCTGGCAGCCCAAAGGAAAATCTATTGAGACAAATAATTTTGTCTCAATAAGGTGACAAGTCACCCTCATATTTTCAAACACAGTTAATAATTGTTATTACCAATTAAGCCAATATAGTATGACTTTTTAAACTAGGAAACTCTTTAAGTTGATTTTTTTTACAATGTAATTAGCTACTAATAATTATGTATTTCCATAATTATAGTGGCCTTTGGTAGATGAGGTTATATTCTTTTTTGATTTCCACTTCCCAAAATAAAACAGACATAATTTAGAATGATTTTTGAATCACATTAAGTTGTCTAGCTTTCCTCTAGTTTTCATCATTTTGAGGTATTTCCATGCATGTTCTCCTTATGTAGTCTTCCAAATATCAGGAAATTACATTGCTTCTCAAACAGTATGTCAGGGAACATAAGTGTACCAATAAACATTTAAATATAAGTTACATTAAAATAATGTAAATTATACATTACTCTTTTCCATGATTTTTGTTAGTCATCAAATTAACAGATAATGTAACAACACAGGATTAACTATGATAGACCCAAGAGCATAGAGTAATGTAGTTCAAAAATCAATGGTCAAAACCCACAAAGGTGCTCTATTTATTATAACCCACCCACAAGAACTTAATTTTGCATTCAAGGGGCAGTAGTCAGGTAGGAAGCTAGTCTTCCTAAAGAATGAGTGAATCCGTGTTCAGGGCAAGCATGTGAGTAGAAGATTGACAGTATGTGTTATAAAACACTAAAACATTGTGTGTGTGTGTGTGTGTGTTGTGTGTGGTGATGATCATGTTATAATTGTCATTGGCATATGGAACCATGTGGCATCTTTGAATTTGGCAAAATCTTTCAGAGTTTAAAAGAATGCCTAAAAAGAAAAGCAGATGAGGCAGGATTGTGGAATAGAGATTGAAATGAGGACAGCCTGGATTTAATTCCATCTCTCAACTGAAAACATCTATTGTTTGTTTTCAAGTAGCCTTCATATTGAGGATCTTCAGATCAACTTCTATAAAATATGGTGGGCCCTACTTCACACACTGGTGAGGAGTAAGCTGAAATCATTGCCTGGATTGGAGTCAGTCTCTATTAAATGTTGTCCAGCATTATTTGTCGATGTTGCTGATTTACTTGTTATTTTGGCTCATGGTGAGAATAAAATGCCAACTTCATTTTATCAGCCTTTTCCACCATGGTTGTGACCTTCTGAAACTGACAGTTCCTTATGCATGTGTTTGATTCTTATGCTTCAATGAAATTCTAATGTAATGGTTTTCAATCTTCCTAATGCTTCAACCCTTTAATACAATTCCTAATGCTATGGTAACTCCCAAACATAAAGTTATTTTCATTGCTACTTCATAACTACAATTTTGCTACTGTTATGAATCATAATGTAAATATCTATGTTTACTGATGGTCTTAGACAACTCCTGTGAAAGGGTTGTTCAACTATTTTCAGAACCACTTGTTTAACATATCTTTCAGAGATATGGAGGAAAAACTTAAAAATTGATTAGTCATTTTCTCTTTCTCTGTGTCATCAGTTACCCAGAAACATTGCCATATTGTTGTCATTGACCCCTATAGAATGGGAAACATTGGTTTTCTGGAAATTTCAAATCTAAATATCTCTAGTGAATATCTGTAAAGAGATCTAAGGAAGCAGGAAAAAAGAAAATAATAAATACAATGTGTGCTTGGATGATAGAGTTTATAAGTCAACATGGTGACACATACTTGCAATTCCAGCACTTAGGAAGTTGAGGCAAGAGATTCAATGCAGATTGCAGGCCAGCCTGAACCAGACAGGAAGTTTAAATCCAGTGTTGGTTGCATACAGAGATCCATCTCAAAAACTTTTCACAAGTTTAGTTGAAAGAATTTAGAAAGACATTCAACACATCTTTGGCAAAACAGACAGATATTAATACTCAGGGTAGGAAAATGACAGTAATTCTATCACAGAGAAAAAGAGCAAAAGTCAGATAGGCAAAGCAAACTCAGAATATATCAGGACAATGAAGAGTATTACCTTTTATCTGACCAAGTTTCAATAAGGTAATAGCTATAGATACTTACATGTAAGATCCATGGCACATCCAGCATTGCTTCATCAGACAGATACCTGTAGATACCCTTAAGGAAGGGAACAGTAATGACTCTGATTCATGAGAGAATTGTTTCATCCAATCAGCCAAGTTTGAGAGATGTGTATAAAAGGAAATAACAACCATTTCTTGTGGATACTGTGATAATCACTGTTTTCAACAATAAGCTATAGAAAGCTAGAAGTAAATATAGGAGTGGTATGCAATGATTATTAGACACAAGCATTGTTTATTTTTCTTTTACTCAAAGACACAACTTTCCTGGTGGTCCTTTCTATCACAATCATCTAAAGATAAATAAATATCATTCAGCTAAATGAGAGGTTTTCAGATAATATGATTCTTTCCAAAATTCAACCTGAAAACATTATGTTCCACACCAACAAATCCCTCCTAAATACATTGCAGCTGATTTTATGGCCATCATCAATGACCTACCTCCTTGTTGCTAGGTCTATCTGGATACCCTTTATGTCCACCACATTTGGCACAACTGTTCATCATAACCCCTTTCCGTGAGCATTCATTTTGGGTTAGATTATGATAAATGTTATGTTTTTATTTCCATGTCCCCCTAATTTAATCACTCCCTTTTTATGACCACCACAATGCCACATTTTTTTTTCTGAAGTTTGGAAACTGCTTTGTAGGCTTCTTCTCAATCCATCCCATTGGTTTGTTCCTGTAACACATACATGGGATAATCAACTTACAGAAAAAAACAAAGGGTATTTTGTTCTGTTTTAGAAGTTGTTTGGGAACCATGGAGAGGCAGCACACTACAGGTAGGAATAGGGAACAGATAAAGCTTGATGTCCTGGGAGCATGGAGAAGGTGGGATAAAAGAGAAAAGGAAGAACAGATCCCCAATGTCTCCTTCAGGGTCATGCTCTAACCAGAAAATATACTAGGCCTCACCTCTTAGAAGTCTTATCACTCTTTAATAGCACAGCAAAGGGGATTTAGCCTTTAACTCATGGGTCTTTTGGTGGCATTTCAAATGCAAGTTAGAGCAGTTCCTTCTTTACATCTGTTCTCCCTTCCTGAATCTCCATTCCAAACCAATATCATTTTCTTTTGTGGTTCCCTGGGAGAAACACCAAGCACCAGATGAGCTCAGAACTGGTTCTGGCCACTTCAGAGGGCATTAGAATGGCTGGTATTTTAGCCCATTCCTTAAAGGTGTGGTGACAAAAGGGGACTTTATGAACTTTCTGGTAAAAAATTGGAGCTATGTTCATGTAAAACTATATCTTATTTTGTGGTTTATTCCAGCTGGATTTCTAGAAAAGGATTGTCTTAATTTACATGCATCTGTCTATGTGAGTGTATGCTATCTCCGTGGGTACCAAAGGGGCCAGAAGATGGTTATGTTGGATCTCCAGGAGCTGGAGTCACAAGCAGTCCTAAGGCACCTCACATGAGGCCTGGGAGCAGAATTTAAGTCATCTAAAAGAACACAGCAACAAGCGTTCTTAAATATTTCCCCAGTGCCCCACCCCCAATTTGATATTTACATTTTTTTTAAAGAAGGAAGAGTGTAAGCTTTCATTTTTTGTGCCTGTGGGGGTTGATCTCTATTGAGAAATGAGTAGGATTTAGAAGCACCATAGAGACGTAGTTTTGAGCACATTGGGATGATTTTCTAGATTAGGTTAATTGAGACAAGAACACAAACCTTAAAAAATGGATGACACCATTTCCTGGGCTGGATCCTGAGCTAAACAAGAGGAGAAAGGAAACTGAGAATGGCATTAACCTTTCTGCTTCCAGAATCTAGTTGTGTTGTAATCTACCAACCTCTTACCCTACAGCCATGACTTCCCCATCAAGATAGATTACAGCCTCTTAAATTATAAGCCAGAACTAACCCTTCTTACTTAAACTTAAAACATTTTGTCACAGTGATAAGAAATGTAACTAATGAAGTGCTTTAGTTGAAAGTCCACATGGAAGAGAAAAATCAACAAGATTCTCTCCACACATCAGAGCATCTTCCTTTGAGTTCAGTAAGAAACCAAACTGAAAACCAATGTTGCTGTACCAATCCTTTAGCTTTTCAAATAAAAATCTCTATAATTGTGGAGTTGGGACTTCCATTCAGAAATTTAAAACAAAAAATACACTTTCAATTATATAATTCTTATAATCCAAAGAATTGGTGAAGAAAGAAATTATGTGACTTTTTCAAAAACAGAAAATGAAATTGGAAATGAATGCTCAAGACTAGGGCTTAAAGGGTTGGAATTTGAAAGACTCCACGGTGCCCCCAAAAAGACAGGTGGTGCTGCACCTGGATGACTATGAAGTTTATTAGACATTTTTATTTGTAAAGTATTTGAAGATAACTCATCCAGACAAGTACACAGTCAGATTACCACTATCATACCAATTCTTCAAAAGATGAACCAGGAACAAGATAGGCGAAGCTATCTGCCTGCTTCCAATAGAAAATGGCAAGAGATAACAGATGAGGAATCACCCAGCCTGAAATGTGATTTTGCTTAGTGGCTCGGAGTCCACACCAGCTGGATGCATGAGTGTGTCTCAGATATGAACAAAGCGGTGCACAATTGTGACAATTCATCCAGATAATTCGGGTCACCATTTCCTGTGACTCTGGAATCTCAAAAACAGCATCTCCTGGATTATTTAATGAATGTTTAATGTTTTGCTTGGCTGCTGAGCTGGACCACTGAGGTGGCAGTGCTGTGTGGGAATAAAGACAGAGGTGACTTATGTCTGGTTGGATTAAAATAAAATAATGATAGTGACTGGCCTTCTGCCAGGGTTTAAAAGTGTTGCCTTTTAGTTTAATTGTTTTTCATGAAGAGAGAGAGAGAGAGAGACTCCATGAGCAAGTCAGTAATTTTCCTATGTCATCAATTTGAATTCTTAGTGAAAATATTTCTGTTTTACTCCTGGCTATCTTACATTTCAAAAAAGTTTCTTCCTATGTCACAACTTTTATTCGTGGTTTCATTTCCCAGTGTTTGAATTGCTTAAAGTCAACTATGTAATTAAAACTGTTGAAAAAATTCTATGATAACTACATATGTACATATAGGGAAAACAGTGCAGAGAGCATTTGCTACTCTGTGGGCGTCTTGTATGGTGTCCTCTGAGGATAAGGGATGCCTGATATCATTGACTCTAAGAGATTCTTCCTGGAAGTTTTAAGCCCTCTATGCTGGCCCAACCACAAAGGCACACAGAAAAAAGCATCAGACACAGAGCCAGGGTAGGGTGTAGTTGGGGGGTTTGCTCAAAGATAGCTGAACTCAATGAGAAACAAGCAGCCTGCTTTTCCTCTTCTGGCTGTCTTCAACAAAAACACAGGAAGACTTGAGCCAGCCATGCAAATGCATGGGTAAATGACTCAGTGGAAATCCTGAATGTTTGCTAAGGTTCTCTGAGGTTCCCTATGTCAGTCCCACTGAACTTGAGGGCCGAGAGTCAACAGGAGAGGCCCAAGGCATGCTGTCTGGAGAAGCATGACTTAGAACCAGGAAGACTTTTGCTTGGGATTGTTCATATGTGCCTTTTAATTCTGAAAGGTGTGTTTGTTTGTTTAATGGTTGGAAAATGAGAGCTTTGTGGTAAACATTTGGAAAACACAGAACAGATTTAGGTAGAAAGGGGACAATCGCCATGGGTAGCTTGTCTGTTTTCCCGCCAGCCCACCAGCCCGCCAGCCCGCCAGCCCGCCAGCCCGCCAGCCCGCCAGCCCGCCAGCCTGCCTCTGGCCGGTCTGGGCCCACAGCCACACCAGCCACAAATAACACACAGAGACTCTGTATTTGATACAATCCTGTTGGCCAATGACTATCATTGTTAATGGGCTAGCTCTGTCTTAATTATTAACCCATTTCTACTTATCTAAGTATTTCCACATGGTCATCTTATCAGGGAGCCACAGCTGGCGTCTCCCTTCTTCCCCCCTTCCCCCTCCATCTTGACTCCTCCTTACCACTTCCTCTTTCCTCCTTGTCTCCAAGCCCCGCCTATCTTGCTTTCTCATTGGCCCAACAGCGCATTATCAATTAACCAGTATGAGAAACATATTTACAGAATAACATCTCCCATCAGCCATGATCCTTCTAGAAGCAACAATCTTAACATTTGCCCTACTCCTTTCGTGTCACAGTATCTCACCCTCAACATTTGATGTAAAGGACCATTTATCTGTTGATCTGGGTTTTCTCTGAGCACTGGAAAGTGCTTGGCAACATCGTGGCCTTCATTTACTGAATCTCGGTAGTACTTTACCAGAGCTATGACAACCAAAGTGCCTATAGACATTGATATCCCTAGGACCAAACAACCACTGTTTTAGATAGTATGCTCTAGCAAGCTGAGATGTTGGTTATAGAATCACATTTGGGAAACTTTTAGGATCTTTCTCTGAAAGAACCCAAAGGCAGCTGGACTATCTAGTGAGTGGCCAGGTCCACTTACTTTATGCCTACTAATCTTCGTATTTCTCTGTGTGTGTGTGTATGAGCCAAACTTGATAATAAGATAAGTGGATCTATGTCATAATTGACTATCTCTGACTCTTGAATCCCAACTCAACACCGTGACTAGTACAGGTGTCCTCAATCAACCATAACCAGCTACACATGTCATGGCAGATTGTCCTCTTGTAAAGGAAGATCAGGCTTTCCCACCCTAAAGTACTGCTCAGGGAAACTCCAGACACTTTTTAAGCTTCTTACCCTAGAAGAATTTTTATTTTTAAGTTCTTTCTTCTCCTCTCTAGTTTTCTGTCTATACCCGCCAATAATACAGGATTGAGGATATCTCTTTCTTCATTTTTCATTCTCATCTATTAATCTATATATAGAAACCTCTTTATTTATAATTGATATTTACCAAGGCCCAAGGTCTAAATGCAAATATAAATAAATATATATGTATATACATATATATATCATGTTTCTCCTATATGTACATAACTTAATAATGTCATAGAAATACGAAATCAGCAACAGTAATAATAAAGTAGAAGAACTGTCACAAAATCCTATGGCAATAGTAATTTGAAACCAATGAGTCATTCTTGGAATTTTTCATCAAGCATTTTTGGATCATTGTTGATCAAATGTAACTTGATTATATAAGGGTTGACTACTGTATCTACTGTAAATTTTTCCTCATGAGTTACCCCAAAAGCCTTGCTTCTATTCAAACTCACACACTCATTCGGTCTTCTATCAGGACTAAAGTAGCAATATCCAAAGAATGAGCTCCTTGTTCTATTAAGCTCTACAGCCTGTAAACAGAGCTCCTATCTGTCCAGATTTTACAAGGTGCTGGAGACATAGCTCAGCTGTTAAGAATATTTACTGATCCTGCAAAAGATTAGGGTTTAATTCCCAACACCCACATGGCAGCTCAAACTGTCTGTACCTCTAGCTCTGGGCAATGTGACACCTTCTTCTGGGCTCTGAGAGCTTCTGCACACAAATGGTCATGTACATACACTCAGAACACCTACATACATTAAATAGTTAAATTTCACAGGGGTGAGGAGTGCATCGCCACATCATATCCATGGACATCAGGGTAGAACTTTATGAACCTGGGTCCCATCTCCCACCTTGCTGAGTCTGGATCTCTCTTGTTGCTTCTGTCACATATCATTCTTCAGGGAGGACAGCTCTCCTACAAGCTATCAGCTGATTCTCTTTTCTCTGCCTCCCATCAGTAGTTAGGAGTGCTGGGATCACAGATTCATGTCACTTATCTGACTTTATGTTGAGTTCTGAGGCTTGAATGCTGATCATCAGGAGCATGAACTATCTCTTTCAATGTGTGGATTAAGACCATGCCACTTCTCTGCTGAAATCCCCATGGATTCCTATTGCCTTTAAATATATATATTCTTATCTGTGGCCTATAATACCTTGTATCCTGAAAGTACCCTACCAATTCTGCTCTAATCACATTGGCCTCAGGGCCAGTCTCAGGTACTTCTAAACCTGCTGCCTGAAGTTAGCACTTAAGTGCACTGTTCATCCTTTAAATTCCTCTACCTGTCTTCCTATTATTACTTAGGTTTCAACTTTAGTCAGTTCTTCAAGGAAGGCTCCATCCTATAATTATAGCCACTCTCTTCTGTACCTACTCATTCCAGTTCCTACTATCCAGTTTCATGGTATGTGCAGCAGTTATTGTTCCATCAATCTAAATAACCATGTTATTATTTTGCTTTTTATTCTCCTTTTCCCTATCTCTCCTCAATTATGTTTTCACTGTTACTTTCCTATACTATGAGGGTGTCCTCCAAATGTTTTTCAATGGATAGATTAAAAAAAAAACCTACAAAAACACTTCTGCCAATTGAATGAAGATAATTGATGGATGCTGTGTGTTTTCCTAGGAAGACAGGAACAAATGTCTCTTCACAATAAATGAGTTACAGATGACAGACCAAAGGCACAACCCCACCCATGTCTGGCTCTGTGATCTAGTGAGTTTATTGGGGTTATCCATAGAAGCATAGATGACTCAGAAGCAGCAGCATCACTAAACAGCCTACCCCAGCATAGGTGTTACAGTTAAAGCTGTACCCTGGAGCTCCCCTGATGACTAGCAGACAGTTCAGAATATGGAAGAGTCTTTTCTCTCCAGCCTGGTCACTGCTTGCATAACCTCTGGAGGAGGCATGTGAATCTTATAAATTCTAAGAGCTACCTGAAACTCATCAGTCTGCTTACTTCCTAAGTCAGTCTTAGGAAATAAGTGTCAATTCCTTCTTGTCTGAAAGTCCTTTTACTAAGAAGGGATGTTCCCATTTCTACTAAATTTCCTAATGCTCTATTTTGGTAAAAAATACAAAAGCAGCTTAAGGGATTTACTTTGGCTTCTAGCTCCAGAAGGATATAATATAGCCCATCACAACAGGGAAAGCATGCCAGCAGGAGCATGAAAGAGGTAAAATTGAATTATATCAGCAATACAGAAGGAAAGGGAAAACAGAAATTGGGATGGCATTATTATCTTACTTAGGGTTTCTGTTTCTGTGGATACCATGACTATGGCAACTCTTATAAAGAAAAGCATTTAATTGGTTGGCTTACTGTTCAGAGGTTCAGTCCATTATCATCATGGTGAGACCTGGCTGCATATAGGCAGACATAGTGCTGGAAAAATAGTGGAACCAACATCTTGTAGGCAACAGGAAGTGAACTGTGACATGGGGCGTGACTTGAGTATATATGAGACTTCAAGGTGTACCTCCACAGTGACACACCTCCCTTTGGGAGCCATTTTCTTTGAAAGTGCTACAGTTATAAAAACTCAACATGCACCTCCTGCAATATACTTCCTCTAGCAAGGTCCACTTTCCAAAGATCTCAGAAATTACCCCATCAGTATCACCAGCTGTACGCTCTATCTGACTGTAATTCATTGAGATTTTTAAAAATTCCCCAATTTCATAAGATAGTCATACTTGACTTTTAAAATTTAGCCATTGTTCTTTTACTATTAGATAACATCATCTAATAGTCAAGACTGTGGTGATATTTTGTTTGTGCTATAACAAATAAAGCTTGCCTGAAGATCAGAGTGCAGAGCTAGCCACTACTTAGCCATAGAGGATAGGCAGTGGTGGCCCACCTTTAATCCCAGTATTTGGGAGTCACGAGCCTTTAATTCTAGGGGGAGGAAGACAGGAGTAATACGTCTGTGCAGAGAGAGGAATATAAGTGGGAGGAGATAGGAGCTTATTGCATTCAGTATGAGGATTCATAGGGACTATTGCCCCTTTGGTCCGAGGATTCAGTAGAGGTAAGAATTAGTGGCTGGCTGCTTTGCTTCTCTGATCTTTAAGCATTAACCCTTATATCTGATCCTTTTTATTATTAGGACCAATTAGAATTCGAGCTACAGAAGCCCAAAACCAAAAAGACACAAGGAAGCAGAGTTTATAAGAAAGAGATCCAAATACACTCTCCTGCAGCTATGAACTTGGATGTCACACTTACCCACAGCAAGAGAGCCAGCCAAGCATGTCCTGAAATTCTGAAACCAAGAGCCAAAATAAATGTTTCCTCCTTTAAATTATTTTTCTCAAGTATTTATCACAGCAATATGAAAACTAACACAAGGGTTTCCAGGAAAAAAAAAAACTTAGTGATAATAGGATACAAGGTGGATTCTAAGAGATTCCTATAAGGTCCCTCACAGAAGGGGGAAGGGACAAGTTCTCCAGAGCACATGGGCACAGTGAGTGGAGAGAGAACTAGGAGAAAGAGAAGGGGGGGGGAGAGGAAAGCACGTGGGACTAGGAAGACTGAGCCAGGGGAGGAATAGAAGAAAGAGAGAGAGAGAGAGAGAGAGAGAGAGAGAGAGAGAGAGAGAGAGAGAGAGAATAAAAGAGGGAGCCATTATAGGACTGAAGAGAAAACTGAACCTAAAGAAATGTCCAGAGACCTACAAGACTGACTCCAACTAACAATTTGAGCAACATTGGAAAGGCTACCATAAATACCCTTCCCTGATAATGAGATCAACGACTAACTTATCCACCATCATGGAGCTCTCATCTAGTACCTGTTGGAAAAGGAAGAAAACACCCACAACTAAACACTGAGCTGAACTAGAACCCAGATGCAGAGAGGGAGGACAAGACCAGGCTGCAGAAACACATAGAGACAGTGGACCTGAACAAGGAGGAACTAACGGGCCCCCAGACTGATAGCTGGGAATCCAGTATGGGACCGACTCAGGCCCCTTGAACATGGGTCTCAGCTAGAAGGCCTGAGCAGTCTAAGGGACAGTGGAACCAGGATGTATTCCTGGTGCACAAAAGGACCTTGCAGGCACATCCCCCATGGGATACTCCCTCAACCTAGAGTCAGGAGAGAAGTCCTAGTCCCTACTTCAAATGTCAGATTTATATAACCCTTCCTGGATGGCATCGCCCTACATATGGAGTGGGGGGGGGGGTTGACGGGAGGGGAGGGTGTTCAGGGTACATGTGAGGAAGGGAGAGAGGGAAAGAGGAAGAGGGAAGGAGGAAAGAAGGAAGGGAGGGAGGGAAGGAGGGAGGGAGGGAGGACGGGAGGGAGGGAGGGGGAACTGAGATCGATATGTGAAATAAAATAAAATAAAATAAATTTAACATCAGATACTCAAACTTTGAAGTTCTAAGACCAAATGAAACACAACACATAGTGCAACCAATCAGTGTTGTGGGGATGACCCTAATAGTTATAGTGTGTGCAACACATAAAGGCTGAAGAATCTAAAGACAAGTGGGCATGCTGTGTTGAACGTATTTTCTGCCACCATTTGGGCACGTGGAACAAGAGTCAGTGTTTCTTAAGGACCTCTGTTTTCAGAAGTTATTTGTAGCGTATATATGTTTTCCGACAGCCCACCCGCCACTGGTCTAGTATGCAGGCCCCAAATAACACTCTGAGACTCTGTATTTGATACAATCCCATTGGCCAGTTACCATTATTGTTTATGGGCTAGCTCTGTCTTAATTATTAACCCATTTCTACTTATCTAAGTATTTCCACGTGGTTATCTTATCGGGGAGCCACCGGCGGCATCTTCTTTCTCCATGCTCTACATCCTGACTCCTCCCAACTACTTCTTCCTTCCTCCCAGTTTTTTAGTCCCTCCTATCTTCCTTTTCTATTGGCCACAGTGCTTTATTAATTAAGCAGTATGAGAAACATATTTACAGAATAACATCTCCCATCATCTCCTCTTTTCTGTCTAAAATAAAAAGAAGGGTTTTAACCTTAACATAGCAAAATATATCATACAACAGTTATCAAATAAGAATCACAGTTAACAATATTTAGTCCATTAACATTTTGTAAGACTTAAAGAAAATATCATCTATCCTATCTTTGTGAGTCTAAAGTCCTATATGTAACTTGTCTTTAATCCTAACTAAGGAAAACTATAACCAAAACTATCTGTCTTCAACTCCTTCAAAGACCACAGAAGGATAATATATAAACTCTAGAAATGACAGACAACTCACTGTCTGGTCAGTCACCCAAAGTTCTTCTGTAATGTTCCATCTTTAGCCCAAAGGCCATAGTGTGTCTCCAGACTCCTCAACAAAGCAGGAAACTTTAAACTGTCCACCTGTATTGGCAGTTTGTCAGTCATTTTTTTTGTGTGTCCTGTAGACTGTCTGGCAGGCAGCCTCTTCCATGAAGCAGGAATCCTATAGTAGTGACCATCTTGCATCAGCAGTCACTTTCCTGTGGGTCCTGCATGTCCAGTTTCTACAACATAAAGTCAAACAGTCCAGAGGAGTAGTACCTTGCCCAAATGGCTAGTCTTGCCTTATTAGAAGCAAACTCCATAATGTGTTTCTTCGATGTCCATCTTCTTTTCTGACGCAGGTGGTGTTACCAGGAGCAATTGTGCCTCACTGTCAAGAAAAACCCTAAACCATTTTAAATGCCATATTCTGTAGGTCTTTGAAAGATTTGAAGAATGCCTATCTATCTCAAATACATCTCTGTATATCTAGAAATCCTAACTAACTTAACTCTAAGTTTTGACTATCATAGGTAACTCTCTATAATCTGTACTAAATTATATATTACATTTTTCAATGAGCTACATAAACACAATACCTAAATAAGAGGAGAAATATACATATCACAAAATTGACCTTAAATGGTATCAATAAAAGAAAATCCATTCCAAAGCAAAGTATTCATATCTATACCATAATTCCCTTTTTACCTTTAAAAAGATTGGTTGTGTTATTAACCAGTTATAACCAAGCCCATTTAAATGAAAACAAACATTTATAAACAGTATTTGGGAATTTGGGTGTCGTTCTTTCCAAAGTGCTTCCTGCTGGTAGAGGGCGCTGTCATGAGGAATCCTAAGAAGATGTACACATCTTGGCTGTAGACATTGCTTTAGGGGGTCTTGCTTAATCGAACCACATTAGTCTGGGAAGAATCCACAACTTTTCATTTTCTGTGGAAACAAAAATAGAAATCCTTTTCCCCAGTAACTTGTCCTTAGGCTTAAATTTTGGAGTCAAGGCATTTTTAAAATATATAAATTGAATTAATCCAGCAGCATTTCTTTTATTAATAGTTGTTATTTTCTCAGCAATCAAATAATTTAAAGACAACAGAATCGCATATAGTATCCAAAATTTCTCTGTGCTTTTCATCTTTACGAGGCTTTTTTATTACTCTATTTCTTCTATTTCTATTTTTACATATTTTGAGACAGGGTTTCTCTGTGTAAATTTTATCTGTCCTGGAATTTCCTCTGTATACCAGGTTTACTTTGAAATCACAGAGATCTGTTTGCCTCTGCCTCCTGAGTTCTGGGATTAAAGACGTGATCCACCACACCCATCCATTTTACTTTCTTTTTTCTTTTTTAAACCATTGTATCCTGTTTCTTTTTTCTCCCAAGCCAGCGTATTTTTTAAAACACAGTGTAAACCTTCATTGCAGCTCTCGTACATACCAATGAATTGTTTGCAGAGCTCTTTAAAAGCAAGGTGATTCGGTTTTTTGCCGCTTATGCTAATTTTGGAAACCTCCCTTAAAGGAGCCACACAAATCTCTGTCTACAGCAAAACAAATCCAACCAAGAAAATGCTACTACCAAGATGTCTTGCTATTCTCTGTTCCTTTGTTTCTAAAATCCATTTTTAAGCTTTTATTAGTTTTAAGTGAAAGTTTTTATAGCCATGTTGGTCTCCATCTGCAGGGTGTATGTTTTCCGCCAGCCCACCTGCCACTGGTCTGGCGTGATGGCCCCAAATAACGCTCTGAGACTCTGTATTTGATACAATCCCATTGGCCAGTTACCATTATTATTTATGGGCTAGCTCTATCTTAATTATTAACCCATTTCTGCTTATCTAAGTATTTCCACGTGGTCATCTTATCGGGGAGCATCTTTCTCCATTCTCTACATCCTGACTCCTCCCAACTACTTCCTCCTTCATCCTAGTTTTTTAGTCCCTCCTATCTTCCTTTTCTATTGGCCACAGTGCTTTATTAATTAACCAGTATGTGAAACATATTTACAGAATAACATCTCAGTTATTATCTAAAAGTATCTTCTGCAATATCTAATGATGAAGCCTGTTCCTTGTATACCCGCTTGCCTAGTCCTAGCCATCCCCACCCTTCATTGCTCACCTATCTCACTAAGTAGCTCTAACCTTAACTCTGTTGCTCCTACCACAAACCTGGGAATCTTCACATTTTGTCCTTGCATATTCTTGGGCTACCAACAATGAATCCAGTCACAGCTACCTTTAAGACATACATCAAATCCCACCAATTCAGCCAGACTCCCTGCCATGGCCCACTGACAACCAAAATCCCTAAGTATTGTGTAAATAAATTAAAGTTTGCTGTGTGACTCACAGTTTTGGAAGCTGAGAAATCAAGAGTGTGGCATCTTGTGAGTGCCTGTGCTGATTCAATTTATGTTAGAAAGAAGAAAAAGGGTAAGTTCCTGAAAGGGAAATGTCCCAAAAGACAGACTTGTTTTGTAACAATCTGTTCTTGTAACAAAAAACACCCTCATTCCATAAGAATTTTCTCTTGAAAGAATCAACCTACTAGGGTAAGAATCTACCCACTTGAGCAAAATCCTATCTTTGCCCACTATATTTATTTGGTTTAAAAGTTGGTTGTCAGGTAGCCATAGGAGTATTCCATTACCTAGAAATGTTCAATACAAATGTGTTGAAGGAATGAACTAAAAAAAAAAAAGGACAAAGTGAGGTGAATCAATATAGAACCTGGGGCATGATTTCTAATTCTTGTATGTCGGAAACCACAGAAATTCAATTACTTTTAAGACAAAATATTAGATGACGGTGGTTGCAGTAGTTTCTATATGCTGACTTTGCCACTTCTTTTTAAAATAGGAGAGACAAAATGTCCAAGCTGGAAGAAAAAGACATCAGCAAAAGTGCAGGCAAGCACACATATAAAATATGATCATACCACCACAGTAAAACTCGGCTTTCTCTTCCTTCCATGATTGCTTTATTCTTTTGTTGCCTTTCTAAAATTCTCTTGACAGAGAAGAACCACAAACCTACAAATGCATTACTAAGCAATAAGTGCTTTGAAATACACTAAGAATCAACTACCGTGAGATATGTGCAGTCATATTCAGTTTTCTTCATCCTGGGATGATAAAAACTACAACAAAAATGAACAGACAGAAACAAAAATCACGGCAACTCATATGTAAGTATTCTTTGTATCTTTCTACTTTTTGTTTACATTTAAAAATACTTATAATTGGATATTAGTACATTCAATAAGGTGCTGAGACTTGTGTCTATATGTATTTAATAATGGAACTTAAATGTTCATTATTGGTAAAAAGAAATAAAGATTCCTGAGGTTTTCTGTGTGACCCATTTTTTTTTAAAATGACTAATACACATACCATCTAAATCATATCAGAAGCCATCCTAACATGTTAACATCAAGCTATTATCAAATAGTGGAACAAATAGCTCAGGGTTTAGTTTGTCTTACAAATGGCAAGGTTTGTGAAGTAGCCTGTGGTTCTTTAATTAAAATATTAGTTAATCCCAACCTGATGAATGCAAACACAGCTCTTCCCACTCTCTAGTGTGTTACCTGGTGTGTATGAATACCCACAGTGTCTTGTCACAGTTCCAAATGCCCAGATACAGTGCTGTGTCCCATCCCACCCCTCATTCGTGCAGTATCAAGAAGGCTAGAGACTAGGGACCTGAAGACAGCTCAGTAGGAAAAGTGCCTGCTGCACAATGGTGAGAATCTGAGTTCAAACCTCAGTGCCCACATAAAACCCAGGCATGTAATTCCTGTACCAGGGAAGCAAAAGAAAAGTGTAAGTCTTCTGAAGCACAGCTCTGCAACAGTTGATATGCAGGAGTTCACTCATTCTGGGAAAAGGTTTCAATCAACAGATCAGAAGTCTAGGATATCAATTCCTTCATTCCTGGGAGAGGTATAGGTTGTGATAGACTACTACTTCCATTTATCCATATGGTCAAAACTCTGGGAGAATAACCCAAGGCTACTGTATTAGGTTTCTGGGTCTGTTGTAATAGATTCCTACAGACTAGGTATCTAAAAACAACAGACTTAATTTTGCCCATAGTTGTGGATTCTACAGGTCTGAAATCAAAATGTCTGATGGGCTATACAAGTATTCTGCACAGTCATGGGAATAGGTTTCAGAAAAATCTTTGGCTGCTCAAGTTCTTTACATAAAATGACCATGTGTTTCAATATAATCTGAGCACCTCTTCCTGGGCACTTTACGTCATCTTAACTTTACTTATAATACCCAATAAAAACAGGCTGGAAAGTTGACTTGGCAGTTAAGAGTACTTGTTCTTCCAGTAGATCTGGATCCAGTTCATATCACCCACATGGTGGCTCACACCCGTCTATAACTCTAGATCCAGGGACTCTTACATCCTCTTCTACTTCTGAAGGCACCATCCATACAAATATATAGATACAGGGAAAACACTCACATATATAAAATTAAAAAGGCTAATATATGGATGATATAAATATATCATGTCTGTGACCATACTATCCAAGTGCACCCAGTCTCCTCTAAAATACAAGATGGCTAGATGTATTAAGGGAAAGAAAACAAAAAAAATTTAACAAAATACAATTTTTGATGCCCATCTCTAATGGTAGTATACCTAACTAGCCTTGCAAGCACTCACAGTAATAAAACCAGCGTTGGGACTAAAATTGCTGACTTGAATTGCTGATCTCTAGAGATTTGCTACTCTTACAAACTCATCTGAAAATCTCACTTTATTAGTTTATTCCACAGATACTTCTTTTCTATATACTACGTGCCAGGTACTGTACTGAGCACTGAACATCTAGATGTTCAAAAAGACTGTAGTTCATTCCTTTGTAAGGATGCTGACTGCAGTCTAGTAGACAAGAGGGACACCACATAAACAAACAAAATTGCAAAGTGTTGTAAATGTCTTATAAGAGATAAAGGGGATTGGGGTTCTGTTTAACCAATGAGATCAGTGCAGGTATCAAAGCCAGGCAAGACTGATCTCAGGAGGGGTGCCCTGAGGGTAGAGCACTGTGTTGTCTCCAGAGAAGGTGAACACCTTAATAATACTGGTGATAAATAGTCATAGTTTCCTACGAACTGGAGATTCCAAACAATGTCAGTGTCTAAATACTTCTCACAGAAAAAAAAAAAAGTTTTTTGACTTAAATTCAAAACAATTATGGTACTTACTGTTGAGTTTTAATTATATATAATATATAATATATTAATATGTGTTAATAGCTAATATATTATATTAATAATATATAATAGTTTATATATATATATATATATATATACACACACAAGTTACCCATTTGTTGAGGAATGTTTGATTACACTGTGAAGATGAGTTTTTGCCAAAGCACCTTCTGATTGGTTTAATAAAGAGCTGAATTGTAACTTGAATTAATAAAAATCCTAGAGACTGATATTGGGGTTCAAGCTTTAAACTGAATATTAGAAAAGCAAAGCAGATGGCCACTAGCTTCTTACCTCTACCTCATGCTGAATAGGCTGGTCCTGTCTCCACAAGCTCACACCAAGTCTCAGACTGTAATCTTTTTTCAGCATGACTAGAGAATGAATGCCTCTCTGAGGCTTTGCTTCTTTCTTATATATACCTCCCTAATATTGGGATTAAAGGTGTGAGCTATAATTCTCTTTTATACTAATTCACTCTTACATAAATCTGGGTGGCCTTGAATTCAAAGGAATCCATCTACCTCTTAATACCAAATCCTAGGATTAAAGGTGTGTACTACCACCTATTAGCTTCTGGCTGCTGGGATTAAAGGTATGTATCACCACTGCCTGATCCCTATAGCTTGAGGCTGACTTCGCTTTAGTGACTCTTCCAACAAGTTTTAATAAATCATAAATAATATATCACTACACTGAATGGCCAATAATTAGGCAAAAGAGGTTAGGTGGGACTTTCAGGGATGGAGAGGACTCTGGGAAGGAGAAAGTAGAAATGAGCCAGACATAGATCCAGTTATCCACACAGAATGAGATAAAGGTAAAAGCCAAATGGTAGAATGTAGATTAATAAAAATATGGGTTAACTTAAATTATAAAAGCTTGTTGAAACCAAGCCTAAGTTAAAGGCCAAGCTTTCATAATAGTAAGCTTAAGTGTCATTATTTGTGGGCTATCAGTCCCAACCAAAAAATATTGCTACACCCATTTTATTACTTATCCCTCAATAAGCCCTAATCTATTGAGACATTAATTTGTGGGACAGCATGTTATGTAACCATGTGCCAACACATGCGGTCATAGTAGTGTAGAGTGAATAATGGTATTTTCCAAAATTTATATGTTGACACCTAATCTCCAATCAGACAGTATATGCAAATCAGGCTTTTGGGCAGTAATTGTGTCATGAAAGCAGAGTCCCCATAAGAGAGATTAGTTCCTTTACAAGAAAGGCATGTATAAGCTAACTTTTTTCCCCACCCTCCATTTCCTAAACAACCAACACAGAGACTAAATATTAATTATAAATGTTTGGCCAATAACTCAGGCTTATTACTAACTAGCTCTTACAACTTAAATTAACCCATTTCTATCAATCTATGTATAGGCTTTACCTATCCTCCAGAATGTCTTGCTCCTTCTGTGTCTTCTGGCAACTCCTCAGACTCTGCCCCTCTTCTTCCCAGCATTCTCTCTGCCCCCAAAATCCTGCCTAGCTATTGGCTAATCAGCTTCTTATTTACAATGCGTACAACACATTTTCACAATATACAGATGGGTTATTTCACAGTAGACATGACCCAGGTGTGATGGTATGCACCTGTTATCACAGCAAGCAAAAGAATAAAGAGGTGGAGTACAGCCTATGCTATAAAGTGAGTTCCAGACAAGTCTAGAACACAGACCGAGTCTCAAGGAAAAGGTAGAATCAGAGAAGAAGAGATGATATACCCCAGATCCCTAACTCAATAAGGAAACAAAGATGGCCATCTTCTATAGAAAGGATTACTCCCCTAAAAGTACTCTCTCTGCCCTTGATCTTGGATATCTTCATAACTAAAGAGGTAAGTCCACACTCTGTTATTCTGCTGTAGCAGCTCAAATGAACTGAAACACTGAGCTACACACATATGTTTCTAGATTGGGCTTATGAGCAATTGGAGTTCTCCTCACACTGTCTTTGTGTATATTGGTCTGTGTCAGAACACTTACTCTACTAATATGTAACATCCATTCCTAATGTAATGAGCTCAGTTATGACCTCAGTTATGAGCTCAAGGACAAGACAAATGAAAGGGGATTTGTGCTTGAATTTATTCTATGTTGCTATTATAACTACTCCCAAGTCCATGTGGAAGTCATAACACCAAGTGGATAGAGATGGTCCAGGCATAATCAAAAAAAAAGACGTTGCTGAAACCATTATCCATATCTTCTATGACATTTGGATGAAAGTTAAGAAGTTAATCCAAAATCCTTATTTGTGCTTTGTGTAAATCCTTAGCAAATCTCTGAAGAGGTCACTCTTCGGGAAATGTCTCATCATATATAAATGTTTTTAAACTTTGAAATGCGTGTTGCTCTTTTATCAGTTTTGAAAATGCTCACATGGAAAATGCTTCAGACTATAGATACAGCCATAGCTTAGTGTAGGCACAATTAACATTTATTAAGAAAGTATAGAGAACAGAGACAGGTCTTGAAAAATTAGTTTAAATTCTGAGGCACTCTATCCAAAAGAAGATGTAGATCCAGGAAAACGAGTAGATTTTACCTGCTTTAAGGCTGCTCTTCTTTTCTGTTGTGGGATCTTTGTACACTGTGTGAAAATGTATTGGTGCAATAAAAATTTGAAAGGCCAGTAGCAAGGCAGGAGGGAGAGGTGAGATTTATGGGTAAGGAAAGGAAGAGAAGGGGGTTTTAGTTGTACAGGAGATAACCAAGAGACAGAGAGGAAACAGGAGGTGCAAGATAGAAGAGAGGTAAAGCCACCTGATAGATTAATATAAATGGGTGAATTTAAGGTATAAGAGCTAGTTAGGGACAAACCTAAACTAGAAGCAGAGCTTTCATAATTAATAAATCTCCATATCATTATTTGGGAGCTTGCAGGGAAGACAGAAAAAGACTCCTTATGCTTCCCCTAGGTGATTTTTACCAAAAGAAGAACCATAGTTGGGAATAATCAGATACACACACACACACACACACACACACCAAAAATGTTCCCCAAACACAAAATCAAGTTTGAAAAATATGCATAAAATATTGGGTTTTAAACTTTTTCCTTGCAGGTCAGGGCACAGAACTTTTGGAAAGACCAACAAATATGCAACATAAAATATTGGGGGGGGGAAACAACACTTACACAGGGTAAAGGAAGAAGATAAGACACAAGTTTGAATACCAGAAACATCAATACCAGAAAGAGCCTGGCCCAAAATTATCAGTAGAAATGCAAATGACAGGTTTCAGTGCCTCAATCATCTTCACCAAGAAGAGGATGCTTGTTTGAAAGCAATGAATTAATTAATAAATGGCATTTTAAAATCATTCACTGATTTTTTTTTTCTTCTGAGATTTTGCAGAAAAAGAATTTCAGAAAATTTCACTAAAGATGACATTGTGGTTAATTTTCTAGTTAAGATATGCTGGTGGAATTGATCTGAGTGTGAAGGCATTTGAAAGTCACAGCAGTAGAGCAGGAAGAAGCAGAAACCTTGCCATTCTTCAAGGTCTAGATGCTACAGAGAAACGAGATTGTCATGATTCCACCAAGCACATCTTTTGAAAAAGGTTTTCTGGATGTTTATGTCAATTTCTTTGTATAAAAGAAACGTTTCGAAATTAAGATTAATAAAGATATCTCTTAATTTTCTGACTGCTCAGTCAGTAAATCTAGTTAAACTGTCTATTGAACTTGATTTCTCAGAAAAGATCAATTTTACTCAGGTCATGGAGCAATTTCCCAAAGTCTTGAAAACAGTATCCATATATTGTTAGATAATGTTGTAACAGACCAGTATTACCAAAGGCTGTTTTCTCCTTTTACAAAAACACATGAATATAATTGTAAAACTTTAGTTCACAAACTGCAAGGCTCAAAGATCTGGAGTCATGAAGGAACATGGCAGATTTGATGTATGAATAGGACCTTACTGTGATTGACATAAAGGGGAAGAAAGGAGGGAAGCAGGAACCAGACTACAAGGTGCCACAGAGGTGTTGGGAAATAAAATCATAAAATTTTATTTTATTTGGTCACAAAATGAAACTGCTGAAGCATCTTAACCAGAACAGCAGCACAATCATATTCATATTTTTAAAAGATAATTCTGAGTTGGGCAGTGGTGGCACACACATTTAATCCCAGCACTCAGGAGGCAGAGACAAGTATATCTCTGAATTCAAGGACAAATTCTGTCTACAGAACAAGTTCTAGGACAGCCAGAGCTACAGAAACTGTGACTTGAAAAACTAAAATAAGAGAGAGAAGAAAGGAAGAAAGGAGGAGAGAGAGGGAGAGAGAGAGAGAGAAGAAAGGAAGGAAGGAAGGAAGGAAGGAAGGAAGGAAGGAAGGAAGAGAAAATTCTGGGTATATTAAATGTATGAAAAGGTTGAAACCAATAAGAAAGTCCAGGGATAAAATGACTGTGGTTCAGAAAAGCCAAATAGATGGCAGAAAGAACCCAGATAAACTTAGAATGGAGCCGACTAGTTTAGAACTATCTTAGGCAGAACAATAAGGACTTGCTAAAGGAATGATGGAAGACACAAACAAAAGGAGAAATCAGGAAGTCCATGTTCTTGGCTTAAACAAGTAACCGTGATGTCATTGGTGAGACAAGACAGAAGGCAAGTTATCAAGAGAAACTATCATCTTCAACTTCATAGGCCACCTCAAAGAACAAGATGAAAGACAAAGGGAAGCTATAATAAGACATCCCCATTTATAAAAACAAATCTTCACAGACAGAAAACCCAGAGAGCAGCTAGTTCATGTTTTCATCTTCCATAGTGGTGAGCAAGGCCTATAGAAGAAATATGGCTTTTTCAATGCATCCAAATCCAGACCAAAAGGCAGGCATTTTCCAGATCAGACTGACTCTCCATATGTCCTATCAAGTTTTGCTCACCATAATTCCCTTTGCAACATCTTGGTTTTGAAGCTACATCTATGACCTTGATTCTTCCTAAGAGTACAGGTAGTGATCCCAAGGAGGTTCTTCTAGCCTTCAGAGCTGCCAGGCCCTTCACACCTTGTCCTGAAAAGCTTTTGCAATGAAGTCAACCATGAAATTTTCATCCATCATGCTTCCTCGTCCAAAAATGCCCCTGAACCATCTGAAGAGTATCTAGACTCCTTATAAGAATGAGAATGATTTATTCAGACAAATGCTTATTAAGTAGCTATGACTTTGTGGGCTATATTAGATGTCAAAGATGCATAAAGATCAGTTGATGAATGGACTTAATGGAACCCAAACAGACAGACTGAGACTACTACCAAGTTGCCTTGGTGTTAACTATGTACCAGAACAGCTATGTGAAGGCTTGATACCCACATACCTCTGTTTTACAGGCAAGAATTTGAAGACTCAGCATGGCTGTATAACTTGCCTCACAGGGCCAGTACTTTAGAATGCTAAGTTTATAGCTCAGCATACATGTGCTCTCAGTCACACATAAGGGTGAGTGGATTCTAGCCACCAAAAGCAGGAGCTTCAAAATGAGCATGATGAATGTGCTCCATGGAATAATGACAACGGGCAAAACCAGCCACCAGCAAAGCACTGTAGAAAGATTCAAATTTCAAGGACAAGCAATTTTAACAGCCACCTCCCGCTCCCAAGGACAAAGTAAAGATAACATCAAGGACAGACTTAGGAATGACTGTAGTACATGGATGTACAGATGGAAATAAAAGAAATAATAGAAAGAGAATCCTCACTGAAAGTTGGTCTGGCTGCTCCAATCCATTTCAAGATGGCCAGACATGCTTAGAGCACACTCAAAACTCTCACTCCTTGGATCAGAGACACATCTAGTAAATAGAAATTAAGGAGAGTGGGGGAGGGGAGAGAAAGAAAGAAAGGAAGGAAGGAAGGAAGGAAGGAAGGAAGGAAGGAAGGAAGGAAGGAAGGAAAACAAACCAGCAAAACAAGTAGATCAGATTTGTAACACTGAGGTGCAAGAATGTCTGAGAAAGGAACCCTTCAGATAGCAGGAAGCCATTAAACGTTCTTGGGGAATGAGAAGACAAAAATCAGGCCTTGAGTATCCTTGCCTTGCTGGAGGCTGAGTTGGAGTGGGGAAATGAAGGAATCAGGTGGTTCAATATAAATACAACTAAGGCAAAAGCCAGGAGATCCTGGACCAGAAGCTGCTAAGATAATGAAGGCCGTGCACTTTTTTTCCAAGATAACGAAGAGTGTGCATTTTTATGGGAGATTCTAGACCCACAATAATGGCTACCAATAGAACTGTGAGCATTTCTCTGCAGGGCTAAGTAGTGTAGAAAACACAGGATACTTTTATAACCTGGCTGTTGTCTGAAAAGACAAGTCTCTAATAGTGGAGGTAAGCTGTGTAATTTTAGGTAGCCTCACAGTTTCTCTGAAAAGACTCTTCCATCCATAATAAATATAGCTCTGAGCAGGATCCCACATGACTCATGTAACACACCCCACTGGCTTTCTTTTCTCTTTGACTCATGAATCCACTACTAATGTCTAAAAATTGGGACAATGCTCAAGGATCAGTCGAACAGATGGTAGATATACCCGAGGCATGAGCAGCTGGGATGAAAAATTTAATAATGATCTTTTTTTTTTCTTTTCTTTACTCTGTCTTTGAAGATTCTAAATCTTTATCCCACCTTAGGCTTCTGCAGATCTCCCAAGCCTTTCTCAGTGCAAGCATTATGTATGACTTATGAGCATCTCAGAAAGTGTTCACTCCATTGCAAGGATCTCAGCTTCCCACAGGCAAAGCAAAAAAAGAAGACAGGCAGTTAAGCAGGTCTTAGCAGCGGCATCATGAACATCTCCCCACACAGTAAGTGGTGGATCTTATTGAGGAATGAAGCTCCTTTCTACAACATGGGATATCCCTCGTCACCAGATCTCTAGCCCACCTGTACCCTAAGATGTTGTATGGCAGACCAAGGCAAGCCTGTCTGTCACAAGAACAAAATTCTACCCTATATAGTCAAAATCCTACCCCATGTATTGGTAGACTGGCTGGCTCCCATTTAGGAAATAAATACATTAAACATGGCTTGCTTTTTACCTTCCCCCCATCCCCCCCAGGTATTCCTCAGCTACTGAGAGAAAAAATGTGTCACTGGCAAGCTTTCACAGATTCCATTACATTTTGTCTTTCTGAAGATTAATTTGAGACCACCAAGGAAGTTAAAATAAACGATCCCATTCTCTCTGAAATCTCACTGTAGTCTGTGATCCAAAAATCACAAGACTTATAAAAGTCCATCCTCTCCTACCTCATCAATTCTACTACAGGGTCAGGGTCTGAAGATAACTTGATACTAAATCTGGGAAAGCACTTTCATGCAGATTTCTGCATCTGCTCAGATAGACTAAATAACGTGAAGCAAGTCTTTCACAAAAGATGGCCAAGAAAGCTGCATAGAAATTTCAGGTTAAAATCCTAGAAGCATCTAAGTGCTCAGAGGAGCCTGATGGGTAACCAGTCTGATACAGAAATGCTAGGAATCCAGATGTGAAGCTTGACACTTGATCCACTTTGAATGGAATGTGTTTTCCAAATAGAGTTGATCAAAATGCTGACTTGTACTTCTGGTGCTTACAGAGAACTAAGAGGACAAAAATTAGCCCCTGGAGGCAGTCAAAGAAAGCACCAACTGAGTAAACAGCCTTCCTGTTTATCCCAGAAGCAACAGTAAAAGGTAAGATTTATGAGAGATGCAGAGGACCCTGGAAAATATCAAATGACCTTGGATTACTGTCATACTGAATTCCCAGGCACTTAGCTGAAGTAACTGAAAAGGAGGCTTTGGTGGGCAAGCAGGAATTCTACTTCAAATAACATTCATGCTGTATTTGGAAAATCATTTTCTATAGGCAAACAGGTAGCCCATTTGGTCCAGTAACAAGGCACGAGTGGAAATGAGACGTCAGAGATACAAACCACTAACAGCAACAGAGACCCTAGGGGCTCCAGAAACTGAGATTGTTTGATAAAGATGAAAAATGCTGTGCCTGCTGTATTCAGGGAGATAAAAATAAAGCTTAAAATTCCTAGCATAGGCTGGGCTTGTGGACAAGGAAGAGAATACTTACCTTACATGTGTGAGAGTCTCAATTCAGTCTCCAGGACAGGGGAAAAAATGGTCCAGCAGAATATAGTGACACAAGAAAATAAATTAAAAACTCAATACACAAACTTAACAATTGACTAGACATCGCAGAAAAACAAATCACACATGAACTGGGAAGTGGACCACAAGGGATATTGTGTACACTTATACACAAAGAGTGAAAATAAAACTACAAATGAAAATATAACAAACATAGAATGGAGAATTTCTTCCATAATTCTCATTGGAATTGAAGAAAAAAATAGATATTGGTATGGGGCATTAATAATGGTCAGATAATAGCTGGGAATTGTTTTAAAATGAGGAAATACTGAGAGAGTATCCCTTTATGTGGAATGGGCTCCCAAAGTCCATTCATATACTAGAGATAAATACTGATCCACTACCAGAGGCTCCATAAGACTGTCCAGTCCTCCTAACTGTCACCCATGTTCAGGCTCCAAATGATATGACAGACTTTGAAGATCCCCCGTGGAAGGCCTCACCCTCCCTGGGAGCAAAAAGGGAATGGGATGGGGGTTGGGAGAGGGACAGGGGAGGACAGGATGGGAGGGAACTGAGATAGACATGTAAAACAAGCTTGTTGCAAATTTAAATTAAAAATCATCAAAACAATGATGAAATACTACATTTTATCATCAAGTTGTGTTTCATAAATATAATACTGAAAAATGTTTCTTTAAAATCAAGGAAGAAACATCAGATGTAGGCAACCTCTACTCGAGCTGCCACCCTATCTGATTTTCAGGTTCTGGTTGGCAGAGAGTGGCACCACTGTACCACTCATTTTCCAAAGCAAGATAACTGAATGTGCCTCTCAACCCCAAAAGTATTCTGCTGCTGCCACATGTCATGGGCTTGGAGGGCGTTGCACAGGCTTCTGTCGGCACAGCTGTCCAGAGACAGCACAGCAGCATTTTCTTTATTTCCATTTCACGGTGGTTATAAAAAAATTATGGATTCTGCCTTATTCATAGATTGTGATATTTGGAGGGTCTTTCTCGCCTTTACTGCCCATCCGTGACGGGTTGGGGAGGTGCTTTTTAATCTTCTAGTCTCAGAACCCACACACGAACCCATGTCAGAGATACAAGTATTCTGTCTGTCCCGATTCTCTCCTTCCTGATGGAAATTTTTATCCAGTCTCCAGTAGAACAAGTTTGTTTATATATGTTATTCTAAAGTCTCTCTCTTATATACAGGCCAATGAATCTAGTATTCAAAAGGTAAATATTTTATTTTTTTTATTTTAGTCGTTCTGTATTGCTTATCCCTACAGACAGTGAATGCCTCTGCATGAACAGGATAACAGCAAAAATATAAGAAAATTCACTAAGGAAAAGACTAGAATAGGTCTCTGAAGGTGGTACTTTATAGCAAAGTCTTAACTAGTACACATGTATATACACATATGTGTAAAGACAGATTTCCAGTATAGTAACACATAAAAACACATATAGAGACCATATTTTCTGTGCATGTTGTTTGTTGTTTGCTTGCTATTTGTTTGCTTTTATTTATTTTTGAGATAGGTTCTTAAAATGTAGCTCAGGCTAGCTTTGAACTCATGATCCTTCTGCTTCTGCCTCCTAAGTGCTAGAATTACAAACACATGCTGTTTAGTTGGAACTTTCAACTTGTTCTACATGATCTGGAAAGCACCATTCCTGTCTCTCCAAACCCTGCCACTCAGACAATCTCCAAACAAAGAGAAGGCACCAAAAAGCCCAGTTGCACATCCTTGGTGGCTATGGCAGCTTCCTCCCCCCCCCACCCACTCCCCACTGAAGTTGCCAACCACCCAAGACCCATTCAGCTTTTGAGAATACTGGGGCACAAACTCAGCTTGTAGCACACATTATCACTCCTCACCTACAACCTGCTTTAGCTCAGGTGTGAGACCTCTCTGGCCTCCATCTTTGGGACTAGCCTCCAAATTGCAGTCCTTCTGTCTGAGCCTCCTTAATGTTGAGATTATGTGGATGGACCACCAGAAGTGGTGCTGGAGCTTATTTTTAATATATTCTAAAATAGGCATATAACAGTATAATGTTAGCCTTTTCCTGTTTTCATGCCCCGTGCTAGCCTTTTGCTAGCTCACAAAACTATGAGGGATGAATGTTGCAAATCAGTTCTCTAATTCTGTAAGAAAAATAATTCTAGCACTTAGAAAACAGAAACAGGAGGATTACAGGTTCAAATTTAGCCTGAGTTAGAGAAAGGGAGAGAAGAAAGCAGGCAGAGAGAGATGAATCTAAGGAGTGTGAAGTGATGGAGTTTATTGCATAGGCCTGGGCACACATTATTTTCCTTGTTGCTGTGAGTAAACACCTTAACAGGACAAAAGCAATTTAAAAATGGGGATTATTCTGATTTACAGTCTGAGAGGATACAGTCAATCACGTTAGTGATATGGCAGCAGAAACCCAAGGCAGCAAGGAGTATTTAGGAAGTAGAAGGCAGACGGGAAGTGGGACTAAAATGAACAACTAAAACACAAAGCACAGTAAGTAATCCACCACATCAAGGCTCACACCCAGTGACCTACTTCCTTCAGTCGAGTTCCTTAACCTTCTTCCAAAATAGCACCACCAGCTGGTGACCAAGGGCTTTCACATTCAAACTGCCACAGCCCCACTAAGCCCAGACACCTAGAAATTTGGGTTGATGGATGAGAGTGGTTGAGAGCTAGGTCATAGGCCCTCATGTGCAGAACTATCAGAAGAATAAGATCTGTCCTAGCCGCTGTCATAAAAGACCAGGGACTAGATAGCTTGTGGAAAATAGAATCTTGTTTCTTCCAGTTCTGGAGAATGTTCTCCATCAAGGTTTTGGCCAACTGGTGACTACAGAATCCCACTTTGTCATAGACAACACTCTTCCCCAGGTCCTTGCATGGTACAAGGAGTCACTAGTGCTCTGGGGCCTCGATTATAAGGACATGAATTCCATTCATGTGGGCTCCACCCTCCTAACCTAACTACCTGCTAACACACACCTGTGGGGCTTGGATTTCAACACATGAAACTGAGGTAGATCCAGATTTTAGTCATTGAAGAGAGTTGCCCTGAGTTCCGCTGAAGCAAGAAGGGAAAGAAAACAGGAGTACTGAAGAACGTTTCCTTCCCGTGACTCAGAAAACAGGTAAAAAATTATCTGGGAGTATCGAGGTCACAAGGCCCTACTTGGAGACCACAGTGCCCCCATGACATAGTATTAGAGCCTGAGTATAGCAGAAAGAGCAGGAAAATACCAAGGAGATGCCCCTCCTGTGATGCAAACACCACTGGTTATTGTAACCTGATAGCACGGGCTACAGGAACAATACTGAGCTCTCCTATGACAAGGCAAGGACAACACAAACATTCGAGGCAACAGGCATTCAGGGAGCATGCCGTCTCAGCAAAGTCCAGAGTGGCACTGGCAACCACAACAGGCAGCACCAGAGTGAGTCACTGGGATGGGGGAGGGCAGGGGAAAGGCTGCTCTCCCGATGGTAAACAACTGGAAGGTTCAGAGCCAAACCAGGAAATGCCAGAATATCAACCTGTGGTTACAGGGTGGATGCCTGGGCCCCACCACAGGGCTGCTGCTGGGTAATGTCTGTAGATAGAATCCAGAAAGCTCCATTTTAAGCAAGTTTTGAGAAGGGTTTTTTGTTTTAAAACAGTAGACCCGGAGACATGAGGAACCAGAGCATCTTCTCTCCTGGAGGCTGACCTGGAAGCCTGACTTCAATAGTAGCCTTCGTCCAGCCTCAGCTCTCAAGAGCAATGCCAGTTAGGGGTCAAGGGAAGACACCCAGTGGGAACCCTGCTCGTCTAGTGCTTAAGAAACTCCGCTTCAAACGCGATTTGGGCAGTTGGACTTTAGAGTCTATCAACATGAAATGGGAACCAAATTTCAAGGTCTGAATCAGCTTCTCTCCCTGGTCTGTGACCCAGAGATGGACTTGCATGTTGAGCTGACCACACCTGTCCAAGCCCAGGGTCACACTAGGAAGCACACAAGCAGGAAGGGGAGGCCCCTTCACGCACATCATCCTTGGGCACCTACGCCTACCACACAGGGACCTCTGCTGCCTTCACTAAACACATGCTTATTATTGAAAATTATTCGAAAGTTTTGTTATTGTTCTGTTCTTTGGTCTTGTTTTTATTGTGATTTGGTTTAGGTTGTTTTGTTTTGGATTTTCGTTTTGTTTTGTTTTGTTTTTTCCCCACTGGACTTTGTTTTTGGGTTTGGGAGCTTGATTTACTTTTTTTCTAAAGTAACCAGAAGGGAGGGGAAATCACTTTGGGTCAAAATACAGAATTTTTAAAAATGAGTAAACTGAGAAATTAATCTTACCAAAACTTTAATTTTCCCTTCACAGATGAAGTTTCGCAAAACAGAGCTGGCATAATTAAATAGCATCTTAAGTCTGAACATGTAGAGTGTGTTTAATTGTACTGTTGAGTTTTTATTTTTTTTCCCATCCCCACCCTGCTTGTCATAGACAGTGAGAGAATCAATAAGATGTATTAAATATTTTCAAAACAAAACCATTGCACAATACAAGTTGTATATATAATGAAACAATAGGAGCTGGGCAAGGAAGTGTGTTCATTTTAGTCCTAAAATGAGAACACTAGACAGGATAATTCACCAGCTCTCTAAGACACCCTCTTCCCATTCTTCCTATGTTCACTGTCATCATCTTGTAGAACTCTCTCTCACACTAGTTGTCTCTCCTCCCTCACTCTCTCCCTCCCTTTCTTTCTGTCTTTCTCTGTCTCTCTGTCTCTGTCTGTCTGTCTCTCTCTCTCTCTCTCTCTCTGTCTATCTGTCTCTCTATTGTGGATAAATAAGAATCTGGAAAAACAAATAGGTTGATAGATGTTTATTCAGGGAAAAATCACTTACACCAGAAACAGATGACCACCAGTAGGTTCCCGTCCCAAGGATGCCTCTGGATGCTCTCTGTCTCCAACCAGGAAACAAGAACAGGTGCTGGGGTCCAGGACCCCAGACCTAGTTCCCCCAGGTCACACCCTCATCTGTCAGTGCAACTGATGTGGGTGGGGTGGATATCTCACTACAATTACCCTTTTAGTCTAAAGAAAAGATTTAGGCTTGATACAAACTATATACAAAGACAGTAAATATCAAGTATGCTCTAAGAAAAGGAAAATTAAGAACATACAAACTTAAGACCTACATATCCAGTCCTAGGGTAAAAGCATAATAGAGATTATTATAGAGTTGTCCTAAGCTGGAAAGCTTATGTCTAGTACCTAATATTTCTATCTAGGAAGAGAGAACAATAATTGTGACAGTCTAATCTTTAACCTCATCAAAGACCTGAGAAGGAAGATAACAATACTAGGGTAGGCAAGAAGTGCAGGCTGGCAGCTTCTAAATGATGCAGTGAAGACAGAAACAACAGGCTACCTGGAAAGTCACCTAAAGTCTTAGGTAACGTTGGTGTAACCAGTTATGGCTAAGACCTAGAGTAACTGACAGACCACTACAGAAGCAGGGAGGCAGAAAGGCTGTCTTACCCTGACTTGGCAAGGTTTAGCAGTCTTCTATGGTTTCTCCTATAAGCACAGTAGGACATCATATCCAAGGTCAGTGGTTGAGGTGAGGACAGTTCTTTGCCCAAGAGGCCATTAGCTGAGGAGAGGATGGACGCCAGAAGGAATGACATCAATGCCCAACATATTCTCAGCAAATGCTCTGTGTTGTCAGGAGCAATAGTGTCTCATGTCAATGGAGTACTAATATTAAAACATTTAAATATCATGTTCTACAGATCTGTGGATATCAAGCATCTATGTCTGACTAATCTCATAGATATAAGAAACATAGGTGAAGATAATCTGTAATATTCAGGAACCTAGCTATACAAATGGTTAAAACTTCCTTAAGTAATAGCAGGAATAATTATCTTATCAACATAACTATATACATATATACACATGTAAATCTCTAAAACAGAGGTAGAATTGAAATGTCTTGATCAGGAATAGAACAAGCATAATAAAAATATCCTAAATTGTATTTATATACAAAATAACTTGAACATAAGTAAAGGTATACATACATAGAATGTGATAAAGATATTGTGCATGCACAAAACATCATAAACAGAAAGATTTTACACAAAATGACAAAATATAATATACAAATCATCCGAGAAAGGAATACAAACTTAATTTTACATAGGTTGCATGGTCAGTACAACAGGTGCGGACAGGGTGGGTATCTTACTACATCTCTCTCCTTTCTCTCTCTCTCTCTCTCTCTCTCTCTCTCTCTCTCTTTCTCTCTCTCACACACACACACACACACACACACACACACACACACACCCTTCAAACTGAGTGCACAGTATTTTCAAGTTTTAGGACTAAGTCAAGCCCACGAATATTCAACCCATTAACACCAGTCTTTGGTTGAGGATTTATTTTACTTGTGATGATGCTTTTTTGTTCTATTGTTTAGTCAGTTGGTCAGTTTAGGCTGTTTTTTGTTTGTGTGTTTTTCCTCCTTCTGGTGATTATCCACCCACCAGGCCTTGTCATCAGTGACAAGCACTGATTGGAGATGGCAGATAGCCTTTGATTGGCTGGCTGTGTCTGAGTTCCTTCAGGGTGGAATATTGAGTAAGATAGAGTTTCAGAAGACATTTAGTTATTCACACTGTGATTAAAGTAAGGCACTGGCATTGCCCTCAGCTTTCCCAACACAGACCTAAGAAGCATGAGTCAGTGCAGCCAGCTGCCCTGGGGTAGGACAGTGTTTGCTTCTTTTTTTTTTTGCCAATAAAATATGCCCGGGAGGACAAAGAGCAGGGGAGGCAGGAAACAGTGACACAGAGTGAGCTGGGAAATTCCAGCTGCCCTCCTGCCCTACTTATAAGGAATAGATATGAGTCATTTTTTAAGATGCAAACAGATGTTGAATTGGCTAACGAAATCCCATGCAAAATTTACCCTCTTAGGACCTTGTTTCCTCTTTTGGGGAGGCAGGGGAGAAAAGAAGGTATTATATTTGGACACCTGGGTAGTATTGTCAAGCAGGGCTTTGAAAAAATAGGCAGGCACACGTGCTGTTTGGCTTGACTGTGCCCTTGAAGTCAGCCTCCACCTGACACATCTTTCTGCAGAAGAGGAGAGAGAATGCGCCATAGTTCATGTGGCTGTGAAGTAGTGACCCGCTTAGAGACCTGGAATTAACAGGCACAAATGTTAAATACTAAATCCTTATGGGAGCACCACATTGTACGGATTTGTGGTGGTGTCCTAGGTTTGACCTTGGATCTGCACTGAACAGGCAGGAGGTCACATTTTCTCACTTGCAAAACCAAGAGCTTGGAGCTGGATGGCATTCCTTCCATTGTTGCTTTGTAATTATAGGATTAAAACATGAAAATATATAACCACACTTTTCATGATCTGTAAAACTTTTTTTTTTGAATCTCACCTACAGTAAGAATAAATACCTGAGACAGAAAATAATTTTATTACCAATTTTGTTCCTCATGAGAAGGACAGGGGGCAAGGCTGTGAGAATAATGAGTTAAGGGTAAGATATAACATACAACAGGCTTACAAATAATTTCTTTTTTTAGCTCTGGTTGCTGTAGTGATCACATGAGCTCATCTCCTTAGGCAGTTGATGGTGGTGGATTATTATGCCCTACAGTAGTGTTGTTACCATTACTAATAAGGTAAGCATAGCAATCCAGTAAACACTGGCCAAAACCCTCCTACCTATCCAGGAACTAAGCTAAACATTAAACAGACACTCAAGTCAAAAGAGGTCAGACAGAATGATGACAATATTTACCCTTAAACCTGCTTGCTTGATATTCTCTCTCTCTCTCTCTCTCTCTCTCTCTCTCTCTCTCTCTCTCTCTCTCTCTCTCTCTCTCTCTCTCTGAAAGGTTACTAAATACATTGCTGAAGCTTTTTGTTTTCTCTACATTCAAGCTCTATGATTCTTTTTAAGTGTGGGTGCCCCAAACCTCGAGGGAAAGGTGTCTGACATTTTGCAAAGTCTCTACTAGTTTCTACAATCAGTGAAGAAGTAAAACATGACACATACACAAATCACCAGGGTCCAGGAACCCCAAGGAAGGAGAGATGGATTGGATAGTGACAATGTCACTGTCAACAGCAATAGACAGCAATAGAAGCATGACCTTGGGTTGTAAAGAATGTGGTCTTCTTACTGGTGGTTCCTGCTTGAGGCTGCTAAAACCAATCTCTATTTACTCTTCAGAAGAACTGACTGCACTTCCCTGCTGTTGGTGTCTTTAGTATCTCCCTCTGTCCTTCCTCCTCACCTTCATGGTCTGCAGTTCTCCCTCCTATTACCTGCTGCTCAGACACCAAGATCCAGCTCTGTCTCACTGCCTCCCTAAAGCCACCTGAATTCCCCTCTAGCTCTCCCTACCCCAATTCCATGAGCCCCCACTGTGTTCCCACCAGCCCTATGGGATTATCATGGAACTCCCAGCACCCGCACCTGCCTTCATCTTACGTTGTTAGAGATTCTCAACTGCAGGACATGTTGTGCCTTGGAGGACATTTGACAAGACATTTTTTTGTTTGTTCCTACTAGAAGTTTGAGAACCTACTGGTCTCTGTTTAGTAGAAGCCAAAGGCAGGAGTACAAGTAAGTAAATCACAGGACAGCCCTCAACACCTAAGGGTCACCTGGCCTCAAATAGGACTGTTGTTAAGATGCTAAGGCTGCAAAGATTGAGACAACACCTTTGTCTCTGAAGCAGGCTCCCATTCAGCCAGCTCTAAACACACAGTACTGGCTGCTCATTAGAAACTAGAAATCCAACCTGTAAACACTTGCTACATTGCTACGACATGGGTAATGAGTGAACTGACTTAAGACAAGTAAAAAAAAAAAAAAAAAAAGTCATGAATCAGAGGTAACAACTCACACAATCTTTCCCTAATACAGTCCCTCTCTGCTACTTCTCTGCTGGTTGTCTGGTACCTATGTATACTCTGTTTCAATTCCATCCCAAAGCAGTAATTTGACCTTGGTACGATAAATCATACCTGCCTCTGTTTAGTCTTGACCTTCATTCCATTTCATTTTAACAAACATCTCAATTACTAGGCACTGTGCAGAGTATTGCAAGAATAAAAATCTGACTTAAGATGAGGCCTATCATGCCTGGGAGTGCATGGGGAACCGCAGAAGAGAGGTGGGCAGGGAGGTGGGGAGTACAGTTCTGTCTTCTTTAGTATGTTTCAAAGCGAAGGCCTTTGGTTTGAGACTTCAAGTACATTGATATAAGAGTTTGAAAAAGTATGATGTATGTCCTTTCCATGTCGGAAGTATGGCCAGCTTGTTAATAACTGCTATCCACTAGGACCAAAGCTTTAGCTTAACATCTCAGAGACTTATGGATACACAGATTATAGAGGTCCCTCCTTAGTTTCTAACTCCCCATAGGTCTCACATGGAGCCAAAGAATTCACATTTCTGACACTCTTGCTTTGCTGCTGATGCTGATGCTACTTCTGTTGCTGTTCATTATGATGATGATGATGTTGATACTGATGATGATGTTACTTCTGCTGCTGTTGATAACGATGATGATGGTGGTGATGGTGCTGCTGCTGCTGCTGCTCCTGGTACCAATGTTTGTGCTGATGCTGATGCTGTTCATAATGATGATGATGGTGTTGATGTAGATGGTTCTGCTGCTGCTGCTGTTGCTGATATTGATTCTATGGTGCTGGGGACCAGTACTTTAGTATATACAGCTAGATAACTACTTGCCTGATCAATACACAATTTCCCAGAGCCTCTTCAACAAATAGCTTGAGTGCTTGAGTTTTTCTCAACAGGAGAGAAGAGCCCTTTCCAATTTACTCTTATAACCAAAAGGCCTCAGTTTTCAAAAGCAAGCTTATTGTTAGATTCACTTCATTATACTCAATGCCCTTGGGAACACAGTTGCTCGTTGGAAATAATGACTAACAACATTCTTGAAGATCTTTATCATTGGAAATAAAATGTTCTATTTACTGGTGTGTTAAATGCACAGTCTTATTATCTAGGCCTGCTCTTCTTGTGGTGATAATGTATTCAAAATGCTTTTATTTTTGATGATAGTCTCTGGCTATGAGAATCCAGCATTTCTAAGTATTTCAATAGTTTGTTCCTTTCCTTTAATTTATGTATTTTATTCCTTTAATTATGTATGTAATTTTTCTGTGTGTGAGTGTGTGTGTTTGTACATATTTTCTGTCATCTTTAAATTCCATATTTTTGGCCTTTTATGCTCTTGTTTTCTCATCCAATCTCTAATGCTTCCATGATTTCTCAGAGTTCTAACAGGTTATCCACAATGTGTATCTCAAGACTTTTAATCTTTGAAGATAAATGCTAAATATACGAGCTCCCATTAAAATCTTATGTGCAATGTTGAATTCCAGCTGCCTGGTACTTAATGCTGTAATTTATAGATAAGCAAAGCTTAACTTCTAAGAGGCTAAATGAAACACATGTAACTGCATACAATTTTTACACAGCTTTTTTCACCCTGTTATTGATGTTCACAATAATAAGCTTCTGTGTGAGTATGTGTTCTGTGTATGTGTACATTTGTGGGTGGGGTCTGTGTACTTGTTGATATACATATATGTGCACATGAACATATGCACATGGAGGCTGAAAGTCAACATTGGGTATCTTCCTCATTCTTTTTCTTCTTGATTATTTTTAAAATAATGTCTGTCACTGAACCTGGAGCTATCTACCTGGCTATGGACTAGCTAGCCAGTCTTAGAGACCCCATTGTTTCTGCACCCCAGGATTGCAGGCACAACAGGGTGTTTTTTACATAACATTTTTATTGATTATTTTGGAATTTTTCATACTACACCCCGAACACTCTACTTTCCAGTCCTCCCAGGTCTGTACCCTAACCCTTACGGTCTCCTCCTACAAGAAAAAGATCAAAAAGAAAAAAAGTCCAATTTATATTGTCCATATAATCACTGGAGCATGGTCAAAGTCCCAGTGGCTAGCCCCTTAAAGAAAAGTGAGTCTATCCCCACCCCCACTCTGCCAGTAGGCATCTATTATAGAGAGCTATACTGCAGCATCCTTTTCACATTTTTATGGGGATGCTAAAAGTCTGAATACTCAATGTTACCCTCTTGTTTCCATTTCATGTGCAACCCCCCCACACACACACGTAGACCCATATATAAACATGTACACTATAATACAAGGAAATATGGAGACCTTTCTTACAGAAGTGAACAACTACTTGTACTATGTTCCACTGTCTGACATTTCCAAAGATCTTTTAAGAATCACAATATTGATCTCTCAGGGCGACCTAGCTCACTAGCAGTGCACACCTGGCAACCTGAGTTTGTGATGCCTGTATCTAACAGCAGGAGAGAATCAATTCCAGCAAGATATTCTCCAACCTCAACACACACATATTGGTACATGAACCCCCCAAACACACATACATACACATATGTATGTCATATACACATAGAGAGAGAGAGAGGATTTTTAATTGCACATACAACGTTTCTAGCATAGAGAGGAAATTGTTTGAGTAAGAAGGGATCTGATTCAATGTCAAATCAGTACCTACAATAGCAGGCACTGCACAATAGACATTTTGAAGCTTTAATATATTCATAATAACTACAAAAATGCACAGTATAACTCTTCAAATTGCCTTGAAAACAAAAAAACGATTTTTGTAATACATCTCCTAAGCATATATCTTAATCAGAAACATTATTAATTAGGGTAAGTATTTATTATGCTAGACTAGTGTAAGTGCCCATTCATTTCTACTATTTAGTTTTTCAATTTATGACAAGCTGTCTTCTTAGAAAACAGTCTTCAATCTTATTTAAAAAATTATACTAAAACCCAAATGGGCCATGGATTCCAAAGTGTCACCATGAATCCACTTGGATCTTAGATTCTCCCAGTATTAGTACTGGGAGAATCTAAAATCCTCCCAAATCCTACCAGGTCTTAGAGTCCAAGGGCTAAACCATTATAAGTTTAAATGCTGAAAGCCTGGATTCAGCTGACAAACTGTACTTCCTCTGATCGGAAAATATCTTGGAAACAGAGAACATAAGCATAGTGTCTCAAGTTCAAATTGTTTTTATCATTACAAAAACTTTAAAGTAATTTAAGTAACAATAAAAGAATGAACTCACAAAATTGGATCTCTTACTTGATAGTTAACATGTATATATCACAGGATTGATAGTCATAAATTTTGAAGAACACTATCATAAGCCTTGCAAATTGTTCATGTGAGCAAGGGTTCCATAAAATGTAGGTCAAAGATGGGAAAAAAAGGAAATCTTCTAGATAGAAGTCTCATGGCATCATTTTAAAAACCTTAACTTATAACATCTGAATGGTTTCTCAATGCCAATAACATGGAACCCACACCCCTTCCATGACTTCCAAAAAACTGACAGAAGCCCACCTGTCCAATTTCACCCCCAGAATTCTCCAAAATGACCCATGAATTTTTGACACTTCCAACTTTCCTGTGGGCATTTGGATAGCCCTTGGGGAAATTGTTGGGGCTTTTATTCCATGCATAAAATTCTGCTTTGTGTTTCCTTTAGGTTTTGTGTGTTGTTTCTCCTAAATTAAAAACCACATTTACCTCCCACCTGACTTCAAAACCCAAGCTAAGAGAGCCATCTCTCTCAAACTATCCTGACACACTCTCACAAAACTTCCTAATGCTTTTCAGTTACAAAATAGTGTTATTATACTTTTCATAAGTTGACAGTTTCTTTACATTGAAGAATCCTTTGTGATTGAATTTATGTCTTCATCTTCTCTCTGCCTCGATCTCTAATGTAGTCTCTGTCATACAAGACAGAGTAGATGTAAAGTACTATATTGATTGTGGTGAACCCTATGGAATCATAAAAATGCATATGCAAATCATCCCCATATCTCTCCCAATAATTTTCAATTTTATTTGCAAAATGATCACCCTAAAATAGCTATTTTTTATATTGAATCTTTTCTCACTTCAAATTTTTCTTGTTTTCAAAATACAATTGTGTGTGTGTGTGTGTGTGTGTGTGTGTGTGTGTGTGTGTGTTGTGTGTGTGTATGTGTGTGTGTATCTGGAGGACAGATGACAGGCTGAAAAGGTTGCTTCTTTCCTTCTACCAAGTGACTCCTGGAGATGGTACTAAGGTTCTCAGGCTTGACAAATAGGTTTTGCCAACTAAGCATTTTATTCTGGTCCCCAAACCCTTTGGCTTACTAATGAGGATACATGCCTAGTTTTGTTGTACCACACCATGTGTCTGGCATAAGAAACAAAGTCATTCATCGAAACAGCCCATCTTCCTAAAAGGTAAAGCAAGACGGGTAGAGAGCACCTGTCTAACATGTGTGAGACCCTGGGTTAAATCTACAGTAAGGGAAGCCCAAAGGCAAAGTTGTTCCAAAGTTACAAAATAGGTAAATCTGTGCATGTGACTGCAGGAAAATGTTTTTTCCCAACCTAGCATGAGGAGTGAACTGAAGTTCTATTGAAATAAAGTCATTCTTATCTATTTCACAATCATAAAGAACTACTGATAAAACTATGATTCTTAATATCCACTTACATGTCTATGACTTTATTATCAGGTGATAAATAATGTATGCTTTTAAGTGAAACTTTGTCTGGAAGAAATTCCAGTCCCAGTTCCTTCTTCTCTGATAGGCAGTATATATGTTGCTATGACAAAATACCCAATGGGAACAACTTAAATGAGGAAGGATTTCTATTTGGTCCAGAATTTCAAAGGGTCTGGTGTGTATTTGCTTGGAAGAGCCACACAGCAGACAGGAGTGTGTAGTAGTGGAGAGCTGTTCACATCACTGGGAACAGTCAGCAGACTGAGGCAGGAGATGCTGAGTACATATACTCTGGATGACCCACCTCCACCATCTACATCCTTCAGCTAGGCCCCATATCCGAAAGTTTTCATTTCTTCCCAGACAACACCATCAGCTGGAGACCATTCATTTACATCATGAACCTTTGGGAAGATGTTTCATATTTAAACTACACCAACCAGAATCTCTAATGAGGTTATTACAATCATTCCTGGCCATCACACACTGATGCCCCCATTACTGATATTCTCAGTCATGTTGGAACACATTCTCCTCCCACTGGTTTTTGTTTGATATTGTTTTGAACCAAGAATGCTCATAGGGAGGAACAAGCTTCCACCCATAATGTGCCAATCTTGTTATGCCCTCTTTACGAACTTATTATAAAATTAGGCAATGGGGAGAATACTAAAAACAATAGGATGTGGTACTCAGAGTTGCAAAGATAATGAGACACTTTTTGTTTGTTTGTCTTTGTTGATCTTTAGACAAAGTCTTGCCATGTCGTCTTGCTATTGTAGAACTCAATATGTAGACCGGGCTGGTCTAGAACTCATAGAGATCCTTCTGCTTTCCAGCTACTGAGATTAAAGGTATTCACCACTGCCCATTGCTCAATATTTTTTTTTCTCTGCGAACTTACACACAAGTTGGATTGAGCAAGGTTAATTTGAGTATCAGCTACCTTACTTTAAGCCCTCTTTCACTCTCCTGGATATTTCAACATTTGGCCTCCACACATCTGTCTGCAACATACACACAAGCTTATTGTCCTTCGGGAATCCATACTTACACAGTTACACTTCTACAAAAGTGTCATCTAACTACACATCACCAGGTACTTAATCAGCCTGAAATCACAGATGTCCTGGGAGGGGATCTCAAAGCCTTTGGTTGTACCAGGGTGCTAAAAAGCTTCCTAAGGCACTGATGAATGTAAGAGGGGACTGAAGGGACTGAGAGGACTTAGGAGACTGAGGGGAATGAGGGGACTGAGGGGATGGTGCAGTCTACATAAAGATCCAGGTCCTGAACTGTTATAATCACACACCATAATCAAAATGAAAAATTTCAGTCATACAAAAAAGTTTTCTGAATGGGGAAGTTTTTAAGGGTTGGTGACACATTGCCAATACCTGTTGCTATGTCTTTATGGGGGAATATCTTGAGCATATGACTACTGTTGGAAGTACCCACATCCTGGGTAGTTTATTCCAATGACTTTACTTGGCTTTCCCATGTCACTTATGTATACCTTCAACTCTCCTCTCAACTTTTAGTATTTCTCATAAAGTTAATTGGGATTTGACAGCAATAACTTCACAAAGAAACCCACCTCAATGAAATATATTTTGATGAGAAAAAAAAATCTTTTTTACTCAAAGAAAGAGCACACTTTTCTAATGGCGATAAAGTTGAAGCTTTACGATTTCTTTCAAATATACTGGAAACTTTTCTGTCTCTTCAGGTAAATATAAACCAAGCATTATACAGCAAAACTTAAGCACTTCACACAGAAGGTCAAATACTCAAATAGCCACTAGGTAGGGAGCCACATTTATATTGTGATACATATGTCAGCTCAAGTAAATTTTCAGTTGGGCCTATTGTGTTTAATGGTTCACTTCTTCTTGATGGGTAAGTGAAATGAAGCCACTAAATCAATTAAGTGAATATATATATGTGTGTGTGTGTGTGTGTGTGTGTGTGTATGTGTATATATATATATCATATATATATATATATATATATATATATATATATATATCCTAAAAACTTGGACCCTGGGACAAAACATGAAAAAACAAGTGTAACTTAACAGGACCACAACATGGTAGAGTGGGTAGATTTGTTTTAGGCAAAAGGGGTAAATGTATGAATTACCAAAAAAGGGACTTAAACATGGAGAATAAAAGCACACACATACACACACACACACACATGCACACATACACATGAACACACAAACACACCATTCCCCATAAGTAGTATTGAGCCAGGTGTGCTGATTCACACCTGTAATTCCAGCACTTGGAAGGGCCAAGGTGGAAAGAGCTCTGTGAGTCTGAGGCCACAGTAACCAGCAGAGTAAATTCCAGGTTAACCTGAGCTAGAATGAGGTCATGCCTCCACAGAACATTAAAAAAAAAGAAAAAGAAAAAGAAAAAGAAAGAAAGAAAGAAAGGAAAGAAAGAAAGAAAGAAAGAAAGGAAGGAAGGAAGGAAGGAAGAAAGAAAGAAAGAAAGAAAGAAAGAAAGAAAGAAAGAAAGAAATGTGTCATTAAATTCTGCATTTTAAAAAACAAGCCAGTTTAAGAACTGGCTCAGTAGAAATGACAAGTCTAAACTTTGAATTAGTGGGGAAGGCCTGTTTATGATTCAGACTTTCCACTCTTGTTGGGGGAGCAGGAGAGTAGTGCTGTGTCAGTGCTCTGCTTAGCTCCAAACCCACTTACCAACAGAGGTTACTACAGGGTGAGAAAGGAGAGGAGTTGACTCATTTTAGTGGTTCAGATTTTACAGGCAATAGAAGACATGTTTTGTATAATATTAAATTTCCTTTCAAGGACCCATTCCTTATTTCTTCTCAGATCTGCCTGAATCATTCAGTGCCTGCTTGCATTTAGAATAATGTGGAGAGCCCCACTGTAAAGAAGTCAGAAGTGACAGAATAAAGGAAACACAACTGGTCTCTTCCAAACCCATCTGTCCACTGCACTTACTACTGTAAGTTTCACATACTCAACATGTACTTTCTCCTCCCATCCTCTGTCCCACCTCACTCCCACACATCCATCTGAAAGATAAAAATATGTGAATGCTATCTTTGTCTACTCAGCCTTGAGAGCAATAGCAACAGCTTTGAATGATCTCCCAGTATAATTAATTTAACCCGTGACATCACTGATGGCTGTGACTCATACTGTGTAGTACTTTGGGCTTACAGTATGTTTTTTTGTTTGTTTGGCCCAGTGAGACAGATAAAAGGGGAGTTGCAACTATTCCCTTCATACAGTTGAGAAAATCGTGCCTCACACAGAGCCTGTGATGTCTGAAGCCAGTTGGCCAGAAAGTGGAAGGACCGGTTTCTCTGCTTTGACTGTACTTCCTGGACTCTTTCCAGCCTCTTCTCAAGTGACTTTTCACCTGCTGTGTTTCCAGCATGCTCTGCATCCACATTTTCTCATGAACATGGGAGAGATGTGTGAACAGAATGGGAGAACACAGTGATTCTCTAGACAGGTTGCCCACATATGCAGTCCCATATACACCTCTGTGCAGAGGGCACAAAAGCCTGCTCAGGAAATGTCACTCAAAGTGCATAGCTTCAACTCAGGGAAGAGGGGCCACTCCAAACAGAATGAGGGGTACCCCAAGAAACTTTTATTATCATCTACAGTGTATACCTCCCAGTTTGTGGCAATATAAAGTCTTTTACCTTCATCAATGGCAACAATGCCTAAGAGGAGTTGAACATAGGCTTGTAATTTCACAAATCATTTTAGATTTCTCTTGTTGTGCATTGCATAGATGCTGTAGCTCCTGGGGCCTAATCTTAGCTAATTTTATAGCTAAATACGCTGCATGCGTTGAGCACAGTAAGCATACAGCAAATATTGAGTCTGTTGTGGAGTGCTTAGCAGGAAAGCTGTAGGTTTCTGCTGAGTTTCAATCTATCCTCCACCTTTTTGCTAAAGCCTTTCCTGTTCTTGTCACTAAAAGCATGGCTCCTCCAAAAGAATTGTGTTTTGGTTTGTAGAATGTTTGAGGCCTGGGAACTGTAAACCATCCCATTAAATGTTTTCCTTTATAAGAGTTGTCATGGTCATGGTATCACTTCACAGCAATAGAAACCCTAAGACAACCCCTATCTTAAAAATAAAGTAAAATAAAACCCTGGAAAAAGTAATGTAACTCTTTTGTTGAATATGCACTCACCATTGCCCCCACCTCCACCCCCACACATAGGCTATCTAAATTCTCAGGGCCTCCTTGTTTCTTGGGCCTCTTGTGATGTGTCTATGGCTCCTTCAGTTCATCATGATTTTGCTTCACTGTATGTTATGTATGAGATTAGGGAATCCAATCACCATCTATTGTGAACTGAATTATACCATAGTCCCTCAGATTCAAGTAGTGAAGCCTTAATGTCTAGCAATTCCGAATGGGCCTCACCTAAAGAGGGAATTTTCCCAGAGGTACTTAAGTTAAAAGGCCATCCATAAGCTGCAGCCTATCCTAATCATGGCTGGTATTTTCACATGTGAGGTAAAGATATGTGAAAAGACCTTGTAAGAATCAGCTTTTGCAGTAGCTAAGGAAAGAGACTTCAATGCATGTGTCATTAGATGGAGCCAACCCACCAACCACCTCCATGTGTAATGGCTACCTTTTCTGTCACTTCATTGGCCATACTTGACAATGTAAGCTCCAGCAAACTTTTTGCATAATAACTGGAAAGAAGAGGAAGGAAAATAATACAATACTACAAATATGCAAACACAAAGAAATACTATGAAGGATAATAGAGCAAGATGTCTGGAAAATAAAAGCTTCATTGCTCATGCTTACTAATCTCTACTTCAGGGATAGCTCAAGGGGATAGCTCTTTTGATATTTACTATTTTCCCATGAACTTTGAATATAGCAATACCTTTCTAAATAGTTGTTTATTTATTTGTGAATGGCTGTGTGTATATGATTTGTATGTGCAGACATGCATGCAGACATTGTGTTCAGAGGACAATTCTATGGAGCAATTTCTCTCCTACCTTTATGTGGGCTCTGGGAATTGTACTCAGGCCAGCTGTTTAGCCTCCCCTGAATTTTTTTCTTGTCATTATTGCCTGATCAATAATCGTAACTATTATTTCTGTGGTATTTCCATTGTTTTGAATTTTATAAGTGATCTAAAGATGACTTAAAATTCATAAGAGGCTGTACATGGAGCATGAACAAATACTACATCATTTGTATAAGGAACCTGAACTCAAGAAAAAAATGTATTTTGATGTCTGAGCTATAGGCAGATGATATATCTCTGTGTAGAGTGCAAAAACATATAGGAGATAAACTGGTGTCCACCACAATATTCCAAAGGAAGAAAAATTAAAACATGCCCAGCTGTAATTTCCTAGCCTTGACACAGGCTCAGCTATAGCAGCCTCTAAAAACAGCTTGCTATTGACTTGTTCAGACAAATGCCACCCTGATTCATTTCTAGGCAACAGAATCATTTTGACTACTGGCAGTTTTTTCTGTTTTTGTAGGTCGGTAAACACAGTACAAAGCAGGCATGGAAGGAGGGATGGTCCTTATGAAATTGTAAAGGAGAAAAGTATGGACTTGAACAACTGTCTGCAGGAATCACTTCTTTGCTACTCATAGGGTCACACATAGAATCATAAAATGTGAATCTATCACATTAGGCCCTTAGCTACTCAAGGGCAGAAATCTGTATACATTTGTCAAAAAGCGATACATGTTTCCAGGAACTTCTATCTGATTGTTCATTTATTTATTGTGGTCTTCAAAACTTTAAAGATGTGTCTGAGGATGATTCATTATTTCCAAGTTCCAAAAAAACAAAACAACAACAAAAACAAAAACCCTAAGTTGGGTCAAAGAAAGAAGACAGCTAATAAAAGAACTATGGTTAATGTGTACATGCTTAATTACACAGTTTCTAGAAACTGTCATGCAAAATCAGAGCTCCATTTAAAAATAAATATTAGTAATCACATTGATGACTGTCATTAGAGAAACAAAACTAAGACTAAGAAGTGACAAGACAGATGTTTCCCTTGGACTCACAATTTCAACTCAGTTGACAGGGATGTTAAACTCTCCATTTGTTAAAAAGATGTAAAATTTGGTATGTGTATGTCTATGTGTGGATCTGTGTATGTGCATGTGTCTGTATACGTGCACTTGTGTATGTATATCTATGTGTATATTTGTAAATGTGTGTGTTTGTGTGTCTGTATTGTGTATTTATGTATGTGTATCTGTGTATGTGTGAGTGAGTGTGTGTGTGTGTGTGTGTGTGTGTGTGTGTGTGTGTGTGTGTGCTGAGAAATCAGACCCAGTATCTTGTACATTTTAGGCAAGATTCTATTCCTGAGCTACATCCCCTCTCTTTAATTCTTTAGTAAGTTAGCATCTCCAATTTCAGGACACATGCACACTATGATATACACACTATGTACACAGTGATAAAAACTAAAGGATTACTCAATTTGGGGAAATTATGGAAAGTAGGAATGGGTGTGTAGGCTAGGGAGCCCTGTCTCCAAGATGATGAAAAAATGTACAGGCAGGGCTTGGCTTGCAGCAGAAAGTCTGACAAGGACAAAAAAAAGACTTACTCTTCTTTTGGCATCAGTAACAGAAGTATCCAAATTAAATGTAGCAGATATCCCTGAGTCCCATGTTTCAGTTCCCCACCTAAAGATAGATTCAACCTTGTGCTTGTTGTTAAGGAAACTGTTAATTCCAGTGTTTCTAACTCCTAGCTTTCTAATATTCCACTCAGAGAGATATACCTGTTCAAAGGTAGAAACAACACTTCAGTTTCCATGTGTACACTATCAAGAGTGTGATCTTTTGCAAAGATCCTCACATAAAGTCACATGATGTAGGACAAGGACTCTGCTGCAGTAGATCAGAGCCCTTCTGACTGAGGCCCCACCCCAGTAGCCACTGGGTTCCCTCCTCCCACAGGCTATCGAGCACATGTCCCTGCTACCCACTGCACTGAGCATGAAGCCACTGGCCACTGCATGTGTGTGCACATGTGCCGTCATGCCCTTCCTGATGAACACCCTAGGGAAGTCACCCAGCGGTTCCTCAGTCCCAGAGCTAATGGTTGGTTTTGGATTTGTGTTAACTGTTGATACTTATTTACTATATAAATATAATCTGTTATTTGTTAAAAAAAAAAAAAAAAGTCACACAATACTTGCTGGATGTGAAATCTGATGCATGCAGTGAGAGTGTCAGTAAGTTCTAATCCCATCACTTTCCACCTCTCCATAAGGAAGCACTGAACTAACAAAATGGTGCAGGTTTCCAGCTGTGGAGTCAGAAAACTAGATTCTAGCCCTGGTCCCTCTGTTTGCTAGCTAGATAATCTTGGACTCATTAGCCACCCTTAGCCTTAGTTCCCTAATATATATAACAGGAAATAAAAGCACCCTTGTTAGAACAGCTTCCAAAGAGAAAGGCACAGGATAATATGTAAGAATTATGATTGAAAACTGGATAGAGTGCTTACAGTGATGCCAGGCCCCGTATCAGCGGCAGACCACACCACACCACTTGCCTATAGTCCTGTGTCCTTAATAAATTTCAACGTTTTGTGTAACATTACTGTGAGTGCCATGCTCCTCTTTCTTCTGACCCTCTCACCATCATCTCATTAGATATCTACAACCCCTATAAAAGTGCTACTTTCCCTTGGTGTTGCCACATTTTACTACCTATAACTGTTGTGCTACAGCAATTCACACTATGAGGATCAGCTTCCTAGGGTGGCCATGACAAAATACCACAGGCCTGATTGCTTAGCAGAAATTTGTTTGCTCACAGTTGTGGGGACTAGGGGGTCTGATATCAGGACTGCCTTCTCAAGGTGTCCTCATATGCTTGATTAGTCAAACCCCTCTTGAGAAACAAAGCAAATGAGTATATTTGCAGGAAGACAAAGAACCTGCTTATGTGACTGTGGAAGCTTGGCAAATCTAAAAACCTCATAGAAAGGGCCAGAGGCTTGAAACTGGAGAAAGAGTTGCAAGCCTCTGAAATCTCCTGTTCAGAGGAGATTGGGGTTTCAGTTATAGACAGGAAGTTGTCACTTAAGTCAGTCACAGATTAGACCTGCAGCTCCAGTGGGCAGTTAACAGGAAGTTGCTATTTGCGACTGCTATAGAACCAGGAAGTTGCCTCCTGAGTCATCAGAAGAATCAGGAAGAGCCTGTCTCTCAGATGAAATCCAAATCAGTTAGCTGGAAGAATTCCATCTGGTTTGGAGGAAGTCAGACTTTAGCCTTCAACTAACTACATAAGACCTACCTGCATTATGGAAGACAATCAGCCTTACACAAAAGCTAAAATACCCTCACAGAAATGCCCTCCCACCAGCATTGATAGTATATGATAAACAGAAAATGACCCTGAGAGCAAGCCATTATACAGGTCTGTCCTCTGTGCACCTGTCTCCCTGGTCACCAGCCAGATTGCATCAGGGCCCACACAACCAGGCTCCTTTTAAGTCAATTGTCTTTTTGAAGTTCTTTCTTTCAAATACAGTCATAGTCTGATGTAATTGGGTAAAAGCTTCAACATGTGGACTTTAGAAAGACACATTGTACTTCATAACGTTATGATTTCTACTACCATTCTCTTACTAAGTTTCCCGATCACTGTTACTGTGACCACCAGTCTTCTTGTACTAACAAACTCTGAAATCCCTGCTTGCCCCTGGTTCTATAATAGATTGTTTATAGATGGCACCACAAAGCCCTGAGTTCAGAACAAATCTGCACTCAAGTTCACCAAGTAGGAGTCCATGGAACACAGCACAGGCAGTGACCCGAGAGAACTTCAGAAGATAGAAATGTTGGTCAAAGAGAAAACGCCAAATAAAGAAGATGAGTTAGGTGGATGGAAAACTCAACACCCCACCCCAAAGGGGTTTTGGCCTGTCCCTGGTTACCAGCTGGAGACTCATCCTGCTTAGGGGGCTTGGACACTGTGCTCTGATGTCTGCAGGTGTTTTGGTTAGATGTCCTGGTATTTACCCACTTGATCAGCTGCTTGGGTTTCTCAACAATAGGAATGTGAGGAATGTTTACTTCTTGTGCCTTTTCCAAGCACTTCTTTTGTACTTTTATTTAATAACTTTATGGTAATGAGTAGAGAAGAAGTGTAAAAGTCTTGCTAGTGACTGAGTAAATGGTCAATCAGAATGGAGCATGTCCATATACATTCTGCTTAACAGTTGGTCATGGGAAAGCATATTGGATTGTCTCAGTTATATTTGAGTCCACATCCATTAAATTGTACAAAGACAATAAGATCCACAAAGAGAAAATCTGAGTCATTCTTAAATTTCTGCTTTCTATTATGCTTCACTTAGTGGTTTTATTAAAGTATATTTTATACTATATATTAGATTAAATAATATATATATTATATTAAAATATAATTGCATCCCCCTTCCTTTTCCTCCCTCCAATCCCTACCTTGTACCCTCTTGCTTTCTCTCAAATTCATGGCCTCCTTTATTTCCTTAATTGTTGTGAGACATATAGATGATTGATGATAGATAGATAGATAGATTATATAGATATATATAAATATATGTGTGTGTATCTGTGTATCCAATGTATATACCTAAATATATGTGATATATTTATATGTTTGAGTATATACATAAATATCATACATATTTGATGTATGCATACCTAAATATGACATACCATAATGACATACATGTACACCTAAGTACATAAATACATCCTGAATAGTCTGTATAATGATACTTGTATGTATATTATTTCAGGGTAACCAATAATTTGGGAGCTCTTCTCTGGGAAAGACTGTCTCTCCTCCTCTCAACAATCTTTAATTTCCTGTAGGTTTTTTATGGGATTGAGACTTCATGAGATTTCCCCCTTTCATGATAGCATGGCTTGATAGTCTTTATTGAGATCATGTTTAGGCAGCCATGTGTATCTTTCCTAACATTTCTAGGAGGCACAGTCTCACAACAAACTTCTTGTCCCTTACAATCTTTTTATTCCCTCTTTTGCAGTGATTCATGACACCATATTTCCCAATAAATATTCACTGAGTTTAGTGGAGAAAAGGTTCTCCAAGCTCTGATGTTCTATCATTCAAGACCACATGTTAGCCATGCTGTGATTGGAATCAACTGAAATTTGAGTCTATAACTCAACAAGCCATTTGTGTCCACCTAGTAGTCAGATATCTTGGCCAAGATGTATGTAAAGCACTATAGATCCTTTCTCATCCATTAAGTCAGACTGTATGCACATGAATATCTATAATTTAAGGCAACCTTTATAATTAATAGAGATAAAATAATGTACTGTTTAAGATGTAGAACATGGTAGGGACAAACAAGGAACTGAAACCACCACCATACTGTAGTTTCAAACTGAGTAATGCCCTAAATTATGCTGTCACCATTCTTAAAGGCAGATGGGCTCTGGAGACACAGAATGAGCCACCAAGTGCTATAATGGATACAGAGTGAAGCACTATAAGGATACTGACCCTTCTTGTTCCTAGGAATATGACTGTGTTGGCCCCAGGCAATGGTGAAGCATGCCTTTAATCCCAGCACTTGGGAGGCAGAGGGATGGGATCTCTGTGAATTTGAGGCCAGCTTGGTCTACAGAGTGAGTTCCAGACAGGCTCCATAGCTATTGAGAAACCCTGTCTTGAAAAACCAAAACAAAAAACAATAAACAAAACAATAACAACAACAACAACAACAAAACTCTGTTGCCCGAAACTCCCAACATTTAGCTATGAGCAATTCTATAGCAAGCACCTGTGTCTGTGTTTCATCAAAGTCTGTGAAACAACACATACCTAAAATTTTTTAATGTCAGGTAAAATTAAATTAGGTGGAAATATTTACATAATTTCCCCAAGGCAACCTGTCTTAGTTACTTTTTCATTGCTGTGATAAACCACCATGACCAAGGCAACTTACAGAAGAAAGGGTTTGTTTCAGGCTTAAGGCAGATAATAGTCCATGATGGCTAAGTTGAGTGGCAGGTGGCAGGCAGCTGAAGCAGCAGCTGAAGCAGCAGCTGTGAGCTCACATCTTGAAGCATAAACAGGAGGCAGAGATAGCTAACTGGAAATGGTGTGAGTCTTTTGAAACCTCAAAGCTGGCACCCGGTGACATAGTTCCTCCATCAAGGCCATACCTCCTAACCCTCCCCAGACAGCTACTAAGTGCCTCAAATGCCTGAGACTTATAGGGGACATCTCATTGAAACCAAGCCATCATCATTCTGTACATACAAGGTCCATTCATCTCTCTGTGTGTCTCAGACTAATAAGAAAAGAGGCGGAGAAAAGTATAAATAATAAAATTGGGAACAGCAACTTAGAAAGTGCTGGAAGACACAAGGAGGAAAGATAACAAAAGTGACCCAGCTAGGCTTGGTGGGGAGAAGTTTAGGGTGGTGGTGAATGGGTACGCAGCAGATTGATGGTCATTTTTGAATAGTTAGATATAAAAGACTTTGGGAAAGAGGCAAAATGATATGATAGAAATAGTTTGGTCCAATGATGCACCATGGAGATATATGTGAAACACAAATTTCTGTTGTGGAATATCATTTTAAGGTGTATTACATTTGTTTACGCTGTGGAACACTGTTTCAATGCTGTAAAGATGTGTTGCATTCTTTTATGTTGCATTTGTTTAACTCTGGGAAGCTATGGCTCTTTGTTCTCTAAAATACCTGATGGTCCAATTAAGAGCTAAACAGCCAATAGCAAGGCAGGGGAAAGGATGGGTGGGGCTGGCAGGCAGAGAGAATAAATGGGAGGAGAAATCTGAAAAGAGAGGAAGGAATGAGAGTGCAAAGAGAAGAGGATATTGGGGGCCAGTCACCCAGCTACACAGTCAGCGACAGAGTAAGAGTGAAAGTAAGATTACAGAAGAAAAAAGCCGAGAGGCAAAAGATAGTTGGGATAATTTAAGATAGGTAAAAAACAACAACAACCACAAAAAAGCTGGCAAGAAACAATCCAAGCTAAGGCTGGGCATTTACAAGAAAGACTATAACTCCACATACGGTTTATTTGGGAGCTGAACCCTCAAAAGATCCCAACAGATTAAATAGTAAATAAAACAACAACAAATTTCCTTTTGAGTTAAGATGAAAAGACATCTTTTCAGTGATATGGTGCTCTGTTGTTCCCAATTTATTAGTGTAGAAATGGAGTGTATTTTGGTTGAAGTGAAAGGCAATGCCTTTACACCTAAAATGTCCTAATTATGCAATTAAATTTAACCCAGAAAACTATTTTCTTAACCCACTAATACAATTTTAAGACAGTGGATATGAAAATGAAGCATTTTAGGGTTTTTAATTAGGACATGAGGTTTTGTTGTTGTCTATCTACCTATTATTTTTTTCCCCGAGAAGCAAGCCACTTGAAGTATGTAGGTCAGAAATTTAAATCTTCCTGCACCAGATGATTCATAAACAGAAGCTTCATTTCTTTACAATCTATAGTGCACATAAGCCACTTAATGTTGGTGTTTTATGATACCACATGTTTTACTTAGAAAAAAAAGATGTGCATGTGTATATTCATACCATAGAAGTGACTTAATCTGTCACATTTATCACATTAATTTAAGTCTGTAATAACCACAGTGCCACCAGAAAAAAAGGCTTGCAGTTTGTTTCTTGTTAATATTGGACATCAAGTGTTTCTGCAGTCTCAAAGCTATAGCCCCAATAATTTTAATCCACAAAGTACAAACACAACTATTGATTGCTCCTGGCCCCAGGAAAAACAATTCATGCCTTCAGTTCTATTACCAAGTACAAAATTAAAATCAAACAGAGTAAAATATTAACATTGTAATGATCAAAGGTACTGAATACCTCAGACAAAAGTTTCTCAAAGCAAGCGATTAAGTAAAAGAGTCACACAATCTGAAAAGAAGCCAGAGCTCTTGCCATCCATAGGATCCATGTGAGAACAGGGTTATAAATCAGAAAGATGTGTTCTGTAAGCCGATTACCTGCGTACCTGGTAGCTTATTGTTATTAGCAACCAGGAAGATGACAACTAGGCAGCTATGTCTCACTCAGAAAATAAACATCTTTCAGATCTATAGGCACAAAAATAACTTATGGCTGTACATAAATGATAAATATACACTTGGAGCTGGGTGTGGGTTCTTTTAAAAGAAAAGAGGCATCCTTTAGCTGAGCAAAAGCTAAAGGGCGTCCTAAAAATGTTGTTCCCTGTTCACGGGGTGTTCTGAAGGAAGACCAGCTGTCTTCTTTTGAGAAGGCCAAGGGAAGGAAATGAAACCATGCTGTTGTCTCTACCTTAGTCCCCAACATCCCAAGGCCAATTTAGTCCCCCAACCATACACCAAGGAAAGAGAAGACAGAGATGGCATCATCACTTAATACTTACCCTTCCCAAGCCAGTGTAGGAATGTAATTGCTGCTGTAATCATATTGGAAAGTTGAGACCATAAAGATAGATTGCTCTTAAAAGAGTAATATCATGTCAAAGTGAGCTTCTTATGAAAGGATAATGCAGGGCCCCCTTTCTTTCTTCCTTCCTTCCTTCCTTCCTTTTCTACCCCCCCTCTCTCTCATGCAAGGTCTACCAGTATGATGTTATGATGAAGCAACAAGGCTCTTATAACACTGGCAGGCACTAATATCCCTCAATGCTGCACTTCTCACCCTCTAGCACTGTGAGACAATAAATTGGTGTTTATGAATTACCCAGTCTTCAGCATGCTGTTACAGCAGCACAAAACGAACAAATAGAATGAGGAGAAAGAATGAGTAAAGAAGCAACCTAGAGAGAAGGTAGCTTAGTAATGGACAGGTTAGTTATGTGACCCATACTCTGGTTTCAAAGCAGAAAATGCACACTGAAGAAAACAACAGCAACAAAGATTTCCCTGAAGATCAGAATCTCCCAGCTGCTCTGTTCTCGTGAAGTAGCTGTTGCAACCTTTAGGGCAGGTGTTCTCTCTGGAATCTTCATCTCTCCTCACCCCTGACTGATCCACTTCACTCCAGCATTCTGTTCTCAGCACTCACCAAGGCAGCTCACAACCTCCTGTGACTCCAGTTTAAGGGGTTCCAACTCTCCTTCTGGCCATTGTGGACATCTGCATGCATGTGGTAAACATGAACTCATATAGGCACATAAAATTTTTTTTTTAAAATTGCCTTGGTCATGGTATTTTATCACAGCAGCAAAAAAGTAGCTAACACGGTATAACCCCAATCTCTATGGTTCTAAACAATGTGAAAAGAACTCCTAATAGAATATTCAACACGTGTGTAAGACACAATAAAAAAAATCACCTAGCCTATGAAGAACACAAAATACAACATACATGGGAAAATGATCACCAAATACCGAGATGAGATAGATAATGAAATTATCTGACAAGGTTTCTAAACTTTGCTCAAACACTAGTTTTAATTACTGTAATCTTTGAAAATAATCTTTGTAAATAATTTCAGGGAAAGCCACCTGGGCTTTCCCTGGTAGCAAGATGACAGAAGGAATTCCTTGTTGATTAATATGCCAGCCTTTACACAGTCTTTTATCACAAGCTGAGAAGAGTGGACACAACTGTTTGGAGGGGCTTACTTCTTGCTCTACAGACAAATAACTATTGCTGCAGCAAGATACTAGAGAAAACTGGAGAGGAGGGCTTTGCTTTGCTCACAATTTTGGAAGTTTTGATTCATGGATGGTTGACTGAGTTGCTTCAGGACCTGTGGCAAGGCAGCACACCATATTTAGGAGCACATGGCAGAGAAATCTAACCTTCCAATGGGTGGCTGAACCACAGTGACTGGTGTCTCACAATCCGTTCTACAGCATTCCCTCAATGGCCTAAGAACACCTCCCCACCGTTACACATCTATCTAATTCCCTCAATGGCCTAACAAACCCCCCTCCCCCACCCAGCTGTACATCCATCTCTTATAGCTGTGTACCATCTTCCAATATGGCCAAGCTGGGGACCCAGCCTTTCATGCTTGAGACTTTGGAGGCCATTCCAGATCCAGATATAGTAAACCAAAACAATAGGTCTGTACACTGCAAACTGTGAAAGAGCAGTAGCAAGATGACAGAAGGAATTCCTTGTTGATTAATATGCTTCCAAACCAGATTGCATTAAAAAAAAAAAGATGCATTTTGCTCCAAACACAAAGAAAAGGACTGCAAAGAAATTGTTGTTGAGCCAGCAAGATGGCTCAGTGGGTAAAAGTACTGCTGCCAAGCCTGCCAACCTGACCGCAGTCCCGGGGACCCAAGGGGTAGCAAGGATAAATTAACTTCCATTTCTGTCTTCTGACCTCCACATATATGCCAATGGCACATGTGCACCCACACCTATACACACATACACATAATGTAAGCAAAAATATATTTTTTTAACAGCAAAAGAGAAAAGCCACACATAGAAAAAAATTCATTGTGACGTCTCCACAAAGAAATGCCCTCAAGGGACTCTATGACAACTGAGCCTCCTGAGCAGCTGAATGACACAAAACCAGATCTTAGAGACCAGGGGTGCTTAGAGAAAGAGGTGCTGACATAGGTCCAGTCTCCACCCATCACCTGTCAATCTTCTCCATCTCATTCATGCCTAAAGCCTGCACAGGAGAAAATACTTTAAAATATATTTCTTTGGTTAGGAATAACAAATGATTTCTTTCTGCCTGATTCCTATGAGATGCATCTAAGGCAGACAGGACAGCCCACCTGGGGGCATCTGGGATTGTATTACCTCCCCAGGTTTGCCTGAGCAATAAGTATAGTATGTCTGAGTTGGCCTTAGTAGAACGAGGCTGATGCTCGCCTTGAATAACTAAGGACTGAGAAGGAGCTGCTAGTTAGCTAGTTAACGTGCAGCGTTTACTAAATAGAGACAAAATAAACTTCCCTTGTGGAATAAAGCAGCCCTTGATTTTTTTTTTTCTTTGTCACTTGAGTCTACAGCTAGAATTTCTCAGGGTAGCCATCTGCCAGCTCAGAGAGCCAACAGCTCCTAGCCAAATAGCAATAATCCTATCCTTTTACACACACACCCTCCTCCTTTGCATTTAACCCTAGGAAAGGTGAGCAGGAAGGGAGCAGGTGGAAGAAGAGACCCACTGGCCTCCTTTCCCTCTGAAGGCTTCAAACTGAAATAGGACCAGGCCAGAAGAAAGTTGGTGGCAGATACTATTTGGCATTTTATCCTGGCAAAGCACGGGATACTGTCAAGACCCAATTGACACTGCCTGCGACTTTTTATTTTACCAGAAAAACAAAACAAAACAAAAACAAAAACAAGTCATGTACTATCTCAGATGCTTCCCTACCAAGGGTTGAGGGGATGACATCCCAGAATAAAAAGATGGGTAGGAACCATGAACAAAGCCACACCTGGCCAAGTGCACACACTGAGCCCCAAATGTATGCCACAGACACACACACAGAAGCACTAGCAGTGCGGAATAGTGCTATTTTCTCTATCTGGAAAGCTTGTAGTAGCCAGCAACCGGACTTGGTGCAGACACTGAGGTCGGCAACTCATTGAAGAGTCTGGAGAACAATTTTAGGGGAGTGTTTGAACCTCCTTGGTGTTACCAGTCCTTCTGCCCCCTTGAATTTTTAGGGATTTCTTCGCACATTGGAAGCATGAGCAGCCACCCTGTGTGATGCCTCACGCCTCAGTGCATAAGTTTCTGTAAGCTGACAATCACGTGGAGTCCTTAGAAACACCAACTGGCCTCTTTTGGCATTGAAATTGAGTAATTGTGCTATGCACCTGTGCCTCTGATAGTCTAATAAAATCCAACACCATCCCCATTTTCCCTGTACTTCCTCTCACCGCGTTACACAATTTAAATTTTGTATAAGGAAAATTTAAAAGGCTCTTTGAAGCAGGAATTATGCTTAAGATTTTGCCATGTGATTGGTACTAGGAAATTCATCATCTTCATATTAAGTCAATACTATGAGTAATGATGGCTGAAGAGATAGTCTGTCAGAGAAATCAGGTTTCCTGAAAAAGTATAACCCAGGGGAGTCTTGTTTATAGTTGTACATAGAAAGCAAGTATTATTTAAAACAAAATAAAAACAAAACTGGGGATCACAACAGTAAAATATGAAAAGGCAATTTCCTCATTTACTCCAAAGACATCTTAAATCTGCAACTTGAATTCCTTTCCCTCCATCTCCTAAATTTTCTTTATCATTGTGTGGAAAAGGACAAGGCATCTTTCTCAGCTTTCACTGAAATTTAGATACTTAATCCACAGACAGTCTCTGCTGCCTCCTCTCCCCAGTTGGCTGTCAGTGACAGAGATGTTTCAACAGCCATCACTTCAGTACTAGGATGGTTGCAGCTGGTCAAATTCCCTCTGTTTTCTGAGTGTTTAATGTCTATTCTGTATTGTGCATTTTCCTAAGATCTTCTTAGCCCTAAGTCAATTATACCAAAAGACAGCAGATTGTCTGAGCTTCAGGGGGGATTTTGCCCAGTTTGTTCTTTGGTTATTATTATCAGAGTAGGACTGGATCATCTGCTGAAGAATGTATCTTGAAAACAGGTAAGATTTATGGTGAAGTTTCAAAATTTGTGAAGCCTAGTATTTAATATTTACAAAATGTGGTGTTTTATTTTTTTAGGAAATATAAATGTATAAGTTGGTTATGCATTTAAGCAAAGTACCAACAGATTGGGGCTTAGAAACACATAAGCATTTATGAATACAGTTCATAGCTACTCATGAGATATGTTTGAGAGAATCAGGAAGCATAGGCCAAGCTCTCACAAATCACACAGCCGAGCTAGCTAATGAAGGGGACCTGAATCTATCATAGTTCATGGACTAGTGGTCTCTCTGGAGGAAGGGAATGAAAGGCACTGGCAAAATAGAGGTGTTAGCTTCTCCATTTGTTTCACTAGACATAATTCTATATGACTGTATTCTGCACTTCAGTCATGATTATAAATACATTGTTTATTTCAGTTAGACTTTCCAGTAACCCTCTGATGTTGTTTTACATACACACATACTGCTGTCAGCCCTATGTCAATACTACATTCCAATAAGCAGACTGGGGCCCACAGAAATCAGTGATTTCAGCAACAATGAAACACTATGCATGACATTTGCACATGAGCAAGTGAGGTCCCCTAAATCCTTGGCCAATATACCTTTCATTGGAGGAAGGAGTAATTCATCAATACTAAAGGAGAAAAGAAGAATCAACTAACTATGGAATAATGGACTACTGAACAATCATTTCTACAAACTATGTTTGGTACTGCCCCTGGATCTGCAAAGACTAGAATCTAGGAATTAGGGAACTACTCTGAAGTGATAAAATGTGCATTATAAAGCCAGACTAAAACATAAGCCCAAACTGGAATCCAAATGAGCAATACAGATTAAAACTGCTAAGAGTACAGAGGTCGCTCTTGCAGTGCTTTGTATGGTGGAATGGCAGGAAAGTGGGATGTGGGGGGTAGGGGGAAATGACACACAGATAAAGAACATGGGCAAAAGCCTGGGGTGTGTAAATGGTGATGACTACACATTGGCTCTAGACAGATGGCATAACCCACACCTCTGCAAACATAATTACACTAGAGCTTCCCACCACCCCCATGGCAGAAGAGCAATAGATGGAAACTTCCCACCACCCTCCAAGCAGGACAGCAATAAATGTTGTATCCCATAACCCCCATGGCAGGACATCAGAGGATGGAAACTTCCCACCACCCCTATGGAGATGTTTATCAACATCACCATCTCTACCACAACAGCCATCTTGGAAAAGGGAGCCCCAACTGAGGAATTGCCTGCATCATATTGCCTGAGGTCATTTTATTGATTAATAACTGATGTGGGGTGCGAGGACACAGAACACTGTGGATGATGCCACCACTGCACAGGTGGGCCCGGGTGCTATAAGAAAGCAGGATGGATGAGCTACAATGAATGAGGAAGACAGTGAACAGATTTCTGCCAGGGTATCTGCTTCAGTTCCTGCTTTGGCTTCCTGTACCAAATACTGACATGGACACTTCTTATTAATTGTGAAAGCTCAGTCTTTAGCTTAGTCTTATCTCAATTAGTTCTTATAACTTAAATTACCTCATTTATATTAACCTACGTTCTGCCCTATGGTGTTACCTCTCTTCCTCCTTGCATTTCCTGTTTCCTCTCTATATCTGGCTGACAATTGATGGGAGATGTAATTCTGTAAATATGTTTCTTTCATTGGTTAATGAATAAAGTGTTGTTGGCTAATAGAAAGGCAAGATAGGCTGGACTAGGAGACAAGGATGATTCTGGGAGATGTAGTAGAAAAGGATCAAGATGTAGAGACTTGACAGAAGGTTCCAGACCCTCTCTCTGGTAAGATAAGACCACATGGTAACACTTAGATTGATAGAAATAGGTTAATATTTAAGACAGAGCTAGCCAATAAGAAACGTTAGTAACAGGCCAACAGCTTTATATATAATACAACATCTTTGTGTTTTATTTGGGGCTGACAAAGCTGTGGGACCAGGCTGGTGGGGAAAGTGATCGTAACAGACAACTCTGCCTTTCTTTTTCCCAGAGTCCTCTCTGTCCCCAGAAGTCCCGCCTAACCTCTTCCTCCTTAGTTATTGGCCATTCGCCTCTTTATTCAACCAATCACAGCAATACATCTTCACACAGCATACAAATATCCCACAGCAGCTTTCCTTGATGATAGACTATAAACTGTGAGCCAAATAAACAATGCCTTTCCTTCTCATGTTGCTTCTAGTCATGGTATTTATCACAGTGGCAAAAAAAGCAAATTAGGACACACAGTATAAGATTCAAGACTTTTAATTGTGATTTTACCTCTCTTTCCTTTCTGGATGAGTAACTATTGCCAAAGAAAGATGAGAGAGAAAGGGCTGAAGGGAGAGTTAGATAGAGAGAAATGAGAAATAATATCAGTTTACTCATTCAATAGATATTTATCTTTATTGAATCATAGCAATCTATCATTGATGTTATATGTTGTTTTGAAACAGGATCTCATCAAGTATCGCAGGCCAGATTTTGCAACTCACAGTCTCCCTGCTTGAGCCTCCAATGTGCTGGGATTACAGGAATTTGACAACATATTCATTGCTGTTCAGTTTCTTATAGGTAGTATATGCTTTAACTCAAAGGATTCTAATGCAGTCATGTAAATCATTACATATCACCATTATGTTTTATCTGAAAAATATTTTACACAGTAATCCTCATTCAATGAGTTTCAGAGGAGAGGGAATAGAAGGGACACAAAAAAACGAGGACATGGAAAAGCCTGCAGGCCATAACAAGCAGCTGCAGCTGTTCTACTGCTTAAACTGAAAAGTCCTCAAATTCACCAGGACATCAGATTGCCCTTGGGCTCACCACATCTGCACAATACAAAATGCCATAATGACACAGCTGCTCCAGGCAAGATCCCTTTCTAGAGGGGAAAATCAAATAGGGGAGCTCCTTGACCATCAAGCTTAGGAACCCTGACTCTATCTGCTGATTATTGGGTAATCTACATTATTCTAGGTTTCTTAATACACTCACAGAGGGTATTTCTTCATTGGATCTTGGGTTTCAGATTATCCATTCCCAAACAGGTTAGTAAGGAAACTTCTAAGAAGGGTGTAGGAAATGATATGATCCTAAAATCCAATGAACTCCCAGACCTAGAATTCAACAGAGCTTGGCAGAGTAGTGGATTCATCTCAGTTGCAGAGTAGATTGTACAAAGCCCTAGGTCCATCTCCAACATCAGAGAGACACACAGAGGGGTTGGAGGAGGGAGAAAGGGATGGGGTAAGGGTTGAAGGTGTGTTTATTTCTATACCTGGTACCTCAAAGCTCCTTCTCCATGAAATTTGTTTCTCCAAGTCCAGAAAGGAACACAGTACCAAGGTAGGTGTGTGTGTGTGTGTGTGTGTGTGTGTGTGTGTGTGTGTGTGTGTGTTGGGGGCAAATCTGTGAATCTCTATGTGTATATGTGTCTGTATGTCTCAGTGTGTATGTGTCTCTGTGTGTGCACTAATGGATCACTTAGAGTATTCCCAAGATAAACAATTGTAGCCCTCTCTTTCCAAGTCTTATCTTGTGTCTTAGCATCTAATCAGCCCTACGCCAAGCAGGCCCATTAACTCTTTCATGTCTCTGGAGTATCATTCATGCCATTTAATGCTTTTCTGGTATGGCACTTTCTAAGCATAATTCATGTTTAGTACACTTGTGACACATGAGACCACTCCCTGGAGGCATGGACCCTCCGCTAACCTGGATCCCTCTCTAAATTTCTAGCTTAGGACAGGGGACAGACTGAGATAATAGAGTCCAGGATCTCCATTAACTACTCAGAACTTGAGTGACATGAGCAGATCTGTAAGGTTTGGCTCATAGTCATAAAGCAAGCTAGTCTAGAGACAGAACTGTTCTTAAGTCTCCAAATGTTTTATCTGGAGTTCTGCCTATGGCTTCCTTAAAAAAAAAAACAAAACCAAAAAAAAAAAACCAAAAAACAAAAAAAACTAATAGCCTGGTGGTGGTGGCACACTCCTTTAATCCCAGCACTGGGGAGGCAAAGGCTTATGGATCTCTATGAGCTCAATGCTCTAATGATCTACAGAGAAAGTTTAAAGACAGCCAGGAACACATGGAGAAACCCGGACTTGCAAAACAAAACAAAAGGAGAGAAAAAAACCTCATAGGATTTCATAGCGAATGGGAAGACAGAAGTTCTTCGGGCAGAGGCACTGAGCACACAGACCTTTGTGGATCTACAATTCTATGGCTGCACCCCTCCCATGTCACTGAATATATAAGCGGTGATCTGTTCTACTGTAATTCCTGCTTGGGTGAAACAGAATTCTATGCAGAATCTGTAAAACTCTCACTTCCTGTCTTCCTTCCTGAACAATGAGAGCTACAGTCACCCCTGACCACACCCAAACCAACTTTTCCCTATTTACCTCAGATCCCTCCAGGGTTTGCAGCTTCCCATGCTTTATTTCCATCTTTCTGTAGCATGAAAAATAAAAGACCCTGAGCCCGATATTGAGGTTCAAGCTTAAGGTGAAGATTAGAGAAACAAATCAGCCAACTGCTAGCTAGTACCTCTACCTCAGCTCAGACCAAAGAGGCCATTCTCAAACTGCTCCCAACTTCATTGCTCCTCAGATTTATTCAGACCTCTATGCTCTCTTCAACCTGGCTAGAGAGTCCTGACACTGACTGCCTTCCTGTCTTCAGTGTGACCAGAGAATGGATGCCAGCTCTGAGACCCTCCCTGTTTCTGTTTTAAATACCTCTGGAGTCTGGGATTAAAGGTGTGTGATCCCAAGTGCTGATACCATCTTTGTGTGAACTGTTTCTCTTTAGGACTAGATTTATTTCTTGTAGCTCAGTGTGGCCTTGAACTAACAGATATCCATCTACCTCTACATCCCAAGCGGTGGAATTAAAAGTGTATACCACCACAGCCTGGCTTCTATAGCTTGTAGCTGACTTTGCTTTCTGAATCATCAGGCAGGCTTTAATACATCATGAATAATATAACACCACACAAGACTTCTTGAGAAATGGTAGAAGATAGAGTCAGTTCATGGTCTCCAGTTGTCTCAACAGAAAGCATGGCCTAAGCATGGTAGATGCTAGGATGCCACCTAGCTTATTTGCATCCTGACACCTAAATTGGATTCTTCATGAGACCACAGTATCCAGTTTAAGTCACTGTGGTTGGAGAAGTGGATTGATAATAATAAACGTAGGGAAATTTCCTGTGACCTCCTCATACGAAGGTTTAAAATAATAAACAGTGGAGCCGGAAGTGAACTTGGACATCAAAAGATCCAAAATCCATCATAAGGAAATAAGGCAGATGAGGAGGGCCACCCATCAAAGACCACAGGACTCAACAGGTAGCAAAATTGGTGGGGAAGCCTAGTGATGTCATAAGGAGCAGAAAGGAAGCTACAGTGGCTTCGCAGAATGAGACATTATTTAACGAGCACATGAGTTGAACATGTCAGTGGCAGCAGAGATAAATCCCACCAAGAGCTAAATAAACACTGTGATCCCTCAAAGCACATCTAGTCAACCTGTCCCAAGTCGATCCAAATGCCTACCATCTCTCTTCTCTGGACCTTCATCTTCCCTGACTTCACTCCTATTTATATAAACTCTTACCTCTCTATTTTCCTTCTCTTGGTTAAAAAGAAAAGGAAAAACCCAACTCCTAATGGGGCTTCTGTTTCCAGAATCAGGTCTCTGCTCTACTTTCAGAGTCTCCTTCATTCTGCCCTTCTATCTTTGGAGTCTTGCTCTGGAAGTGAAGGTCTGATGTTCACACAGCAAGCCTGCAGTGTGTCTAAGAGCTCTGGTACATGACCTCAGGGTTATTTCAGAGGATGGGGCTACTCCATCCCAGAAACCAGGAGGAGAGGATGAAGTGAACCATCATCACTGTCAAATGGGGTGTTAGGCAAGGAAACCACTTGGAACATGGTGGGTTGCTTCCACATTAGTACTCTGAATTAGAATCCACATCTCCCTGGACCCAGTATATTAGTGAGTGAGGATATCATCCTGGAACTAGAAAGCCTAGGTTTTAATCTATGACTAGTATTTTCTAGTAAATTATGCTTTAGACAAGATATAAATTAAAAGGAAACCAGATATAGAATTGATTATAGCAGCTGACATAGGTGTGAGAGACTGAGGTAATTCACATGAAGCATTTAGAAGGGACTTCAACAGATAAGTACTCAATTACTGCCATCACTTGACTATGTATGCCCGATATTTCTAATTTGCTTCTAATGAGTATAATACAAAAAAAAAAAAAAAAAAGGCACATAACTGACTCTGAAAGCTAAATACTAGAGGGTAATTCTGACTTTTTTGAGATTTTTGCTCTTAGAACCAAAATTCTATGTCGTGGGAAAGGCTGGAACCCACACAGAAACTCCATAGTGGTGGCTTAACCAGCAGCTTTAGAGAGCATTCCAACTGATAACCGGAATCAACTCCATCTGTCACTAAGTGAAATGTCAGATAATCCCTAACTTATCAACCAAAGCTATGCTTAAATTCCTAACCTCAGACTCTGTGAGCATTGTTGATGTTTGGTTTACAGCAACTCATTTAGGAGTAGTTTAAGCAATCATAGTCTTTATTGCTTGCATCAGGATGAGTTACTATTAGTGGGGATCTTTACAAAAACTCAGGAATCACCATTACTTCTTGATCTGGGCCTCTATACTACAGATCTTCTTAGCCAGACAATAGATTGCAATGGCTTAGGAACTTTTTAAAACAGTCATATCCTGACTCAGTACTCGTTCTTCATGTAATTGCATTAGACCTCCACGGGGAGAAGAGCACTGACTTACTAGTCCTCACATTCAGTTTCAATAGATGAAGACTTCCCTTCATTCATTGCAGGTTCAGAAGAGACCCCTTATACATGGGTCTTGGAAAGACTAAATGTGCAATTTAAAAGAATTAGAAGTGAGCCTTGTGTTTCTAGTATAAAAATCTTTCTCGGTAGAATCTAGGTTAGTAAAAGAAGATGCCAAATTGTGGTTTTCAAAAGAGAATCTCCAGGACATTAAACATGGTCATCTCAGATCCTCTCTTCAAAAGATAGAAGACTAGAAACAGGACAAGGATGTTCACTTTCATTCCTTTTCAACATTGACCTAAATGTTTCAGCAAAGGCAAATGCATAAGAAAATAAATAAAAGGCATTCATGTGGAAAGAAAAAAGCAATAGTATGTCTGTAAATGACATAATCTTGTGTGTGTGTGTGTGTGTGTGTGTCTGTGAGTGAGGTGTGTGTGTGGGGCGTGGATCTGGAGAATTTAATTGAATTTTGCTGTGTTCTGAAAACAAGAGACATTTCTCTCCATCTTCCTTCCCCACTCTCTAGGTCAGCAGTTCTCCGACCTCAGTTTGTAAGACAGAGTTGCCGGACATGAATTCTCTAGGCACATTCCTGGAGATACTCAAACATGAGCTGGAAACGTTAGCATAAGAAGCATCCCAAGCAGGTGTGATGCAGGCGAACTGGGTGTTAGACTGTGAAACTCAGAACTCAATCTTTCAGAAGTTGGTGTGTATGAAGAGAACCATCTACAGCCAACGATAACACCTGGATACAGGTCTTAGCTCTTCTTTCCGGCCAGCTCCTTGACTTTCTCAGTTTCCTCTGCTGTAGAATGAGGTGAATGATGGATCTTCACCAATGAATTTGATGTGAGCATTGAATTTATTAATGTGGGAAGCGTGTTTGTTGTCATACCTGCCTGTCCCTGAAAGCTAGACTTCACCTATATCGGTTACTACAGCAAAGTACATTTGTCCTTGTGCTTTCCCTTCCTTACCTTTGTCTGCCCACTCAGAAAATCTGGCATATAGACAGTTAGACATGAGCTAAAGGATGGGACCCTGCTCCCCCTCTGTTGGAGCCCCTTCTCAACCTCAAAGGTCCACTTCAAATCATCAAATCTCTGGTCTGATCCCCATTTTCTTTTGTTCTTTCTTATTTGGTTTATGTGATTGTGGAAACAGGTTTCCGTTTTCTGTTTCCAGTGTATTTCACCAAGAGCTCCTTTCCATACATAAACATAAGACTCCTGTTTCTAAAACATCATACATAACTCCCATAATGCATTGACTCCTCCCCCGTTCTGCAGTGCCATAGCAGTTTGATAGCAAACCTCAGACTGCTTTGCACCTGTGGAGGCAGCTCCCACTGCTCACATGAATAATTTACGAGATCAACACTTACTGAAATTGATGGAAAGGAGAATGAACAGAGAGCACCCCCCTGCATTCCTTCTCCAAGTCTCCTCACTAGAGATGTATGGTCAGCATCCCTAGATGGGCAAAGAGCTAGGCTGATGGATGCCAACTGGAACACGATAGACACCAGTGCTGCTGCACATGCTCCCTGACAGCGAGCTGGGGATAGTGTTTCCTTACAATGTGAGGTGACCTTTATACCAGATCCTGTGACCACTGACAACCAGGGACACCAGCTCTTGTAAGGAGGTACTGCAAGTCTCTATTGGCCAGAACTGTGGTTTCCTGAAGAAGCAAAACCTCTGACAGACAGAAAATGAGGTCAGAAAGGACTCAGAGTGAGCTGGTCATTCATGCTGGCACCTGAAGAAGGAAGGCTGGACGTACCCTCTTAAACACCCTCCCACCCCATTTTCCAGGATTTTTTCCTACTCTGTTCAAACTTATTTCTACTCAAATATTAATAAAGCCTCAGAAATGAACAGTGTGTTTAATGTGGCTTTAAACTTCCCTCTGGAATGTTCATCAGACACTGAGGTGAGCTCAGAACTGAGTGTAAGCCACTCTGTGGAGTTCTTTGAACCTCCTAAGTTACAGACTAGGTTTGGGCAACATTAAAGAAAAACTAAAACTCTGAAGTTGAAGTCAGCATTTCTCCTAGTCTGTAATACAATACTGTGTGCTCCTTGGGGGCAGAAGAAAGGAAATATTCTTGACCTTAAGTGACCAATTCTTGATCCCTTGTGAACATGAAAGGCTGGAGGCTGGTTTGGTGTGTGCTAAACTCCACCCCCTCATTCACATACCATATTTGGGGGAACTTAGAGGCACTTCCTATTTGAGGTCATGACCCAAGACCAGAATGGCTTCAGCAGGGTCAGAAAACAGTATCAGTTCCTGGGGTTGGCTCCCTTAAGCCCTGAGTCACCTACATCTGCCCTTCCCATTCCTGGAAACCTACAAAGCAAAGGTGGAAGGGCAGCAGGAAAGCTGAGAATTTAATTAAAGAGTCAAGCCCCACATCCCTTATTCCAGCTTACCCTCCCAAACGCTAATTTCTCCATGCCTGATGCCCCTACTCTCTCACAGGCCTTCCTCCTGGAGGCTGGAGGAGTGGATCAAAGACAGGATTCTACTTCTTTGAAGTGGTGGCATCCTTTACAGATCTGAAGTTAAGTTTTTCAGACTGTCAATAAGAGCCAGAGAGCTCAACTCTCTGAAACGAATCTGTCTCACAGCTCCGTAGCAATGGAAGTACAGGCACGGATAGCCACACCACGAAGAGGACTTTTCCCAGTGTTCCAGATTGCTCCCTTAATTGATTCAGACATTGCAATAACTGAAGGAACTGAAAACCAAACACTCACTGCTGAATGAAAACATGTCTTCCAGTTAGTCAACCAAGGCCAGGGCTATTGCTAGACAATCCCTTAGTTGGTTTTCTGTTGTTGTTGTTGTTGTTGTTGTTGTTAATTTTTCCCCACTAAAGTCAAGCAAAGTATCTGAGCCTGCTGACTGGCATGCACTTTTATGTATACATATCGCCTTGTGAAAGTAAACAAATGTCATCTGAGGGCATTTGTATTTGCAAACTCTGTTCTCAGTCTAAGGACAGAAAAGAAGGCAAGGGCTGTATTCTAAGTCCAAGGAGTAAATTTTATGTAAAATAAATGAAAACTTTAGTTGATGTGTATGACCTTATTGTGCCCAATTTGGCAGTCTCCATAAATCATAATAAAACCAACAGAGTTTCATTACTTATGAACATAATTAAAAATGAATAAACAAAACAAATAAAAGTTAAGGATGGATGATTTTAAGCCTCTCTCCAGGAAAATAGAAATCTTACAAGTTCCCTCCTGTGTGTTCATGAAATGCCTCCAGATGTCTTCATCATTCTCAGGACTTGAGAACCTGTTCCTGCCCTTCCCAGTATGACCGTTGATCTCCACTAGTCTCAAAGATCCAGACTACTGAAGCCTTCAAGTGAGCCATCTTCTGCATTTCAGCTTGTGGAACCTGCCTGATAGACATCCAATACTTCTTTATGAGAAACCACCATCCACAAACCATAATTGACCACATTAATAGCTCCTCTCAGAGAGTTTTCTTCAAATCAAATTATCTACAGGGAACAGGTGAGTCATGTACAGGAAGGCAAGGCAAATGGAAAGTCTGGGTTCCATTCGCTTGTGCCCTCTCTCCTTAGCTCCAGCCACTTTTCACGTTGAGGTTTATAAGCCTAGTGCTAACATTTTCTCATTTTTAAAAGATTACAAAAATTCCACAGGGAAATGTCATTTGCCAGCTTATAAATATTTGCAGCAAGTTAACTTTTATAAAACACCATGCTAAGAAATGAAATCGTGAATGTGAAAATAACCCGAGACTCAGGATCTGTGGTCAACGGTTTTATCTGTGAATATGCAGACATTTACAGTCTGCTGCAAGCTGATTAGTCCATGGCCCATCCTCATTCTCCACAGCGAGTGATCTGGAAACAGAATTTGTTCAATCCCCATCATCCTTGGAAATAACATGAAAATTTCTTGTCTTCTTCCCTTTACCTGGTTATTATTTCACATTTAAATCTATGATAATTTCAGTATCATTCACTATAATGATAGTGGGTATGATGTTGGGTATGATGACTCACAGCATTTGACAAAGGAATCACCAAAAGTTCAAACCAAGGCTGGGCTGACTACATAGTGATCTCCAGGTCAGCCTGAGCTACAGGTGATACTATGTCTCAGAAAAGAAATGGAATGACATTAAAAGGGAACTCACTGAACATGATAACAATTTTAAAATAAGATTTTTATTAACTTATCAACTACGAGATCTACTAGGGAAATTTTTAAACACTAAAAACTTCCTCTAAACCAAAAGCTTACATATATTTACTGATAAGTAAGGAATCAATGTTTAAAATGCAAAAGTCCATTCTGCATAAATACTAGAATCAGATCAATTGAGTCATGGGGGCAGAAATAAAATATCTCAAAGACAGGTGAGTCCCCTCACCTGTGTGAGGCAAGCAGTCACTCTGCAGTCGGCAGTGACCAGGGTATGTCTACAATAACAGCCTCCCCAATGTGTAGTTTTCACAATTCTTCTTTCCCTCCCCAAGCCCATTAGGTTTACACAGAAGAGTGTAAATGGGATGATTCTGATATTGTAATATTTCCTTATTCCATAATATATTAAAGTTGTCATGGCAGAGTAAATTGACCATTCTAATAAAACCACTATGAACCTGAACATGAGGAGAACATATGTGTAGACAGGACCTTCCTAGACCAGTCCCATAGCATCTGTTCTGACCTGTAATAAGATGCAAAAGACAACAGAAATTTGCTCTTCAAGGAAAAACATACATATAACATTCAAATGCACGGTTACTGTGGGTTCAGAATGTGCAGGATATAATGGAGACACTCCATAGCCACAAATAAGACAGTGTGCTATGCCTGTGTCACTAAAGTCACTTTCCTGCCTCACAAACAACACACTTCATTTTGCCATGTAGCCTGTTGAAAGGTTTTTCAGTGTTCTGAGAATTGGGAGTCATTATGGGATGCACATTGAAAATAGCTGCTCATTCAGAATAAGCTGAAAGCCAAGGGCTGTTATTTCTAGTATAATCATCCTAATGGGACTGGGTCAATCAGCTTTTCTGCTAGATCCTTATATTAAAGATGGCTTCCTTTTTCTCTCACTGAAACTATATTTCTTAAGAACAGAGCAATCACATCTGCAACTGCTTATGACTCCATGTGGGCACCAAGATGACGAACTCAAGGTTAGACTTCAGTGTGTACGCTATCATAAATCAGCTGCTAAAAGTCAGGGTCCATTCAAACTGACTATGGGAAACTGGTTTTGTTTCCAAATTATTGCTGTTGTGTTATATGCAAACCATAAGTCAGTTTGCTTGACGATGAAGCAATTCTTAGTTAGCTATAACTAAATATTTCTACCATGTGGAATTGGACTTTGGGATGGATGTAAACAACACAGACTCTCACTGCCTCCTTAGCAGATGAGTGGCCTTAGGTTAACCTCTCTATCCCTCTTCATTTCTCAGTCTTGAAGATAACATTAACACTGACATTAAAGAATCACTATGAGAGTTGAGAAAATACTTATAAGTTAAGCACAGTTGCAGATGTGTAATATTTTAGGACTGTAAGAAATGCAAAGCACAAAAACAACTCTTGAGAGAAGTCTGTTTAACTAGTCAAGTCAGAGGACATCTGGGGCCTTAAAGTTGGTGACTTCCATTCACTTGTCAAGTGGTTCCCAACTGCCTTGTTTCAAGGAGAAAATGAATGACCAAGGAAGGAGGGAGGAAAAGGAACTAAGAAAGGAGGCATTTGGAAAATGGAGTAATTTCCTTAAAGAATTTAAACTTTAGGGCCAGCAGTGTGGCTCTACGGTAAAGTGTCTAGTCCTGGCTCAGTCCCCAGTATTGCCACAAATTGAAGCTATAGTCATGAATGAGCTACAACTTACCAGCATGTGATTATAGATCAGAATGTAAAGTTATGTCAATTACAATACAGATACAACCAAAGGACAATGATACTTGTAAGCAGAAATAACTTGATTTGCCTCTAGATTCTTTTTGTAACTATGACTCTAAAAAGTATATTAAATTCTACCTTGTAAAAGTAAATTTCTCAATATATTTGATTTTAAAGAGTTTTGGGGCTTAATTGTATTTTTAAGAATTTGAAGTTACAACTCTTTCATGTCAGAGATGAAGAACCACAACAACTTAATAAGTTACAGTCGAGCAAGAGTGAAGTCATTAATCCTATTCTTCCTGCTTCACTCAACGGGAAAATACTCTTTTTCTGAGTCAACTGGAACTACCCTTTAAACACTACATGTCTCTCCTACTAGAGAAAGGGGAAATTCAAATTACAAATGAAAACAGTTTTACAGTTTTTAGACTTGAAACTTTTCTGTAGTCGTAATTAAAGAAATGTCTATTTACATTTATTGTTCAGCTTTCAGTTGGACTTTCTGTTGTTATTGACTCCTAGCTGTTCTTTATATATGAGTTATTGAAATGGAAAGATGGAAAGGCTAGGCTCACAACCAAAGTGTGTGTGTGTGTGTGTGTGTGTGTGTGTGTGTGTGTGTGTGTGTAATAAAACCTTATTGGATACATGATTTTCAAAAATTTTCTCACCCATGGGTTTCACTGTGTCAATCATATTAAGAAATAGGAAATTCCCTTCAGACTGATAGCTGGGAATCCAGCATTAGACCAACTCAGACCCCATGAACATGGGTCTCAGTTAGAAGGCCTGGGAAGTCTAAGAGACCTCTGACAGTGGAACTAGGATGTATCCCTAGTGCACAAAAGGACTTTGGGAGCACATTCCCCATGGAGGGATATTCCCTTAGCCTTGAGACAGAAGGAAGGGCCTAGACCCTACTCCAAATGACTTGACAAATTTTGTTGATCCCTCCTGGAAGGCATCACCCTTCAGGAGTGGTAGGGGGGAGGTCAGGGAACATGGGAGGAAGGGAAAGAGGGAAGGAGGAAGAGAAGAAGGGAGGGAGAGAGAGAGGGAGGGAGGGAGAAGGAACTGGGATCAATATGTAAAATAAGAAAAATAAATAAAGTAAAAAAAGAAATAAGAAATTCTTATTCCTAATGCAGTCCAATTATCTATTGTTGTTGACTGTGCCTCTGAGCCATTTCCAAAATTTACTTATAAATTCAATGGCATGAAACTGCAGCTGGCTAATTTTTAAAATGAACTTTATGAGGTATAATTTATGTTATAAAACTCACACATTATTAAGTGTTCAGTCCAATGACCTTCATTAGCTTATACAGTTATGCAACTATCACCACAATCCAGATGGAGAACATGTTTGTCACCCTAAATACATCTCTCTGTGATGCTACTGAGTCCTCACAGCCACCCCTAGCTGCAAACCACCCAGAATCTATTTTCTTTTTCTATAGATTTATCTATCCCTAATTAAAATTTTAACTTATTTTTTAAATAGCATTTTACAAAATGTATGGAAGGACACATGTCCCATAGTCCCTTATCAGATTTTGTGTGGTTTATACAATTTTTCATTAACCTTCTCTATTTTAGTATCATTTTATTTTTATCTTAATCTTTGTCAAATGAAAACTTGAAAATTGCTCTTATTAGTAAGAGGTGCAATTAAAATATGTTACTAGAATATTATTTAGTTCTGAAAGTATGTCTCTCAGCCTGAATCTAATTTCCTTCTAAAATAAGGCATGACATTTCCACTATGGCACCCAGGTGAGTTATATGCCTGTCCTAATCAACAGCCACCTGTCATGATCTAACCAAGCTACTAAGTCGCTTATGTGCTTCTCTGCTCCCCCCCCACCTCCTGCTATCCCTCCCACCTGAGATTGAATTGCTTCCTGTTCGCTCTAGTCATGTGTACTCAGCACACACTAGCACCTGTGCTCTGAAGAATCCAGAAGCATCAATGGACCTTAAATATGTTGTAATGAATTCCTTTAGGGCACAGCATGTATCTTGTATATCTACTCACACCCTTACTGTTTTTCAAATTAGCTTCCTTCTAACACAAAGAGTTTCATTGTTCTTGTTTTGTTTTTATGATTTATTTATTTTTCTTATTCATGCATGTGTATGTATGTGACATGCATGTGTGTGTGTGTGTGTGTGTGTGTGTGTGTGTGTGTGTGTGTGTGTTTAAGAGTCTGTCACATGTGTGGGCATACCCACAGAAGCCAAAAGAGTCCATTTCCTTGTGGCTGGTGTCATGGGAGGTTGAAACATCAGGAGGAGAATACTGGAAACTGCACTCGCATCCTCTGGAAGAACCGTGTGAGCATTCTTAACCAGTAAGTTATCTCTAGACACTGATCCCCCTCTATAAAAACACAGTTTATTTTAAAGGCATGTTAAGGAAAGCATAACAGCAGTGTGTGTGTGTGTGTGTGTGTGTGTGTGTGTGTGTGTGTGTGTGTGTAAGTGTTCTATTTTGCTTTGTTTGGGTAAACAATTGACCAGGTAAAATTCAGAACATTGTCTCACACACACACACACACACACACACACACACACACACAGGAAAGAAAGGAAGGAAGGAAGAAAGAAAGAAAGAAAGAAAGGAAGGAAGGAAGGAAGGAAGAAAGAAAGAAAGAAAGAAAGAAAGAAAGAAGCAAGGAAAGAAAGAAAAAGAAAGTACATGGAACACTATGAAGAGAAATTTTTATTTCATTTTTTTACTTTTATTTTATATGGTTGAGTGATTTACTTGCATGTACATAGAAGGATATTTTCTCCATCTATCTTGGTCCCACTGAACCTTTTTCTCTCCCCTCATTGGGTCCTGAAGCCACGCTGAGATTTAACATCAGTTACAATTGTTTAGCCAATGGCTTAGGCTTCTTACTGGCTAGCTCTCTCTTAATTATAACCCATTTCTATTAATCTGTGTATCTTCATGTTGCGTTTGCTTACTGGTAATGCCCAAGATGCTCTATGGTGTCTCTTTTTTGTCTTTCTTTCCCTTCCACTTTGTTCAGAATGCCTGCCTAGCTAAATTCTGCCTCTCTGTTGATCAAAATAGCTTTATTGATCAACCAATAAGAGAAACATATATTCACGGCATACAGAAGGACATCACCCATCACACATATGTATGTTCACCTCCTGCATGCAGTGCCCTGTGGAGGACAAAAGAGGGTATCAAATCCTTTGGGACCAAAGTTAAATAAAGCTGTCATCTGCCATGTGAGTGCTGGGTACCAAACCCTAGGCCTCTGCAAGAACAACAAGTGCTCTTAAACAATGAGCACTGGCAAATTTTTAGCCCGAATTTTTTGAGACTGAGGCAATGAGCATGGATACAAAGCTATATGTTGTTTGTTTGCTTGTTTGTTTGTTTTCTTGCTTGCTTTAATGAGCATCACCATTATTTGACCTTCCCAAATGAGATCAGTAGGCAGAGAAGGGTCTCAGATCATTCCAGAGCTATCATTATGTGCTATTCCTGGAAGACTTCTGGACACAGGACATAAATGAGATCAGCCCAAGGTTCTCCAGCACTGCAGAGAAGCCTTGCTGAGTAGGCATGCCTATTAGCATAATGGTGGACAATTGCATTTAGTTCCAGGCATAAAATTTTGTGGAGTAATCCCAGCCAAGTGGTGCTACATAAATGAGATTTCTTTTCCACCTCCACTCCATTCACGCTGCCAGAGTTACTGCCAAATCACCACAGTGACAGGGTATCAAAGGGCTGCCCGTTTTAAATGGAGAACAGTGAGTTTGGTTTCCTCCATTGTCACTTTATGAGGTCCTTGGCAGTGCTTCCTGTAGATAGTCTTTCATAGCATTTAAAAACTGAAAAGTAAATAATAAACATGGGATTTTATATTTCTAGTATAACCTAAAAGGACACTCTTTGCTATGTTAGAGAACAATTAGTAAACCCAAAGTCTCATTCTGTGTAAGCCCGTGTGTATTGAAATTTTTATTCAATATTAGAATTTCTCCAAGGCATGAAGTAGATAGTTTATCAAGGGGGAATGTAAGGCATTCTACCCCATGCCCTAAGAAAGGAAAAGTGGAGAGACTTTCATTATTTTAGACTTTGGTGTCTTTTATACCCAAGAAAATAAACATCATTTTTCCTAACCATGTGTAGGCAGGTCTTGTTGAAATACAGCCAAGTAAAGAAGACTTGCTCTTTGTTTGTTTGTTCATTAATTTTTAATTAAAAATTTTTCATACAATATATTCTCATGTTTCTCCCTCCCTCAGTTCTTTCCAGATCCTCCCTAACTCTCCTACTCCCCAATGCCATGTCCTTTCTTTCTCTCTGTCTTTAAAAAAATAAAATGGTAAGCAAATAAAAAGAAAGGAAGGAAGAAACTCATACAGACACTTACACATACACAAACACCAAATCAGAAACCATATTATATAAGCAAAAGGCTAATGAGACAGAAAGTACCCAAAAAAGACTATGTGAGACCAAAAGTCTACACAAGTACCCTTGAGAGTTGTCTATATTGACCATCTACCACTGGACATGGGACCTCCCCTAAAGTGTGGTTAATGTGACCCATGAAATCCTACTGGTGTAAACTAATTTTTCCTTTGCACATGGGAAGACACCAAAAAATGAAAAATATTTGGATATATTCTGGTTTGGCAATTTCCCTATAACAGTGGTCTCAAATTTCCTAATGCTGTGACCCTCAATACAGTTCCTCATGCTGTGTTGACCCTCCAACTACAAAATTATTTTTGTTGCTACTTCCTGACTGTAATTTTGCTACTGCTATGAATCGTGACGTAAACATCTGTGTTTTCCAATGGTCTTAGGTGACTCCCCTGAAAGGGTCATTTGACTCCCCAAAGGGAAGAATGGCTAAGCAGACTTCAATGGATGAGTCTTGGTAGCTTTGAGGATTGAACAAAGCATTCTTTCTCATCAGAGAACAGGTTGCTTTACTCTCCCAAGCTTTTCTTCGAAGTCTGTGCTACTCAACAGAAAACAGCCAAAGGGCCAGAGCTAACAGTAGAAAATCAGTGACCTCAGAAGATCCAAACTGTGAAGACAGCAGTGGACCTAGATTTCCCATGGCTAGGGCCTTAAGACTGAAATTCTGACATATGTTTTGCTATATTCACCCACAGACAATGATGATGATACAAAAGAAGAGTGTGGGAAAGCAGAAATGTGGTGACAGATGATGTTGTGCACGTCTTATTTCCATAGGGAAAAAGTAAAGTGACATGGGATGGTGACTGTCACCAAGAGTAGAACTTTCTATCACATAAGCCATAATGTTCATATTAAGAGCTTCACAAATATGCTGATAATTAATCAATTATTGAATCAGAATCTAATAAGGGAAACCCACAAATCTAAGCTACCTGAGTTCTACTGCCCAAGGGATGCAATGTAAAACAAACAAACAAGCAAACAAACAAAAAAAAGAGGTATGTTTATATTAAATGTGAGCATAGGACTAACCCAGGAATTCCATAAAAGAACTTGCAATGGTTTTATAACATGGGAATGAGTTTATTGGTTTTTTCTCCAGTCACTGGGCTCTCAATGGAAACAAACCCTGAGAATATTTATGAACTTCCTTGTTTCCCTTATTCAACAGTCCTGTATCTCACCTTCATCCTTTCTAGCTCTCCAACATCCAGTCAGCACCATTTTCAGGGCCCTCTTTAAGATAAAGTTTCAGTTGGTACTGGGACACCTCACTTACATAGCAATCCCATAACTGCCCTTCATCTTCCTATCACTGTCCAATGCCAGGCGATGCTGCCCCTGTAAAGCTTGTCAAACAGTGCAATTTGATCAAAACAGATCATCAAAAGGTGCTAGGCAGAAAAAAGAGATCTGGTAGGAAATACTGATATATCTATCACATTCCATCTCTTATTATTACCACTGGACAGGTCATAATTTAACTCAATCTATTGTAGGTAGAGTTTTCCTGTGCCAGCAGCTCTCAAATAACCACTCAGTGGCTTAATATTAATCACAAATGCTTGGCCAGTAGCTCAGGCTTATTATTAACTAGCTCTTACATTTTAAATTAACCAATATTCCTTATTTACACTCTGCACAAGGCAGGACTTTAATAGCATGGCACATTTATCTCCTGCTCCCTCTGTCTGGCAACTCCTCTCACTCCCATGACTCCACCCTTCTTCCTTTCAGCATCATATTAGTCTGGTTTTCCCAACTAAACTCCTCCTGCCCAACTATAGGCCAGTCACCTCTTTATTAGCCAATGAGACTATACATATTTATAGTGTACAAAAAGATTGTTCCACAGCAACCTACAGTCATTGAAAATTACTTGCCTATAATTTGAGTAGGGAAAGATGAGAAACATGAATATAAAGGCTTACAGCATGGCTCTGAAGCCAGGTATAATGGTTAATCTTGTCAATTTAACTTTTATTTAGAATCACCACAGAAACATGCCCATAAGGGTCCAAGACTGAATACAAAGGAGAAAACAAATGAGTTGTGTTACAATTAGTTTTCCTGCCAGCCTGGTCCCAGAGCTGTGCCAGCCCCAAATAACACACAGAGACGCTGTATTAGATATAAAGCTGTTAGCCTGTTATTAGCATTTCTTATTGGCTAGCTCTGTCTTAAATATTAACCCATTTCTATCAATCTAAGTATTTCCACTTGGTCTTATCTTACCGGAGAGAGAGTCCAGAATTCTGTTCTCTTGATCCTACATTTTGAATCTCCTCCTACCTCCCCTGAATCCTCCTTGTCTCTTAGTCCCATCTATCTTGCTTTCTTACTGGCCAACAGGGCTTTATTCATTAACCAATAAAAGAAGCATATTTACAGAATGACTTCTCCCATCAGAGTTGAGCATCAGGATTTATTTGTCTACTTTATGACTGCAGATACAACATTGCCAGCCACCTCATCATCCTGCTACCATGTACCCCTGCCTCTATCTTCTCAAACCAGGAGCCAAAATGAACTAGTCCCTCATAAATTGCTTTAGTCAGATCTTACAATATGAGAAAAGTAACTGTGGTATCAGGTTTAATTTTAAATTTAAATTAAACCATGAGACTCTTGTAGGTTTTTCGTCAAGTGATACCTTCCAACTCAAGAAGGGTGGGTCACACTATGCCCCTGGTTAGGAGTCACAGCTACTAATGAGGATTGGAAGAGTTCTTGGATATGTACAGATTAAAACAATTTTTTCTGAGAACTATTCAGAGGTTTGTGCAAAGGCTTAGTATATGCCTGGCACATTGTAAGCATAAATAAAATACTGTTTTGGGTAGCTGAAATACAAATAGAATATGTGTGATTTTGTAGCTACTCTTGACTGTGGGATTTACTGGCTAATGTAATGAAATTCCATGTACATTGTAACAGATTTACAAGAGGCTCCCATCCTCTTTATCCCCATGCAAAAACATATGATTTCTTATTTCTAAAATGGTTCCAAATCGAAGCCATCTCAAAAAGTCTAAGAAGTTTTTATTCTAAAATTACCTTAAGCTATTGTCTATATAAAACTGACATGATTAAACTTTTGCTTGAAGGAAAACAAATGCATGTTTAGTCATGAGACCTCATCAGCCCATGTCAGAAGTTTTTATGAATTCCTCTGTAAAATATGCATGCTGAGCATATGAGGAACTCAAGCCACTTACCCTCAAAGCCTGAAATCCTTACAGGACTACAGACTACAAAAGCATGAGATGTATAGTCCTTCTACTCTGTGCCCCCACATTGTCCTCATGCATTTCTCAAGTGCCAATCTGTCTTCATGAATTCTAATTATCATTGGCACCAGCTTGCTGCTGGACAAGAGGGAGTGAAAGGTGTTTTGACATTTGTGGAACCCCACAAAGCCTGTGAAATTTGCATTTGAGACTGGCTTCCTGGAGTCAAAAGAAAGCTGATAAGAAGCCAGGCTTTCTGGACAATCTAGTAGCAAAGATTGCCTCAGAGATTTTCTTCTTAAACCAGTTCAAAAGGAAAAATTTCTGTGGTTAAGTAAAAATCGACAGACAGGGAAGAAAGTGGGGAGGGGTGAAAATCGATAGAGAAAAAACAAAAATTCCCTGGAGTCAAGTACTAACTTGAGCTGTTAAAGGATGGGAGAAGGCATTGGTCATCAGTGGTACTGTGGGAGATCATGGTTGCTACCAGATTGGAGAAACTGTTGGAATAAGAATGACTTTTGAGAGTTTAAAATATGGAATACTATAGGTTCCCTTATTGAAAAGTCTCTTGAGACCACAAAATTCCAAACTATAGAATATGCTTTTCTGATGACACAGCATGCCTATCATAACGTTTAATTTATAAATTAGGCACAGTGAAAAATGCATAACTTACAGAACAATTACAAGGGATAATTATTCCAAAATTCACATGAAAGGAGTCCACATCTCAAAAACATCTTATTATACTGTATTATTTTATCATCATCTGTAATGATATAAGTGGCACGAGACTTTGGAACAAGATGACAAGAGGAGAATGACACAGGCAATGTGCCACAGTGTTTGGCTACTGCACAATGGTTCCTCAAGCAGGAGAACTGTGATGCCAGATGATCTGATGCCTGGGACAGCTACTAAGGAAAAAACAGGCTGGTGGCATACAGATAGCGATCTGCTAGACTGGAGGTGATGGGCAAGCTTGGCAGAGAAAATGGGATGGCATGAGATCCTTCTGTGCTACTCAGAAGGTCACAGAATTAACATCGAGGGATTTTTTCAGTTAGTGTTTTCAGACTAAATTAACTATGAATAACTAAAACCCCAGGAAACAAAGTCATGGATTATAGTGTGTGTACATGCATGCAAGGGCATGTGCTTGTCATAGTGCATGTGGAGGCAGATGGCAACTATGAGAATCAGTTGCCTCTTTTCATCATATAAGACCCTCAGATGGTCAGACTTGGTGGCAAATTCCTTTACTGCACCCCTAAATAGATGTTTTTTTTAAAAAAAATTATATAGTAATAGAAAATAGAAGTCCTTTTAATTTGCACTTTCTATTTGTCAAAATTATGACCTATATTTTTAATTTTTAGAATTATTTTATATGTATTTGCCTGCACACACACACACACACACACACACACATATATATATATATATATATATAAAATCACTTAAGTGTCTGGTGCTTTTTAAGGCCAACAGTTGTAACTGAGTCCCAAGAACTGGAGTTACAGACAGTTGTGAGCTGCCATGTGGGTGCTGGGAACTAAACCCAGTCCTCTGCAAAAGCAGTGAGCACTCTTAACTGTGGTGAAATCTCTGCAGGCCCAGCATTCACTGTTTTTACTTCCAAAGCTCATTAGCACTATTAAGGATTAGGCAAACATTGCAAATTATATTTAGTTATATTTTTAAATCCTGGTAATTCAGTCTGCCCTTGTGCTTATTATTTTTGTTCTTAGTTTGAACAATTGTTACAGCTAAAAATTTAGTTCCTGATGATACATGAGTGTGGACAGAAAGAGATTTCATTTTTATCTACAAACAATGGTGCTCTTTTTAAATCTTCCTAATTAGGCAAATATTACTGAAATTCAACAAAATAGTTAACCAGGGCAAAGTCTACAATGACAGGAGATGTGAATCCATTTCACAGGTAATTATTGTGACCATTCAGCAATTCACTGGAATTTATAGTTTGTGTTTTAGCCTTCCTTCATAGCTGAGGACAAAAGGGTGATAAGAAATACTGCCTCCACCTTTTTTTATTTTATTTTTTTGCCTCCACCATTTTTTTTATGATTAAGTAGTGCACGGATTATTATCTTCAACCTGAGATATTTTTGGAGGAGTATTTGTAATCCATTTAATGAAATGGACAATGAATTCTCCAAACCATTTAACTAAGTACATGCAAACTGCAGTGAGAATCAACACACTGAAATCAAGACAGCACGAATTCCATACTGGTGTCAGAGGCTATTTCCTTTCTGCTCTTCCTTTGAGGTTTTTTTCAAATAACTTGCCTGATGTTACATTTGTGCAGAAATCAGTGTCAGTTTACAGATTAAATATTAGCGAAGCGGACTGCTCCTCTAGAAAGTAATTGTGCTGGCTAGATTGATGTCCCCTTGATACAAACTATAGTCTCCTCAGAGGAGGAAATCTCTATGGAGAAAGTGGCTCCAAAAGAGTGGACTGTAGGCAAGCCTATAGAGCATTTTCTTAATTAGTGGTTGATGCGGGAGTAGTGGTTGATGCGGGAGGGCCCAACCCATTGCAGGTGATTCCCAAAAAAATAAGACTAAGCAAGCCATTTGGGGCAATTCGGTAAGGAACATGGCCTCTGCATCAGCTCCTGCCTCCAGGTTCCTTCCCTGTTTGAGTTCCTTTCAGGGCATCCTCCAGTGATAGACTGCAATGTGGAAGTGTAAGCTCAATAAACCTTTCTTCTCCAACTTGCTTCTTGTTCATGGTGTTTCATCACAGCAATAGCAACCCTAATTAAGACTTTAGTACAAAACCTGAAGCTATGCTATCATTTCTGCATCTTGGTAGATGTCTTGTCTGATGAACACATCCTCCACTTTGAAAAGACTTCTCAGGGTTAGAGAGATTGTTCCATGGTTAAGATGACCCAGGTTTGATTCCCAACATCCACATGGCAGATCACAGCCACCTGTAACTCCAGTTCTTTGGGGGGGTGCAATGCTCTCTTCTGGCTTCCATGGGCAACAGCCACACATGCGGTACACAGTCATATATGCAAACAAAAAAATCATACTCTTAAGAAATAAAAATATATTAGTAAGAAAAACATAGTTCTTCCTGTGTTAATCTACCTCCTCTGTCCCTATATAGATGGCAACTATTCAAGGCCCATTCTGCATGTAAGTTTATAGGCTAACATGGGTTGACTCTTCTCATAGCATTGGGTTCCTGGATTGTTCCTGGATTGTTTCCTGGATATTTCTCAGTACAACTGAAAAATATCGTTTATGTATTTCACAGATAGTAAGATTATATGATGGTATCACTTCCTCATTTCATATAAAACTAATTAGAATAATTTAGAGTAAGTTTCTGGGAATCCAGCTGGCAGCCAAGGCATTTTCCTATAAAGAGCCAGTAGTATATTCTTTGGTATTGCTACCTCTAACTACACTGAGATTGCTCACCACTGTCCTTGTGTAAAGGCACTCAAAGTAATAAGTAAAAGAGTGCTCAGGACTATGTCCCAATAAAACTTTACTTACTAAAATAGATAACAGGAAGGTTTTGGCCAAGGATCATAGTTTGCCAAACCATCATCAAGACAATTAATGGGACATCTCCATGTGATATGACTCTAAGGACTTGGGTCTGTGGACTTTTACTTACTTGATTTTAAGTCATATTATTTTCTTTTCTTGAAGGAAATGAAAAAATAAAGAAAAGCTAATAACATTGTTGATACATGGTCAGACATTTGCCTGCAGTCTTTCATACATCCTTTTTATTCTTTGTCCCTAAATATACCGACCAAATGAATTGTCTCTTTTTTTTTCAAAAATTAATCTGAGCCAGTCACAGTGGTGTATGGCTTTTAATCCCAGCAGTCTGGCAGATCTCTAAGTTCAAGGCCAGCCAGTTTTACACCACGAGTTCCAGGGCAGCCAGAGCTTCGCAGAAAAATCTGGCATAAAGCCAAAAGATGACTTAATGATACTGTTTATAAAAGAACAAAGATCCCTTTGAACAATATCTGAATATCTGCTATGCAGCAGAAAAACACTGCAGGTAGAGCTTGCTTGTTTTGCGAGTGATAACCCATGTGTCAAATGCTACAGAAACTGGTGAGTTTCCTCAGTGAAGCTGCCTGGCAAAGGCTACATTGTGCTCCTAGTAACATGGGTTTGCTGTGACACAGACTCCAAGGCATGCTCCAGTTAATAGCTAGCATTCTGGACTTGTGTCCGAAGTTAATAAAATACTGGTAATTTTGAGGTGTGATTCAGGAATCTATCACCACTTACTTCCCATGATTCTTAAGGGGCTGCTCCAAAGATTACATGCATGCTAAATGGATTGTAACAAATTTACTGAGTTCAGAATCCTGCCTGCAAGGTGGGAGCAAAGGTTAGTGAAACTATATCAGATACTAGTAAGTCAGACCTAGGTAGATCATATGGACCCCCAAATCGATCTAAAGAATTTTAGGATTAGTATTTATGTCTGAAGAACATTAGCACTTTATGAAAACTGGAAGTGTTTAAATCCTAGTTTGGGGGGGGTGACAGTGAATAGTTAATGACAAAAATGAATCTACCTAGGAGGTCAGAAATTACAAGAGTTGAAAGAATCAAAGAAAAGAATTGACTGCTCAATCATGAGGTAATCATTAAACCAAACTAGAGACAAGCAAAGAGGGAGGAGCAAGGGGCTTCAATAGTGCTTGCCCCTTTGTCACAAAATTGAAGCAAAGACATTTTTATTATCTGGATCATCTAGGTCTTATCCACGACTCCCTGGCTTTCTTTGCCCGAGTAAGCCCAGATCCAAGGCAATAAAACTTGGGAAAATACCATGACTTGGGGAAAGAAAAAGCTGTCAAACTAGCTGAAGTCAGAAAGCTGTACTGTTCTGAACAGTTCATTGCCCTCCGTTGGCAAGTGCTCAACCGTGGCCATGAATGCTTCAGGCTGTCTTCAGTTCAGGCCGGTCCTGGTTCTTCAGCTCATTTGTTCCTTCTGTCATTTAACGAGACCATGTGCCAAGAAGTGTCTCGGGCTCTTAGACACATTAATGAACAAAGTAGTTAAGGTTGTTTGCCCTCGGAAAACTTACTGTCTAGCAGATAAGAAAACTAAATTACTAATTCACACTTATTTAAAAAAAAAAAGAAGAAGAAGAAGAAGAAGAAAGCCGGGCAGAGAATGGGGTAGGGATTGAGGTAGGCTTTACTGGGTAAAATGAAACTGGGGCCAAGGGTTTAAGACAAGGACAAGTCAATGCCGGTGCTATGGCCTTTTGGAGACACCGGACAATAGAGTGAAAGACCCTTTTCTTTAAATACCAGTGCGAGGGCTGAGAGATAACTCAGCCATTAAGACTGATTGCTGCTCTTGCAGAAGACCCAGTACCCAAATACAGTTCCCAACACCCACATGGCAGCTCCCAACCATCAGAAGGTCCAGCTCCAAGGCATCCAGTGACCTCCTCTGACCTCTACAGGGACTGCATACATGGTGCATAGACATACATGAAGACAAAAGCACTCATAGCATACATGGTGCACAGACATACATGAAGACAAAAGCACTCATAACCATAAGTAAAAATAATAAATCTTTAGATAAAAAGAAAGGAAGAGAGAATACCAATGAGGGATTAGAGAGATAGCCAAGTTGGGGAAAGGCACCAAGCCTGACAACCTGAGTTTAATTCTCAGGACACAAATGGTGAAAGAGAGAACTCACTCCTACGAGTTGTCCTGTGACATGTACCCTGCCCCTAAATAAATAATTGCAAAACTATAATAATAATAATAATAATAATAATAATAATAATAATTTTAAAAGAGTACCAAGAGTGATAGCTGGAGGAGAGTGAGAGCTCTGGTAACCGCAGAGATTCCTGGGCCCTTTGCTCCAAGTTTGGCTCCTAAGCCTCTCTAGGGGTTTAAAGACAGGAGTAACAGATGTGATGTCAGCTTTAGAGGCTCATTCTCCAAGTTGTGCAGAATAAGCTGCAGATAACAGCACCGTTCTGGCCAGCTGTGATTCAGGAGCAGGGCTCATGGCCTGTGGCACTCTGCTTTTCTCCTAGGATCCCTCAGAGGCTTCACAGAGCACACCATCCTCTGCTTGATCACTGACCCTTGACTGAAAGTTCTACTTGCTCCTGCATTTTGACCTCTGGCCACCATATAATCTAATTACAGGATCCTATTGTTCCTGGGTCCTCTCCAATTTGCCTTAGCTACCTCCAGAAGGGGTACAAAGTTCAACCTCTTTCATCCAACAATTTCCATGGTTCAGCATTATATTAAGTCACTGGGGAAATAGAATTACTTAAAAAAAATACTTTAAAGGAAAAACAGAAATACCCTACCTGTCATTTCTGCTATTACTGGATGCTACGCTTTGTTTTATGAACAGCTGATCTTCTTAGCCTACGGAGCTAGCAGCATTATTATTATAAGTTTTGGTGGTAAAAGTTGTGCGACAGTGAGATATCAGTCAGAAATAGAAGCAGGATTCAAACCCAGAAACTGAAGCTATTGTCCTATGTTTTAATTACCCTTTAGTAAATATTAATGCCTCTAACGCGTGGCTAAGCTAAGTTCTCAGGATCCTAGTCACGTCATCCATGAGCACGGTGAGCCCTGCTGATGTTAACAGAAGTCCAGCCCTGAACTCTGACAATTCAGAACAAAATTCCCAAGAGCAGATGCAATGAGGTCTGGGAATGAGTCAGTTCACAAAGAATGACAGTGAAGAAAGTTATAAATGTACATCTAGACAACTTGAATTTTTTTTGCATCCTCACTTCTTTGTGAACACGTTAGTCCATCTTGGTAGCAGGGCATCCCCTTCCAGTATGACTGACTTTCCCCTCTGCTGCTTTCCTGCATAAAGAATCACTATTGACCTCCAGTTTCCATTTTTTTTTTTTCTTAATGGAACTAGAAGGTACGGTCACTTGGTGAGAAACATGGAGATAAACTGCTCTGCATATTTATGAATATTTTGATATCCTAATTTTATGGTGTCTTCCTTGTGCTTTATTACACAGTACTCTCTTTTATAGACTCTACTAAAAAATGTATTAATTCTCATAAAACATATCTTTTTCTTTTCATATTTACATTTCTTCAACTTTTGTATTATTTGATGCTTTATATATTACATAGAAAATACAACAGTCATAAACAGTCTTGGGGAAAAAAACCTCCCTGACTCTTGTTTACTTACTTTATTTTTGTATGTTTCTGTGTGTGTGTTCGTATGTATTCAGCTGCCCTGGAGGGTGAGGACACTGGATGCCCTAAGGGGGAGTTAGAAGCAGTTCTGAGCTGGGTGCTGGGAACTGAATTCCAACCCTCGGCAGGCTTTCTTAACCACTGAGCTACTGGACTCGAACTCTTAACACTATAGTCTAGATATAGCTCGATCATGTCCTATAAGATTCATGTTTTGAAAACTTAGACAACGATGTGAGAAATAATGGCAGAACTCAGGGCATTTGGGATTGTGTCCTTCAAAGATTTATTCTGAGTCTGTGGAGCGAGTTAGCAGTTCTCATATGAAGTTACTACAAGAAACATGGCTGACCTCTGAATCACACTAGGGCACTATGTCTTCCTGTCTTGCCATGTGACTACTGCCTCTCAAGTGCATCATGCCACCATGAAGCCATCTCCCATGAGGCTTTTACCAGGGCCAGTACCATCCCCTTGCACCCTTGCACCCTCAAATTGTACGCTAAATCTCTCTCTCTCTCTCTCTCTCTCTCTCTCTCTCTCTCTCTCTCTCTCTCTCTCTCTCTCCCACATATATGTGTGTGTGTGTGTGTGTGTGTGTGTGTGTGTGTGTGTGTATGTGTGTGTATGTGTGTGTATATGAACTAGACTCTGGCATCTTAATATAGTAATGAAAAACTGACAAATGGCTTGGTAAATATGAACACAAGCTGGTTGCCAATTACCTGTGACAAGCATCATCAACATCCTTTTCGGGGGAAGGAGGTGGCTACATCACTACAGTAATGAATGAGTGTTAACTGATCATCTATGATGTACATATGGAATGAAGTATGGAAGATGATTTGGAATTGCAAAGCAAAGCAATTGTTAGGAATGGCAACCAAACAAAACAAAGGGGAAAAAAAGAAAAGAAAACCCAGCCCCAAGAGCTGTAGTGTCCTCCCGAGATTACTTCATTAGGAGGAAGAGGAACATGTGTGATACTCTCAATCTCCTGACACTAAATCAATCATTTGTCTACACTGATAAAGTAACTTGAATCGCCTGCTTTTCTCTAGGCCTTCTATAAATGCATTACAAAGAAGGGCCTTTCTAACCTGTAAAAACAGATGTTTTACCTCAAGGCTTTCAGATGAAAAATAATTAGTTTTTTTTTTTTTAATGCACCAGAGATTACATCAAGTTGGTATTTCAGTATCTTGCAAAACATGGAATTTCAGGACCATACTTGGCCCCCTCTTTGTGGCCTGGCATGTTCACAATGACTTAGATTTGGTTGATGGTCAGAAACTAGAAAATATTTGCAAGATAAAAGGGGATGCATGGAATGCTAAAAGTATTTTTAAAATAAATAAACAAGAAGCCAATCTTGCAGCTGACTTTTCCTAATATTTTACCAAGATGGCTAAGATCATTGATAATTACCACCCAGTTTGAGGCAATACTATCAAAATATTAACCATAAAATGGGTCAGGAATTATAATGCCTGCTTTGCAAAAAGTGCAAACTTTGTATGAGATGCCCTCATGCATATGTATAGAAGTGGGTCATAACATGATAAACTCTCAAAATTGGATGGAGAAGTAGAACCAGGTCCCATATTCTCTTAACTTCTCTTTCTGTTAGAAAAGTATTTATAAACACTGAACTTGGCACCCCTGGTAAGAATGAGCTAGTGTTAAACCTCATTCAGTATGATGGCTTCTCTTTTTGAGAAGTACTGAGAGTCTAAAGTCCCAACTGAGGAGCATAATGACCACCTCCTTCCAGATATCCTGACACTTCAAAGGCTCAAACTGACGCTGTCTTTAGCGTCAGTTGGACGTTCGTGTTAACTAGCATATCTAACACTTCTTTCCTTTTTCTTAAGGATGTTTTTTCTAGAATTCGCCATTAAATGCAGTGGTTAGATTCTCCAGAGTTCTAGACCACTCACTGTTCATCCTAGTCCCTTGGCCTTCTAACTGTCTCCAGTCATTCCCAGAGTCTTCATTGTCACCCCCACCCCCATGGACTCCTTAACCCATCTAACAGAGGCTTATCACCAATAAATGAAAGCCATGTCAGATTCCCATTGAACAGGTCCAGCCAATGGACCTTGAACACTTACATTCATCCTGTCAAAGCTGAACACCTGTTCTCTTAGCCTCATTGTGTTCCTTCTTTCACCTAGGACCAATCACCCACTCTGGAAACTGCTAAAACAAACCCAAAACACACATGAATATGAACTACTCAATTTGTAATTTTACTATGTGTAATGTGGAATTGTAGTGTTAAACCAAATCTTATAAGATTAATATAATCTTATTTATATTAATAAGTTATTATACCTCACATAGAATACTAATGAGTTAATTCAGTAACAGCCTTTTCTAGCTACTAGCCACTAGTCTCCCACTTGGCTTGTCCTTTGTCTTAACTAGAGTTATTTGCACACTTAACATCTTGATCATGTATTTTAGCTTTTAAGTTTGGAAGCCTTATCAACATGCAACTGTATGAAAGCAGTTAGAGCCTGGACTGCTATAATAATACAAAAGTAGCCAAGGAGTTCAAGTTATAATCATTTATAACCAAGCTATAATCATCATTTGGGAGGCCAACTGTAAGTTCAAGGCTATCTTTGGCTATACATCAAGTATCAATCTAGCCTAGCCTAGTTATAGTGTAAGACCCTCTCTCAAGAGACTGATCAACCAACCAATCAGTAATTGATCCCCAGAAGTAAAACAAAACAAACAAACAAATAAAAATCAGGCATAGTGGTGCCATGTCTATAATCCCAGCACTCTGGAGGCTGAGGAAGAAAGATCAGGAGCTTAAAGCCAGCCTGGATTATGTAATGAGACTCAGACAGACAGACAGATATGCAGACACCAGGGCTAGGGCCAGTAAGATAGATGGCTCAGTGAATAAAAGTATTTGCCACACAAGCTTGATGATCCAAGTTCAATCCCTGGAACCCAGGAAAGGAGCTTTGGTGTGGTGGCATACTTCTGGAATCCCAGCATCCTTACAGTGATATAGGAGACTGAAAACACTGCACAGATGCTCATGGGCCAGTTGGCCTGTGGCACAGAGCTAGAAACAACAGAGAGCCTGAGTGACTCCCAAAGCTATCCCCCGGTCTTCACGTGCACTATATGGCACATGTGTCCCCCCATAAGTTAATTAATTAAAATAAAAAGAATAGTTTTTAATTAAGACCAACAACTAAAAACCCTAAAACAAGCAACATCAATCAATAAATAAAAAGCTAAGCATCTCAGCACATCATCTCACTTCATTTTACTTGATCTGCAGTCTTATCTCCCAGAGAAAACATTCCATAAATAAAAAGCAGTTTGGAGATGAGAAGTGAAAACAGCTGATCCATTTTCCACTTGCTCTAATTAAACCCAAGCACAGCTGCCAGCCAACTATGGTGTTATGTGTTTCTAGCATCAGCTTAAGTCAAGTGAAGCCTTCACTCCCACTGGCAACACTAATGTAGTCATGATAAAGCCATTAGGCTGCAGGAATAAGGCTGGTATCTGCTTACAGGCTGAGAACACAGAAGTAACCAGCCTTTTCTCTCCCCCTTGATCTTTTGTAACTTTCTCCAGACCAGTAACTGGAGGTGGAACAAAGGAGTCTTTCAAGTAGAAGGAAAAGAAGAAAGGAAAGAAAGGCTGGGACTGTGATACCCTCTCCCTCCCCAGTTCTGCTGTGAACACACTAAAAGAAACAAAAGGCAAGTTTAGCTGCCTTTCCAGCAGTCAAAAGTATTTTAGAAATAAAAGAAGAATCCTTGAGAATGGCTTTGAGTCTGTCTGTCCTCCAAAGAGCTGTCACTGGCGTTAGGTGTCAAATCTCTTCAGTGTCGGACATCCAAGCCCAGGACAGACAAGGAAAGCTCAGAAGGCTTGTCTTCTGAAAGGCCGGGAATAACATCCATTAAGATGCCTGAGACCCTTGACGTCATAGAAAATTAAAATTCTCTAAGAAAAAATGCCAGCACCCTTGAGAGTTGGAGCAGTTTAGGCAGACATATATCAACAACCTCCTAAACGCAATAACCTCACAAGATGAGCAGTCAGAGACAGCAGTTTGCATACACTGAACTTGGAGATCAGGAAACAAATCAGCAGGGGCATTGGAAAGATTAGAACCTATATTAGGCCAAAATCTTAACCATCTCCAAGCCAGAAGTGTGCATGAAAGATAGAGTAAGTACCTTCCTTCTGATCTGTGTGGGAGGCAGAGAGCGTGACTCTCCATGGCTGCTGTTCGTTTAAAGAAGTACTTTGCCCTCACTAAATACTTCAGCCCAGTAGGCACTTTTTTAATGAACCGAAACACTATTTGTAGAAGTGCTGTTTACATTTGCACAGTTTTGTACCAACCAGAGAGGCATGCCAGGATTTGTTCCTCATTAACTTATTGTCACTCCCACCCAAGTAGGTGTTATCCCCACTGTCAGTGAGGAAGTGTGAGACCCACTGAATATGAAAATGACAGTCAGAGCCTCAGGAAAACCAAGGTATCACACGCTCAGAAGCAGTAGTGCCAAAACTAAACCCAGTTTTCACTGAGCATTATGTCATCATATGAGCAAATTTTATTTAAATAGCACGGACAGCTGCATTTTATAAAGAGGCAAACAGGCAATTTTAATCGGCTTCAGCTTATTGTATACCATAGTAAAAGCACAAATCCAGGGATGTTCAGTTCAAGGCATTTAGTATGTAGGGATAATGCTGCATGGATGAGCATCCATTGGGGAAGTTCATTTTTAACACCTTCAAGGATTTTAACCCAGAACCGTACAGGAAGAGGCAACGACTCCAGCTGAACCCCATCCTCCCAATACCTTGACTGTAATAGATAATGTTGCTTTTAATATCACTGATTTACAAGGCCTAGTAAATGTGTCTGGCTGTTCGTCCCTGGGGCTTATTCAAAAGTAAAAGCAAAGGGACTACTCACAAAGAACATCTTTGTCCCTCATTAAATTGAAAAGCAAGAATGGGAAAGTTGTGGCCTGGCACAGACCATCTGCAGTGTGATAATAGTATTTTACCAAATTCAATGCTCAGCACAGGGGAAATTATAAAATTTCTGGGCACTTTAACTGAACTAATGTTTCATGAATATCCACAGTGATGGGTAACAAAAAACATTAAAAACTATTAATGTGTCACCCTGGTTCAGATGTTAGTCTGGTTCAGACTAACATATGTACCTTCTTTTTCCCAGGCCTCATAAAACAATAAAGACATAAAGAATACCATAAGATACATTTGTGAAAAGATCAATAGTAAAAATACACACAATAATCTAACTTTGCTGCCACCATGATCCTGAGAAAAACTATGACCAAAAGAAGAGGGGGGGGGAGGATGACAGAGAAATGATGGAATTTTCCTTTAAATTTTATTAGATTTATTCATTTTATATATGAGTGTTTTGTCTGCATGTGTGTATGCGTACCACATGTGTGTTTGGTGCCTAAAGAGGTCAGAAGATAATATTGGCTACCCTGGAACTGGAGTTAGAGATGTTTGTGAACCACCATGTGGGTGCTGGGAATCAATCCTGAGTCATTTATAAGAGCAACAAGTGCTTTCAACCACCAAGCCACCTCTCTGGCCAGATGCTATAAATTTTAAAAAGTGTTTGGCCGGCAAGAAACAGAAAGGGGAGGGAAAATACTTCCTTTGCCAACATAGCTACTGATAAATTGATGCTGTAATTAAATACGTACATGAGTAGCAAATACGCCTAATTTAATTTACTGCTTTTTAAAAATTGCAATCAATTTTTTAATGTCTACTTTCTTAAGTTTCTTATGTATTTTGGAAATTAGCCCTCTGTCAGATGTGGGACTGGTGAACATCTTTTCCCATTCTGTAGGCTGTCATTTTGTCCTATTGACAGTGTCCTTTGCCTTATAAAAGCTTTTCAGTTTCATGAGGCCCCATTTACTAATTGTTGATCTCAGTGTCTGCTACTGGAGTGTTATTCAGGAAGTTATGTAGCGTGCCAATGTGTTCAAGGCTACTTCCCACTTTCTCTTCCATCGAGTTCAGTGTAACTGGATTTATATTCAGGTCTTTGACCCACTTGGACTTGAGTTTTGTGTAGAGCTATATATATATGGATCTATTTGCATTCTTCTACATGTCGACATTCAGTTAAACCAGCTAATCCTATTGAAAACTGGGGTACAGATCTAAACACAGAATTCTCAACATAAGAATCTTAAATGGCAGGAAACACTTAAAGAAATGTTCAACACTCTCACCATCAGGGAAATTCAAATCAAAACAACTCTGAGATCCCATCTTATACCTGTCAGAACAGCTAAGATCAAAAAATGACAGTTCATGCTGAAGAGGCTATAGAGCAAGCAGAACACTCTTCCATTGCTGGTGGGGGTGCAAACTCTGTACAGCTACTTTGGAAGTCAATATGGTGGTTTCTCAGAAAACTGGGAATCGATCTACTTTAAGACCCATCTATATCATTCTTGGGCATACAACCAAAGGATGCACAATCATACCACAAGGACACTTGCTCAACATATTCATAACAGCTTATTTGTAATAGCCAGAACCTGGAAATAACCTAGATGCCCCTTAACCAAAGAATGAATAAAGAAAATGTGGCACATTTACACAATGAAGCTGGTAAAAAAAACACATTGACATCATGAAATTTGAAAGCAAATGAATGGAATTTGAAAAAGATCATTCCATGTGAAGTAACCCCAGACCCAGAAAGACTAACAAGCCCAGTTGTCATCGGAGAAGCTTTCATCCAGCAGCTGATAGAAGCAGATGCAGAGACACACCACCAAACATGAGGCAAAGCTCGGGGAACCCTGCAGAAGTGGCAGGGAGCCATTGAGGTCAAGGACACTATAAGAAAACCCACAGAATCAACTAGCCTGGACTCATAGGGGCTCACAGACACTGACAACCAGGGAGCCTGCATGGGACTGCCCCAGGCCCTCTGCATGTATGTTATAGTTGTGTAGTTTGGAGTCCTTTTGGGAGCAGGGGCTGGCTCTGACTCCTCTTCAGGTTTTTGGAACCCTATTCCTTATACTGGGTCACCTTGTGTATTAAATGCTTAGTCTTAACTTTATATTCCATGCTTTGCTGATATCCATGGAAGCCTGCTCTTTTCTGAATAGAAACAAATAAGGAACAGGCTGGCCTCAAACACAAGATCTGCCTGCCTCTGCCTCCTGAGTGCTGGGATTAAAGGAGTGAGCCACCATCACCCAGTGAAAGATTTTTTTTTTTTTTTTTTGAAAATGCAATTGGATTCCTCTGGCTAGAATCTCATAACTATTGCATGACACAGAATTACCTCCCTCCTCACACAAAGGGTTGGGAAACAAGAAGAGCATTGAAGGATATCCAATCACATGAGTTTGCATTTTTGTTAATTACATAAAATCATCCTTGGAGTGGCCGGGCATTGGTGGCACACACCTTTAATCCCAGCACTCAGGAGGCAGAGGCAGGAAATCTCTGTGAGTTCGAGGCTAGCCTGGCCTACAGAGCTAATTCCAGCAACTACTCGACAAAAAGTAACCATAGAGAGTCAGAGAGACCCACAGGAAGTAGTAGGGAGAGACTTTGAATGTGGCAGAGAACAAAGATGCTCTCTTTCTGAGACACCTGCAAAGATAGACGCCCCACTAAGCCCTCTTCCTCCCATTCTTGACCCCCACCCCCGAGGAAGCTTGTCATTGGCATCTCCACCCCCAGAGGGCATTTAAAGCTCCCTCCTCATGGTTTCCCCTTGTGGCTTCTTGTCTTCCTCTAGGACTATCCAGGAATGCTTTTCTCCGATTAAACCTGTACTAATTAATTTGGGCTGGTCTGATTTATTGCATCAGTGGAGAGATTTAATACCAGGCTAAAGAAACCTTTCAGGAAGGTCAGCTGGTTGCTCCTTAGCCTCTCTGAACTAGCATGTTTTCACTCCAGCCTCTGATTCCTGAGTCTTATTAATAAACAAAACAATAGATATTTAGTTAAAAACTACATTTGGTGGCAGTGGCAAGAGGAAGAGCTGGCCTGGTATGTAAAAGTCCCACTGGACTGCTGGCTGAAACAGCAGTACATTGTAACATGAAACAATAAAAGACCCAGAGACAGATATTGGGGTTGAAGCTGAAGATCAGGGAAGCAAAACAGCCAAACTACCAGAGAGCTCTTATCTCTAACAGGAATGGGGTGTTCCTACTCTCTACATGGCTGAAGAATGAATGCCTGATACTGAGACCTTGCTCCTGTCTTATATACCTCTCTAGTGCTGGTATTAAAGGCATGAGCTCTGTTACACTTTTAGACTGATTTGTGTATCCCTGGGTGACCTTCAGCTCAGAGAGATCCATCTACCTCTTACTCCTGAGTCCTAGGATTAAAGGTGTGTACCACTACCTCCTAGCTTCTAGCTGCTGGGATTAAAGGTGTGTGCCACCCCTACCTGACCTCTATAGCTTGGGGCTGGCTTTGCTTTCTGGATCCTCGGGCAAGCTTTACTAAATCATAAATAATGTATCACCACAGTAGATTCAGGTGCAGCTGCTGTGCTGATGGGAAAACAACAGAAGAGTCTCTGGTCTGAAGGAAGGGCAAACAGTTAAAGGCGAGGCTACTAGACTGCTAACATACATTCCTGTTTACGCTTTAGGAATCAAATTGGAAGACACTTCAGCAGGGAATCAACCCAAGAGAGCTTTAACAGGGTACAAGAACTTTCCCCAGCCATGGTTCCAAACTGTCCTCTAAGAAAACTCAGCAGCAGCATGACTTGTTCCTGTCCTCAGAACTTCCAGCCTGAAGACATATTCTGTGCTCCTAACTTTTGAATTGGAGGCAAAGATGACCAGAAATGCAAGAATGTCTCATTTTGAAACAGTATTAAGCCAAGAAAATGTGAAGAAAAGAGGTTACGAAGGAGAAAGGGAAATTTTTTAAAAATATATTTAATGGCCCCAGAAAGAGGAATTTTGTGATTAGTTGGTCTGATGTTTGCATTGGTCTGGCTTCATATTCTTGAAGAGTAAGCTGTATCCACACCTTCGACTATACATGCCTTGCCCAAAAGCAGAGCCTCTGCCGTCTCCCCAGGCCTTTGCCATTGTGTGAGGAGAGAAGTGATCCTGTGGCATGCAATGGCTATGAGATCCTAGCCAGAGGAATCCCATTGCATCTTTTAAACCATTTATTTTTCTCATTATATTTCCCAGCGGGCTTTGAATTCATAATCTTTCCCCCTTGTTTTTTCTCAAGTGCTGGGATTACAGGCATGATAAAGATGATTTTTATAGGTACAGATTGTAAACAGTTAATATAATCTATTAGAAAGAATATGATGGTAAAAAATAAACTCAGAGAAAAATGAACTCTAATAAAATCTGATAGCGGAAAACAAAGGTCAACAGAAATTTTAAAAGAGAATGTGTTTTTAAAAGCCATCAAGAAAATTCTGACGTTGAGGGTCCCAGGATAAATTTAGAAGGTGATAGAGCAATCTATCTATATTATAAGTGTAGAAAGCAACCTCACTGGAAGGTGGGTGGTCATTTAACTAAACTGTACTGGGAATGAATGGAGCTTGTAAGACTCTTGGTACACAACTGAACTCTAGTTGAACTCTAGCTGATAGGTCCTTTCCCACGAGGATATCAGTTAATGGTTTTGATATGATATAACTCTGCTGAACTAGAACAACAAAGGAAATGTTGGGGGATGGTGTGAACTAGAATTCTCACTGACTGACTGAGATTAAAAGAAGGCTCAGCTAGAATAATCCATGTGATAATAGATTTGAATTGGAGATAACAGTATGAACTCATCTTGAACTAATGTAAATGTTACATTTATAAATAACTCATTGTTATATACTGGTTGATAAAATATATACCTATTTCCTTTTTACCCCCTCTGTCCACTGAAAGAATCAAGAAGCAAAAGCACTGATAGCAACAAACGCAAACAGAATTCATTTCTTGATCTCTAATATTTCTTAATAACAGGCCCGGAAATTTACCAAAAAAGGTCTAATTGAAGGATCCATGTAAGAATCAAATTGAGTCTTGCATGTGTTATGGTGCCAGACATTAAGAAGGTGTACAAGAATTAGTGAAAAATCCCAAACCCATAACATCGGAGGCATGTCAATGGAAAAAAGAATGATGTCGTCAAATTTGAAAGAAATCCAGGAACAAAATAAAGTAGTATTTGATTAAAGACAAAGTATAAAATAAATATGTGTCTGTATTACTATAAATAATAACTGGATAAGCGAGTAAGAGAGAAGACAAAAACACATCATGCAGAAGAATTTTAAATAATTTACAGAGCTCTCTGCCTTCAAAGAGGTGAAACATAACTCCCATCTAATATAATGACCTTTCCCAAAAGTACACAAAGGGAGTGAAACAGAAACATGACTGTGCAGAATGTGAGAAGCTCCCTCAGTCTGCTGACCAACTTCACATCGACAGGAATGGCATGGTCAGAGTAGATACTATAGATGAGAGTGGTGCTGGGCCTCTTGTGACCCTAATCTCAGAAGCCCAGTGACATTTTAGTCATGAGAAAAAGCACCAGACACATCCCTGTTAATCTAAAGAGTACCTCCCTGGTATTATACAAATCTATCAATGTCACCCAAACAAAAGGAATTTGAAAACTCATCACAGCAAAAGAGCCTGGCTAATAAATGTAATATGATATTCTGAAAAAGTAATATTGGGTTAAACTAAGGACATTTGAAAAAATATGGAGCTTGGGGTTCTTAAGTCATCTAGGAGAAACTGAGTGCACTCATATTGGATAGCCCACAACTGCCTGTAACTCCAGCTAGCTCCAGGAAGATTAGATACCTCTGTCATTTTCTGTCTCCTTCATACCTTAAAATGGGAGGAAAAACAAGGCAATTGCAATCCCTAGGAAGAGTAAAAACCCAAACAAAAAAGCCACACGCTACTTATAGAAAAGCAAAAAATAATAATGAGGTAGCCATAGCAAGAAATAATATTGTCTTAGGGTTTGTTGCTCTAAAGAAATGCCATGATCATGCAACTCTTATAAAGTAAAGCATTTCATTGGGGCTGGCTTACAGTTCAGAAGTTTAGTCCATTGTCATCATGGCAGGAAGCATGATGGAGCACAGGCAGACATGCTGCTTGACAAGGAACTAAGAGTTCTACATCTGTATCAGCAGGAAGAGAGACACACTGGGCCTGGCTTGAGTATCTGAAACCTCAAAGCTTCCTTCAATGAAGCCACACCTACTCCAACAAGGCCCCACCTCCTAATAGTGCCACTCCCTATGAGCCTATGGGAGCCATTTTTATTCAAACCACCATAAATATTTACTGTTTTGAATCTAATTATCACACAAATGCTTAATTAGTGCTGGAAAAGAGAGCTACTTTATCTATCTCAAGCATAATAAACTGACAAAAGTTAGAAAATAAAAGGGATGGAAAAAGCTGTGGGAAGAACTGGTCTGACAATGTCATGACTTTCAAGTTAAGAACTCAAGTGTTGCATACAACACCGAAGCTCACTAAAATGGTATCTGTTGTTTGAAATTATTAAGTTGACCAATAGAAGAGTTAATAAGAAACAATTATTTGGGAAGCAGAGGCAGTATGGTGGCTTTGTAGGATAAATTATATTTGGCCAAAGTGAGAACACAAACTTCAATGAATTAACAAGTAAAAGTATAAAAAAAAAAACGTTTAGACAAACTGATATGACAAGAAGATATTTAAAATTCAGAACTGGTAGAAACTGAATATGATTTTCTCTGGAAAATGGGACTAAGGTGGCAGCAGAAATGTACATGTCATATATAATTTGAAATTTTTAATAAGAATGTTTATTTTTTTAAAAAAAATGTTACTTTCCAATAACAAAGATGCTGTTTTATCCTGGGGAGTCTGGCGCTCTAAGATTTTAAAAAGACTATATAAATGTAAGAGAAGGAGAAATAAAAAAACAACATAGGATGTTAAAAATTTCTTATTTATTATCTACTTTGTGCTGCTTGTTTGTTGTTGTTATTGTTATTATGTTTTGTTTCAGGTGATTTATAGACATTTTCTCAATTGATTCCTCCATAGTTCCAGTGACTTTCTTACTTTCAATATCAGAGGACTGAAAAGTTCAGTGAGTGAATCAAGACGGCAAACTACCACATGTATAAACAAGGAATCGGACCCTGATCTATGAAAGTCTAAACCCAAGCCATACCCAGTGACACAGGTCTGTAGTCCCAACTACTCGGAAGCTGAGGCAGGAGAATCACAAGTCCAAGGACTGCCTAGTCTCCAGAGTGGATACAAAGCCAGCCTGGGCAACTTAGTGGGACCTATTTCAAAAATAAAAAGTAAAACTGGCCCAGGGGGCAGCTATGTGATACAGTTCTTGCAAAGCATACGTTACATCCTAGGTTCACCTCAAATTCATATCTTTCTTTTACAGGAAGCAACCATGTAGTTGTTGGATATCTTAGAAGCTGCCTGACTGCTAAAAGAAGTCATAGTGAGGGGCAGAGTTACCTGAGACCTAGAAAAAAATGAGGCCCCGACTCCAGTCTTGGGAAGACCTTCCCCAGAGTTGCAGCAACTGATGCCTGTGTCCTGTCTAACATACTCAAAGCTTTCAAGCTGCAGAGATAGGTGGATGATTCATTCCCACCAGCCCAGGCGTCCAGAACTTTTCCTGCATTGCAGCAGGGCAGAGGGGCAGGGAGGGAGAGGGAGAGGAGGGGAGAGAAGGAGAGAAGAAGATAGAGGGAAGGAGGGAGGGGGGAGGGAGAGGAGGGGAGAGAAGGAGAGAAGAAGATAGAGGGAAGGAGGGAGGGGGAGGGAGAGGAGGGGAGAGAAGGAGAGAAGAAGATAGAGGGAAGGAGGGAGGGAGAGGGAGAGGAGGGGAGAGAAGGAGAGAAGAAGATAGAGGGAAGGAGGGAGGGGGAGGAAGAGGAGGGGAGAGAAGGAGAGAAGAAGATAGAGGGAAGGAGGGAGGGGGAGGGAGAGGAGGGGAGAGAAGGAGAGAAGAAGATAGAGGGAAGGAGGAGGGAGGGAAAGGAGGGGATAGAAGGAGAGAAGATAGGGTGAAGGAAGAAGAGGAGAGGGAGGGGAGGGAGGGAGGGGAAAGGGAGGAGTTTCCACAAATCTTCACAGCTGCCCATCAACTCTCCTACCCCTTGAGTCACTTCTCCACCACTCACCCATGAGATTGGGTACTTTGGTCATGCATTCTCAACTGGACCCTCCCCAGAGGGACATTATTGCTCATCAGCTCATCCACTTCCTGGAACTAATTCACACTGCTCCTGGGATTTTCAGTTCTTCTTTCTTTCCTCCTCTCCTGCTTGCTTCTTAGTCCTCTTCCCCATTTCTCCTCTTTTCACTCCTCTTCCCCACTCCCCTTCAGCAGATGACAGTTCCTACAAAGTCTCCAGAAAGAGATTGACATTTACTAATCTGAAAATGCGTTGTGCCTTCTTTGCTTTCCTTTAGTGATTGGAGAGAGGCTGTTGTTTGCAAAAGTAGCTCTCCTAAGTGTGGGCTTTATTTCTATGCACCCCTGCTTCTCTTATTGCCCTGCTGTGTCTCCTCTGCTCTTCCCTTGTCTAAATACATTGCCGGGTTGCTGACACTGACACAGTTCTCTTTGTTATATGCTTGCCCCGCTGAGGTTTGTGGTGCACTTATTGTGAGCATGCCCTCTGTGACCAGTTTGGAAAATGAAGCAGGCATGACTCTGGCACTGCACAGCCTAAAAGCCTTGTGAGGAAGCAGGTAGGCAAACTCATTAAACACAAATTTACAAATGTCCAGGAAGAGGACACAGCAACAGAGAAAAAAATGTGTGTATGTGTTTTTGGGGTCAGGGTTTGATCCACTAATTATGATACCAAGCAAAAGAGTAAACATCTGGACTTGTCCATGTCTGGAATGCAGGCCTTTACCTGCCTTAGAATTCTGTACTTACAAAATGTCTGCTTGGGTACTTCTCATGTTTTTCTACTGCAGTTCAGTGTCTAAACCAGATAAACACCATCAGTTCCTCAGTTAACCTTCAGTGGTTTCTCAATACGTGAAGACTTAGGTACTCCAGCCCAGTGTTTTAAAACACTCTGTACTTAGCCACGTGTGGCAGCTTGAAACTGTAACCCTGGCACTAGCGAGTCTGAGAAAGGAGGCCAGGCCAGTCTGGGCGAAAGAAACAAGATTTCATCTTAAAATAACAGAAGGCTTGAGCATACACAAGACCTTAAGTGCAATTGTCAGCATAAGAAGATGGGGCAGGAAGGGAAGAGGAGGGATGGGTGAAAGAGAAGGAGGAAGAAAACCTAAGATTGTTTAAACTAGTTAAACAGTAACTATTCAAAATCAAAACTCAGGGATAGGGCACTTTCTCATAATTCACTGGCTCTGGGTTTGAATACTAGCACAACATTAAATAAGGGTAACAGCCCTAAGATTTAAAGGACCAGGTAATGAATGTATAAACAGCAGAACCGTAAAGACTTCATTTCCCAGAATTCCTTGGGCTTGTTATTTTTGCTGGCCTTCTCTATTTTGTTTGTTTGCTTCATAAGGATAACCAGTGAGGGCAAATAGTACCCAGTGGCAGATCGGGAGTGGAAGCACGGTCTCCTATGGGTTCCCAGTGAATATATGGCATGCCTAAGAGATGGGGCAGACTGTTCAACCTGCAAAGCAGAGGAGGTCATAGGGAGGTGGCAGAAAGAAGGGCCACAGGGAGCAAATAAAGTGACTCAACGGGTATGTCATAGGGCATGAAAACATGAGCACCTCCACAGGAACCAAGTTCCTCTGGCTACAAACTTCATATTCTTCAAATGCTATTAAAACAACAAACCTAGCCCGCTAAAATGAAAGAAGTAAACGTGTTTGATTTTTTTTTTTTTTAATCTGCGAACTGACCATTGAGTGACCTTGCTTCAGGAGTTTAGGGGATTTTGATATTCTGCCTCACTGGAAGGACAGCACCAGGGGGAAAGTAAGTTATGTGGGTCAAAGTTAAGGCTGCAGGCAGAGGAGCTTCTGTCCCATTTCTCTTGTGCCTTGTCACTGGTTGACTCTACATCACCTTGTGTACAGCAGAGGGTGAACCTAAATTTATCTTTCAATTTGTCCCTGAAAAGGAATGTGGAATTTAGTTGAGGGTGTGACAGCCAACAGCTGTCTCAAAAAGGTAGCCTAGGTACAGTCAGTGGTAGCCAGAGTTCAGAAAGCTGTGGCATGTGGGTATTGCTCTGTAGTGAAATACAAGACAGCGTACACAAGGCCTTAAGTGCAATTGTCAGCATAAGAAGATGGGGCAGGAAGGGAAGAGGAGGGATGGGTGAAAGAGAAGGAGGAAGAAAACCTAAGATTGTTCAAACTAGTTCAACAGTAACTATTCAAAATCAAATTTAACTCAAAAATAAATTTTACTAAAATAAAGTTGAGAAATACTAAAAGTTATCATTATATAGCGATGATGCCACATTTCTCTACAGTTCGTGATTTTGAGGTTACCTTCGTCATACCCATAAAGTGTAGCTCTTTCTGTCTTTAAGTGTCTGATGGTATCACATGAGTGGGCTGAAATGGCAGGCAAGCATACTTACACTGCAGTAAAGTCTGCAACCACTGCAAACAAGAGACATGGTACCCAACACAATGTACTGCTCATTGTGTGCACACCAGCACTGTGGCCTACTGCAAGCAGATTTGTCTTTAGAGAAGCCAGAAAGCCACAAGATACCTCTGTACCACTGACATGGTACAGACATGTCAGGAAGAACATAAGACACACCAAAGGCAGAGTTCAGAGTGTGTTAAGACTGGAGCACTCCAGAATGGAACCAGTGACCCTTATTGGTTATAGGTCAGGGAGCCACCCACATCAGCCATAATATAGCAAAGCCTAGCAGAGTGTATGTGACACTATGCTGGTTAACATTCAGTCTTGTACACTGGGTTGAGGGATGCCTAGCATCCAGGGAGAGCACATTTCTGGGTGTGTCTCAAGATTTTAAAGATAGAGTTGATGGGTTAGCTAACATGGGTTAGCAAATTGAGAGGAAAGATCCACCCTGGATGTAGAATATCCCATTTTCAGGGACCCAGATAAAAAAGAATGGTTGAGGAGGTGAGACTCTTGCAAGTTGTTGTCTACACCACCCCCTCTCCATACTATCTGCAGTGATGGTTATCTGTAGGTTGTACCTCATAATTTTCAGTCTTTCAACTCTGGTACTTACCTTAATATCCTCTGGGGCTCTCGGGGTTCTAATAAGTTCATTGAAAATGTCTGGATGACCTGATTTGTTTGTTCATTTGTTTGTTTGTTTTTGTCAACGCCAGCTAGAGTCATTTGGGAAGGTCATTCTCGGTTCCCTCAATTGAGAATATGCCCTCAACCAGATTGGCCCATAAGCATGCTTGTGGGAGCAAATGGGTAAACAACATTCCTCGGTAATCTGTGTTGCAGCTCCTGCCTCCAGGTTCCTAAAGCAACAGCAATGTCTGATGACACAGTTTGCAGGCAGCCATCATAGAACCTTCAGCATCTGTGACCACATAAGCCAACCTAATAAATCCCATCCTATCCTATCCTATCCTATCCTATCCTATCCTATCCTATCCTATCCTATCCTATCCTATTTATATCCATATCCTATTTCAATCTCTTCTACTGTATTCTACTTTGTTCTGTTCTTTTATTTGTTTCCTCTAAAGACTCTTGACTAACACTGACACCAGGAAGGGGAAGCAAGTGTCTGTCCACCACACTGTGATGATCTGAACCACCCATTCAGATGCCATCTTGGGAAGAAACAAGGGAAGGAAGAGAAACCAGGGAAACAGCACTTTATTGAAACAGATGATAGTTTGCCTAAATAAATGGTTTTCTTTTTAGAAAGCTCTTCTCTTACTGAATTTACCCTGGTCAGGATAGATGAGTACAGATAATCTTTGGTGAATGTGTGATGCCATGTGACACATACCTGTAACCCCAGTGCCTTAGTCAGGTTCCTATCATGTGATTAAATACATTGATCAAAAGCTGCTTGGGGAGGAAAGGGACTATGTCACTCAAACTTCCACAACACAATCCATCATCTAAGGAAGTCAGTGCAGAAACTCAAGGCAGGAACCTGGAGCCAGGACTGAGGCACAGGCTATGGAGGAATGCTGCTTACTGGCTTGCACCTTGTGGCTTGCTCCATCTCGTTTCTTATAAAACTCAGGACTAACTATGCAGGACTGGCATTGTCCATTGCGAGCTGTTCCTGCACACATCATTAATTAAGAAAATGCCCCACAGGTATGCTCATAGGCCAGTCTGGTAGAGGGTGGGGGCATGTGTGCTCAATTGAGAGAACCTTCTCAAATGACTCTACCATGTGTTAAGTTGGCAACAAATACACAAATAGCCAGGACACCCAGCAACTGGGAGAGGGTAGCAGAGAGGCTAGGAGTTCAAGATTGTCCTTGGATATAGAAAAAGTCCAATAGCCAATCTGGGCTACATAAACCCCTGTCTCAAAAGAAAATAAGGAAGAACTTTATATAAATGTGTATCCCCGGCTAAATAGTGATGCTAAGCCTTTATTGCATGGTAAACACTATCAGATTTTCCCCATACACATGAAGAGATCAAAGCACAGAAAGTGTGCATGGTTTATTCAAGGCCACACTTCTAGGAAGGAGATGAGGCTTGCTGTATTTGCAAGGTTAGAGTCCATGCATGGGACTGCTTGTAATTAGCTTTAGTCCCCTTTTCTGTGACCCCTTTTGTCTGTATAAGCACAAATCTTGGAAAAAATAAGGAAAAAGCCTAGAAACACAAAAACCTGGTACCCATGTAAAGTCAGGGAGGCTCAGAAGTTGGCTGTGAATCCTTTAGGCCGGGGACAAGAAATCAAATGTGACTTGGGAGGAAGTTGAGATTGAATACTAAGTTCACAGACTATGAAAGGGTAAGCGGATGGTAAGGTGGTCAGTTAACACAGCTGGGAGACATCAGGATCAACTGAGACTGGACTTGAGGACCTTACAGCAGGAATCCTCAGCGAGCCTCCTCTCCCTTGTTCAGCTCATGCTACCAGAGCTTCGAGAGCCAGGGAAAACCTGAACTTAGCCTTTCTTCAAAGTGCAACTATTACTCAGTCACTCCTCCCACTGCTCTGCCTGCCAGCTGGTCGTTGTATTTTATTATGTTATCAAAGGAATTCATGCAGATCATTTAAATTTTCCAACAACATAGGTAAGAAAAGAATTCATCCCTCCCAAGACATGCCTCTTCCAGGTCGAACACGGTGCTTTGTGTTCTACTGTAAACTTCCACCCTGCCCTCCGAAGTCGCTCATGCAACTGCCCATGCCAGAACCTGTCACAGTGTTTCTACCCTGAAGGAGGTGGAGGTGCCCAGCATAAAGGCCACAAGTTACACAGCCCAGATGATTAAATCCAGAAGGAGACACGGGGCAAGGTCAGGACCAGAGGGAGGGCATCTGCTCAGACGCCTTTTGTCACGCTGATTTCCATGGGTGGATGCGTGTTTCTCCCCATTGTCTGGAGTGATTTGTGCACTTTGTCAGCTCAAAGGAATGAGTCAGCTTCTCCATCCTCCTTCACTTCCATCCACTGAGAATGCAGCTCTATAACCTTGTTGATTTCCTTTAACCCCAAGGCCTTCAAACATAGTCTAAGTTCAAAGACTTTTTTTTTTTTTTTTTTTTTTATGTTGGTGCCAGATGCCTCTTCTGGAGTCTAGACCTGCAATTGCGTAAGTTTTCCATTGTCTGCTTTACTAAACGATATCATTCTTGTATTCGCTCCCTCGAGCAGCATTTGCAGGGCATCCAGTCTGTGATGTACATGTGTTTAGCTCAGTGGATAGTCATCTAAATGCGTAATCTGCTTCTTCATGGTAAAGTGAGCCAAGGACAATGTCACATGGAAGACCCATTACTTGGCAGTGTGGTGGGGGTAGCTCTCATAGACCAGGGTTCAGGGGAAGCATAAGGGAGGGTGTTGCTCCTCTGAGTGGTTGGGGCTGGCTTTCTATAATGCCGTTACTGAGTTTTGATGGTCAGTGGATATCTAAAGGCACTGAACATGCCTGAAGCAATTTCCCTCTCATCAGACCTAAGAGTACCAAAGGATATTCGCAACACCTGGGCAACTTCTATCAGTTCTCTGGATTAGCAGCCTAAAACTCCAGACAATGGCTAGGCATCCAAGCAGATCTCTGCTCTTACAACCCAGTCCTTCCAGTTTCTCAGCATGAGACTGATCTATGGGCACAAATGTTTGTGGAGCTAAGCAAGCAGCATCCAGCCACCCCTGGCTCTGTGCATCTGCTGGGATGTGTGGTCCAGCTTTATTGCTTCAGTATGTGTCTCCCAGATGTTTCCTTCCTTTCAGGAGGTTCTGAGCACCTTGAAGGCCCTGAAAGAGGAAGTGGAGTGTTTCTCAAAGCTTCGTTCCCATTGTTTCAGATGCTCCATGAAGGACAGGGGAAGCAGGGCCGTGGGACAAAATCTCTGGAACATCCATCCTCAAATCTCCCCCTAAAATTCACTTCGATGTCTCATTCATTTATCTGAACATTTTGGTAATGATTAAGAGGAAGTTCATCTTAGAAAAATAATAGTGAAGCAAGTGAGTCACAATGTTTGTTATTTTGATGGAAAAATAGCATAATAGCACCAAAGGATAAAATACAGAAACTGTAGAAGATGTGATCCAGGCCTGGAGGACTCTGGGGTAGTGAGATCTCACAATTTTGCCTAGGATTGGGAGTGGCATAAGAAAAGAATAAGGAAGAGAGAAATTAAGAAGACAACATAGACAAGCGAGGTAGAAGTCTGTGCACGTGGGCAGATATCAAATGCCCAAACTGGGACCATATAAATGAAGAGTTTTATAATAAATTTACATTTATGTAAGTACTAACAAGGCTGATGAAATGACTGAGCAGAGCAAAGTTCCTGGTAACCTGAATTCAGTGCCCAGAACCAGCACAGCAGGAAAGAACTAACATTTGTAATTTGTTCTCTGCCCTCAACAGGGATGCTGTGACAGATGTCTACATACATACACACAAATAAGTAGATGTGTTTCATTTTGTTTTATTAAATTTAATTTTAAAAGTACTAACAGAGACAGGTATGGTGGCCTACTCCTGTAACAGCAGCCAGTAGAGCTGAGGCTAAGGCCAAAAGATCATGAACTTAAGGCCAGCATAGACCACATGGGAAGACTGTGTCTCCAGAATAAATAAATAAGTAAGGGCTGGAAATGTTCTTCAGGAAGTGCAGGTTTAGCATTAGCATGAGGAGCTGAATTGAGATCCCTGGTACCAATGTCTATAATCCCAGCATCGAAGGGGATAGAGATTAGCCTATTTGAATGATGGACTTCAGATTCAGTGAGAGAACTTGTCCCAAAAACTAAAGTGGAGAGAGGATAAGAAAGACACCCATCAACCTGTCTCCACACATACATGTATAACATCATACACATATAACATCATACACAAAACATATGTGTATTTACATAATAGCAAATAAATAAATTAAATATTAAGGACTGATGGGATACAGAAGAGACAAGAAGGTAAAGTGGAAGTACCACACTGGGTCCACAGAGAAGCACATTGTTTTTAGCTAGTCTTTAAAAAGTATCTGGCCATGCTCTTGGAGCTTTTGCATACAACTACTTCCTGCCCATCCACCTCCTCTGCAGGGCTGTACCATCATGGGATGCACTTGTAACCAGGATACAACTCACACACCTCTTCTCCGGACTTGCCATGGGGGAGGGGGAGTCGGGGCCTGCATTCTTCAACTTTTCAGCTAAAATTAAATTTCCTTGGCCCGCCTTTGTAAATTCCTTCTAAGTTACTCCCCCATCCCTCCCAAATCAACAATGAGTCCAGTTGTTTTCTCTGTGTAGGACAAAGGGATTATAGTAACTCTCAGAAGGAGAAACAGCATTTCAGAATTAACTTGTGGCATAAATCCCTGTGCTCTGCAGGAGCACACGCCGCCCCTGGAGCCTCCATCTCAAGAACAGTTCCACTGAAGAGAAGAGTAAGGTGGGGGTGCATGGCAAAGGCTGGGGGGAGGGGGAAAGGGGGGACTATGTGACCATATTTCAGTTTCCATTTTTTTAATTAAAAAAAACAAGAGAAACAAGTTTCAACCCTAGATGGAACTCATTTCCAAGTTACCTCCTCCTGGGTGCACCCATCATGCTATTCTACACATTTCCTCAATACAGTGCCCAACAAGAGACCACAGCTTGGTGCTGCACATGTTAATACTGGAAAATGAATAGTGTCTTCAAAGTGTTTACTCAGTACTAAGTAGTTTAACCTTCCACTTTGGGAGGGGGATGCCAAAGAGGGAACTTCTACCTATGTGAACCTATTTGTCTCTCCTGACAAAAATAGAGAAGGAAACATTACTGTGTCCTGACATTTATAACCAAGATGATGACAGTACACAGGGACTTTTTGAAGCACCACTGGGGACTTCTCACAGGCTTTAACTATAAGCAGTAAATCTGGAAAGCAACATCACCCTAAAACATTTATTTTTCTCCATGAGCTCTAGGAAGTATTGATTGGAAAGTGTGGATTTATCTGCCCATTGAGTCTTTTGGAAAACAACTTCCCACTCCCTCTATGTTCCCAGCATGTCCTCCCAACTTGTACTGAGATTAACTTCCCATGGCATCATGCTTCTTCGTCTAGGACACATAGGTGGCTTAACTACATCCCTCCATCACTTTGTAAGTCCTGGTATGAGGCTTCCAGAACGGGAAGAATAAGCCCACCTGAGAGAGGCTGATCAGAAAGAAGGGATTGTGGGTCATTTCAGCAGAAAGCAAGTTCGTTCCTCAAAACAAAGGGAACTCATTATTCGAGAGCAGGTAAGATAATAACTGAGAAAGTACATTTTTGTTTGATTGATTTTTTTTAGGGGGTTTTGTCTGGAGGCTGGTTTGTTTGTTTGTTTGTTTGTTTGTTTGAAGACAGGGTGCCATTATGTAGTTCTTGCTGTCCTGGAACTCACCATGTAGAAACTACCCTCAAAAATTAGAATTCTGCCTGCCTCTGCTTCCTGAGTGCTGGAATTAAAGGTCAAACTAACTACCCAGGAATATCTGACTATCTGTCTTAGAGACAAGTTTTGGTTTTGATTTTTGGTTTGGTTTTTGTTTGGAGGCAGGGGTCTATCCATCTATTTCCATTTCTTTTTGCAAGAGATTGTTAATTCTGAAAGCTCTCAAATAAGCTTGGGACAAAAGAAAAAGTACCCAGAAATTACCCATGTGGTGGAGGTGCACTGCAAAGTTTCATATGACTGTGGTCTCAAGCAAGAAATCTCTCTTCAGCTTCACTGCCGTCAGGTCTGCTCTTATCCAGCACTAGGCCAGAAGCATAGGGAATAGTTCAATGTGCTTCCTAAGCTCCTAGGGTCCATCTTACCTTGATCTATAACTGACACCTAACATCTGCAACTTACAAAAGAATGAAACCAGGGAATTCTCTATCACTCAGTGTGTAATAACCTTACCAGACAGGAGACAAGCAAAGATGTCACAATAGAGCAAGCCTCTTCTCTCCATAGCTAACTCCTTAGTTGAGTTCAGTGGGGCTAGATCAGTGGATTGGATTAAGGGACAAATGTGCCAAGCTTTGAGAGGTAAATGTGCAATTCCAGCAATTGGGAGTCAGAGAAAGGAGAATCAAGGGTTGAGACATCATCTCAAAAACAATAATAATAATAAAAAAGTCACCTGAGTTGCATCAGATTTTTCCAGGAAAGAACTAGTTGGAACCCTTTTTTAAAGGTTATTCTGCCATAAAAGTATCTAAGACAAGGCAGAAGATGTGTCTTAGTTGTTGAGTGCAAGGCCCCAAGTTTGAGTCCTACCACCACAAAGGAGAGGAAGAGGTGAAAAATAGAGGAAGAGAAAAAGCAATGTGGTGTGTATGTGTGTGTGTGTGTGTGTACATACATATATACATATGTATATGAACTACATAAGTTATTAAAAGAGAAAAAATAAAAGGAATAATGCTGAAATAATATATGCCACATGTATGTCAGAGTATAGAGGTACCAATATATAAGATACCTAAGAAATAAGAAAGGATACCACAAAAAAGAGAGACATGCAACTTTGTGAAATGTTCACCCAGCATCTGTGTGTATCCAATGGAGACCAGTGGTGCTGGAGCATAAACTTCTGTTGTCTAATACAGGAGCCAAAGTGGCCAGAGTTCCATGCTAACTCCCTGATTCATAGGATGAACATGACACCTAGGCTCACTCAAGTAGGTGCTCCCACCTGAACCCCAAGGCTCAAGAAACGGTGGGAAAATACAAAAGTGACTAAGGAATGGGGCTCAGATGGACAGAAAACTCCAGGATAGTGACAGGTATGGACAGGTCCTTTAAGCTCTCTACAATGTTCTGTTGGAGGTATATCCTAAACCAGCAGTGAGCTGCCTTCCTTATCACCTCTGTCTCTCCAGCCTTCACTCTGATCTTGTGAACTCCTCCATATCCTTCCAGAAAAAAAAAAATATATGCACTGTGTACACACACACACACACACACACACACACACACACACACACACACACAAAAAAAAAAAAAATTTTAGCTGGAGTTGGCTTGTTTTGTCTTGTTTTGTTTGTAGTGTAACTGAGCCTACCGTGCAGAGGAAATGAACTGGCAGTTCACAAATGAAGCAACATAAGCTAACATTTGTCAGTAAACAGACAAGCAGACCTTACCAGTCATCAAAGAGTATGTAAGGGTAAACAGACAAGCAGACCTTACCAGTCATCAAAGAGTATGTAAGGAGAGCACCACATTCCCTTCACAACAGTAGCAAATGTAAAAGGATCATTAGAACCCAGGGCTGGCAAGGTACAGAGAAACCAGGAATACAAAGGTGCCCTGGGAAGGAGCTGTGCTGACCCAGCATCCTCAGAAGGCAGACTGTGACGTTCAGCTACACTTTAGATGCACACATTCTTGATCCACACTTCCCCAACTAACATTTTCAAAAGATAAGTAGCTAAAAGACAACAACATTTGTAGTTCAGAAAGGAAGGCAATATAAACACTCATCAATCCAGAAAATGTATAGTTACAATAAATCCTTTTAACAGAGCAACTTAAAAGGCTGAGGAGTACTGAGAAATATCTCTCAGACATCATGGAAGGGAAGAAAAGTTTGCAGCTAGATAGATGTTGTGTGACTGTCTGAAGACTTTAGCGGGCAGGATATCATCCCCTTTTCCACCCACCAGGATGTTATATCTTGTTTTTATGATTATGATGGTTACTTCTAAGTTATGTCATGACTGAGTGTAGGATCACCACAGAAACACAGCTACATATATGTCTACGAGGCTGTTTCTACAGAGGTTTAACTGAGTAGAGAAGAAACATCTTGAATGTGGTAGGTAACATTTCATGGGCTCAGGTCCTGACCTGAACAAAAAAGAAAAAACAAGCTGAGTGCTACTGCTCATCTCTCTGATCTCTGACTCCGGACACAATATGACTAGCTACTTCATGCTCTATCACCACACCATGCTTTTCTTGTCATGATGTACAGTACCCTACCCTCAAGATACGTAAAAATAAACTGCCCCTTCCTTGTTTTTGCCAGGTGTAAAGGTAACTAACACAGTTATATTACACAGAAAAACAGATTTTATAGATGCGATTAATGTTACTCATCAGTTGACTTTTGAATTAGTAAAAGAGGGGAGTTTAGGTCAAATGTGGTGGTGAATGACTTTAATCCCAGCACTCCAAATACAGAGGTAGTTGGATGTCTCTGAGTCTAAGACCATCTTGATCTTAATAAAGCTTCCAGATCAACCAAGTATACACAGCAAGACCCTGTCTCAGCTAAAAACAAATAAACAAAAATCAAAACACACAAAAGTGAGGAGTGGGGAGATGTGTCAGGGGTTAAGAGCACTTGCTGCTTTTGAAGAGGACCTAGGTTCAGTTCTCAGTGTCAACATGGTGGCTCTCCATTGTCTGTAACACTGGTTATAGGGGATCGAACACCTTCTTCTAGCCACAGGCACACATGTGGTGAACATACCTGCATTCGAGACAAAACAATCATAGGCAAAAAGTAAAATACTTTTTTAAGGTGGAATATAGTGGCTGGGATGCACTATTGTCCAGTTAAATCTGAACTAACCATCAAAGTTCCTAACTGTAGGAAGAGTCTGAAATTCACAGTAGAAAAGGACCATTCTCTTGTGGACTTAATGATGGCAGGGGAGTACATAGAGAGGAGCTGACCGTGACCTTGATGACATTACTGTGACCCCTGGTCAACAGTTCATCTAGAAGAACTTCAGGGTGGATTGTCTCTGGTCTTCCAGGAAAGAACACAGCTTGACTGACAATTGATTTGGCAGCATCTGGGAAATGAAATAACGTCAAGAATTATGTTATTTTTAAACTACTGTGTATTGTTTTTTTTTCCCTACAAATATAACTAGGACATTTTTAATACTTGGAAAAAGTGGAAACTATAATACACCTGGAAGGCATCTGTGTGTCTGTGGACTTGCTTCTGCAAAGAAGGAAAGAATTTAAGCCATGAGGATGCTGAGGCAACATAAACTTTGAACAAGTCTTTACAATGTCCTATGCTTTCTTTTTACTTTGTTTTACCATTTCCATTAGCAAATACAGTTTTCTGTGTTATTAGTGGTCTATCTGTATGCACAATTACACCCTTCTTATTCAAAGATCCCTCCAAAACCAAGAGGCTTAATGTCAGTGGGGACTCCAGTGACTAATGAGATGTGCTTGGTGCATGTTTTATGGGTCACAAAGGTCAGAGGTGTATGAGAAGTGTTTGATGAGAATAGCTTGTTTGAGTAGTGATCTTTTGAATCTTTGATTATTAATAATGCTTGGTTATCACTTCACCAGCTGTTTTTTATGTGCATTATGTGTCATAATCCTGACAACAACTCTGAAAGCAAGTATTATTATTCCAGACATTAATAGTGAAATAAGGCTTGGTTCATAAGTGGTAGAAGCCAGGCCTTAAATCTGTCCATACAACATATCTGTGGTGGCCTCAATAATAATTGTCCCCCATAGTCTTGGGCATTCTGAACATTTGGTCCCCAGGGGATGGTGTTGTTTGGGGTGTGGCCTTGTGAAGAAAGTGTGTCACTGGGGCCAGTGCTTTGAGAGTTTAGAGTTCACACTGTCTGCTTCAAACTTGCCATTCAAGATGTAAGGCTTAGCTTCCTGTTCCTGCTGCCATACCCTTGCTCTGCCACCATGGCCTCTCACCGTAAAGCCCTAAAAAACTCTTTCTTCCATCAATTGCCTTGGTCATGGTAGTTTAACACAGCAATCGAAAGGTGACTATTAAAATATCCAAATCCATATGCACACTACCCTAAAGAACTACTTTTTAAAAGCCTAATCTTAAAATAAAAGATAAATTCAATGTATTGTAAGTGGGTGTATTTGAAATAACATGAGAATAACATGACCTCCACTAGAGACCCAAATATTTCCCCCTCTCTCTCTCTTTGCAGCTTTAATTTGCATACCTAGTTCTTTTTTTTTTTTTTTTTTTCCATATAGAAAAATGGCACTTGTGAAAGCAGCTGGCACATGGCAGAAATTGAATAAAAGTTATTTTAAATAAAAAAGAAACTTCAGCCCAGCACTTGTGCAATCTATCACAAATTCTATTTCTGAAACAAAGAAATCCTTTTGACAATGCTTAAGAAGAAAGAACAACTGTGAACTATGTAGGCTAACCACGCTCAGATCTAATTGGCTGCCTCTGACTACAATCCCTTAGTGTATCATACATGAGACACAGTATAGAAATGTGCGTGACATTCATTATGAAGATCTATTACAGTTTATTCTTTTGTTAAATATCAATACATTATCAAATATATTCCAAAGCCAGACATGATGGTGCAGGACTGTAATCTCACTGTTTAGGGGGGCTGAAGAAGGAGTACAGTATGTTCCAGAACAGCCTGAGCTACACAATGACTTTCAGAGCATCTGAGGCTTTGAAAAGCAACCTGCACTTTGCCCCAAAAAGCCATCATTGCCCAAATATGATAATTTCTACTATTGTCACATATTTTTGAACACACGGGGTTAGATGAAGATGTGGTAAATGTGGAAATCTATTTGATCCTGTGGATAGTTGTAGGTGACAACCTCTCTGTCTCTTGGTCTCTCTCTCTGTCCTCTCTCTCTCTCTCTCTCTCTCTCTCTCTCTCTCTCTCTCTCTCTCTCTCTGTGTGGTGTGTGTGTGTGTGTGTGTGTGCATTTAATTAACTTCAAAAGTTGCAAGTGTTTATTTTATGACATGGCCATATTTATCCACCCCATTAAGTTCATCTATCAAAACATTAGGAAAAAAAGACCAAGACAAATCCAGGAAATAATAAGAACAATGCACTGAGAGGTTATGATGCATCAGACTTTTAACTGTCCATAAAAATTGTTAAATGCTAGCAGCAATGACAAGCAGCACTCACTAAGCCCTTGCAGTGAGCTAGCCACTATTGCCAGCATTCTACATCTTCCAAATAGATTTACAACAGGAGCTGCTCTCCAAGCAGACGCAGAGGAAGTCAAGAGACTTACTCCAAACTGTGGATCAGCAGGGGCAACCTGTAGGGAATTTTCTTAAGTAGTGTTTGGTGGGGGAGGGCCCAGCCCATTTTGGGTGGGTTAGAGCCATCCTTTGACTGGGTGGTCCTGGGTGCTGTAAGAACAGCAAACTGAGCAAGCCAGTAAGCCGCAGGCTTCCATGGCCTCTGCGTCAGCTCCTGCTCCAGGTTCCTATTCTGTTTCAGACCCTGTCCTGACTCCCTTCAGTGATGAACATTGTGATATCTTTGGCAAAGCATTCTCCCCCACGTGGTTAAGTTTGATTATGTAAGTGTCAGTTCTTTCGCCATTTCTGTCATTGGGTTAAAAAATAAAATGGTACTGTCCCGTCACATTCACTGGTATGTACAAAGTAATTTCCTGAAATATGGAACAGAAAATTTTGTGGAATTTAGGTCTTGTAGTAGAAGGAACTAGCAGTAATAATTTCATGCCTGGACTTCAGAGATCCAGCAAAGTGCATGCATGACTTCAGGAAGAATCTGTCTTTTGGAACCAACATCTGCCACCCCAAAGATGGTTGCTTATTCTAGAAGCATATGTGCTCCACCTTCCCCAGAAATCTAAGTTGGGAAGGAAATGGGACAATATAAACAGCATCCTGAGCTAGAGAGATGGCTCGGAGATTAAGAGCACTGGCTGCTCTTCCAAAAGGTCAGAGTTTGGTTCCCAGTACGCACATGGCAACTCACAACCATCCATAGCTCCAGTTCCAGGGATCCCATGCCTTTCTGACACCCACATGGGTCACAGACATACATATAGACAAGACACCTATACACATAAAATAAAAATAGCTTTAAATAAGTATTTAAAACAGCACTCCCAAACATACCCTATACAGAAAATACTTGCATTGAATCTCTCTATAATATAAAAAACTGCATTAAATAAAAAAAGTAAAAGAAATTTTTGCTGTGAAAAAATAAATTATGGGTGGTTTTATTCTCTACTTTTTAACACTTTCCTTAATTTTGCAGATTTATATAATAACCATTTGTTATTTTTTGCCACTTTGACCATATAACAACCATGTTTTGTTTTAAAATAAATGTTCTAAATTTAAGAAAAGAGAGAAAAAGCTATTTGTTACTTTAGAAACAAATAAGACAATGGCCTGGTGCTGTGTTTTTCCATATCAACATTGTCTCCTGAAGGAAGTGCTCTTAAAATAAATGAGTAGTTGAGTAGTATAGAGGTCACACAAGGGCCACAGTGGCCATCCTCAAATGGCTGCCGGTCTAGCGAGCTAGCCCAGCACGTAAGAGCACTGTTGCATAAGCAAGAAGACCTGTCAAAATCCCCAGAACCTAGATAAAAAGCCGGGTCAGGCTGCACACATACCTAAAGTCTCCACGTTGCAGGTATAGAGGAGGGGGGCAGAGGCAGGGGTGTCTGTGAAAGACCTGCCTCAAGAGAATGAGGTGGAGAATATCAGCAGGCCACCAGATGGTCTTCGCTGGCCTCCAGGTATACGTGTCCCCTGAGGTTACTTCTGGCCTCACAGTTTGAGAGACCAGAGGACTGGGATAAAGGTTTGGTTTAATTTCTTCTAAGGCCTGCCTTTTCTCCATGGCCTGAGATGCTGTTGGGTCCATTCCATACTGTAGTAACAGAATATGCTAAGAGGGGGTTCTATATAAACATGAATTTATCAGTGCCAAAGGCTGGGAAGTTTCAACCATGCTGTTGGACCCCGTTCAGCATTCGTCAAGTCCTTCTGAATGCATCCTTCAGTGGAAGATGAAAGACAAAGAGCATAGGCATGTGACAAAGAAGGGGCATAAACCTACTTTCACCAAGACCCACTTCCATGATACATAACCCACTCATCCATCTATCCATAAAGGCAGAACGCTTATGAGTTAACATGGTTGCAATGAGAATTAGGCTTTAACCCATGTATGAGAGAAACACTCAAATTATAATGATTGGTTTTTATCTTCATGTGTATCCTCAGTACTATGTGCCCTGATTTCTTCTTCGAAAAAAATCAGGCATATTAGGTCACTAGCCTGATTCTTAACTTAATTACCTCTTTAAATGGTCTATCTCGAAAGACAATGATGTGCCAAGATACTAGCATGAGGGCTTTAACTTATTAATTTCATGGACGGAGGTAGGAGAGCATCTAATATAATCCATAACATCTAGGAAACAAAAATCAAAATGAGCCAGGAAAAAAAATGACTTGTTCATATAGTGTCACCAATTAGTGTTGGTAAAGAATGGTTTCTCAACCATAATACCGACCTTTACTTGAGTGGGCTGTCATGGGCTAAGTTTAGCACCACACTGGTTTCTATTCAATGCTGTCAGCATTACCATCTCACTTACCCTGGAGTCTCAGAAAGAAAGAAAAGAAAACTTTTTCCAGATATTGGCATTTTCTCCCTAGGGAGCAAGTCACCCACCATGAAAACCACTTATTTAAAATGACTCAGACAGAGCGCCAAATGGAGACTTTGGGAGCCAGAGGGGTGGGAACTTCATCTTCAACTCGGCACAGTGGTGTCACCAATTCAACCCACAGGGATTCTCTTTATTTCTTATTTTCTACTATTTAATTCATAATCTTAAACGTGTCTGGTTCTAGTTCTGCTTTCGTAATTGCTCTTAGATTCTAGGACTGCTGCTCATGCCTCTTCACCCAGTTTACTGTAAGGCAGGCACTCTTCACCGTGTGTCTCAAACACTCCCTCTCTTATGGATGTTTTATCGCCTTCCTCTCATTCTTCTCCTCTCCTCCTTTCACTTTTGAACTGCAGCCTTCCACGGATGCACAATCTCTAAAATCTTTAGATGATAACAGTATCATCTTTCCTCTCCCAGCTGCTTTACCACCTAGATTACTTTTTCAAAGTTCATCTTCTATTTAACCCTTATCCTATTCATCTGAGTTCCCTCCCACATCTAATCTTCTTAACCAGAATCTGAGTGTGCCCCATACTATCCTGAGTTTTATGCTTCAACAGTGACTGACATCAAAGAGGGTCTTGTTATTAATTGGCTAGTATGATATTTTATTGTGGTAGTATCAAATAACAGTGGTTCTTCTTCCAGTTAACACCTGACTCAAGAAATAAAATAGAGGTTATACCAGGCATCCTGAGACCTTGGACTGAGGACCTACTTTCCGAATTATATACTCTATATCCAAGTCCATCTTGAGCATTTCAAATAGTTCAAATGAAAGAACACAGATGATAGAAAATATATAAGACAGGCAGAAAACCAATGATGGATGCATAAACCCCAACATAACAACATAAGAAATGAGAAACAGGAAATAGCAACACATCACAACTCCTCTAAAAAAAAAATATTAACCTTTCAATAATGAGAATAAGTTAGATAAAATCCTAAACATGAAAATTCAAAACAATGATTATGTGTATTCTAAACTACAAGCAAACAATTGAACAAAATAAGGAAGGTGACAAATGATATAAAAGAGTTCAACAAATATTAAAAAAACTAATCTTAAATGATGAAAATAAAATAATATAGTAGATTCAAATAAAAATATTCTTCAGAAAGTTTCAGTAATGAATAGACCAAAGCAAAAACACACTGTCTGAGCTTCAAGACAAGGTAAAATTTTGGAACTGCCAAAGACAAGAGTAATATAATAAGATGCCAGTGGGAATCTCAATATACATCTGTGTGGTGGTTTGGTGAGAATGACTACCATAGCATCATAAATCTGAATTTTGGTTCACAGTTGTTGGAACTGTTGGTGGAAGGATTAGGAGGTATGGCCTTGTTTGTAGGAGGCGTGTCACTGTTGAAAGTGAGCTTGGCTCTCCTATAAGAATTAACAGTTAAGAATATGCCCCACAGACATGCTTACGGGCCAATCTAATGAAGGTAATTCTTCAATTGAGGTTGACTTTTCCTAATTTGCAATAATACAATTTTTTGAAAATATATCTTGACCCTCAAAAGATCAAGCTTTTCAGGATCTCATGGCACAGTTAATAATACTCCTTGAGATCATTTGAGAGTATTATTTAAGCTGCTATGTTACTGTGTATTTGGCCTGTTTAATTTTAATCTACCTTTAAGATAACAATGTGACAACCTTACTATGCCTTGGATTTCCCCATGTGATCAGTTTTTATATCCTACACTAACCTATAACTTTAGGTTTAAATTATGTACTCCTTTAAGCCCCTGAGCCAGAGTAATGAATGTGTACATTGTGGGAATTGTGGCCAAAAGCTGTCAACATGCTAAAAGCAATCTTAAACAACAAAAATGTCTTAGAAAATGTTGGAAACAACATGTGGCTATAGCTTAATAATGTCTGTTTGTGGTTATGCTTGCTGTTCTGAGTCAGTTGAGGTCCATAAAAAGACTTCTTTCCAGGTAAAACTCTGTTAAAGATTTCTGTAAAATTCCTCATTCCTTTCCTACAAGATGCCTTATTTCTTATTCAGTAAATATAGAACAAAGCCCTTTGTTAGGGACAGCAAGATGAACTGACAGATGTTACAGAATGATTGTTTACACTGTGTGAAGATGCATCACCGTTACCGATTTAATAAAGAGCTAAATGGTCAATAGCTAGGCAGAGAGAGAATAGGTGGTACTACCAAGCAGAGAGAAGAACTTGGGATGAATATAGACACAAAAGAGATGCCAGTGATACATACAGTACAGAGGAGAAGTAATCAAGCCATAAGGTAGAATTAGGTTATTTTAAGTAATAAGAGCTAGTTGGACAAGCCTAAGCCCAGGCCAAGCTTTCATAATTAATAGTAAGTCACCATGTAATAGAATAATCCTCTTGTACACTGTAAAGATTTGTCACTTGAATTGGTTTAATAAAATGCAGATTAACCAGTAGTCAGACAGGAAGTATATGCAGAGCAACCAAACTAAGGATGATGGGAAGGAGAAAGGTGGAGTCAGAATTAGCCAGCCAGATGCAGAAGGAGCAGGAAATGAATATGCCATGTTAATAAAGGTACTACCATGTAGCAGAGCATAAATAAGGAATATGAGTTAACTTAAAATATAAGGGCTAGCTAGTAACAAGCCTGAGTTTTTGGTGAAGCACTGATAAATAAGATTAAGCCTCCAAGACAAATATTCAGGAAGTGGCAGCTGGGTATTAGGCAAAAGAAAAAATGTCTGTTTATATCGACATGTTATTTGTGATCTGGTGGCCCAAAGGAAGGTCCATACAGCACACGCACAGATTCACACACATGAAGGCACAGATTCCAACACATGCACATATCAGACACAGGCACAATTCACAGGTATCAGATGCAAACACTCCTAACAGACACATTGCAGACAGGCCAGAAACCAAAAACTATAGATAGAGAAATGAAAATTCAAATTGTGCTCCATCTTGATCAAATTAATCCAAGAGGAAGTTAATGTTCCCATGCCTTAATAAGATAATGATGGAGTTTTGTGACTCTGAAGTTATTGTATATGTGTTAATAAAGGCATCACTGACTCTAATTTGTGTAACATTGCAAAAAGCTAACTAGCACAATGGGCATTACAATTATAAACACCCAATTTCATAAAACAAATACTACTAGATGTAAAGTTACAGAATAATCCCAGCACAATAGTTACTAGTAACTTCAATACTTTAGTATGTGACCCCCTCTTCAAAAAATATACAAAGAAATATCTAAGTTAAATAGCATCATAGATCAAAAGGACAACAGATATTTACAAAATATTTCTTCCAAATACTGAGAAAGATGCATATTTCTCAGCAACCCATGAAACTTTCTCCAAAATAGATTGATGGGGAATGTTCTTCTGTGTATGCATTTGTCTTATTGGTTGATGAATAAAACATTGATTGGCCAGCCTGGATGATAGGTAAGACTAGGAAACCAGGAGGATTCTGGAAAGTGTAGACAGAGAGGAGTCATGTTACCCCAGGAAGTGATGTAGCTGGGCAGAAACTGCCACCATAGAGGACTGGAGATCTGTACAGATAGGCAGAAAGTGGCATAGCTGGGCTGAATCAGAATATAAGCAGAGGCAAACAGGAAATCGAGCTCTTCTCTTCGAACATGCTGAGTCAGTCACCATGTAGGACGCCAGAGGAATAACAGGTCCCCTGACTTTTCTCTGGTAAGAGAAGACCATGAGGAAATATTTAGATTGATAGAAACGAGTTAATATTTAAGACAGAGCTAGCCAATAAAGAATGCTAGTCACTGGCCAACACTTTCATAATTAATATAGCAAGTGCATGTTCATTTGGGGCAGAAGCAGTGGCGGGGCCTGCAGGGCCAGGCAACTCACCTTACAATAAATCTTTATTAGGGCAAAGAGTCTTAACAAATACAGGACAGTGAAATAATTTCATGTATTCTTTCTGATAAAAATGGGATAGGACTACAAATCAGAAGCAAAAGAAACACTAAAGCACACGCAAGCTCATGAAGACAAAATGACACACTTTTAAATGATGAATGGGGTTCTCAAAGACATCAAGAGAGAAGTTAAAACATTCCTACAATGGAACAAAAGCACAACAGGCAAAAATCTATGAGGTGTGATGAGAGCAGTCCTTGGAAAGAAGTCTATAACTCTAAGTGTCTACAGTGATAACCAGCAAAGTCTCAAATAGATAACTTAATGATGTACCTTAAAGCTTTAGGAAAAGAAGAACAAGCCAAACCCCAATCGGTACATAGAAAGAAATCATTAGGGTGGATGCAGAAAATAATGAAATGGAAAGAAAAAGTTACTAATATGAAGAATCAACAAAACAAAGAGTTGGTTTCTTGAAAAGATAAACAAGATAGACAAACCCTTAACCAAACTAATCAAAAGGGAGAAGAACCAAATTAATAAAAATGAAAGACAAAAGGGGAAGGCTGGTGAGATGGCAAACGCCACTTGCTGCCAAGTATGATGACCCAAATTCCCTGGAACCTGCATGGTAGAAGAAGAGAAGCAACTGCGGTGGGCAAGCACCATGGCATATATGCAACCACACACACACACACACACACACACACACACACACACACACACACACACACCCGCACGCATGCACACATGCACGCGCACACACACACAATGATGCCACTTCTTAATCTTGGAAGGCTAGACAGTTTAGCAGTTCCTATCTGAATAAACAGAGGTGGGTCTTAACTGTACCAAGGAACTTGAACCATTCTGCTTCGTCACCTATAATGATCTACTAGCACCTCCTGGGAGTGTTCTAAAGGCTTAACCAGATGCCATGTGTTAAGTGCTTGCCTCACATGGCTCCTATAAAGGTCAACTATTACTATTTATAAATCAAGTTAAATAATTCTATGGAACCCAATTGCTAGACTGCTTCCTTATACCAAGTAATAAGTATATTAGTTTTCTGGGGCTTCCTTAATAAAATAGCACAAACTGGGTGACTTAAAAGAGCAATTAATTTATTTTCTCACAGTTCTACTTTTCAAAAATGCTATCAGCACCTCATCCAGGGAGATTCTGGGTAAATCCTTCCCAGGCCTCCCACAGTCCTGCCATTGCCAGTAACCATTGTTCCTTATTTGACATCTTCATCAATCCACTGTGTCTCCTCTTTCCACATGACTTTCCGTCCTGTGTGTCTCACTGTCCACACTAAAGGAAACATAACATCATCTTAACCAGTTAAACAAAATAAAAATTAAATTAAGTTAAAGACAATGCCTGCATGGAGACTGTTTTAAATAAGGGCAAATTGACTTCACATTGTCCCTGAGATATTAGTTGAATTTCTGAAAGGGAAGTTCATATCCAATCAATTCTGTGCCCTTGGTTCCCATACCAAGGCTATGATGAGTAGTGAAAACAAAACTAGTTCACAGGCTCTTCCTAAATGTATCTGTGGAAAATCATGGCTGTGGCTGGAAGGCAAAATGTACCTCACTCCCACTCCTGGGAATCCACAAACTTGGACACATTCTTCCAACTGCAATTGATTTTATATACTATTTAGAGTGAATTCAGTTCCCCCACTTAAGCAAAAAATGATAGCCAAAAGATTAGAAAGTATTTCCCATTATTTTTGTTCATACAGTTTAGGGAAACGTTTTATAGGTGAAATTGCTTGCATTTAAGGGGTTACTTCTTAAAGCATGGATGAGGACCAGGGAAAGAATGCAAGGTATACCCAGAGCTTCCTGAGTCAGAACAAATTGAATAAAAAGACAAGAGAATCTTGCTGTGGTTATGATTGCATGCTGATGTTAAGCCAAAAGATCACATGCTAGAGTTAAGAAAAGTGTCCCTCTGATCTGTCTGATGTCTAATTTTCCTATCCTAATGAGAAAGCAAGTGTTCAGACCTTGTTATAAGAGGCCAGGAATTTAAATTACTGGTAAATCCCTAGCCCCCATGCCCTCACACACACACACACACACACACACACACACACACACACACACACACACAAAAGAAACAAGAAAGGAAGGAAGAGAAAGAAGAAAGAAAGAGAGAGAGAGAGAGAGAGAAAGAGAGAGAGAGAGAGAGAGAGAGAGAAGGGAGGGAGGGAGGGAGGAAGGGAGGAAGGAAGGAAGGAAAGTAAACAAGAAAAATGCCCATTGCTTTGCTTCCTTTATTACCAGGTAGCATCCATTCAAAGAGTAAATGGACACAGCTAACGTTGTTTCAAGTTAGTAAGATATCAACACATATGAAACCACTAAATGCCACAAAGATAATATACAAGACATACAGATTGTATCACATCAAGGGCAAGTCACAATGCAGGCCATTATAAACAGTTTTAAGGATCTTAGAAGAGCAGTCAAAAAGTAGAGAGAGATTTAGCTGAGGCAAGTTTCTGAATCTCTAAGTTTGCAAGGTGGCAATTATTAAGTCTTTGAGCCAGAATTCTTCATGATTGTATTGTAAATGCTGCATGGAATCGCTAAACACATAAACATCCAGAGCTTTGTTCCATAAAAATCTCTTCTCTAAAGTCAAAAAACATACATACACATGATAATTAGTTGCATGGTACTGCTAAAGAATATGATGCTTGATATAAACATAATGGTGTCTACATTTGAAAGATTATTGAAGAAAAGAATGTAATATGTTTAATCAATTATAAAAATTTTAAAGAATATATTTTGTGACCCCATTTCCAATAGACTAAGTTTCCTATTTTTATTGTACTATTTGACTAACACATTTCCCATGTTATTCCATAATGGGCAATGTTGAATCTGTCTGATTCAATATATATGGATTCTGAAATGATTTGGGCCAGTGTTCTTTTTTCCCCTACCTAAAGGCATTTTCCTTGATCAGTTTCAACATAAAGTCCCGTCTATCCCTAATCATTGTCACTTTTCCCATTAAGAACTGAGTTTACTGAAAGCTCTGAATTTGAGCTTAGAAAACTTGTAGAATGCTAAGATGGAAGGTTATAGACAAGATGAGGGTTGCCATGAAACTGATTCTTCTGAAAGAACAATATGAAAAGACATTATGGTTTTTCTTTATTCCAATTATCTATGAATTTCTTAAATTTTGTTGCTATTCCCTGAGCAAGACCAATAATGTCTTGAATACAGAATGTAAGCCCATCAAATTCCATTAGACCAAAGCTAATGAGCTGCAACTCACAGCTTTCAAAGTTTAAAAGATACAAGTAGGGGCTTGTTTGATCCTATAATGAAAGAACAGAGGAAAACCTAATTGTGGAAGGCAAATACAGTACCTTAAATAACTGTAAAATAGCAATTTATGACCCTTAAGGAACCAAATTAATGTGGTAGTACAGCATGAAAGAAAATATTCTTTCATGTTAAGTTTCCAAAGATTGCTGATGACACTCCTTGTAAGACAATGCCTCCCCATTTCTGGGCAGCAGGAAATAAACACTTAGAGATGAAGTTTGAGGTTTAGAAGCAGGAGTCAAGGAGCAAGGAGTCTGAAATTCAGTAGCTTTATCTCCTACCATGCATTAAAACACGAATTGCTGCATTTGGGATCATAAGGATTATTTCAACCTTTGAAATCTGGACTTGCACCCATAAGTGAAACAGTTTGAGTATTAAACTCACTTTAGTTCCATGATTGACGTTCCTCTAAAACAAATTTCTGAATCAAACCAATGGGTACAAGGGGGAAGGCATTATCCAGGGTATAGGGGTATGTGCATTTTATCCTAGCATTCTGAAGAATATGGAAGGATTCTTCGTTCAGAGCTAGTCTAGGCCACATGGCAAGACTCTGCTTCAAAAAGAAAATGGGGACTTTGAGGTCTTGATTGTAATATATACAAATAAAATATGAATAAAATTTAAATAGAACACATAAATATTTAATAAAATTTGAAGTGAAAGTGTGCATCAAGTCCACTGAAAACAAAAATTTAGGCCAGGTTATAAATTTGACATGTCTAATTTCATGGCTAATTAACCTTGAAAAACAACTACATATTTTCAACATCAAAACCATAAAGCATTTTTTTTTCATGTATGTACTGGATGTTTAACTTATGTTGGATAGGTTCATAATGTTGAGTTGTATATAGGTCTGTTTCTGAACTTCTTCTTGGGCCAGTACCTAAGCACAGATTAAACTTTTACTAATGACCCATTCACTGGCCCAAGTCAGACATACATGGAAGCCTAAATATACATTTCTCACCCTCTGGAATGGCAAAGATACGCATGTATAATATTGCTCAAGGGAATACAGAATGGAAGTACCATGGCTGTCAAGAGAGAACATGTCACTTATGTCAATATAAAGCCACTACATGGCAGGAAACTACCACACCAAAATAAGAAGAAAGGCATAAACTTGAAGAAAGACAACACCAACAGATATGCTAATGAAGGGGGAGGGGGACTCAGGAGAGCTCAACCCTAGACCAAGAACTACAGACAACTAAGAAATGTAGAGAGAGAGAGAAAGAGCACACCAATTGGCTATCCAATACCAAATGGTCAGCCCTGGAAACATAGGTGCTCAAGGGTGGAACTGTTTGGAAGGAGGAAAGGTAAGGGAGAAACTATACCATGATACTGTATTCTCAAGTACACAGTGTTTTTTTAGATGAAGGAAGAACTTTTCAGTTTTGTTTTGTTTGTTTGGTTGGTTGGTTGTTTGGTTGTTTGGTTGGTTGGTTGGTTGGTTGGTTGGTTGGTTGGTTGGTTGGTTTGTTGGTTGGTTTTCTCAGAACTGAAAAGAACCTTAGTCAAACTTTCTCACACCTCACATAAGGAAACTGAGGCCCCCAAAGAAGAAGAATTTTTCATACAATGATGTGATCTATTAGTGTCCTATAAGTTAGGCCAAGTCACCTTACCAGTCACAGCAGTGGAGCCCAGCAGAGGGACAGGAGGAGCACTCTCCCAAAGAGTCATTACAACAATATAGAGTGTTTTTCACAAATTTCAGGAATTATTAAAACAGAAAAGTTCTTGGGCCTCCTAGAAATTTCTAGCAATAAATTCAAATACTGACTGTCAAGTTCACAGATGCCACCACTATTGTGCTTAATTCAGCAACATGATATTTTCTGTCAAGCTTGGTGGCTCATGCCTGTAATATCAGCTGCTTGGAAGACAGAAAGAGAAGGGTCTCAAGTTAAAGACTGTCTAGACTACATCTTAAGTTCAAGGTTCTCTTGAGCAACTTAGTAAGATTCTACCTTACCTATAATGGTTAATTTTAATTAGCAATTTGACACAGTTTAGAACCACCTGGAAGGAGAAGTTAAAGGGACATTGTCTAGATCAGGTTGGCCTATAGGCATGTCTGTAGGGATTGTCTTATTATGCTAATAGAGGACCCATCCTAAAAAATGGGTAGAACCCTGGCCTGTGTTTGGATCCAGATTTGGGTAAGAGAAGAGAAACTGAACTGAGTAGAATGCATTCATACACTTTCTCTGCATTATGGAAGTGACTAGCTGCTTCAAGTGCCCGCCTAGACTTCCCCAAAATGGTGGCTAATAACCTGGCATTGAAATAAACTCTTTGTCCATTAAAAATGTGTTATGAGCATGTTTTCCCCGCTCGCTATGGACCTGCCGCCACGCCAGCCCCCAATAACACGCAGAGACTCTGTATTTGATACAATCCTGTTGGCCAGTTACTATCATTGTTTATTGGCTAGCTCTATCTTAATGATTAACCCATTTCTACTGTTCTAAGTATTTCCACGTGGCTCATCTTACCCCGGCCAGAGCGGTGCTGGCGTTCTACCTCTCAGGGCTCTCCATGTTGACTCCTCCTTCCTACTTCCTCTTTCCTCCTTGACTCCTAGCCCTGCCTATCATGCTTTCCCATTGGCCCACAGTGCTGTATTCATTAGCCAGTATGAGAAACATATTTACAGAATAACATCTCCCATCAAAAATGCTTTTGTTGGGATGTTTTTATCACAGTAACAGAAATGAAACTATAATTTGGTCTATAAAAATTACAAAGAAAAGAGAGGGTTGGGCATGTACTCAATGGTAGAAGACTTGCCTAGTTCACATAAGATACTGCAATTATCATTTTTATCATGCAATTGATAATCTTTACTCCCTCTGCTTCAGTTATTTTTCTATTGCTGGGAAGAGACATTATGACCAAGGTAACATATATATATATATATATATATATATATATATATATATATAAAGTTTTCTTTTTTATTTTTATTTTTTATGGGCTTGCTACAGTTTAGAGAGTGAGTCCTTGATCATCATGGCAGGAAGTATGGCAACATCCAAGTAGGCATGGTATGGTTATAAATAGGTTGTATATGCAAGGATATAAGAGAGTTTATATCCTTCTCCCCAAATAAGGAAGCAGAGGGGGGAGGGAGAGAGAACTAATTTGAAATGATGTGAGCTTTTGAAATCTCAAATCTCACCCACCAGTGACACACCTCCTCCGACAAGACCACACCTCCTAATCCTTCCCAAACAGTTCTATCAGCTGGGAACCAAGCATTCAAATACATGAAGAGCCTATGGGGAATATTCTCATTCAAATCACCACATGCTCCTAAAACAAGGTAAAATATTCCCAAAGTTGACCTTGGTAGTCTCTCATAATTCCATCTTCCTCTGGACTCACACCAAGGTTCCCTGATGGCAGTTAAAACTAATATCTGTGTTCTTTTCACTTGTTATCATTAAATACCCTGACAGAAGCAACTTGATGGGAGAAGGGTTAATTTCAGAAACTCAAGGTCCAGCCTATCATGATGAGGATACTGAAGCAAAGGGAACTAGAAGCAGCTGACCACATTGTTTCCACAGTCAGGAGAAGTGAACAATGAATGCATGTTAGTACTTAGATTGTTGTTTTCATTTTGTGTAGTCTAGGAGTCCTTGCTAAGAAAATACCCTTTACACAGTTAGGATGAGTCTTCCTACATCAGTTATAGCATAATCAAAGTCATTTCCAGTAGGCATGACCAGAGGCCTGTCTCCTGGGTGATTATAGGTTCTGTCAAGTTGACTACACTACCCATCACAACTATCTCATCATTTTTCTCAAAATTTTTGCTCTCCATCTTAACGAAAGTATGTTTTTTTAATTATATGTTCTCTTGAGTTTAAGTTATAAATATATAAATTGTTGGCTTTAATAGTTAAACACCTAGGTCTCAAGAGGGCCATGCATAAAGCCAGTGTCCTGAATGACTGAGGTCAAATAGAAAAACAAAGGCTGCTGCTCAGAATTGTGTTTACTCAGTCCATGAAATAAACTCTAAAATAAAGCTAGGCTTTCATTTCCATAAGCATGCCATTCTGAACTAATAGGCACAGGTAATGAGCTGCTTGAAGGAATGAATGCAAAGGACTGTCATGGGAGAATGGGGCTTGGCTCTGCTCTAAGTATGAAAAGAAGTTAGGGGTATGGCAGGAAACTCTTTCAAGCGCACTTGAGTCGCCCAATGTACAGACCTGCCCATCAGAAAGAACAAAAGCCCTTTTTTGGTCAAGATCCAAACAACAGAATAAGGCCAAGTCGAGACAGAAATCATTTCCACTGAAAATGTGGGAAAACAGGGTGATCATGAGAGCTGTGGCAACATGGTCTGAGCTGCCTATGTGTCACCACATTGAAGGTCACTCATGATATCTGAGAAAGAGCAAAGTGACAACTTATCAGAGATGGCATTCAGGGCATACTCTCTGTTTCTGAGAGCATGAGAGAAGTATGCTGTCATGCACAATCCCAGGATTCCCACCTCCCCTCTTCCAGCTTCAGCACACCCTCCTGGGAGGCAACAGTGCAAGATAAAAGGACAAGACCAGAAACCTTGAACTCAATCCCAGTCCTACAACTTTTAGCAGAGTGGCCTTTACTGAATCATTTAACCTTTTCAAGGCTCTCTCCGTCTGTACTCTTGAGTTGGATTTTTCTCATAAGCTTGGCATATTACATGTGCAGGGTTCTGAACACCATATAGTAGAGGAGTGACAGAGAATGTATTAGTTATTAGTTACAATTATTATGACTTAAAGTACAAGAGCAGATGAGCTAGCCACAGCCACACTAGAAGGGACTCTGCTAGGACTCAAGAGCCAACTCTGGCCCAGCAGGACAAATGCACATCTATAGGAAGTGTTGCTTAGGCAAAAGACAAAGGGCCCACTGTGGCTGCCCTGTTAGCATAAAGGGTTACATGGCCAACTAATTGAAAACTCACGAGGATTTAAAACCTTTGCCTTCACAGCATCACTGATGAATTGTTCTACAAAATTTCCCATCAGGTTAGGCTCAAGCATTAAGCTGACCAAAGTCCCCACAAGTATACCCTATTGTTCACTCTTCATATATTAGTAGGACACACTGAAATATGTATTCCTTGGCAGCAGGCTGAGAAGCAAAGCTTCCACATACTGGCCATGGGTTGAATATGTGTGTCACTCCATAGCTAATACACTGGGACCTAAATTCATGTAATAGTGTTAAGAAAAGGGCCCTTTAAAAGGCGATTAAATCATGCCAGCAGAGCCCACATGAAAGGATTGGCGACCTTTGAGAACAGTGGGAGGAGAAAGCTGGGCCCTTTCATGTGTTTCTCTCTTCCGTCGCAGGAGGACACAGTGTTCTCTCTGTTCTTGGTGCTTCTGTCCTATGGATGTAGCAAGGCTTCACCAGAAACCGCAGGTGCTGACTCCTGACACTACCATGACACTGAACTTCACAGCTTCCAGAATCAGAGGAGTAGATTTCCATTCCTTGTGTATTACCTAGTTTTATGCATTTTATTATCAGGACACAAACAGATTAAGACAGGTTGCTTTAAAGCAATAAAACACAGAGGAAACCATGTCTAACAAATTCCTTTTTGAGGTATTTTTCAGGTGTCTTTGGCTCACCAATACGTCCCCTTTTGACCCTCATCTATTATTTCATTGCACAGAGAAATGTGGGTGGTGTCCTTCCTCCTCCCCTCCCTGACCCAATCCTCCTGGTCTCAAACAGCTCACTGCCTACACTGTCAGCACAGAAGCCTCCCCTGACATTTTCTACCAAAGAAGCTCATTTACACTCTCTCCTACTCTGCTGTGCAGGTTTTGTCTGAGCTCCTCCAGGAAAGCTCTCACCATCGCTACTTTCACTTAGCAGGGTAGCATGAGATTCCCAGGCCTGCATGAACATAAGATGGGGTTAAATGTGGATCCTCTGTGTTGTGAATTGAAAAACAGCACCTTCTAACTATAACACCCTCATCTACTAACACATATTTGATTTTCGTTTTTGCTAAAGAAAAAGAAATGTCTTACTTCAATTTAAGTCTACTCTCCTGATCTTTTGAAATGAACGTCATTATCAAGGGTTTAAACTGAAATACCAAGTCATGGCGCAAACATTACAGAAGTAAATCTCTCTCCCCAGAAACATCTCATTTTAACTCTACTGAACAATTTTTTTTTAACTAACATGAAGAACAGACTCAATACATGTCTTCCACTGGGAGGGAAAATAAATGGGACTCAATGAATTTATGATGAGATAGAGACAAGCAGATTTGGAAGTGGTTTTCCTAATTTACCATCAAGAAAACAGAAATCTTAAAACTATTAGGCTTGTCACTAGTGTCATGATTTTGAAACCTAGTCAGATTTATTTGATTCCTTTATATCAACATTTTTAAACTTTAATGATTTACATGCCATACTCTATAATCTGAGTTAACTCACTTTGCTCTATGTTAAAATAAGCAACTGTATCTTGAATGTTCATTTATAAACTGCAGCTCAATGTGCAATGAACTTGCAGGGCTGCTGTCAACACATATCTTCAACCCTGGCCCTCCAGATCCTCTAGACTAGAAAGCAGGTAATGTAAGGAATGGGTCTCTTTCACACTTAAATAGCTCCAAGCCTCCTGTAGGGCATCCTCCACATACAGGATACCAGGCACTGCAAATCACCTTTGACCTTAGTCTGTACTCACAAACTGAGATAAAGTACTGCGCAGACAGATACAGCTGCTCAGACTTCCCAGGTGTGATTTATTCTGCCACAGTCCATTGGTGGTGAGCATTTGCATCCCTTCAGCTTCTGTTGTTTCTAAATTTTATATATATATATATATATATATATATATATATATATATATAGAGAGAGAGAGAGAGAGAGAGAGAGAGAGAGAGAGATGTGTGTTTTACCTGCATGTATGTCTGTATACCACAATAACTGTATGGTGTTCATGGAAACTGGAAGAGGAGATCAGGTCCCTAGGATAAAGGGTCAGATAGTCCTGAGCCACCATGTGGGTACTGGAAATGGAACCCAAGTCCTTTGGAAGAGCAATTAGTGCTCTTAAATCCTGAGCCATCACTCAAGATCCCACTTCAGCCCCTGAAAGAAAGTCTGCAACTACCTGCTTTCCAACCCATTTCTCCCTCTCCACTCCCAGGCCCCTTCTCTGATTATAACCTTTATCTTCTCCCATCCTAGTTCCCCTGCCTGCTTCCCAGCAGAGATTTCACCTGGCTTACTAAATAAATTTGTTTATAGCTGTTGTCTCCTCCTGGGATGGATAACACTGTGTATTTTCCTATTTTCTTTCACTATTGTGTCCACATCAGTAGGACTTCTAATTTACCATGCTACCCAGAAATCCCAGGCTCTGGCTTGAGATCCAGGGCTAAAAAGAAAAGAAAAAGAGAATAATAATGAGGGGGAAAATCTGTACATGGTTATTATAGACACCATTAATTGGTTTTTGTTTGTTTGTTTGTTTGTTTTTCTGTTCATTTGTTTGTTTTTCTTTGTTATTTGCCTGCTGGACTTTGTGGCTGAGCAACCCATATAGGGAGAGCTGCTTATACAACCACATCTGAGAGGCCTAAGTTTAGGATTTCAACATGGGAACTTAAGGATAATGGAGGAATCAATTTAGATTATGATAGTACATTCAACACACTTAAAACTCTGTGTTTGGTTCAGCGCTATCAGAGTAGATGCTAGCCACAGTTCAGGAAAGGTGTGTATTCAGTATTTCCAGTACCCCTGCTCAGAAAGTAGGAGGTTGATCTGGTAATCTGATATTCTACTTTGCACAAGTTCTCTAGCCAAGATCAGTTGAAATTGCCAGGGGAGTGTTCCCCAACACACACACACACACACACACACACACACACACACACACACACAGTATAAACAGTTGGATGGACTGACTAAGAACTAGATACCTTGCTGGAGGTGAAACCCTGAAATTAAAGATGCTGAAGTAGAAACTCAGCCCCAGCATTGGGGGGAAGGGGTACTCATGTTAAGTCAATAAGAACCACTGCACAATTGGATTATAAGCTCCCACTCCCATGCACAACAGGTCCTGGAAAATAGAAGAGCATTCTGCCAAGGGCCCCATGGATATACCAAGCATGCTGTAGAGTGCAGGGCTGAAAGTGATAATGCAAGTCGGAAGCCTTATCCTTGCCATGACTCTCACTGAGGTCATCAGAAACCAGCAGCAAGGGCTCTTACCCTGCACTCTCTCCCTCACACCCCAGTGCTGTGTTGTATCCAAAGAGGTTCAAGGAAGACCTGGACTTGAATACAGACTGTGGATATAGAACAGAAGATTTTCCCTACAAGTTCAATTGGGTTGGTTTTTGCCTTACTGCCAGATACTCAAAACAAGCTCAAACCAAATTGGCCCTGTTACTCTTCAATCGGGATGGACTGAAAATGCTTTTGAATAGAACCTGTTCAAGTCTAATGGTCATCAAAGGGAGGAGGAACTTATCCCATTGCTCAGAGAGAGGTGTATGTGTAGCCCACTGCAGGAAGGAGTCTGAGGTTGCCAGGAGCATTGTTTGGAGGACAATATGTGAGCATCATATTTGTAGGTACAGTAGCAAGGCTGTCAAGTGTATTATTATAGGGAAAGAGGTACATATCCTTGAACAAGTAGAGTCTCAGTCACTAAACCATTCTCTGTGCTTGCTTGCCTTGTCACTGGCTGTCACCATGAGTGTAGACACTTTTTACATAACCTCCTTGGATCTCAATTTCATCAGTGCCAAACCTGCCTGGATCTATTCAACACACATGGAGCAAATCATGTTCTAAACATGTACTGAGAACCATGAAGCCAATGTTGAACAAGATTTATAATCTATCAGGGGAATAGATGTGCAACAAATAATTACACAAGTAAAAATTTAATTTGAGAAAAATGTCACAAATGACGGTAATCAACTGAGCAGTAATCAAGTGTTGAAGGCATGGTCACTGATCAAGCTGGATAGATGACAAAGAGGAAAACAGAATTTTTTCCAAAGCAATTTACTAGCAGGAAAAGATTGGACGACTGAGCAGTTGAATAGAGATGGAGGAGGAAATGGAGGTTGTTCTCATGGCACAGACTATGTCACAGACAGGAACTTGCTGGCACGTTGTACAACACTGGGAAAAGACCAATGTGAGAGAATGGGGAGTTTCAGGTAAGGTTTGAGTCACTGATAGGATGTACGATGTACAGGGAGACTGATTAGACTGTTCTAAAAGAAGCGACGAGCCATTCAAATAAGTTTTGGTGGGTTTTGTTTGCTTGTTTTGGTTTCCTTTTGTTGAGATAGATAAGGTCTTGTGATGTAGCCCAGGCTGTTCTCCAACTCTTGAGACTTCTGCCTCCCTCTCCAAGGAGATGGGATTACAAACATTCACCATAAGGTCCAGCTCATTTGTGAGTTTCAAGAAATTGTCTGAGATCAGAAGAAATTTAAACTTAAGAATAGTGAGCTAGAGAGCCAAGTCTATGGTTAAGAACATGTGTTGCTCTTGCAGAAAACATGGGTTTGGGTCCCAGCAATCACATGGAGATTCACAACCACCTGTAACTCCAGTTCAAAGGGACCCAATGCTTCTCTGGCTTCTGTAAGCATGTGGTACATATACATACATATATACATACATACATACATACATATATTCAGTTTAAATCACACACCACACACACACACACACACACACACACACACACACACACACACACACACACTTTAAGCTGAGAATAATGGGACATAGAGGCAGAGCTCTATGAGTTTGAGGCCAGGCTGGTCTATACAGCAAGTTCCAGGCCAGCCAGAGCCACACAGCAAGACTCTGTATCAAACAAAATAAGACAAAACAAACAAAAAGAACATTGACATGGCCATTTGAATGAGGAGCTCCCCATATTCTAGTCATTTGAATGCTTGGTAGTCCTACTCAGGAAGACTTAGGAGCTGGGAACTTGCTGGAAGAGCATGTTGCTGGAGGTAGGCTTTGATGATTCAAAAGACTGACACCATTTCAGGTGTGTTCTCTGCACCCTGCTTTGTGGTTCTAGTTGTGAGCTTTCAGCTTCTAGCTCCAGCCTCCTTGTCTGCCACCAGCTATCCCCAGCATTGTAGACTCTACCCCTCTGGAACCACAAGCCCCACATAAGTCTTCCTTTTATGGTATTCTTGTTTCAGAGTTTTAGCACAGCACTAGAAAAGTCACCAATCAAAATAAGTTAAGCCTTCTGGTTTACTCCTGTAATCGAAGCACTTGGGAGACAAGAACATCTGTGAGTTTGAGAATAACCTGAGCTACAGAGTGAGACCCTGTTTCAAAAGAAGACCAACAAGAAACAAAAACTGAAAGAATAAACAAAACAAAACAAAACAAAACAAAAAACCATATGTGTCGATGAGACTGTATGTGTTACCAGTAATTATACATGAAATTGATAGCTCTACCACTGTGCCACACCTCCACTCCTGCAGGCTCTTCATTAGCATCCTATTCTTAGCTGAATGGTGATTTAGTCTTCAAGTTCATAGAGAGAGGTTCTTCAAGTGTTGAAACAAAAAGACAAAAAGAAAATAGAGATGGCTAGAGATACTACTCGATAATCAAAGCCAATATATCTGTTCCCTGTTCTATACATTGAAAAAGTGTTTAGGAGATTAAGAAAGCTGCTCAGTGACAGGAGAAAGAGGGTAAGAGGGAGAGAGGGAGGGAGGGAGGGAGGTAAGAAGGGAGGGAGGGAGCGATCGAAGAAAGGAGAGGAAACTGGGATCCACATGTAAAATTTTTAAATTATATTATTAATAAAAAAAAAAAGAAAGAAAAAAGAAAAGAAAGCTGCTCAGATCCACCAATCCAGTAAGTACCAGCTCTATGTCTAGCACACAGAACAACATGATTCTGGAAGAGGGTGCAGAGAAGGGAGGAATGCTTGTTCCTAACACTGTGGAGCAACTACAATGTTCATGTACTTTGAGAAAACTTTATCTCTTCCTCAGAGCAGTCTAGAAAAGGCCTGTTTATTTCCCAGATGAGAAAACTTAGGGTAAAAGGATTCAATTTTACATACATGGGAAGGTTTGAACTCACAAACCTGCTTTAGCAGACTTCCCATTGTTCTGTACTACTCCTGTAAGGGCAATTCAAAAGCCTGTGGTCAACACTCAGAGTTCAATATGATGGTCTGGGATTTCTCTTCTATTCTTGATGACAGGAAGAAAGAATATTGATAATAAAATTATTTAGACCTAACTTTTTCCACTAAGAAAAGACAAGAGAAATTATACAAAGAAAGAAAGGCTTTCTCTCTTTTGATGACTTTAAACTCAGCCTACTTGACCAGGAATTTTCTTCCTCAAACCAGACCTCCCTACCCTTGAAAAAAATCAAGGGATGAGCAGATGGATGGATGGATGGATAGATGGATGGATAGATGAGTGGTTGGATGAGTGGGTGGTGAATGCATACCCTCTTTTTAAATTTCTACCTATTTTTTTTACTTTACTTTGTGTTATGCCTACAATTAAGAATATGGTTTAGTTACTTCGTGTGTAGCAGTGAGGAAGAAGGTTAAAGTCACTGTCAGCTTGCCTGAGTTCAGACAGCCAGCTCTACCACACTGAACAATGTACCACACCCTCTTTATTGATAAACCAGAGCCCCCATTTCCCAGGTAACTTAGCAAAAAAATAAATAAAATAAGTTATATTTTTAAATAAAATAAAGTAAGGGCACAGTTGTTATAGTATTACTAAATACATGAAATTATTTACTGTTTTTAGACGCTAGGCAAAGACAAACTTTTAAATGGTTAGGTCATGATAATAGCAACTAAATCGTTGCTTTGAAATGGAATATAGAAATTAATTGCAAATAAAAATCTTAATTTCTTCCTTATAAATATTTCATAATACCAAACTATAAGCACTCATGGGATTCCCTAGATAGTTTTAAAATAAATCCCTTGGATTGATACAAACAACATGGGGCAAGGCAGGGATAAGCACAGACTTTGATATTTTGTATAAAGTATTTGCTAGAAAAAAAAAATGCACTCTTCCTCCTATAACCAAATGCAGTAGCTTTACACTTTGGTGAGTGCAAAGCCATAGCACAGCCAGAAGGGGAGAGATGATCACAGTTACTGGCGGAAGCAGGGAGCACAATGATCATCTGGTCAGCACTATTCTCCCTTTGTGTTTCCTCTACTACTCATAAAAGAAAGAACCAGAGAGGACACATTCTGCGCATGTTCAGTTTAAGGACGTATGTTCAAAAGGAAAACGTGACAGATGCTAAGGCAAACATTCTGGGCATGTTTGGTTCAAGGTCTAGTGCTCATGATCAAAACTGAATTATGGGGTAAATGTGGTCGCATATCCTATAATTCCATCACCAGAGAGGCTGGAGTAAGAATAGAGACTCTATGTTGAAGCCAGACTAGTCTACATATTGAGTACCAGACTATCCAGGGATGCAGCCATATGATGAAATCCATCTTCAGAAAAGGAAAAGGGAGGTGGCAGACATGAACCACTCCGGGGCATGCTCAGTTTAGTATTGTATAAATCAGTTTCCTTTGGATTGCCTGAAGGGGTGAGTCAGGGTGGTTCAGGAATCCTAGCTGATTCCTTGCAAGTTTCTCCAAAGAGTTTAGTGAAATTGCAAAAACTGTGTCAAAGGTGTGCTAACAGTCTTTTGAAGGGGTTGGAACATTCTCTCCCACAAGTGTGACATTCCCCCTAACAGTGCCAGCGTTGCTTGGCAGCTGACAGGTTCTTTCTATTTTTAATAAATATAGTTTGAACTTTAATAGATTTGAATTGGTTGAAATATTAAGTGCTCAGCCCTTTTCATCCTATGATTAGTACCTATATATGTTTGTCCTGCTGCTATAACACACCACTATACTCTTTGTGGCCTAAAATAGCAAATCCGTATTAGTTTCTGGTCACAGAACAGGGTTTGTCTCCTAGCCTGAAATCAAAGTATCTGTGGGTTTGCATGCATTTCTGGTAGAACAATTTCTTCTCTGGCATAAGGGTGCCTATTTTAATCAGTTCATGGTCAATTCCTTGTGTTAAAAGCCAATGACTTTGGAAAAGTCTTTCTCATGTCTCATCTCAGTCAACTCAGTCTCCTGTCCCAAATACGTGGCTTAGACACAGGGCTTTACTTCCCACAGGCCTAGAGGATGGATGTCTAAGATCAAGGTTGTGATAGGGCACACTTTCTGACTTGCAGATAGCTGTCTTCTTGTACTACCCTTGTACATGAGTGTTTTCTTAGCAAGACACTAATCATAGCATCATGAGAGTCTCCCACCCCAAGTGTTCCTCTGACTCTAATTGCCTTTCAAAGACCCTGCAGTAGTTTGAATGAAAATGGCCCCCATAGGCTCACAGGGAGTGGCACTTTTAGGAGGGGTGGCCATGTGGGAGTAGGTGTGGCTTTGTTAGAGGAAGTGTATTACTGTGGGAGTGGACTTTGAGATCTCCTATGTTGAAGCTACTCCCAGTGAGACAAGCACTTCCTGTTGCCTGCAAGATGTAAGACTTTCAGCTACTTCTCCAGAACCATGTCTGCCTGTGCACCACCATGTTTTCCACATTAATGGTAATGAACCAAACCTATGAATGATAAGACAGTCCCAATTAAATGTTTCCTTTTAAGAATTACCATGGTATTGGTATATCTTTAAGGATTACCATGATCATGGAGTATCTTCACAGCAATAGGAATCTTATGACAGACCACCATCTCCAAATCACACAATGATGGGACTTTTGCCCATGATCTTGGCAAGGGTGGGTACACCATTCAGTCTACATTATTCTTTACCACCTCCAATGTCTTCTTATTGCCACTACTTCCACATTTAAAGATTTCTAATTAAAATGGGCCTAGCTGGATAATCCAGAGCCCTGTCCCTACTTTAAGGCCTGTTAAGATATCATATTCACAGGTTTTAATATAATGTCATGGATTCTTCGGGTCCTGTTTTGGGGGGAAAATGGGGGGGTTGTTTGTTTTTCCCTATAACAATAGCATATCTCCCACAAATACATTGTGTCTGTACAAGGATGTTAAACTGGAAGAGGAACTAAAGAGTCAGATATAATGTTCCAGTGTATTTTCGATTCCTATGAATTTTAACAGGTTTTTTTTGAGATAGTTTGTTTATTTGTTGTTATTGTTGCTTCTAGATAGGGTCTCACTATATAGCCCTAGCTGGCCTGGAACTCTCTATGTAGACAAAACTGGCCTAAAACTCACAAAATGTCCTCTGATCTTATGGCATAGCAACATTCTTACTTGGGGAGAAACTTGTGTTCTAAAGGGGAAAGTAAATGATTTGAAAATTTCAGGAAGTCCCTAAAACTGACCAGATACACTAACACCCTCTCTCCTCAAACTTACATAAGTAGGAAGGAGTGCTGACAGTTTCAGACAAATTGGGATGCATAGAACAGGCACAGGCCAGCCCGGCTGCCTTGGAAGAGATATTGGCAAATCATGCTGTGACTTCCTGGGTTTCAGCTTTCATGCCAGGTGAGCTCTTGGGGATGGAGCTGTCTTTGAGCCTTTTCTGCTCCTGTAAATAACTCTCACTTATATTCCTATAAGTAACTCTAATAAAACTCTTGGGTTGATCAAGTTGAATTTTAGTTGTATCCTTACTTTGGTCTGTTATTGAATCCTTACCTAGGGTGAGTAAATGTTTATTCACATCTCCATAAAAATAGTGTCACACAATAGACCTCCATGTGCATACAGAGAGAGAGAGAGAGAGAGAGAGAGAGAGAGAGAGAGAGAGAGAGAGAGAGAGAGAGGATGTGAGACTAAATTAGAACTTATGGAAGAGAAAGATATTATATATGCTGTATGTGCACTTAACACATAAATCAATAGACTTTGAGTAATGCAGATTACTTTCAATCATGTAAGAGGACCTTGTCCAATCAAGTGAAAGGCTTAAGAGAAAAGTTCGGGATCCTGATGGGAGATGTCATTCTGTAAATATATTTCTCTTATTGGTTAATGAATAAAGCCCTGTTGGCCAATAGGAAAGCAAGAGAGGCAGGACTAGGAGACAAAGAGGATTCTGAGAGATGTAGTAGAAAATGGTCAAGATTTAGAGACTTGAGAGAAGGTGTCCAGACCCTCTCTCTAGTAAGATAAGACCATGTGGAAACACTTAGATTAATAGAAATTGGTTAATATTTAAGACAGAACTATCCAATAAGAAATGCTAGTGATAGGCCAACACCTTTATATCTGATACAGCATCTCTGTGTGTTATTTGGGGCTGACGAAGCTGGGACCAGGCTGGCTGGAAAACTGCTTATAACAGGATCCCCTGAAGAAAAAGGATCTCAGGGCTTAAGAAATGGTGCAGTGGTTAACAGCACTTTCTGCTCTTGTGGAGAACCTGGGTACAGTTCATAGTGCCTCCATACTGGCTTACAAACATTGTAACTCCCAAGTATTCTCATGGTGCACATTCATACACATAAAATAAATAGCATGTTAGAAAGGATCCCTGCCTTTAGACTGCCATTGCATGCATGGATACAAAACTATAGCATCTTCTCCTATGGAAATTTCCAGTCTTAGTGGTTTTGAGACTAAATATTGCTGTTGTCCAGGCTATGTTGTCCATACTACATAGCCTAGGCAGGACATGAACACATGCCAATCCTCCTGCTTCAGGCTCCAAGTGCTGGGATTGCAGGCATGAGCCACCATGCTTGACTAAAATTTTTATTATAGGAATTTAGAAGTTGGCTCTGTTTCCGTGGAAAACAATAGATAGTGCTATGTAAAAATGGATTATGAAATTGTCATAATTCAAAGCCAGGCCTGTACAGGAAACTATGATCTTCAGGCAAGATTGATCTACACAGGAAATTCCAGACCAATCTAGGCTACAGAGCAAGACTATTTCAAAAAAAAAAAAAAAATACAAAAAAAAATGTACAAAATAGGGATACATGCCTGTGAGAATATTCTATAGTTCTCATGACAGAAACTTGTTTGAAAATGACAATAATGAAAATGTCTTCTTCCTTGCCAGCCTTGGTACCAGAAAAATAAATATTTCTCCTGTAGAAAATTGAAACTCATGCAAATTAAAATATCAAATCTAAAGTATAAACAAAAATGCAAACTTTTATATACCTAGATATATACACAGCCTTCAGTTGTTCATAGGCTTTCCAAAGACCCTGGTACCAAAAACTTTGTCCTAAATTATTTTCTGAAATGTATCTTCCTAGCATGTGACCGTGGGTCAGGAAAGGACCTTGAGGGAACCTTGGGAAGCTAGAAGGGTCCCAGGTGCCTGTTAGACTTTGTATAAGTGGAGCTGAACAATCCTGACATGCAAGATCCTGTACTAGTGCATTTTCAGAAAATAGCAACAAGCAAACAAACAAAAAAATCTGTAGGATTTATCATTGAGTTGGGGTAATAAAAGAAAAAAGAAAATGTGCCACCACAGTAATTTTCAAGTTGTCACAAAAATAAGAATTTGTCTACTCAGTAGACTTCTCTAGATTTTAAATGTCTAATAAGTGAGCCCTATGAGCCCTTAATCCCTCAAAACTACGTCTGAGCTGTGTGGTATTTTGTGTTCTGACAAATAAAGCTTGCTTAGAGCCAAAAGGCTGAACTAGCCACTAGTTGACCATAGAGGTTTGGAGGACTGTAGCCAGAGAGGAGACAGGAAGTGGTAAGGCTGTGCTGAGAGAGAATCTTGGTCCTTTTGAACAGAGGAGCTAAAGAGGTAGGAAGCAACTGAGGTTTGCTCCTGTTCTCTGACCTTTCAGGCTCTTACCCCAATATTTGGCTCCTGATTTTTTATTGATGAAGATTAATTAGGTTAATGCTTCACATCTGTGTCTAAACTAGAAAGTGACATGTTTTTATGAAGGACTGGAGAGCAAAGTCTCAGGTTTCTGTGGGCCCCTTCTCAACTCCAGCTAATACACAGAAGCAGCTGAAAGTCACCTAGGAAAGAATCAACACAGCAGTGTGCCACTGAAACGAACCTTTCCTCAGTTCTTACCTGCCACAGACATTGCACCTCTGATTGTCTCCTACTACACAGTGTTTCAAAATCATTTTTAGAATCAGCTGTACTAAACAAGCAGCAGGTTGGACCTGGCCATGAGGATGCAGTTTGCCATTCTTCTCCATAAACAGCAGATCTTACCACGATGAACAGCATCAATTTTGATCGCTAGAATATACCCACTTATCTCTAAATGTAGAGGAGAAAGACCAGACATTTCTCAAAAGAAGTAGCCAGCAGATGTATGAGGAAAAAAATATTCAGTATCACCAATCATCATAGAAATCAAAACCAGAAGGTACTGCCTTCCTCACTCTGATTAGAATGGCTGTGTCTAAAAGGCACAAAATAACAACACTGGGAGGATGTTAAAAAGGACTCATGCACTGTTGGAGGGGATGTAAATGAGCTCAGTGAGCATGAAACATAGTCTGCAAGGTTCCTTAGCAAACTTAAAGAAGAACTACCATTTGAGCCAGCAGTCCAACTCATGACTTACAAAGAAACAGAAAGCAGAGTACAGGGAAGTCATCTGCATGGTTGTGTTCATTGCAGCATTGTCACAACAGTCAAGACCCGAGTGTCCATCACCTGATGAATGGATATGAGAAGTGAGGCACATATGTGCAATAGAACACTCCTAAAAAGGAATGAAATCATTTGTAACAACACAGGAGGAACAAGAGCTCATCATGTTAAGTGAAGCAAGCCAGACACAGACAAATGCTGCCTGATGATGGCAATTACAGGAGAAGTAGAACAGAGGTGACTACCATGCTTTTATTCAGACCTTCAATGTTCTCCACAGGCCCATGCATTAAAGGCTTGGTCCCCAGCTCTTTGTGGTGTTGGAGGCACTCTTAGCAGATAAAGCCTGTGTGAGAAAGTTGAGTCACCACAGTTGTTCTATTGAATGTGACACTGGGATCCTGGATCCTTCCTGTTGCTTGTTGATCCTGGGGCCACCATGAAGGACATTAAATGTTCTCATCACAATGTACTGAGCAGCCACAGCTCAAAGCTTCAGAGCCAAGGGAGCATGCATGGACTCAAGCTTCTCAAACCCTGAGCCCAAATAAACCATTTTGCTTTTCTTCTTTCAAGTACCAGAGTTTGAACCTGAGCAGCACATGACATAATAAATCTTTTCATTTATTAAAATATTTCCTTTTTGATTATTGTCATAATGAGAGAAAGCTGCCTAATTCACAGAGGCTAGGGAGAGTAGTGTAGACAGAGAGAGCAAGAAATTTGTCAACTGATACAAATTAACTGCTAAGAAAACTAAGTCTGATGTCTACATATGTCGGGTGATTATAACTAATAGAATTGTATATTTCAAGATAGCTAAAAAAGATAACCTTGACTTTCATCACCACCAAAACATTATCAACATCTGAGGTGAGGAATGCATTCTAATTTGATCTATTCTATTCTATTCTAATTTGATCATTGTATTACATCTACACGTATCAAAACATCACTCTACACCATAAATATATACTTACTATGTGTCAATTATAACTAATTTTTAAAAAGAAAGAAAAACTAATTTGATGCTAAATCACAGTGACCAACTGCAGAAGGAAGCAGCTTCACTGGTCCAGATATTTGTCAATATTTAAATCACAAATCAATAGTGGTGGATGCATTCATTCACTCTTTTCTTCAACATGTATTTATTTACCTTCTCATGTATGGTTCATTAACCTCTACTACAAAGTTTGACTTCACACCTTTGTTCTTCACCCAGTGCTACCCTGCACTCTGGAAAGACTAGAGTGGTAATGGAAGGTAAGAGAAGGGGTATGGTTCTGCAAAGGCTCTTGCTGTCTCAGTGCTCTCGGGCACAGCAGGGTAAGCCTTCAAAAGGCTTTGGAAAGGGTGAACAGGAGATTTTCAATGTGCTTTTAGAGTCTCAGCTTCCTTGGCTTCCCCACCCCACCCACCGCCATGAAATCTGGCCATACTTGGGCAACAGAATTTAATTCTGGGTTTGAGCTGAACTTCCCATAAGTGTAGTGTTTTCTGGGAAGTAAATGATTCATCTCTAAGAGGTAAAGAAACTTTTCCGGAAGAGTGACTGTTTACCAAATGCCATTAAGTTTCTCAAAGCAGTTATAGCCCATTGATTGACACAATGATTGCATTGTGCTAACGCCTGCCTTTGGCAAGGCCAGTCTATATAAAGTCTGTAGCATGCTCTGTAATCATTCCATGCTTCTCCTCACCCATCTCTATCTTCTTGTTGTAATCTGAGAAGGTGTTCAGTTAAAGCAATCAATCACCATAAACAGGGCCCCTTTTCTCGTAGTCAGACACTCTGAACTGATTTTATCATGTGCAAATATATGATCATCTCTTGATAGTGTCACGTTTCCCTTGAAATATTTTATTTATTCATATTTCCTTGACTTCCATTGACACTCATTCCACAAGACCCTTCTTTTATGTATTGTTTATTTTTCCTAGGTTCTTGGCAGTCTCATACATGGATATAATGAATTTTAGTCATTTTCAACACGGCCATTCTGCTGTCTCATCCCCTTCCCTCCCCTTCCGAAGCCCTTCTCCTTCCAGACAAGTCTTCCACTTGTTTCTATGGTGTGTGTGTGAGTGTGTGTGTGTGTGTGTGTGTGTGTGTGAAACTGTGTATGTGTGTGAGTGGGTGTATGTGTGTGTATGTGTGAGTGCATGTGTGTGACTGTATTGTGTGAGTGTATGTGTGTGACTGTATGTGTGTGAGTGTATGTGTGTGAGTGTGTGTGAATGACTATGTATGTGTGTTTGAGTGTGCGTGTGAGTGTGTGTGAATGTATGTGTGTGAGTGTGTGTGAGTATGTGTGTGTGAGTTTATGTGTGTGAGTGTATGTGAGTGTGTGGGAGTATGTGTGTGAGTATGTGTGAGTGTGTGTGTGTGTGTGACTGTGTATGTGTGTTTGAGTATGTGTGTGTGAGAGCATTGTATGACTGTGTATGTGTGTTTGAGTGTGTGAGTGTGTGAGTGTGTGTGTGAGTGTGTGTGTGTGTGTGGTGTGTGTGTGTGTGTGTGTGTGTGTATGAGATCCACCAAGTTTAAATGTGGTTGCAAGCATGAGCATGAGAGGGAGGTTATTTTACTAGAGTGTGGGCAGTTTATCAGCAGACACAACTGAAGAAAGCCACATTCTCTGTCCCCCAGGACCAAACCATCAATATTCCTTAGGAACTGACAGACTTTATGAGTACCTTTCTCTTCCAAGATGAAATACTGATGAGTTCAGTTTTACACGAGTCTTATGGAGATGAACACAGCTGCTGTTCATGGGTGCAATTACCATGTCATGTCAGGAAGTATTTTCCCAAGTTTATTCCACTGACTTGATATTCTAGTGCTGTGAGGTAGAAATGGGAAAATGTACACCACATATTTAACTTTAATTTTCTAATTTACTCAATAATTTAGAACCACATAAACTTTAGTAATGGGTTTTTACAAGACTTGGGATATCTAGTACTGCTATGATAGCATTCAGTCACTATTTTTAAATTATTAAGGACATAGCTTACACTATTTTGTACTAAGTTTTCAAAATGTGGGGGCTATGGCATGGTTCTATAGGGAAGAACACTTGCTGTACAAGCATTAGGACCAGAGTTCAAATCCCTAGCACCTACATAAGAGCTGGGAATGGTTGAATATAGCTGTTATCCCAGAGCTTTGTGGAGTGGAGACAGGAGGATCATTGCCACTTACCAGCCTAGTTCGAGGTTTGCTGAGAGACTTTATCTCAAGGGAATAAGGAAGAGACTGGTAGAGCATTTAATGTCCCCATCTGGCCTCCATACTTGTACGCACAGGTGCATGCACATACATGTGTACATACATTCATATAGCACATGCTACACTCTCCCACATGCATGGTTTTTAAGTATGCATTTTCTATTTACAGCACCCCTTAATTTGTTGAGTCATGTTTGACACCATACTAGACATCCTGGGTCTAAATGCCTAAATGCCGCAAGAGGATATTAAATAAAACCAGTCAATTAGACAAGTCTCATTTGTTTGTTTAACATTTTTTAATTAGTTTTATTAATTTTTTAAAGTTTCTTACTTTTACAATGTATTCTGCTCATGTTATTTATAGCCCATTGCACTCTCTTGTCCTCTGCACACACACAGTATGTGTATGTGTGTGTGTGTGTGTGTGTGCATGCATGCATGCGTGCGTATGTGTATGTATCTTTGGCAGGGGCCACAGTTGTGTTCATGATCGCAGCAGCCTTTTATACCCAAAGGCTCCTCCCCATCCTCTATCTCTCCTTTCCCACCACTCCTTTAGAGAGTTTCCCTGGCGTTATAAGGTAGATGTCCTACACACTCAGTATCCTTTATTCTCAAGACTTTGATGGTTAGTGTGTTCTTATTTTGATCATCAACAACTACAAAAGGAAATTTCTTGAACTAAGGATGAATGCAACATCAGTCAGAAGACAATTTACCTACATGTCCATTTAGTGAAACATCAGTAGCAGGGTCCCCCATACAGCCTTCATAGCCATAGGCCTTTGGTTAGGTTTGCAGTACTAAGCATGCATTCTCTCCCAGGGAACAGGCCTGAGATCTAACCAGAAAGTAGTTGGTTATACCAGGAATAGGCATACCACTATTGAAGCCATGAGCATTTCTTGGCCAGTAGGTATTGTAGCATACAGGGTTCAAATCTGAGTTAGATTGTTGATGACTTCCCACCCCACCCCCACCACCCCCCACTCCCACCACCAGCCCCTGCCAGGAGCTTGGGTAATGCCTTCTGGCACTATGAACGTGAATCTGCAGGTAGGAACTTTCAGCTCAATTCAGTATAATTTCTCTGTGTCCTCTATTGTATGTGTTGTCTTCAGCAGGAATGTATTTCCATCTATTTCTGGTGTACAACCAGGAACAATGGCAATAATTTGTGTCATTTTGACAGCCTGACTCCCAGACAATTGGCTTATAGGGAAATATTTCCCACCTGGTGCAGTTACTTAATAACCTCTAACTTATGGGGGCAATATTTTAGTTAATTTATAAAGTAGTATGTTCCTATATGGCTTTTTCTTACATCCTTAGGTTTGGATGACTCTGTCCCCTCCTCTCACCTGTCTTTGTCCTCAGCTAAACCTTTCCATCCATAGTATTCTTCCCCTCTATTTCTATGGCAACCCCCTCCCCTCAGTCCTCTTCCCTGCCCACCTCCTGACTGCTTTGTTGATTCCTGGAATAGACACAGACATTTAAAACTTTGAATATAGAATCTGCATATGAGAAAGAAAATATATTTGTTTTTCTGGCCTTAGGTTACCTCACTCAGTGTGATATTACCATTTTCTTCCATTTTCCTGCAAATTTCATAATTTCACTTTCCTTCAGGACTGAAGAGAATTCCTTTGTATTACTGTGTCATATTTTCATATTATTTAGTATTTAGAGGAATCGCTTTTATCCAAATTTATTTAAAATTTTCTAAATTAATGTACATAATATTAGATTTTATTATGACATTTTTCAAACAAAATTTGCATTTGTTAATTTTCCTGTGCTCTTCTTCTCTTCTAACCCACCTCCTCTTTTAGCTTTTCACCCCTAATAGACACTTTCATGCTATAATGTGGATGCTGGAAATCATCTATTGGATCACCAAGCTTATTCCTTGAGATGGACAAGGAACTGATCATCCAGGACAGACAGAAGCTAGAGAACCAGAGAAAGCAAAAGTAGCTTCTTTATCCCTTGGGGTCAAAAGGGCCCATGGCTGGAAGTCAGTTAAACAAATCTTGGCTTGGATTTTTTATAGGGTCCCTGGGTCCTCCCCTTTCCCTTCTTGGTCCTGTTCAGACATGTCCATCCCCATGCCTCCCAGTCCTTAATCTTCAGAATGTATTTTTGGAAAAAGAAGCCTCTGTCTAAGGAAGGCTTCTACTTTCCTTGTTGTGATGATTTGTCCAAGATGTCCACGATAGTCTAGGGCATTAAACTACTTAGTTCCCAATTGGTGACATTGTTTAGGTAGGATTAACAGATGTGACCTCACTGGGGACGTAGTTTGAGGTTTCAAAAGCCATGCACCATTGCTGCTAACTTTCTCTGCTTCCATCCTGAGACCCAATATGTGTGCTCTCAGCTACTGCTCCAGTTTCCATTCCTGCCTGCTACCAACTTTTCCCACTGTGCCGGAGATGGACTCACCTCTCTGGAACTATAATCCCAAATAAGCCTTCCCTTTTGTAAGTTGCCTTGTTACTGCCAAATCTATCCAGAGAAACCATGCCTAAAAAAAAAAAAAAAAAAAAAAAAGTAAACTAATGTATTTGCCTAGCTACATCCCTCCAACACTCCTTCAATGTCTCGTGTATCCTATTATCCTACCCATTTCTCAACACCTCTTCTCTTCCATTATGGCTTCCTTTCTAGTTCCATATCCTATGCTTAAATTCAACTGCTAAATTAAATTTTAAAGCTTATAAGTTATAACCTAGGATTCACACAGAAAACACTTAACTTTTATCTGCCTTGCTACTAACATATAAATTGAGTCACCTGACCGTGTTACGTATTTTCATACAAAATTCGTAACTATACTTTTCTTTATAAATGAGTAAAATTCTGTACATTTACCACATTGAAATTATGTATGTTTATTACATTTTTGCTGTTGATCCATCTATTAATGAGCAGCCAATCTGGCTCTATTTTCTTAATATTGTACATAGTACATTTCTTGAATTGTGAATAAACATGACTATGAAGGTTTCTCTGTGATAGGATATGGAATCCTTGGGAGATATGCCCATGGTCATGAGATAGTTCCAATTTTATCGCTCTTTTATAAACCTCCATACTGATTTCTATAATGGCTGTACTACTTTACACTCTCATCAGCAGTGAGAACAAGTCCCTTTCCCTACAACATTGCTAGAATTTTTTGTTGTCTTAATAAAACCATTCTGACTAGGGTGACATGGTATCTCAAAATAGTTTTAATTGGCATGTGCTTGATGATTGAGGATATTTTTTAAAAATATTTATTGGTGTTTGTGGTTTTGGTCTTAAGAACTGCCTGCCCATTTCAATAGCCCATTTGTTGATTGATAGTTTTACTTGTTTTGGTGTTTAGTTTTTGAAGTTCTTTATATATTACAGATACTAACCATCAGTCTTATAACTGGTAAAGATTTTCTCACATTCTGTATTTCATGTGTTCAGAATACACTTCTTTTAGAAGTGTTCTCCTTTGTTATTCTCTAATCCATCCCACCAACAAAATAGAAACATGTTTTTCCTCAGGCCAATGTCCCCAACTGTTCTAGTTTGCTTTCTAATACTGTAACAAAACATGAAAAAAGAGTTCATTTCATCTTACAACCCCTTGTAAAGGAAGTTAGGACAGGAACTGAAGAGGAAGCCGTGGAGAGATGCTGCTTGTGTCTTACTCCTGCTGTTTTGCTCAGCTTGAATTTTTTATACAACCAAGGACTACCTGCTCAGAGGTGGCACTGCCCGTTGTTCTGGACTCTTATCAGTCATTAAGAAAATCTCCATAAACTTGTGAACAGGCCAATTTGATGGAGACCTTTCTCAACTGGGCTCTCTCTTCCCAAATAGCTCTAGTTTGTGTCAAGTTGAAAAAAGAAAAAATCAAGTTAGCATCCATTTTTCATTCTTCCTTAGCTAACGTCTTCATCCCATGAATGGGGACAAAGATGGTACCTAGGAAGATTGAGAATTGCCCCAAGGCCACACCATGGGTAAGAGCAGTCACCTACATTCAGTTTTACAATGCCCAGGTTAAAGTTTGTCTCACTGCTCTAAAAAACCTAACCCTTCCTTTCTCATTTCTCCCTCATAGAAACAATCACCTCCTTCTCAGATATGGCCAGAATTAAGATCAGCAGTTGAATATAAGAAATGCCCAGTGGAAGTTCATACTGAGTCACTTTTCTTTTTATTTCATTAAACAAAAGCCTCTCTGCCAACCACCACCACACACTTGGGAAGGTTATTCACTACCATCCCTCTGCTACATTCATCTACATTGATAATCTCCCAGGTGCCAGGAGCTGTTTGTTAGTGTTGTCTATTTGTGGGATTTTACTTTTTCTGCTAAGAATATATGTATTTTTTTTTTCTGTGCAAACAAGTACTGCGTGATCTGCAACTAATGCCTTTATAAAGAGGCAGTCTCACCATCCAGCCTGGCTGTTCTCTCAAATCTAAAATAGAATCCTCAAAAACAAACAAACAAAACAAACAAAAAAATACAAACAAAAAACATTTAAGGGAATTATCAAAATGTTTTCCAGGGGTAGAAATTTAGAGATAAGAACATTTTGCACCCTGACTCCAACACTATAAAAACCACTCATGAGTATAAAATGGCCTGGCAAGAGTTCTTTCTAGGTTGAGTACCTAGAGAGTTCCACTTATACTCCTGTCAGCTAGAGCACGACACTGATTTCTTGAGCACTTTTAAGGGTAGCTATTGACTTTCTTTTCCCAATAGCAAAAAAGTAAAAGGGAATGGTAAATAGGATGGCCTAGTTTAGATTTTAATGTCACATGTCAGGAAGTGTACTGAGGAGCTCATTTCACTCATTCTTAGAGGTATACATATATACTGTATATATTTTCTTTTGAATTTACAGTATGGGCTTACTTACGTGAGATGGGCTGTGTAGTCCGGCAGTGGCTGTCTGCACTCGGGAAGGGCTGAGAACTCAGTAGCTGCTCAATTGAATGAGGCTGGATGCCTCAGGAGTGCCAACCTCTCGCAATGGAGGATTACTGTAGAACCGCCAGGTCTTCAGTCTTTGCTCTAGGTGGGAAGGTCAAAGAAACTAGGTTCTGCCCTCAGAAAAGAAAAATGGCAGCCTCAAAAGCCTCAGAGGCAGCAGTGCAAACACACCATCTAGGAATGAAGGAAAACAAGCAAATGCAGGGCTGGGTTTCCTCAGACCTGTTTATGGTGGAAACACAGAGGTGCTGGCTAATCTGAAAACGGGGATTCTCACCTCCGTTAGCCTTCCAAGAAATCTTTTCATGAATCTCTTAGTTTGTATTCCAAATCTAACCAAGTTAGCAAATAAAACTGACTAGCATTTTCATAAATTAAAAAATCAGATTTCTAAAGCTGTCTCAGGGGTCCGAAGCAATTGCTGCTCTTGCAGAGAACCCACGTTCAGTTCTGAGAACTCCTGTTGAACAGTGCACAGCTGCCTTTAGCTCTGGGACTCCAACACTCTGAAGGCACCTGCACTCATGTGCATGCACAGACACCACACACACACACACACACACATGATTTAAGACGAAATAAATCTTTAAATTAAAAAGTGTCATTCCCATACATCTTACTAATCTGTTCTACAATTTTATACTTTAATATACAATGAATAAAACATATTTCAGCAAAATGAAATTTTGTAGCATTAGCAAAATCAAATTTTGTAACATTAGAGCTTCCATTATAAAGGAAAGGGGGGGAAATGCTTTGTAACTGGAGTTTAAAGGTTAAATTTATGGTTTTTTGTGTGTTTTGGTATACAAGCTAGATCTTAGAGTGGGGATATAGACCTACAGTTGGAAAGATTGAAAAACTTAGACAAAAACACTCACACCAAAAATGGGACCATTGTTTGGGGTTTTCAATAAACTTCTACTTGTAGTTAGAACTTTTGCTCTTTCTGAATTTGGGGAGACGAAAGATGAAGGATTTCCTAATAAAGACAAGAACTATGTGTTGTTGAGAAGAAGCCCTGGAAAACCCTCCACTTAGTCCCCAACTGCTGTTAGTGAGTACAGTGAACACCTTTATTTCAGCACTGAACACACACCGTACAACACATGGGAAGAATCCCCAAAGTTCCATGTTTTCTTAGAGACCTTATAAGCATTGCTTTAAGTATGCCTGCCTTGGAAACCACAGCTTTTATATGCAGAAGGTATGATTCTCTCACATATGTCACTACACATACATACACAGACAGTGTCATACTCAACTTTAACCAAACGGTTGCTAAACAAAACTGTTTGCATTTATTTGTTTGTGCATGTTCATGTATGTGTGTTGGTGCACACGTGCCATTGTGCACATGGTTAGAGGATAACCTATAAGAGTTGCCTGCCTCCTTCTTCCGCGTATGTACCAAGAGTCACCCACAGGTCCTTGGGGATAGGCAACCAGTACCTCTACCTAGTCATCTCAGTGGCCCTGATTCAGAGATTGGTAACTTGATACTTGCATCCTAGCAGACAGGAGAAGTTAAAGGAGAAGGCGAACTGAACTCTAGAAATTTGAAGTTAGTTGTCCTATTTTTCAAAAAGTAAGATAAAGCCATTATCGTATCAGTCACGGGGCCTCTGCTCCAGGGAACCCAGCTGCTGCTGTCGTTTGTGTTGTTACTTACCTCAAGGGGTTTTCACTGCTCCGTGTTTGGTACATCATAGATAAGGCATTTAAACAACGGTTTTTTGTTTTGTTCGCAACCCACTGTGCTAAAATAATGTGATCACTGTGTGTACCTTATGTTCTCTAAAAGATGGTTTTAAATAAAAGTGTTCTGAGAAATAAGCCTTCTTTGAATGTTTTTTGAGCAATTACCACAATCAGAACTAATTTTGAAAGTAGTCAATTAGACAGCAATTGAATGTGACAAGTAATCTTTCGAAAGACTGCTAAACACTGGACATACAGTCTCTTCTTGATTTCACAAGGAAAGCAGTGTGTATGTGTGTGTGTGTGTGTGTGTGTGTGTGTGTGTGTGTGTGTGTGTGTGTTTATTTTTTAAATGCCCATGACATAATTCTGAGTGAAAAACATCCTGTAAATTTCATTTTCTATGTTAAAAAAAAAAAAAAGAGCAATCTGGAACAAAAGTTGCTTATAATTTTCTCCAGATCGAAGAAACTAACATTCAGTTATGCACAACTTAAAAAAAAAAAAAAAAAAACTTAAGCCAGCAAATATTAAGAATAGTTTTTGCTGAATTCTTTCATCAAGTGAATTAACCACATGTTGTTTTACAAATGGACACTTAAAAATGATGGACTATGTTAAGCATATCCATTGCATGTGGATATGTGCTTACTTGGTGCAGACTGAATCTTGGAAAGGCTAGTTAGCTCTTTGGTTCTTTCTGAGAAAGGGTCTTGTTGTGTAGTGAAGGCTTATATTCTCCTCTTTAGTTTTTGAAACTGATTGTCACTCTATCACCCTATATTCTAGGCTGGCCTTGAACCCATGATGGCTCTTCTGCCAGTTCAGGGATTGCAGGTGTGTATGACACTACTACACCTAGCTCAGTTCAATGTGTGTGGGTGCGGGGGGGGGGGGGGGGGGGGAGGGTGTCTTCATATGGTGATATTTTGTTTGTGATCTAACAAATAAAGCTTGCCTGAGGGTGGGGTTAGCCATAGACACCAGGCAGTGGTGGCACATGTCTTTAATGCCAGCACTTAGGAGGCAGAGGCAGACGGATCTCTATGAGTTCACTCTAAAGAGAAACAGAGCCAGGTGGTGGTGGCTCACACCTTTAACCCAGTATCTGAGAGTCACATGCCTTCTATCCCAGCACTAGGGAAGTAGAGACTGGAGTGATGTGGCTAGGCAGAGAAAGGAACATAAAAGGCACGAGGAGAGAGGAGCTCGTTGCATTCAATCTGAGGGCTCATAGGGACAAGATGGCCCTTTGGTCTGAGGATTCAGTAGAGGTAAGAAGTCTCTCTTGTGGCTGCTCCTTTACTTCTCTGACCTTTCAGAATTTATCCTGATATCTGACTCTGAGTTTTTATTATTAGCATCTATTAGAACTCGTGATACATCTTCATGCGTGTGATGTATGAAGGACTATGTTGTATGTGGACGTCAGAGGACGCCCTTGGATGCCTGTCCTTGCCATACGCTTTGTTTGAGATGGGGTCTCTCTGATGTTTTTCTACTGCTTATGCCAGTCCAGCTGGCCTGTGAAGTTCTGCGGATTCTCCTGTCTCTGTCTCCTAGCTTCCGGCAGTAGTGTAGGGATTACTACACTACTTCCCACTTGGCTTTCACATGAGTTCTGGGGACTTGAACTTGGGTCTTTACACTTCAGCTGTAAGTACCTTTACCCACCGAACTGACTCCCCAGCCCTCACTCCAACACTGTTTAAACCAGAGTTATAATGCTACTTTCAAACACTTAAGTCACCACAACTAGTAACTAGTTTCCTAATCATGGGTATAACTTAACAGGATAACACAGTGGAGATGTGACCTTACAGAACTATGCAACTGGGCAGAGGAGAAAAGTCACAGAGGGTTTCCTGTGAGGTTGGATTTTCCTGCCATTTCTTCCATCTAAATAAAGTTCTAAGAAGAAGAATATGGGGTGAACTCAGAACTGTTCTAGACGTAGCTTTTTTATTATTACTATTTTAAATTATTTATTTTTTATTCTATGTGTATAGGGCTTTAGCCTGCCTGCTTGTATATGAACCATGTCTGCCCTGAGGGTCAGAAGAGGGCATCCGAGACCTTGAAACCAAATTTATGGATGTTTCTGAATCACTGTTTGGATGCAGGGAACTTAGAGCCATGCTCTTAACCTATGGGCCACCTCTCCAATCCTTAGACCTAGTTTACTAATGAAACTCCAGTTGACCTCTAAGGCATTGCTTATTAAAGAGGTCATAATAAAGATCGTAAGTATAGTAAGAGTTCACATAATTACAATGCAGACCACTGTACACTCTAGGCATAGCCTCCTCCATGAAGCCACACACATTAATACACACTTCATTTTTCACAGCATCCAGGAACACAGGTTTCAAAACACAATTTCAGGTTCTAAAATCCAATAAAAAAACAAAAGCATCAACAACAAAGCAAATACAGAAGTACCTACTAATTCTTGCAACAACTGTTTCTTCAAACATCTACTAGGTAAGTGGTGTGATGCTGATAAAGAAATGAAGAAATTAAATAAAATAAAAGCTTGGATAACTTATGCATACCAATTCACACAAAATATATATATATTCATAATATGACATACTATCTTTAAACAAATGTATTATATATTCAAAAGTGATCATCTGCTTTCGGCATAGCAGAAAAGCCAGGCCTCTGCACACACAAAAAATTGATGCTCTTACCTAACGTGGTGGCAGGCATCTGTAATCTAACATTTGGAGATAGAAGCAGGAAAATAGAGTTTCCAGATTATCCTTGGCTACATGGCCAGTAAAAGGCCAGCCTGAGATACATGACATATCCTCAAAAAAACAAACAAGCAAGCAACAACAAAGCTTCACAGTGCCATCAGTCAATACGAGTGTAAGAACATTACACAGAAGTACTGGCTCCCAGAAGCACTATAATAGTATCAGTTCTAACAACTTCTCCGTGTTATGTACCACTGCTAGGATGCTGTTTGAAATTAACTCTAGTCCTCAGAACAACCCTGAAAACCCGGGTGTTTATTTCCATTTTACAGATGATGTGTAAAGATGGTTTAGCAGGCTGGGTTGTACCTCGGAGTAGATTATATAGCATTCAGAATGTCCTGGTTTCGAACACCACACACCAAAAAAATCTTATTATCTGCAAAAGGGAGAGTGATACATTCATATATAAAGTGCTAAATTACAATGACCTTTTCAGGATAAGCCATGGCATTCTGAACAACATGCCATCTTACAGCAATAGCTGCACCAGTCTCTGGACAGTCCCAGTGGCCATCTAGTAAACTTCAACTGTCCTTCGGTTCTGCTCCAAACCCTGTATAATCATCATTCTATTCTTTCTGTTGTTCTCCAAGACTGATAATAGTGCCCACATTACAGATATAGAAACCCCGATTCAGAGAGTCTAACTAATCCACCACACAGCATTCACCCTGTACGTACCCAGTACTGTCTAACCTTCAAGAACTCCATTATCCTGAAGTGTTCTTTGTAAACTGCTAACAACCTCTTCTCTGTGCCTGCTGTGACCCCGCCTCTAGTATCTTCTCAGTCTCCAGGGTCAAACACAGGCATTTCTTCTTCAGCCTCAAGGCACTGTAACCAGAGCAATTGTGTCTGCTGCTAACCTAACACTTACCTCGTAGCACTATAATTATTTGGATGTATTTCTCTCCCATTGGAGGTGAAGACCTTGACTCCAAAGATGTTTCTTACTCACATTGAGTTCACACACAGGCTCCTAGGTTGACACTCACTGAGACCCTTGGTGACAGACCTAACAACACATGACAGCATGCAAGCCACTAATTAAAAGACTTCCTCAGAGAGACAGGGCAGGTTCTCCTGCCCCTGTAGAGAAGCTAAATTCTGATTGCCTGCATTTATTTATTTATTTACTTACTTACTTACTTAATCTCTTTAAAGAGCCTCATGGAATGACTGTTACAATGTCTCCACCTGAGTGTTTGCCATTGCCCTAACAGATCCTTCTAACCCCTATTCTCCCAGGTTCTGTCTCAGACAATTCTGTCATCTAAGCACACACACACACACACACACACACACACACACACACACACACACACACACTCACACACACACTCACACACTCACACAAAAGGGAGGGGTCTGGGGATGAGGGCAGAGTGCAAAACTAGCCTGTACAAAGCCAAGAAGGAAAAAGAGAAAAAGAAAGAAGAGGGAAAGGGGAGGAGAGACATAGGGAAGAAGAAAGGGAACAGAAAGTTGGATATTGTTTTAACAAAATCTAGATTAATTTTAATAATTAACCGAATATTGAGTATACATAAACAAAAAGCGGTTTGGTTTGGTTTGTTTTTGTTTTTGTTTTTTTCTTTTAAATCTGTGGATTCTCAGCACAGATGTAGACTGTTTCCTTGCCAGGGAAATGTGATAGCCACAAGACATAGATGTCTCCAGAAAAAGCCCACTGAACCATGGTGTAGCTCACCCAGCCTGGCACGTAGGTGAGCGAGCGTTTCTTGCACTGATTTGTGTCTTTGGAGCATCTACCACGATTTGTGCTCCTCTAGGGAGAAAAGCAAGAGGCTTCCTTTTCACTGAACAGATTAGAAAACTGCAGCCTGCAGGAGACGGGGGACTGGCTCCACACCTTCATTTCACAATCTGAAATCCTAATTCCCAAGTTTACACTCGCCAGGTTCTACCCAAATCCAAGGCAAATTTTCCAAAACAATTTTCAAATATAGTATTTTCTTTATCAAGATAATCAGGTCATTTTTAAAAATAGCTCCTTTCTGCTTCAGCAGAGGCACAAAGGTATTATTCTCCTGCAAGTTGCCATGTAAAACAGACTAATAAAAAGATCTGGCTCCCCTCCCAACCTCACCCCCCCTCCCGCTCCCCCTTTTTGAACTCTTTCCTGAAAAGAAAAGTTCACTGATAATTGGCTGCTTTGTCTGGACAAAGCGTTACTGCTTCATGGTCTAAAAAACACAACCTACTTGTCCAAATTAGTTCAAGAAGTCTCCCATTTCTGAGAGTAGGGTTGGATGCCAGCTCTAGAAGACAGAAAAACAGCCTCTTGGGAGATGAATCATTGCGTGCCACATAAAGACTGAGTGTGTGCACACATGGGCATCTAAGCGATTGCTCAAGATTTTCTAACTGTCCCTCCATCACACATAAGATGTACTTTTGCGAACCAAGTTCAACTTGTCCTTTTCCTGGCTATACTGTTTACCAAGAACATTGCCACATGGGAAGGCTCAAGATGTACAGTACACAGGGCCACCAAACCGACACAATAGAGGACTCAGCTGATGTTACAGGACGCACAGTTGCCAGCCACTGGTTGTTTGTTTCTCAATCCTGTTTGTAAAATGGATTGGTTGGCCTTATGACTGTCTGCTTCATCTCAGTCCTGAAATGCAACTCTTGGGGAAGAAGACATAATCGATGCTTCCCACTCTTCAGAAATTTGCACAGAAAAGGTGTCCAGGAACAGATGGGAGGTCATAAGGCCAAAGAAAAAGACCAGCAACAAAGTCACTTCCCAGAGGTGAGAGGGACACATAGGTGGCTGCAAACAATGGGTAGTTTTATTACTCTTATTGTCAGCATTCAGAAGTACCGAGACACAGAGAGAGCAGATGGATAGTTGACAGTGGATGGAAATGCGACCAAAATAGTTTCAAACTCTAAAGGCAAAGATTCCAGATGTCTCAGCACACATTCCTTCAAAAGCAAGTTTACAGTGGGCAGAAAGTAAACTGCTTGGATTTACAAGAATAATTAATTGGTGTGCTCTTTTACTGCCTTGGCATAAATAACACATTCCCTGGGGGAAAGTTGTATTTAATTATCCTATGTTCTCCAGAAAGTAAAAAGAACTACTGGGTTGAAATAAGATGAAATGTATTCCTTTCTTTATAAATATTTATGATTTTAATCTGGTGTGGTGGTATATGTCTATACTCCAAGTCCTGGAGAAGTAGAGGCCAGAGAATGACTTGATTAAGACTAACCCAGGCTTTAATCCCTCCCAACTTTAGAAGTTATTTTAATCTGATGGAGCCTTAACTTAAAAATGCAAAAATTACAACTCTGACACTAAATAAATATTGGCCCATTTTATACTCCATTTCATCATGTGACTATATAATTTAATAGTTATAAATACCCATAGAACACTCAGAGGCCAGAACAGCTTTGCCAGCAGCATTCTATGGTCAGACCATGCCTAAAACATTTTGCAGACGGGTTCTTTTTGAGACAGGATCCACCATGTATCTCTGACTGATCTGGAACTCTCTCTGTAGCCCAGGCTAACCTTGAACTTGCTGTGCTGTTCCTGCCTGGATTTCCCCAGTTCTGAGATCACACACATGTACTACCTGCCAGCTTAAATCCTTTTTGTTGTTGTCGACAAGTACTCTGGAATGAAAACCTGCATACCTTTTATAGAGCATTAAAAAAAAAGTTTAATGTAAAAAGAATAAAAGCAGACAAGTCTTTAAAAAAATAGATAACTTCCCTACTTGAAATGTAATTTTCATGTAATTTATTAGTGTAATTTAAATGTACTTAATTTGAGTTAGAGATGGTGGCACATGTTTATTATTGTAGTATTTAAAAGGCTGAGGTAGGAGGATTGGTGCTAGCCTGAAGCCATTTGAGCTATATGAAACTGTCTCAAAAAAGAAAAAAAACTTTAAAGAATTCTTTAAAAGACTTACATTTGATACATAATATAATCCACAGAGATTTTCCACTTTAAAAAAAAAAGCAAAAACAAAAACAAATAAAAGACCAACCAACAAACAAACAAAAAAAAATACAAAATAGAGATTAAGGGTGTAGCTCAGGGCGGGTGGAGCAGGCCATGGCCTCAGGGATTAGAGGTTCTGAGTTAGATCCCCAGGAAGGGGATCCGGTACTGAGCATGATGACATAATTCTGTGGTCTCAGCCCTTGGGAAACTGAAGTGGGAGGGATAAGTTTGAGCATAGCCTGAACTATGCATGGAGACCTCATTTTTGTTGTTATTTGATTTTGAGAGAAGCAAAATTAATGTGGTTTTCCCACACTATAAAACAAGTATGTATATATTATTTTTCAAAAAATAAAAATTAAAAATTGGAGTCAGACCTGGAAATTCCAGTCTGTAACCTGGGTACCAAGGTGTCTAAGGCAGAAGAATCCTAAATTAAAGGCTGGCCTAGGCTGCAAAGTGAGTCAGAGACAATGTGGGCAACTTGGTAAGACTGTCTCAAAATAAAGTGTAAAAGCCAGGCTGAGATGTAACTCACTAGTACAGAACGAAGCAGAGAGCTTGCCTAGCACACATGATCTCTAGCTTCAATCCCCAGTTGGAAATTAGAGCAGGAGGAAGATGGGGGATAGAGGTCACAGACAGACAGAATAGAATAGAAAGAAGGCAGGGAGGGAGGGAAATGTAGCATAGAGAACACTTTAATAGCTTGGTTTGGCTCTTGTTTCTGAATGTCACTTTAAATGTTTTCTTGTTTACTTCTAATGGATGAAGAGATTTGAAGTTCATTACCTGACATTGCCATATTTCTCAATTTTTAGCAAATATAATATTGTTGCTGTTTGGGGGGTTGTTTTTGTTACTTTTGTTATCTAAATAATTGCCTTAGAACCCTAGTTCCTTTTCATATAAAACTTCTTTCTGGCTTCTGAAAAAGGTCATATGCTAAAAACACCTAACACATAGATGTGTTCTGTCCAGTGGGCCCCTAGCCAAGAAACTGGGTCAGACTTCTGGCTTGGAGAATTGGTTGTCAAGTCTTGGAAAAGACAAAGCAGGTCCCAACCAGATACATCACCATCACTCTGAGGAGCCCTGAGAAACACTGATCATTGTGAGTAAGCAGATTCATCTTACAGAAAAATGGGAGGCTTATTCAATTTATCCCAATTTGCAAGTAAGTTATCCTTTGGGTCCATAGTTGGGACTAGTGTGGAAGATCAAATAGAAGCCATCTCATGGTACTCATGGTTGCCTACAAAGGATCGAGACAACACCATTCAATGTTCTAGTAGGTACCGCTAATTAGGCTCAGTAATTTTTGTTAAAACATGGAGAGTACCTGAAGGGGGGGTGATGTGTCTGCACCCTCTCTCCTTTGTACCTCATGCTTCCCCTCAACCAGCAATTAGAACCAAGATACACTAGTGAAGACAGTACATGCTGGGGGAAAAAAGAAAGTGATTGGTGGATGAATAAAGAAAAGTTGGCATTCATTATTCATTCATGCTTCCCTGATCCAGGTCATAGCCACACTGATCTCAAGACCAACCCTTAAGGAATGGATACTAAAAAAAACTTGAAAGGAGGGTCCCTATCAGACTTCAAAGTTAAAGGGAGCCTGCACTGTCATCCTGGTCACTCTAGTTGTAAGGTCTTTGATGTGGACAGTGAGGTTCATCTTTCTAGAGTTACACCTATCCCACTGACATTAAAGTCAACAGAAACAATGGGATACTCTTGGCAGCCAACTGAAGATCTGTCACGGCTCATCAGAAACTCACCATGGTCAGCTTGCTTGATTATGATGGCTGCCAACTAGCACCAACCTGAACCATTTTTCTAAGCTTCTTTCTATTTCCTTTTACAGAGCTTCCAAAACTCTAGCCAGGGAAGCAGGTAGGCTGGCTGAAGATCTTCACATCTTCCTCAGTTCCTCCCAGTCTAAATCCCCAGTCTCATGCCTACCTCTATAGTAGATCACCGGCTGCGTCTTTTCTTTCCTCTCTGCCCCCATGTCCAGTGGATCACCTTGATCTTCCCCTCCTAAAATCCCTCTTCCACTCATCCCTTTATCCCAGGCCCCAACTCCAGCAGGCATTCTCTGAGAACCCCACAAAAAAACCTGCCAAAGAGTAAAGTAGGTAGGCAAGTTTATGATTTTCAGTCTCCATTCTCTCCTCTATATACAATGCCCCAGTCTCACCCACAGCTCTGTAGCAGATCACATGCTGAGTCCCACCCTTCTTCTCTGCCTCTGTCTCCAATTACTTGAAAATATCTCTGTAGGCAAATGTTTCTTTACTGCCTGCCAGTTCCCAAATAACCAACACAAAGACAATATTAATTACAAATGCTCAACCAATAGCTCAGGCTTATTACTAAGCAGCTCTTACAACTTAAATTAACCCATATTTCTTATCTAAGTTCTATCATGTGGCTTGTTACTTCATTTTGTACACATCCTGCTTCCTCTGTGTCTGGCTGACTCAGCCCTTCTTCTTCCCAACATCCTCCTAGTCTGGCTTTCTCACCCAATCTCTTCCTGCCCAGATGTAGGCCAGTCAGCTCTTTATTAACCAATGAGAATAACACACATTTATAGTGTGCAAAGATAGCTCCACAGCATATCTCCATCAGTGTTCCTCCCCATTCACCTTGTTATCCCAGGCCCCAAATCCATCAAGCATTCCCTGAGAAATCACCAGCCAAGCCTGTCAGAGAATGAAGTAGATAGGCAAGTTTCTGATCTTCAATCTCCCAGCTCTGAAACAAACTACCTGTTGTGGTCTCTCCTCATTCTCTTCCCTCATTGCTCATGGACTAAGCAGATGCTGGTGAACATCCTACTCTCCTCCCTCCCTCCCATGGACCCCCTCAGCCCTCTCCCATCAGCATATCCCCATTCCTGTGTCGACTCCCAATACCTAGAAACACAGTTTACCCAGAACCCTCTGTGGCCACACCTGTCAGGATACCAGAAGAATCCTACTAGATAACATACTACACTCACCACACTCTCCTAAGAACCAAAGAAGGCATCAGAAACCAAGAAACAAAACACCCAAACAACAAAGACAAAACAGGATTTCAGCACCTAGAATTTTTATATTCCCAAACTCAGATGCCGAAACCCTAGCATAAAAATAGAATCAATAACTGCCAGGATATGTCTTCACTAGAACCTAGAAACCCTACCACAGTAGACCCGGAGTTGCAACATAGCTGAAGCACAAAACAAAGACCTTACAATATGCTTTATGAATATGATAAAGGTCCTTAAGAACAAATGAATAAATCCCTTAAAGAAATCTACGAAAATACAAACAGGGGAAGGAAAATAAAATAGTTCAAGACCTGAAAGTGTAAGTGAATTATTTCTGGAAAAGAAAAATTTAGGAATTCAAGCAGGAACCTCAAGGGCAAGACTAACCAACAGAATATAAGAGATGGAAGAGAGAATCATAGACACTAAAGATAAGATAGAAAAAAAAACAGATACACCAGTCAAAGAAAATGTTAACTCTAAAAAAACTCCTGGCATAAAACATTCAGGAAATCTGAATAATAAGAATAATGACAGTAGAGGAAGGAGAAAACAAACCCTTCTTCTTAAGCTGGGTGGTGATGGCACACGCCTTTAATCCCAGCACTCGAGAGGCAGAGGCAGACGGATCTCTGTGAGTTTGAGACCAGCCTGGACAGCCTCCAAAGCCACAGAGAAACCATGTCTCAAAAAAAGAACCAAATTCTTCCAATAACAATGAAAATGTCTTTGACAAGGAAGAAACTTTCCCTAACCTAAAGAAGGAGATGCTTATCAAGGCACAAGATCAAATTTAAGCAATATTTATCTATAATCCAACCTTACAGAAGGTATTAGAGGAGAGCTCCAAACCAAAGAGCTGAAGAAAACACATGAAATAAAAAATTCCACACCAGCAAATCAAGAGAGAAAACACACACACACACACACACACACACACACACACACACACACACACACACCCAACACCATCACCACCATCACCACCACTACAACAACAACAACAACAAACAAAAGTAAACAAACACTGCTCATTAACATCATAATAAAAAGACACAGATTAGCAGAAAGGAAGTGAAAACAGGATCCATTCTTCTGCTACATCCAAGAAATATACCATAACATTAAGGATAGACATCGCCTCAGGGTAAAAAGATGAAAAGATATTCAAAGCAACTAGATTGAAGAAGAAGCTGGTGTAGTCCTTTTATTATCTGACAAAATAGACCTCAAACTAAAACTAATCTGAAGAAATAGGGAAGGGCACTACATACTAATCAAAGGAAAAATCCACCAAAAGGACATAGCAATTACTTAGTTCATTTTTTTTGTTTGTTTGTTTTTTGTTTTTTGTTTGTTTGTTTTTTTGTTTGTTTGTTTCTTGTGTTTTGTTTGAAAGAGGGTCTCATAGTGAGTTCTGTCTGTCCTGGAACTCATTATGTAGACAGGCTGGCCTTGAACTCACAGAGGTCTGTAACAGGTCTTTGTATTGCCAGCTCCTGAATAATGACAGGGAACTTTTTATCACAAGTGAAAGCTTGGTCTTAGCTCAGGTTTGTTCCCAACTAACTCTAAAACCTTAAATTGACCCATTTATATTTATGTTCTGCCACATGGCTTATTATCTTCCTCAGTACTTATACATTCAACTTCCTCTGTACCATGCTGGTGAATCTCTTTCCTCTCAGATTGTTCTTCCAAGTTCCTCTCTCCCCAGAAGCACCACATATCCTCTCCTGTCTAGCTAATGGCGATTCAGCTTTTAATTAAGCCAGTCAGAAGGTGCCTTAGGCAGACAAAGTAGGACAGAGACACATCTTTACAGAATGTTATCAAATATCCCCCAAAAGAGATCCACCTGCCTCTGCCTCCCAAGACTAGGATTAAAGGTCTACAGCACTATGCCTGGTTGAAATTCTTAATATTTATGTACTAAACACAAGGGAACCCAGGTTCATAAAAGAAACACTATTATAGCTTAAAGCACATACTGACCCTCATACATTGGTAGTAGGAAACTTCAGTATCCAATAAACAAGTTATCCAGACAAAAACTAAACACGAAAATGCTGGTGTTAATTAAAAATAAACCAAATGGACCTAACAGATATTAACAGAACATTTAACCCAAAGACAAAAGACTGTGCCTTGTTTTCAGTACCTCTTGTAACTTTCTCCAAAACTGACCACATACTCAAATGCAAAACAAGTCCCAACAGATCAGATATAGGAAAATTGAAGTAACATCCTGCATCCTTTCTGATCACCATAGGTTAAAACAAGACATCAACAACAATAGAAAAAAAGAAAAAGTTTACAAACTCATGCAACCTTAACAACTCACTACTAATTAAAAAAAAAATAGTTCAAGAAAATAATTAAGACTTTTCAGAATTCAGTGAAAATGAATATACAACAATTCAAACTTTATGTAACACAATAAAGGCAGTTCTAGGAGGCAGGTTTGTAGCACTAAGTGCCTACGTTTAAAAAAAAAAAAAAGGAACAATTTCATACTAGTAATTTAACAGCACACCTGAAAAAGAAATCACACCCAAAAGGAATAGACAGCAAGAAATAATCAACTCAGAACTAAAATCAATAATACAGAAATAACAAGAAAAAATACAATGAAACAAGAGTTGTTCTTGGAGAAAATCAGTAAGACTGACAAACCTTTATCCAAATTAACTAAAATGCGAGAGAGAATATTCAAATTAACAAAATTAGAAAAGAAAAAGGGACGTAGGACAACAGACAGTTAGGAAATCCAGAGAGTCATGAGGACATACTTTAAAAACCTGTACTAATCAAATTGGAAAATCTAAAAGAAATAGACAATATCCCTAATACATACCACTTACCAAAGTTACATCAAAACAAGATAAATACTTTAAATACACTATAACCCCCATTGAAATGGTGGTAAAATTAAGCATCCCAACCAAAGAAAGCCCAGGGCTAGATGGTTTTAATTCAGAATTGTAACAGACTTCACTGAAGAGATATTGTCAATATTCCTCAAATTACTCTATAAAATAGAAACAGAAGGAACATTACCTAATTCTTTTTACAAGACCACAGTTCCCCTGATATCCAAACTACATAAAGACCCAACAAAGAGAGAATTACAGACCAACCTCCCTTATAAACGCACTGAAAAAGAAAAACTACAAGATCATCTCAGTCGATGCAGAAAAGGCCTTTGACAAAATTCAACGTGCCTTCATGATAAAAGTCATAGACAGATCAGTGACACAAGGGCCTTACCTAAACATGGTAAAGGCACCTGGCATAAAGCCTATAGCCAACATCAACGTAAATGGAAACTGAAAGCACTCCACTAAAATCAGGAACAACACAAGGATGTCTACCCTCTCCATATCTACTCAATATAGTACAGGGAGTTCTAGCTAGAGCAATAATTTTATTTTGAGACAGGATTTCTGTGTGTAGCCCTGGATGCCAACATGCTTTGTAGACCAGGCTGTCCATGAACTCAGAGATTTGCCTGCCTCTGCCTCTTGAGTGCCAGGATCAAAGGTGTGGGTCACTACCCCCAGCTAGAATCCTGTTTTCTAATGAGAGACAGAAGTAGGGTGGATCCAGATGGGAAGGGGAACTAGAATAGAGGGAAAGGAAATCATAATCTAGAATATTATCCATTTGCAATAAAAGCAGTGTGGGTGGGGAGAAGCATAGCTTCCTGAGTAACCTGGCATTTATGATTTGACTCATCAAACTGAAACTCTTCATGTTTTCAAAGGCGAGACAACCAAATCTAACCGGTGACCTAGATTTTCCCCTTGACCGGCTGCCAATTTGTCAGTACAAGGAATGACCCTACAAAGCCAGGCCTGAAAGGACGTACCCACCCTGCTACCTGAAGCCCATATTGTCCTCAAAATCATTGACCACATACAAATCCTGAGATGGTCATGTTTTACATCTTCCTCTTCTGAGACAAGCTGCTGATTTGAAATACCTCTACTAGATTTATAAACAAAAAGATTGTTGTTGGTTTTTTTTGTTTTGTTTTTTAAAATATAATCACATTTCAGAGGAGAACTTGCTTACTTGACTGTGTAACAACCAATATTTGGGTGGTCCGGGAAAATGTCATCTTGCTCCTCCCAATACATAACGTGTCCCAATACATAAAGTCACACACAAGCTGCACCTCTGATCCCACAGGCAACAGCTCTGATTAGCTCGCTTGGGGAAGGTACCTTGGTAGCAGAGGGAAAACTATATGTCCCAAAACAATGGTCTAAAGAAGATGCTGGGACCACACAATAGAATTTGGGCCTAGCCCAAATCAAGGTCAACTAGACTCCCTGTCAGGAGCAGTCCTCCAAAATAGGAGAGTCTTAGACTAACTGGTCTCAGGAGAAGAGGGAGCTTGGACACATCTCCAGGAGGAATGCTGCTTTTAACTCAGAAACATGGAGAAGCCCAACAGCTTATCAGTGATCTCTGAGGGGCTGATGTGGTTGATTATCAGGGCAATAGTCTTTTGGCTCCAGGCTGAACAAGCTGGATACTGTCAGCATTCCTTACAATAGTAGCAGGCCTACTCCCACCTCCCACCCCCCCCCACTAATTCCCCCTCCCCTACCCCCCTGCCAGACCCAACAGGTCAATTTACAGATGGCCCTTCAACAACAGCTGCCATCCGGAACAAAAGAGGACCCTCATGTGACCACGCTAAGGGAGACATCTGTTCAACCCTGGATGAGCAAGCTGAGAAATTCTATGGATGTTCTCCAACTGGGCCCCGGGAGATAGAACAGCTTTAGAGACAGACTAGGAGAGGCTGTTTCTGCCCATGGAACTCAGCATGAAGCAGTTCCAAGAAGGATGACCTTCCAGTTTAGCTCCCCTAACAAATGAGGCAGGCAAGCATAGGAGCTAGTATAATCTGGAATCCTATTTTGTGGTGATACCTTATTTGTGATTTATTAAAGTTTGCCTGAGGATTCAGAAAGCAAAGTGAGCTATAAGCCATATCAGCAAGGCACACGCCTTTAATCCCAGGACTCAGGATTAAGAGGCAGACAGATCTCTGTTAGTTCAAGACCACACTGACTACATGAAATGGATCCAGTTCTAAAGAGTAACAGCTCACACAAAGATGATCTCAGCACTTGGGATCACATGCCTTTAATCCCAGGACTCATGAGAGATATTTAAGACAGGAAAGTGTCTCAGAGCTGGCATTCATTCTCCAGCCACATTGAGGATAGGAAGGCATTCAGTCTCAGCATTCTCTAGCCACTTTGAGAAGAGCACAGCAACCTGGGATTTCAGTGTAAGGTTTGGCCGAGCCAGGATTGACCATCAGCCTCAGGTAAAGGTAAGAGCTAGTGACCAGCTGCTTTGCTTTTCTGATCTTCAGCTCGAACCCCAATATCTTTCTCTGGGTCTTTTATTTATCGTGCTACACTATTTGGCTTTAGTTACTCACACACCACCCCTTCTTCTAATAATGTCCTAAGCAACCTGGCTTCCTTATCTGCATGTACTATTATGCATACATATCCTTTTTTAACTTGGTCTATTGCTGTAATAAACAGTATGACCAAAGGAGACTTGGGAAGGACAGGGTATATTTCACCTTACAACCCTTGGTCCCAGCCCATCACTGAGGGAAGTCAGAGCAGAGGGAAGCAGGGCAGGAACCTGGAAGCAGGAACTGAACCAGAACCACAGGGGAATGTTGTGTACTGGCTTGCTCCCTCCTGTGGTCTGTCTAATATGTTTTCCTATATCGCCTAAGACCCCTTGCACAGGGATGACTCCCAGTGGGTGGGACTCTCGAATATCAACCATCAATCAAGAAAATGCCCCCACAGACTCATCTACAGGCGGTCTGATGGAGGACTTTTCTCGATTGAGTGTCTATTTTGCAGATATCTCTAGCTTCTGTGTCAAGTTGACATTAAAAAAAAAAAAAATCTAACTAGGATACAACCCTTTCTAAATCGTGTAATATCAGACAGTGTAGCACTTTTAATGTAATTGGCCCTCATGATCTCACAGGGAGTGGCACTATTAGGAGGTTTTGGAGTGGATATGGCCTTGTTGGAGGAAGTGTGTCGCTGTGAGGGCAGACTTTGAGGTTTCCTATGCTCAGGACATCACCCTGTTCTCAGCCAACTTCCTGTTGTCTGTAAGATGTAGGACTCTCAGCTACTACTCTAGCACCTTGTCTGTCTGCACGCTGCCAGGCTCCCTGCCATGATAATGGACTGAACCTCTGACAAACTGTAAGCAAGCTACTTCAATTAAATGTTTTCTTTACAACAGTTGCCTTGCTTTATGTCTGGTATCCATTCACGAGTGAGTACATACTATATGTGTCTTTCTAGGCCTGGGGTCCTCACTAAGGATGGTTTTTTCCTAGTTCTGTCCATTTGCCTGCAAATCTTAAGAAGTCATTGTTTCTCACTGCTGAGTAGTACTCCATTGTGTAAGTGTACCGCAGTTTCTTTATCTGTTCTTCAGTTGGGGAGCATCTAGCTGTTTTTCAATATCTGGCTTTTACAAGTTGCTATGAACATAGTTGAAAAATGTCCTTCTTACAACCAACAACCCCAGAGAAGCTAGAGCTGGTGGTGGTGGTGGTGGCGGCGCATGTCTTTAATCCCAGCACTCAGGAGGCAGAGACAGGAGGACCTCTGTGAATTCGAGGCCAGCCTGGTCTACAGAGGGAGTTATAAGACAGTCAGAACTGTTACACAGAGAAAAACTGTTCTGGAAAAAAAAAAAAAAAACAAAAGAAAAAAAAAAAGTTAGATTTCTGTTCAAATGCACTCTCATTGTATCTAATTGTAAAGAATAGAAAAGCTAATCCAGCCTGAACTGGCTTTGGATGCATGATAATAACACAACTGTGTCCTCTATTTACCACTTTTTTTCTGTGTAATTAAACATGCATATGATTAAAATCAGATGGAATATGGAAAAGGACATACAGAGTAGAAGAATATTGTGTGATATAACCTGTCAATCAAAAGAGAATCACCCTTACAGTACCCTTTAAAAACCAAACTCCTTCTCTTGAGCCCCACAAAAGGAGATCCCAAACGATAATTACAGCCTTTGGGCTGTTTCTTACTCATGGCACACACAGCTCCCTTGCTGTTTACTTCTTCCTCATCTGTGCTGTTTGCCTTGCTTTTGAATAAAGCTACTCTATGCTACTTCACAAATTTGTGTGGTTCCTTATTTTTAGTTCTTTGAACATGAGTCTGAGAGCCTGAAAACACCAGACCCTGATGTCTGTTCTCCCACCAATGGACATTTGGCTAATTCTGAATGAATGAAGCTGTAGTAAGTTTTCTTTTATTTTACTGAACCTGGAATCTTTATTATTTAAAACATGTTATCTTTATTTTTAGCAGATATGCCAAACTGTTTCCCAAATTGGTTAAGACAGTTTCCACTCCCACTAGGAACATAAGAGAGAGGGTGTCTAATGCCCCATGTCCTGAGCAACTCTTAGCTTTTCGGTACATATTTGATTTCAGTCACTCTTTGCAATTTTAAAGTCCATTGCTCTGATGACTAATAATATTAATCCTTTTATCATACTCGTCTATTAATTTAACACAGCCTTTTTGGGGGTGCTGTTTGTTTGGTGTGTGTGTGTGTGTGTGTGTGTGTGTGTGTGTTGCTTGTAGTCATTTAATTTTATCTGTATGGGTATTCTGCCTACATCAATGTCTGTACACCATGAGCATGCTAGGTGCCAGAAGATGTCATTGTATTCCCTGAAACAGGCATTTCAGACAGTTGTGACCTGCTGTGTAGACACTGGGAATCAAATCTGGGTCTGCTAGAATAGCAACAAGAGCTCTTAGCCACTGAGTCCAGCATAGCCTGTTGTGTCTGTTTGTAGCTGTTGAGTCTATTTGCCCATTTTCCATTGGGTATTTCTTTTTTATTGAGTTTCATGATTTCTTCAGTATCCTAGATGTGAGCTAGGATGTGAGCTGTAACAAATAGCTATGAAGTATACATTGTAAATGCCTCCAAATCAATGGCATACCTTTTTGTTATTTCATTCTTAATATTCTCAACTTTATCGTTACCAAATCCACAGTCCTTAATTTTAAGAATACTGTTTCTTTTTGTCCATTTGTTTGTTAAGACAGGATCTTGCTATGTAGACAGGGCTAGCCTCATCCTTCAGAGCTGGGGTTATTTTTCACATTATTTTCACAAATAAGGTCTACAGTCTATTTAGATTTTATGTTTTTGTTTACAGTGTGGATTGAATTACATCATCTTCCTTTGTTTTATTTTTGACAAAACAATATCTTCTGCATCTGTCAGCAGGATCACTTTTGGCAATATTTAAGCTTTTCATCAGATCCTTTGACTTATCACTTTGTAAAATGAAGGTAATTGTACCTTAACTGTTGTTCATTCCTCTCTTAGGTAGCCTTCATCTCCCCAGATCTATCAGCTGGAGTTTTTAACATCATCATAGTTGGAAGAACTCACACTTAATCACAATTAATTCTTCCATGTTTATTGCCAGATTTGTTAAAAGTTGATAGCCAAATTCTTGGGGTTTCTATTGCTGTGAAGAGACAGCATGATCACAGCAGCTCTTATAAAGGAAAACATTTAATTGGGGCTGGCTTACAGCTCAGAGGTTCAGTCAATTGTCAGCATGACAGGAAACGTGGTGACACACAGACAGACATGGTGCTAGAGAAGGAGCTGAGAGCTCAACATCTGGATTCACAGGCAGCAGAAAGAGCTGAGACCCATCAGGTCTGGCTTGAACTTCTAAGACTTCATTCTTCCCCTAGTAACACACTTCCTCCAATAATACCATACCTATTTGAGCAAGGGAATAGTGCCTAATAATGTCAGCCCCTATGAGCCTATGGAGCCATTTTTAGACAAACTGCTACAGTCAATAAACAAAGTTGCATTATTATGACTAAGCAAGTCATTCACAGTAACACCAAAGTGCTGACAACTACATTCTCTTAGGATAATTCTGATCTCCTGAGTCTTGTGTCACTCAAAGATAATACACAGACATTGAGATTAAATAGATCCCCCTCTTATAGTTTACCAACTATTAAAATAAAAATGATGTTTTAAATTATTTCACATTGAAAAGATGACACTCCTGTCATGTGATTTGATTTATCTGGAGTTTCCAGTCATCCAGTTGCTTTTATTTGTTTGTTTGATTTTAATTTTATTAAAATAACTTTAAAACAGGTTTTCAAACCATATTCTAGTATGTAAATAGCTATCTCATATGTACTTCATGTTTTCCTTGAAATAATTCTGTGAGTCAGCCAAGCTCTGTTTGAACTGGACAGATGTCCTTCCAGGGCTGCACAGTGGTCATTCTGGCTGTTGTGGAATCAAGTCTCATATCTAGTACCACGCTTTGTCTACCTGAGGAGACCTAGAGAGATGCAAACTTAAGGAACATAACCTACAAATGACCACCTTCATTTGTGACATCTCTGTCAAGTTGGGGGAGTTCTCCAAACTACTGTGTTCAGTTTGATGGTTTTCTAGAAAAATCTCAAAGAATCTGCTAAAGTATTATACTCATGATTAAGAGTCACTGTAGAGAATGTGAAAATTGGAAAGGCACTAGTTGGAGAAAAGGGGAGTTGGCAGGAGTTGGGGGAGTAAGATAGGAAGATGGGGTAAAATTATTATATATATGTATATATGTATATTATATGTATTATATATATGTATATACATATATGTGCATATATGTATATATAAATGTTCATAAAAGCATCAAAGAATAAAAATAAATACCTTTAAAGGGGGGAAATAAGATTTGTCAAGAAAGGACATTGGTTGAAATTGCCCAAGTGGCATCTAGGGCCACTTGGATTCAGAGCTTCCTTGTCTTTGTTTAAGGAGTCAGAAGAGTGACAGGAAGCACAGAGGTCCATGAAGTGTTCACTGAGGCTCCATAATAGAAACAAAACTTGCTGCCTGTGTGGCTTGCTTTAGTCTTATTTCCAGCCCCTTGCAGTGTGTGCTGGTTTGAAAGAAAATGGCCCCTACAGGTCCATAGGGAGTGGCACCACTGGGAGGTGTGGCCTTGTTTGAGTAAATGAGGCTCTGTTAGAGAAAGTGTGTCACTAGGTGTGGGCTTTGAGGTCTCAGAAGGTCAAGCCAGGCTTAGTTGTGATATAATTTTTCTGTACCCTGTGAAGGTGTGTCTTTGCCAAGGTGCCTTCTGATTGTTTTAATAAAGAGCTGAATGGCCAATAGCTGGACAGGAGAGACTACACGGGATTTATGGGGAAAGAGAGGAGCCCGGGGTCAGAATCCAGATGTGAGGGAGATTCGAGTAAGACACTGAGGAAGTTGGACATACATTATAGAGGAAAGGTAAAGAGTCACCTGGAAGAACACAGATTAATAAAAACAGGTTAGTTTAAATTATAAGAGCTAGTTGGGAACAGGCCTAAGCTATGGTTAAGCTTTTCTAATTATCTCCATGTCATTATTTGAGGGCTGATAGCCCAAAAGGAAGTATGTTTAAAAAAAAAAAAAATTTAATACATCTAGTGTCTCGTGTCTCACTGTCTCTTCCTGTTGTCTTCAGGATACAGGCACCTGTATTCCTGTTGTTCTTCTGGATACAGAACTCTCAGCTACCTCTCGGGCACCATGTATCCCTGTGTGCCACCACGCTTCCCACAGTGATGGCAAAGGACCAAATATCTGAACAATATGCCAGCCCCAATTAAGTGGTTTCCTTTACAAGAGTTGCCACAGTCACGGTGTCTCTTCACAGCAACAGAAATTCTAACAAAGTGTTATACTATTACTGTCTGGCTAACAAGGATTGCCAGGCACACGCAAACACCCCTGTCAAGCATGACATTCCAAGGTTAGAGAGTTTCTCATTGCCCAAAGTCTTTAGTGACATGGTCAGTTCCTTATTACCCAAGTGCACATCTTCTTCCCCTTTCTTTCTTTTTTTTTTTTTATACTTTCACTTTGTTGACATACCTTTCCAAATGTAGAACATGAATGTGAAATTGCCATTTTAAACCTCTGGCCTTCTGAGGTTTCACAATGGATTTCTGCTGTTTATCTTACCGGACTTTGATTCATGCGGTTCCTTTGAATAGAAGATCTTGGCTCTTATCTCAGCTGGGCAAATCTTATTCCCATGGTATGGACATTTTCTCTTTCTAGAAGGACTACTAGCTTCAGCTCCAAGCCCAAAGCTCTTCCAAGAGTTTTCAGAACCCATAGGTGACTTCTGCCCTTGAAGTCCCCAGCTCTCACATCCCAGAGTCCTTTTTCACCCCTTCTGTGTTCTGTCTATAAATCTGGAACACATTTTCTCTCTAGTTATTTCCTCAAAGCCATCTACAATACCCTTCAGTCTTGTGGACTGTGTGTGTCTCCCCCTCCATATTCTCTCTCTCTCTCTCTCTCTCTCTCTCTCTCTCTCTCTCTCTCTCTCTCTCTCTCTCTCTCTCTCTTGCTCTCATTCTCTACTCTCTCATTCTTTCTCCAGTACTGAGGACCGAATCTAGGGCCTTGTAGATTCCAGGCAAAAACTGTTGCCACTAAGCTACATTCTTGGTCCTCTTTTTAGTTTTTATTTTTTCATTGTCTTTTCTCAGACTGCCCTTTTCCTCACTCTATACCCCAGGAACACTTAAGTTTGTGATTCTTCTGCCTCGGCTTCATAAGGAGTTTGGATTACAGGTGTGTGCTATCAGGCCTGTGTTGCCACCTTGAGAATTTATGGGTATTTTAAAGATAGGTATCTGTCTTAGTTAGGGTTTCAATTGCTGTGATGAGACACCATGACCATGGCAACTCTTATAAAGGAAAAAACATTTAATTGTGGTGGCTTACATTTTCAGAGGTTTAGTCCATTATCATCATGTGCAATATGGTAGTGTGCAGGTAGACATGGTACTAGTGGAGTAACTAAGTATCCTTCATCTTTTTGCAGGCAACAGGAAGTGAACTGAGTCACTGGGTAAAGATTTAGTACATATCAGACTTCAAAGTCAACCTCCACAGTTACACACTTCCTCCAACAAGGCTGTACAACCACTCCAACAAACTCATACCTCCTAATAGTGTCACTCCCTTTGGGGACCATTTTCTTTCAAACCACCTCAGTCTTCATACTTTTCAAATTATCTTTCAATGGCTGCATCAGTAGCAGGAGAGCAGAAATAAATATAAAGGGATTTTCTGCCAAGCCTGGAAACCTGAGTTCAATCCCTGAGACCCATGTGGTGGACAAAGACAATGGACATCTGAAAGTCGTCCTCTGGCCTCTACACACACATTATGTCACATGCAATGGATGGATAGATGGATGAATGGATGGATGAATGAAAGTGAATAAATGTAAAATCTAGAAGCTAAACCTCTTGCCAGGTACCAGACAGCAGCTCTGGTAAAGATGTGACTTTCACCCCAGAAGATCTGTTTTTGAGGCCTAGTTCTACCCTTGTCCTTAGACTTTGTGGTGATGATAAACTTTTCTGAGCCTCAAGTTGCTCTCTACACATAATTATGGTACATGAGTCTCACCAGGCTGCAGGACTGAAAGACAAGAGCAGACATGGAAGGTTGCAAAGTAAACAGAAAACAAAGTCTATTCTCTAAGGGAGGCTTTATTCAGAAACAAACAGAATTGATGAATGGCGGTGGCACATGCCCTTAACTCCAGTATTTGGGAGACAGAGGCAGGTGGATCTCTGTGAGTTCAAGTTCAACCTAGTCTACAGAGTGAGTCCCAAGACAGCCATGGCTACACATAGTAACCCTGTCTTGAAAAAACAAAAAACAAAAAAAAAAAAAAGGAAAAAAGAAAGAAGGAGGGAGGGAGGAAGGAAGGAAGGGATTCCCCAAATTAGATTTTAAAAGACTATTTAAAAACAAATCTCTAGTTTCTCATGGCTTCTACCAGATAAATAAGCTAGTAGTAGATATTCACTAACTGACAAGGTCATTCAAAACACTTTAAAGAATTGTTTAAAATCAATCACATCAATACTTGCACTCAACTCAGCAAGACTATTTTCAAGGAAGTCACATACCTCCTTTTTTATAGTGAAATATTGAGTTACCAAATGACCTGTACCTGATGTAAAAGAATAAGAAATGTTACTTAAAATTGGAGTTTGAAAAATGAAGAGGTTTTCGTTTGGTTGAGGTAAGTGGAGGGACATTCTGAGAAAGGGAACTGGATTCACAGAAGTTGCACATGTTTAAAGAGAGGCCTTTCTTGTAGGGATTCTTCAAGATTCTTGGGCAGGGCAGCTTGAAGAACAGGTTCTATATAGGAGATATATGTGATCTGTGACATTATGGAAGACCTTTTATAACATACATTAGACTTTATTCTGTATGTAATGGGAGGTTGTGAAGGTTTTGTTGTTAAGACCATCATAAAATAAAGTAGGGCTTAATAGGTATCATATTTATTCTCTACCAACCCTTTTTACATTGTGGAACTCACATATTCCACTCAATTCTGTGATGTCAATGTAATCACTTGTGGCTAGCATAACCTTTATACTGGATCTGAAGTCTGGCTTGCGATCCCAAAATCCAGGGTTCTTCAAACCAAATTCTAGTGCCACAGGAAGGTTGTGTATAAGCTACCCTGAAGAAAGCAGACCCTGAAATCAGTAGGACAGCTCCTAAAGAGAACCTCTGAGACAGAATGTGGTTCAGGGAACAATGTTTAGCAAAACAAGCCAAAAATTATCTGGACCCCTCTTCTACCCAGAAGGTGGAAGGAGCAGAATTGTACAATCTCATATCTCTTTGAAGTCTGCCCTGGAGTTCTTAGCACTGAGCTAGGCAGACAACAATGCCAAATGTGCCCAATACTGTCATTCCTTTCAGCTGGGCACTAACATGCACTTATTCTGTTCAGAGAGTCATGGAGACAAAGAGAAATAGAAGTCAAGGGCAGAGAATGCCTTAATCCTCACAGCATGTTGAATTTTATTAATGCTCCCAATCACCGGCTCGAACTTCCCAGAAGAACTAAAGTAGGAGTTTCACCCAACACAACAATGACATGTTTGTCTAGATGGCAACTGTAAGATCCCCAAGGACATGTGGGTTATGTGGAAACTGAGCAGCAAGCTCACTCCCAACTTTTCGTTAAAGCTGCCAAGAGTGTGCAACTGTGAAGGAGCCCAACAATTATTCATTGTTGAAATCGTGGGTACTGGTGTTGGTTTAAAAGTTTCTCTGCTAATGGTGGTGATTACACATGTGAACATAGTTTTTAGGGAAAATCTCATCTGTGTTAAGAAAGACCTGTATTGGATTTAAAGTTATCTAACAGTAAAATATAAAGCAAGTAGAATATAAAAATGTTGGCACTATGTTACTTTTAAAGGTTAAAACACCAAACAGTGTTCATCTGTTCTGTATTGGAGTGGACCGGGCCTTTGCGAGACTCCTCAGCCTTCTCATTCACTCAGTTCAGATATTTCCTGACTGTTGAGAAGAGATAGCAGAAATGTGGTGGGAAGACTTAACTCTCCTTAGAGAAAGTCCATAAAATTCTGGAAATTGCTTATTTTTTAGTAATTATCACAGGGAACCCTGTCTTTACAAGGCATTTTTTTTGTAGATTCTCAAGGCATAAAACTACTGAAATTGGAGTTGAAGTCATAGGAAACACGACGAAAAAAGGATAGGAACAAACGGAAATCTGATCACTCATGTATTCTTCTGCCATCAGTCATTTGTTGAGCAGGGAGAAAGCTATTGACCTAAAAGTATGTAATGGCATGCAGAACTTGACTAATGATCCTCAGTGTATAAAATCAGAGTCCCAGCTTCCAGAGATCTGCTTGCTCACTTCATCCATCCATTCACTTCATCCATTTGTAAATAGTCATGTTATTCACTGGGTATTTATAAATGTCAGGGGCTGTTCTAACCATGAGAAAATCAGCTATCAGCAAAAGAGACACATTTTCTGCCTTCATGGCACATACAAGATCATAGGGGAAGACAGTAAGCAAAAATATGCATGATTGATAAGAAAATGGTTATGATAAAAAAAAAAAAAAAAAGGCAAACTAGTATCTGGGCATTGGTGGCACACAGCTTTAATCCCAACACTCAGGAGGCAGGGGCAGGTGGATCTCTGTGAGTTCGAGTCCATCCTGGTCCACAGAGTTTGGAGTTCCAGGACAGCCTCCAAAGCTACAGAGAAACAACAACAACAAAAGCAAACTAGTATAAGAGAATAGTGCAAGATAAATAAATGTAAGGGGATGTGTATGTAGTCTTATGCATATCTTCTCACATGAGGTCCCAGGGAGGGTTTCCTTTAAGGGATCTTTACGAAGACAATAAGGGGTTGATGAAAAATGGCTCCACAGGGAGGGCTCTTGCCATCAAGCCTGCTGACTTGAGTTCAGTCTCTGGGTGGCAGAGACAAGAGTGTTACAGGAGCTTGAGGGCCAGCTGGTGTAGCAGCCTGGTGAGCTCCAGGTTCAGTGAGACACGCTGCCTCAAAAATAAGGTGGGAGGGCCCTAGGGATGGCTAATTGGTTAAGCGTATGCACTGCTCTTCCAGAGGACCTTAATTCAGTTTATAGCACCAAGGCCAGGTGGTTCATAAGCAACTGTAGCTCCAGTGCCAGGGAATCTCACATCCCTACGGTCTCAGAGCACTCACATGCACACACATAATTTTAAATGCTAAAATTAAATCATTTTCAAAAATAAGGTTAAAAGTGATAAAAGACACATGGTGTCATCTTCTGGCCTTAACCCATGTACCTTAACCCATACACAAGTGGAAACACACACTCATACACACATACATAAACATGCCACATGCACACACACACACACACACACACACACACACAATGAAAATGATTGTTTAGGATGAGAGATATTCCAGCAGAAGAAGCAGTAAATATAAAGTCTCTAAAACAAGACAGTACACAGCCTGTTTGTGGAAAAGCAACGAAGCCTGAATAGCAGGAAGCAAGTGAGCTAGGACGAGAGCAGTGGCTTGTGAATTCAGGACATTTCTCTAAGGGAGATGTGAGTCATCCTTGGAGTCCAGCAGTCAGTGGTGGAGTAGATTTCCTCTTCGTGTGTTCTATTAACACAGTAAACTGAGTATGTTATAAAGGAAAGGGGTTCATTTGGGCTCACAATTTGCTACAAGATTTAAGGAGCTCATCTGGTGGTGGCCTATGTGCTAGCAGGTCCCGAGGCAGAGTAGGACTACACGTGGTGACAGACAGGGTATGTGTAAGAAACCTAGCCGAGCTGGCTTCTAGAGCAGACTCACTCTCAAGATTAATAATCCATTAGTTCATCAACCCATAATTATATCCATCAAACTATCCATGAAATCAGAGCCCTGACAACCTCTTAAAGGCCCCACCTCATTCTACCTACTGTTTCATACTGAAGATTGAGTTTCAACATAGACTCTTTTGTTTTTTTGTTTAGATCCTGGGGATTAAAGGCAGGGCACACGCAGGCAATAACATGTTTTTGTGTGTGGAGTAGGGGTTGCTGCTGTTATCTTGTTTTGTTTTGTTTTTTTAAACAGGGTCACACAGTGTAGCCCTGTGTAGCCTGGGACACACAGAGATTTACCTGCCACTGCCTGCCAAGCACTAAGATCAAAGGAGTGGGACACCAAAGAGCCACCAAAGTGGCCCAGTATCATGGTGTTTGGAGAATAAAAATTATATTCAAATAACAGCAATCTTAATACATATAGTAAACAGAGTCAGAAATTTCATGTTTTGTTTTATTTTGTTTTCAAGACAGGGTTTCTCCATATAACCCCTGGCTATTCTGGAACTCAGAGCTCTGCTTACCTCTGCCTTCCCAGTGCTGGAATTAAAGGTGTGTACCACTACACCCAGCCAGAAATGCATCCCTTTAGGCAAGAAAACTGTATCCAAAAAAAAAAAAAAAATCACTGGATTTCCTTTTGTTTGTTTATATTTGTCATTGTTTCAGTTTGGTTACTTTCTTGAGACAAGGTTTCATGTAGCCCAGGCTGGCCTGATCATATAGCTGAGGATGGGTGAATTTCAAGCTCTGGGGTTACAGGAGCAGGCCACTGTGCCTGGCTTAAAATATATTTAATTTCTTAACTCTTCTGCCCAAAATCAGAGATGGGATGTTTATGATTTCTTTCTCTACTACAGTTCAGAACATCCCCATCTCTTATGGAAAGGACCACCTCCTTGTCTATGTTTCTGCCTTGAGAACAAAGTGTCCCCGGTGTTTACAGGGCTACATCTCCCACCACATCCTGAGTCAGTTTCTGATGTTCTTCTGCTCAGATTACACTGTGGTTTGTTCCCAGGAAAATGATGGCCAGTGAAGGATGGATGCCATTAATAACTCAGATCCCCTGGCACATCAAACGCATCTGGTTTCAAATCAAAAAAGGGAGAAACTGCTGCAAAATGAGCAGCCTCACTCTGTACCCCTGGACTTCACAGGGTGGCTATGAACGTAGTTTCGGTCAGTGAGTTTATTTACTTCTAGATTAAACAGTCTGAGCCACACTGGAACTACTCAGTGAAAACTGATTTACTCTTCTGTTTGTGTGTGTGGAGGAAGCCACTACTCAGCATCTGAGTTTAAATGAAGCCAGCTTTTTCCCCATTTTCTTTCTTTTTAAATCACATTTTCTTATTTACTTATTCTGAAATATTTGTCTCACATTCATACCTGGAACTCATTATGTCACCCAGGCTGACCTCTACTTCATGGCAATCCTCCTGTCTCAGCCTCCCAAATGGTAGGATTACAAGTGTAAGCCCCCATGCCCAGGTTGGAGCCAGCTTCAATAGTTTTTTTTTTTTTTTTTTTTTTTTTTTAGGTTGTCTTGGAAACATCTTAGTAAATAGTTCTGTATCTTGTGTTTACTTTAAAAGGACAATCTGGGTCCCATCGTTCCCTCTTTAGTGAATCATGGTTTTCCTGGTCCTCTTTATAATTCATGATCAAGTTGTATTCTATTCACTATTCTAAGCACATCAAGATGATTGTACAATTAAAGAAAAAAAATCAGCCTTTGCTTTGTAAAGTGTGTGTGTGTGTTACATATGCATGTGTGTGGTGTGTGGTCTTTGTGGTGTGTGTGTGTGTGTGTGTGTGTGTGTGTGTGTGTGTGTGTGTGTGTGTTAGTGTTACCCCATCTAGCCCTGTGACCTCCCGAGTGCTGAGATTAGAGGCAGATGCCACCAAAATGGCATAATTCTCTTTTAAGGACATTTGATTCCAGATCTCTCTTCTCTCTCTCTCTCTCTCTCTCTCTCTCTCTCTCTCTCTCTCTCTCTCTCTCTCTCTCTCTCTCTCTCAACACACACACACACACACACACACACACACACACACACACACACACTGATAGTCTGAACACTGATAATGAAGTATTTAGAGTGTTAGCTTCAACTAAAACAAGAAAACACCCAGCATTTACTAGATCTGTTCTGGACAATGGCAGGCCAGTAGATTTAAATGTTCGGTATTAAAAACCAAATGAGCCAAGAATGGTGGCACATAGCTTTAACCCCAGCATTGGGAAGGGGAGGAAGGGGCAGCCGGGTGCCTGTGAGTTGGAATCCAGCCTCATCTACATAGTGAGTTCCAGGCTAGATGGGGCTACATAGTGAGACCCTGTCTGAAAAAAGAAAAAAGAATAATATCTTTTGTTGTTTTGGAGTCTGTGTGATTAAGTTCTGGCTGTTAGTTTTATTTTTATTTTTTATTTTTTCATTGTGACAAAATGCCTGAGACAAACAACTTCGAAGGACAAAATACTTGATTCAGCTCATGATTTCAGAGGTTGCCGTCTATGGGCACTTTTCTTGTTTCCTCGGCAGTTAAGACAAAATGTTAAAGCAGAGAATGGATGACATAGGAAACTGTTCATTTCGTGATGACTGAGAATTAGAAAGAAGTGTAGGGAGGGAGGGAGAGGGAGAAAGAAAATCTGCAGTACCAGTTGCTTCTTCAATGCCGCACCCTGGTGAACTAACTTCCTTCCATGGGGCTATACCTCCTGTGCTTCTATCAGCTAACTATGCACAAGGATCTAACAGCAAAGGCTGTTGTGGGAACACCTTAGATCTAGACCACAGCACCTTGAGAAGCAGGGAACTAACCACTTACTAGCATGGCTTTCTTTCTAAGAGACGAGGTTTCTCTGTGTAGCCTTGACTGTCCTGGAACTTGCTCTGTAAATCAGGCTGGCCTCAAACTCAGGGGTCTGCCTTTTTCAGCCTCCCTAGTGCTGGGACTAAAGGTGTGAGGCACCACCAGCTGGCTTTCTGTTTTGTTTAACAGATTCTTATTATGCTGTCCTGGCTAGCTTGGAACTCACTGTGTAGAACGGCCTTGAGATCACAGAGATCTGCCTGCCTCTGCCTCTGCCTCCTGAGAGCAGGGACTGAAGGCCACACCCCTACATAGAACATGGAGCAGTTCTTAGCTGGCAACTTGATGAGTTATGTTACTCACTGGTACAACAAACTTCCTGTCAGAAGAACCTTACAGAAAGTTTCCTCGGTTTATTTTGGCTCATGGTTTGTCATGGTGGGACATTGTGGTGGCAGGAGCTTGAAGCAGTTGACCATACTGTATCTGCAGCCATGGAATGGAGGGGGGGTGACTGTATTCATCTCACTTTGTCTTTTTTATTCATGTCTGTGACCTTACTTAACCTTTAGATGATACTGTTAATCCCAATGGTGAGAATAAGACCACTACCACAACTTGAGTCAAATTTGAAGTAAGCTTGATTTTTTTTTTTTTTTTTTTTTTTATTGCGGTATACCCAAGAGCTGGACAGGGACTGCCTCCTAAGTTGGGTTAAAGAGAGCAGTCCCTATCCATTTATTGGGCCCCTTTAAGGGATAAAATCGTGAGTTTTACAAAAGAGAGACAATGAGGCAATAAGGAACAAATACAGGGGAAAAAAAACTCAAATAAAATAATGTAGTCACCATGTGATTAGGAGGGTCACGGAAGCTAAGGGTATTCTCATATGTAAGTCAAGATCATGGGTTGGGGAAGGTCAGCTTACAGAAAACAGAGAGTAAACTCAGCTCTTATAGTAAATAGAAACTTAATTTTAACAATACAGCATAGTAGCCCCCGCCTTCAAAATGGGGTAAGGCAGGTTCCTCATTACCACGTATGTTCTGGGTGAGTCTTCCTACTTCCTTTAACCCAGTCTAGAAAGTCTCTCACAGACATGTCAGAAGTATGTCTCCTTGGTTATTCTAGGTCCTGTCAAATTGACAGTTAATATTAACTATCACCACAGCTCTGGTAATCAGGGCCTTGATGGCACTTCTCTGCCTCCTCTTAACAGAGGCTGGAACAGCTGGGACTCCAAGAAGAGACCCTGTCTCAAAAGAAAAGAAAAACAAACAACATAAAAATAAACATAGCCAGGTAGTGGCAGTGCACGCCTTTAATCCCAGCCCTAGGAAGGCACAGGCAGGCAGATCTTTGAGTTTGAGGCCAGCCTTGTCTACAGAGGTAGTTCCAGGACAGCCAAGGCTAAGCGAAGAAACTCTGTCTCAAAAAGACAAAACAAATAAACAACAAAACCAGTGAAGGAGCAAGGCCTTGTGGTCCAGGCCTTTGATATGCACTGTGGTGAAGTACTCTTGCTTTTTCTATCAAGTGCATAATAGCCTCTGGCAATTTCTACATCATCAAAAACAGGATTAGTAATTATGCTTTCATCTTAATTCTTCTATGAGAATCAAAATAATATACACAAACTGCTGACGATAGAGTCTGTACAACATGGATGCTTAGCAGTGTTACCCATTGCTATTTCTTAGAATATGATAGGAGAGATATAATGAAGACTTGCCTGTCCTGTGATTGATTCCCTCTCTCTTTACAACTGTTGAAAAGGGGAGAAAGGAAAGGAAAGGAAAAAAGAAGAGGAGGGTAGATTTAAATGTTAATTTTTTTTAAACTTTTTGAAATAGTAGTTTTATTAGTTTTGGGGAATTTCATGTAATGTATTTTTATCATATACACCACCCAAACACCTCCCAGATCTGAGAACCAAAGTTACGTTTTAAGTTTTACTTACTGTGCCTAAGAGATCCATGAAACAAAAATGCCTCTGATCTGTAAGCCCCTTGCCCAAGGACAGATAGTTCTGAAATGCTGGAGGCTATTGTTTATGGGAGATAACAAGGCACATGATTTTCATTCCTCTACAAAAGTTTGTGTGACCCTTCTGCACTGGATGTGCTTGGTCAAATGTGAGAGCAGGAGGTACACAGACAGGAAACACATCAGGAGGTATGCTTGTCCCTGATTGAACCTGATGGGAAATACAATGCACTATGGGTTTTCCTTCTTAAGCCCTGCAAAACTTGATTCAGGGCCATTTTCTGTGGAACCAGAGATAGATCTGGCCAGAGCTCATCTACCTGAACAGTATTTAATTAAAGTTTGCTTCAAATTTGACTTTAAACTGTGGTAGTAGTCTTATTCCTGATCGGTGGGATTAACATCAACCCTCTGCAGTCTCACCTCCCTATCTGCCCAAGTTTGAGTTTTCATCTCCCCATTCCCAATCCTCACCCCTGCACCACTGAGTCCAGTGTATGTCACGCCCAATTACTCTTGGGAGTAGAACCTGACCTGGAGTGTGACTGAGGTCACATCCCTAAAGAAAGCTGACTCTTCCTTTCCCAGCAACCATCAAATGTCAGTAGCTCCTCAAATAGTGGTCCGATTTAGTGCCCCCCTCCCCTACTCCATGTTGTGATTTTTGTCCAGCTTGAGCTTACATAGTCTTACAAATGCTGTCACAAATCACTATAAGTTCATATGTGCAACTTCCTTATTGTGTCTTGAAAACTGTTTCTTACAATCTTCCCCGTGAGGTGTGATTTGTGTGTATACAAGCTTTGGAGTAACCAGTTTCATATTATCTGCACGTTGATCAGTTGAGTACCTCTGTGTTAGTAGCTATAGCTACTAAACTGCAAGAAGCAGTTTCTCCTATAAGGGTTGAACGACACATGGTTGAATGGGTATAGAAATGTCACTAGAGGTCATATTCATATTATTTCCATTAAGTAGAAGAATAATGAAGTCCAGCAGCCCCAGGCATGGCAAACATGGCACCATAACATTCATGCCACTACTACACCAGTGGGCCCGTCTTGTTTGAACAGTCATTGTGTACCTTGCAGTTTCACACATGAGTATCACCTTCCAGCACTGTGAAAGCTAGTTAGTAAGGATGATGCTTCCTGATTTCTCCATGTTCTGTGAGTCCAGTATGACGCATTTTCACCAATAGAATCTCACCATCAAGTTCGAGGTTTTGTTTATTTGTTTTTCCTCTTTTTGGAAGCAGAATTTCACTTAAACTCACAACTTCAAATAGCAAAATTTATTATATTGCAATTCTGGGGAAGTAAGAATGTGTATATATCTTTTAAGCATATTAGTACGAAGTGTTCTAATGAATGCTAGGGACCCTGTTTTGAGGGCTTCCATGCTGACATGGACAGCGTGGGAGGCAAAGGCAAGAAGATTTCTGTGAGTTTGAAGCCATCCTGGTCCTACAAGCCTTCCAGGCTGGCCAATGCTGTAAAGACCCGATCTCAAAAAAAAAAAAAAAAAAAAAAAAAAAGTATTATAAATATCTATCCTTATCTTCTTTTAGATATTAAATGAACTAAAAATTTACTCATTTTAAAAATCATTAAGTCTTATATAAATCATTCATCTAATTGGCTATTTCCTCAAAGTAAGGAAGGTACTCCCTAAACTCTCAGCTAGAAAACAGACAGGGGATGAAGCTTTTGAAAAGACAGAAGGGATCAGATACTAAAGCTGTTCAGAGGTTCCTCTGTGTGCTTATGGGAGCATCTCATCATCTACAGCTGAAGCCTAGCTCTTACCCTAAGACTATATTGTTCTAAAAAACGTGAGAAGATCAACACACAAAGCAGAAAGGTGTCTTTTGGCACATAGTTTGAGGCCACAGCCGTTTGGCTCTGCTGCCTGTGGTGCCTGTGGTGGCACCAAACATTATAGCAACAGCTCATACTCTTCACCTCATAGTGGACAGAAAGCAAAGAGATGGGACAAGGAGTATTCCCTTAATGGGCACACACCAGTAATACCAGTAATAGTCTGCCTCCCTTAGGTACCAATCCTCAAACACATGAGCACTTGGAGAGTATTTCAGATCAAAACTATAGCTACCTGTGATTTTTGACCTCAAGAACTTTAAACCAAAACAAACCAGGGTTTGGATGTGGCACTGTGCATATACTAGACAAGACTCTTCCACTCAGTTATCCTAGCTCATCTTCCTTTCTTTCAAGTTGCTTGATCCCCAGGTATTTTATTTTAGCAACAGAAAACGTGTTAACAGAATTTATTTCTCCACTCAGTTATTACAGATATCTGGGCTGCTTCTAAGTTTTGGCAATAAAAAGCAAAGTTGCTATAAACATCTGTAAACAAGTTTTGTGTCAACACATCTGTATTCCCTTTTGGTGCATACCAAGGAATGTGACTTCTGGATTATAGAATAATGTATAATTTGGGGAAGGGGTGGGCATCAAACTAACTTCTAAAGTGGCTTCATTGCACTCTCAGTGAATAAGACTTGGTCATATCTTTACTAGGCTTTCATGGCTGCCAGCGTTCTAGAGGGTTGGCCATTCTAGCAGGTTTTGAATGGTGTTTAATGGGAATTACTGCTCTCTTTGTTTAGAAACAGCTTTTACCTTACAGCCCAGGTTAACCTTGAACTTATGGTCTTCCTGTGTCAGCCTCTGAAGTGTTATACTAGGAGGCAAGCTGGCCACACTGTTTAAATTTGCATTTCCCTAATAACAGATCATACTTAGTATCTTTTCACACATTTGTTTGCCATCTGTCCATCTTTGGTGAAAGTTTTATTTACTGTTTATTTATTTTGCCCTTGTTTGCTTTTTCACTTCATTTTTACCAGCTTCTGCATGGGTGTGCAACCATATATACACCCCTACACACACACACACACACACACACACACACACTCCTCCACCTACATGGGTCTGGAATTACCCTAACCATGGCCCTGAAAGAACAAAGAAACAACATACACATACACAGAAAAGCTGGGATTGGGTGGGTTATGCACTCTAATGGAAACACACCAGCAGCATGTTTATTTAATGCATCTGAATAAAAGAGACAGGTTTCTTAAATATGCCTCAACCAGGAGGTAGGATTAACTAATTTTGGTAGGAGGTCTCTATATGGGAACACCTTCAGGCTGTAAGCATATGGGAGGAGGGGGCTGTGGTCTATATCTATACCATCACCATCTATATACCAACCAGGGCAAGGCTTTGCCATTTCTCTGAGCCTGACCTGGAAAACGCTTTGTCGTTCCCATGGATCTGAGACATTGGGGTCCTTGGCATGGCCATGCTTATGTCAACAACACACATTCAACTCAGGATTTTACCTAATGCCCCCAACAAACACATGATTTTCCTTGCATGTTTGTTTGAATGTTACACAGTTAGAGATAACTATGCTGTTGTGAATTATAATACAGAAAGAATTTAAATCAGATGTATATCAAAGCTACAGTTCAGGAATTCTGAGGCAGCATTCAGAGATTGGATAGAGATATAGAGACAGCTTGTTAAAGACTGTTGAAGGTTAAGTCACAGCTGTATGCAGCAAGCAAAGGACCAAGTAAGGATGCTTGACACCAAAATAAGAAATGCAGCCAATAAGTAAAAGAGAAATCCTCCCAGTGACACAATTCTGAACCAAGCGACACAAGGAAGGCCAGTGTCTCACTAGACCCTTGACAATCAAGACACATACTTCATGCTCAGCTTCAGTCTACCCCACACAAAGGTAGATAACACTTGGGTTGTGAGAATTTTATCAACACAATGGATGTTAATACTTAAGTGGGAAAACATTGCACAAACTTAAAATGTCAACCCATGGCTCTTTGTCCAGAATTTGAATTGTCTAAGACACAGGCCCGCCCTGTTCTGTCATCAACTCCTTTGCCTGTCTCTGCTGGGATCCTTCCCTTCGCAAGGGTGTCTGTCCACTTTCTGTAATTCTTTCCTGTTGCCTGATAGCTAGAGCCATAGGACAGTTACTCACTGGGAAAGCTCTGTATCATCTTAGGTGCTGGACCTGAGTCACCGGCCTGGTCTTTTGACTATTTTACTGACTAACTCCACCCATGAACCCAGGTTGTTTCTGGATAACTCTCAGCTAACTGCTGGCTATGGAAACAAACTTAACAGCTTGCATCTGACTTTTTCAGTCATTAAGATCTCTCAGATTTGTTAAAACCAAAGTATCTTGTTTCTTAAGGAGTGATAGCATGGCAAATTACTTGTACATCTTAAGCCATCCATTTTTCTTTGAATTCAATTCTTGATTTATACAATAAAGATGTTTGATCTCTTAGCCTTAAAATTATTTATTCCTATATTGAGTATATCTTAATTGTGTCAAAAAGTCTTACGTTGGGTAAAAGACTACTTTAAATATTCTTCAATGGCATTGTTTTTAGTGAAAGTACATATGACATTTAAATTTTCACAGGGTCAGAGCTGGAGGAATGGGATGGCTTAGCAGTTATGAACATCTGCTGTTCTTAGAGAGGATCCAGCTTTGGTTCCTAGCACCCTTAGTGGTTCACATCCATCTGTAACTCCAGTTTCATTGGATGGATGTGATACCCCCTTCCGACTTTGGTAGGCACCAGGCATGAACATGGTGCACAGACATATTGCAGGAAAAATACCCATACACATAAAATTAAAAATATACAAATAACTGATACATGCTTCATTAGTTTCTTGGGGGAAAAAATCAGCCAGCCATTCATTTAGCTGAAACAAATATAATCCATTATCAAGTGCATGTGTGTTCACATGTGATGGTCAGAGGACTATTTGTAGGAATCAGTTCCCTGCTTCACCCATAGGGATCAAACTCAGGTCTTCGGGCACTGTGACTGCTAGGCCATCTCCCTAGCCTGTTAACTTATTGTAGCCATTAATTATTGCAGAGGCAAACATTGTAAAGAGCTGTTACATTTCATTTTAACTGATCTGCTCTAAATTATAACTCCATAATTTTTTTAGTTGGCAATTTCAAAAATGATGTTTAAATGCTGAGTTGGTTTGCCCTCATCTTTGAAATGTGGGAAGGACTGGAAATAAAGGAACATGATGGAAATGTCAAATCACACCCAAAAGATTTCAAAAACCCAGCAAAAGCCTTGATTTTTCCTGAGTTCTCCCAAAGAACACAGAGAAAAAGAAGAGCTCTCTATGGCAGGATAACTTAATAATACCAGAAGCGATTCTATCTTTATCATATGTGATGGCTATTCTTGGTTGTCAACTATATCTGGGTTGAACTACAATCCAGAAATGGAGGACACACCTGTAAGAGATTCTTTTTTTTTTTTTTTTTTTTAGAAGTGGGTGAATCTACTTCTAGTCCAGACCTTTGAGGTAAGAAGATACAAATCTTAAATCTGGATCTTGAGGTGGGAAGACACACTTTTAAGGAGTGCCACACCTTCTGCTGGAAGCCTCTCTAAGGACATAGAAGAAGGAAGCTTTTGCTCTTTGCCTGCTTCCTCTTGCCTCACTAGCAAGTGCATTCCTTCATTGGCATTACACCTACTTCTTTGGGATTCCAGTTTCTACTGAAGACCAGATGTTAAACATCCAGTCCTGTGGACTGTGCAACTCCTCTACTCTTGGACTTTCTGTTCACAGATCTACATTGTTGGGTTAGTTGGACCATAGCCTGTAATTCTAATAAATCCCATACACACACACACACACACACACACACACACACACACACCACAGAGAGAGAGAGAGAGAGAGAGAGAGAGAGAGAGAGAGAGAGGGAGGGAGGGAGGGAGGGAGGGAGGGAGGGAGGGGAGGGGAGGGGGAGGGAGAGGGAGAGGGAGAGGGAGAGGGAGAGGGAGAGAGAGAGAGAGAGAGAGAGAGAGAGAGAGAGAGAGAGAGAGTTCTGCTACTCTCTTGAACCCTAATACATTGCATCAAGATAAAATAAACCAGGTCTTTATATTCTAAGGTAGATCATACTCTTTGGGCAAATGGGGGTGTGGATGGAGGTGGAGGTGAGACAGGGTTTCTTTGTATAGTCCTGGTTGTCCTGGAACTCGGTATGTAAACCAGATTGGCCTCAAACTCAGAAATCTGCCTACTTCTGCCTCCCAAATGCTGGAATTAAAGGATGCACCACTATGCCCAGCCTTCTTAAACCAGTTTTTTTTTGTTTTGTTTTGTTTTGTTTTGTTTTGTTTCTGACAGAGAATTTCACTATGTAGATCTGGCTTTCCTGGAACTCACTACATAGACCATCTTAGCCTGGAATTCATAGAGATCCACCTGCCTTTGTCTTGTTAGATCAAAGGTGTATGCCTCTATGCCTGGCTTAGAACTTAACGTTTTTATTTTTCATTTTTTTTTCCCCCAAAGATTGAGTTGGGGTTACTAGATCTATTGATTTTTCCAGTAAGGCCATACCTATTCAATCTCTATAGTCTCTCTCATTCTCTGTCTGTGATATTCTGCTGACCCCGCCCAGTGGGAGGGACATGCATGGCCCTGTCATCACTATGTCACTCTTTATGGGGCTGTGTAGGGGACTCAGTTTCCCTTTTAAAGCAAGGGCGCCCCCCCCCTGCTTTTGGTTGGCCACCAGCTACCCTCCACTTCTTCTCCCCCGCCTCTCTCCACCTCTCTTCTCTTCTGTTCCCAGTGCTTCTATGTCTCTTCTCCCTTCCCCCTAACTCCCCTTTCTAAATACACTCCTCTTTTAAGCTCTGTCTGCCTGGCGTGCTCTGTGTGCCTGGCGTGTTAACTCCCTCCCACCTTGGTCACCCTCACCTGCTATGTAATCTGCTATGCTCTCCCACGTGGTCCCTTACCTTGGGACCCCACTCACTTGGGACCCTCACTCGGGACCACCACCTCTCCTCCGATTCTCCAGTTTTTATTCTTAATACTACAGCAAAAGAACAACACCATTCCTTAACATACTCTGGTGTTGCCTGCTTTGGTACCAGTACTAAGCAAAGGCAGGCAGATCTCTATGAATTCAAGGACAGCCTGGTCTATAAAGCTAGTACCAGGCCAGTTAGGACCACCATGAGACTCTGTCTCAAAAAACAAAAACAAAACAAACAAAAAAACTCTCTTTCTCTTTAATTGGCCTATCAGAACAGATAGTGGAGCTTCAAAAAGAGACACTAGAGCTGAGGCTTTTTTTCTTAAAACTCTAGTTACACTGCAAGCAATTTTAATTTATTTGGCTGCTCACTTTATGTCAGTGTCACCATGTAAACACCCTGAAAGCATAAGTACACGTAGACAATACACAGGTCTTACTTAAATCATCAGATTTTCTATTACTTGTCAATTTTAAGTTATAATATCAGTTGGTTTTGCTTTTTTTTTAATATTAAGCAATCCTTAATCCAAAACTGACTCCCTATAAATAAAATAGACGACTCTTGATTTTGAAGACATAAAGTCTAAGCCGATTATTGATTAGGCTTTCAACAGATGTGCAGGCATCAACAGCTTGATTCTAAAATGACTTTGTTGTTGTTTAAATTGGGCAAGAATCTTGTAGAACGTATTTTTGAAATGGGAGAGTAAAGGGAGATAGATAATAAATTATGCTCTTTTTTAAAAATTATCTTATTATTCTCAAAAAGCAGGGTTTCCACTAGCCTTTCCACCCTCCAGTGCTCCAGGCAAGCCTCCTTTATCATGACTACCTCACCACGACAAATAAAACAACTTTCTCAGGAAATTACTGTGATTAAGGAGACCCTAAATGAAAAATATGTGACACTGAAAATGGCTGGTAAATGGTAGCAGCTATTTTTATTATTTACTAGTTTGTGGAAATAAATCCCAAGACTAAATCTCAAATACAATACTTGATCATAGTAATTTAACCCTGAAAACGTTTTTTTTTAAAAAAAAAAAAAAAAAAAAAACACATTATGTCCCAAGTACTCCACTTGCTGTACGATTTGGAGCATCAAGACAACAGCACCCCTCCCCCACAATATCAAAAATACGAATCACCAGAAGTAAACACGGTCCCTGTCCTCCTGCCAAGGCCAACTCTAATAGTACCTAGGGAAAGGGCCTAGGACTTTGAAATATAGGAGGTGAAGGGCCCGAGCTGCATTCTAGTTGTAGCTACGGTATCCCTAACCATTTGTGTATGTTTTCTTTAGCTCGGTGGACACTACATTTGCTCCTACAAACTGTCAAGAGGCAAGAAGTGTTTCTGTTCCTGCTCTGGGCCGGTATCCAGCACCTTGCCCTCGCCTGGGATCCGGCTTGTTGTCCCCTCGCTCTATTTCTTCAGTCTCGTCCCGGTTCTCCGGGCTTCACTGGAATCGCCAATTTCCAGGGTTTCCTAACAGTTCAGAACGGCGGCGCGGGACTGGGGCTGGCGGGCGGTCGCAGCTCAGAGCCAGCTGCGAACCGCGACCTTGGGCGGCGGCGGGCGGAGCTGCGCGGCGGCGACACCCGGAACCGCGCCCGCCTCCTCCCGGCCGCTCCTGCCCCTCCCGCGGTGAAGGTACAGCCGCGGAGTTGGGGGACGAAGCGTGAGAACCGGGCTGGCCGGGGAGGCTGCGGGCGGACAATAGGGTCAAAAATAGACACGCCGCCTCCGTGGACCGGCCGCAGCAGCTCCACCCAGGGACGCGCCGGCAGGAGAGCGACTAGGCGACGGTGACCGCAACCTCCGGACTCGCCCCGCCCCCGGCGCGGCCCCGCCCCCAGCCGGTGCCCGCAGGCCAGGGGCGGGGCCTCGGCCCTAACGTCACCGCGCTGCGGCGTGCCGACCGGGTTTTCGCTGACGCACAGGCCCCGCCCCCGCCGCCCTTTCCCTCAGATCCCGAGCGCCGGTCGGGGCTGGAGCGTCAGTCGGCCGGGTCGTGGAGCCGTGTGCATCTCGTCAGGCGTCCGCTCGCTGCCCGGAGTCGGTCGCGCCGCTTCCCTGGCGGAGGCGGAAGCCCGAAGAGCACCGTCCTCCGGCCCTCTCGGCGCCCAGGCCTCCCCGCGCGCTCCGTGCGCCTCGTCGCCCGGCCGGGACGCCGCTGTGGAGGCGTGAGGCGCCGGCGGCCGAGCGCCTGGAGCGGCGGTAGACCGCGGCCTGCGGGTCTCCTCCTTCGCCCCCGCCGCCCTCCCACCCTAGCTGCGGCGGGGCTCGGCCGCCTCGGCGTTTCTGCACGAACAAAGGAGGCCCCCGCGGCGCCGGCGTAGCTCCGCCCGCGGTCCGGCCCGCTCCGGCCCCCGGCGGCCGCTAGCCCTTCCCGGAGGCCTCGGTCCGGCCCACAGCCCGGCGTCGCGCGCCAGCTCGCTAGTGCATCCGGGCCCCGCAGGGTAAGTGGCGCGGGCCGGGACGGCGCGGGGGCGGGAGCACGCCCGGTCCGCGAGCACAAAGACGGGCCCGGACGGACGGACGGCCCGGACAATGCACGGCGTGCTGCGGCTCCAGGCGCCGGGCGGACGACAGACAAAAGCCCAGGCGGCCGCCGCGCCCGGCTCCCCGCACGGCCGAGTCGTTCCGGCGAGGGGCCGCCGAGTGCATGACTCAGTGCTTTTTGGAGCAGGCCCTGCCGGGCTTCCCGGAGCGCGGCCTGCGCTGCGAGGGGGATGGGGGCCTCTGGGCACCGAACTCGGTCGAAATGGCCGGAACCCGACCCCACGGCTCTCTGCCGGAGGGTGTTTAGTTTTTCCAGTTGTGGTTAAGCTTCTCCCTCAAGATCCCTTTCATGGAGGCAGATCTCGAGCGCCTCTCCCTTTGTCTACGTGAACATTAACATTTTGCTCGTTTTCCATGCCCTCCGTGGAGCCGTGTTTTTTTTTTTTTTTTTGAGGAAGCTACGATATATATGTTAAATGTCCACTGAGACTATTTCCTGGATAGTTAAGGGAAAATAATATATAGGTCAGAGCCTCGTTTCTTAAATTTGGTGTTCAGCAACTATAGGGAATAGGAAGATAAAAATGAATTGTGTTGTCTTCTCGTTTTGATGAGTCCTTTAAAAGTGAGATTTCATAACCTCAGTTGGTGACAATATTTTACTTTTACCTTTCAAGTTTGTTCTTTAAGTGTCCCGCCCAAAATGAGGAATTTGTTTTAGTTGTGCCTTCCCCCCCCCCCCCTTTGTGCCTAGGACCAACCGGTTTTAAATCAGGGAAGGGAGCTTAAAGAAAAAATAAACTGGCTGAGGTAACCGAGACCTGGAGACTTAAGGACTTGCCCAAGGTCAGGCTCAGTGGCACATTAGAGTTTAGAATTCGGGTCTGACCTCGAGGTTAGTGAGTGGTCTTGTCTTTTTCAACCATGTGCACCTTAAATAGCTAGCCCATACTTTAAAAGAAAAGCTCATTCATTTCAGTTTTTGAATTGGAAAATTATTTGGTTAGGCCTGCGAGGTTCCTTTTAAGCTGTGAGTTAAAAGCCGTAAACTTAAAAAACAAACAAAAACCCAAAACACAATTGCAGCTATGCCTGGAAGGGCTTATGGATGAGTACTAAGTCTCTAACAACTTGGTCCCCCTGCGTCCCCTTCATCCCCCCCCCCAGAATAGAAGGGAAATACAGTGTATAAAGTAACAAACACACCCTATAGTTTTCATTAAGTATATGGCGTATTTATGCTTCCGTGCTTTCTACACAGTGCCTGCTTACTCCCCTCTTGCCCCTTTTCAGTAACCACATTTTACTTTGTTATTTATTCTGCTTTGGGTATTGTGGATTGACTGCGGTTATTTGATCCAGCATTTGAAAAACCTGGAGGCCTTAATTGCATTTTGTTTTGTTACATGAGATATATGAATACTGCATCCTTAGATCTTGGGGTTGTGTAGGAGTTGGCAGGCTCTGAGATATAAATAGAAGCTGATTTCAGAGGCCCCTGTTGACTAGGCTTTATGTGAGAGGCTCCATCCAGCTCAGCTTGTCACATTGCAGCCTTGTGACAGGCTGAAGCGCCCTCCCATGTGATCTAGGCTTCTGAAAAATATTAAAGCAAGCTGTGCACATGCAATGGCATTTAAAATCTGACTTAATAGGGGAGGGGGAGTCTTATAGAAGACTGGTGTCTCTTTGGTTCTTGTTCTTTACGAATTTGAATTGTGTTTTCTGAAGAAGGTGGAACCCTTGTCTAGGGGTGGGTCTTCTCAAAGAAAAGTGCTTTCTGATCAAAAAACAGGGTTGATCTGCCCAGTTGGTCTTAAAATTCCCTCAGTATACATTTAAAGAATGCCAGGTGTTGCTGGAAGTTAAGAGTAGTAAATGAGATTAGTATAGTTCTCAAGTGGCCTGAAAAAAGGCCCAACTTTTTGTATAGGGTAAAGGTCAGCACACTGCATGGAGAAAATGGAGATACATAATTTATTATTTGAATAGTTTTTCTGTGCTTATGTTACACTCAACATTTAAAAACTTCAACTGAAACTGTTTATTAAACTGCATAAGTAATCTTGAAATATTTACGATGTCCTGCTCTGAAATGAGTCAGCTAAATTCCACTCAGTATTTAAAGAGGCAGGTTCAGCTAAATTACTACTATTGTTCTAAACTGTGGCTTTTAATCACAATGCACAAGCTTGATTTGCTCAAATAAAGTGCTCTTGTGCTAAGAGGAAAGATTTCTGTCATTTAACTGTTGAAGACTGGTCTTTACTGGTCAAATTGCTTATTCCCCTTCATTTTTTTTTTTTAAATTTTGGTTAAGAGTTAATAGGGTGTGTCTTACTCTGTAGTAGCTGAGGAAAAGGGTGACCATACTTTCCTCTTACCTAAATGCTCCCAAAAAATGCTTTTTGCATAATTCTTTCAAAAGTAATTTTTCCTAATGTGTGTTTTCTCTTGCACAGTGGGAAACTTAGTAAATTTAGCTCATTTTATGCTAATTTAAACAACTTTTGGAAAGTTTCGGGTATTCTTGCTATGTAAAGTTCTGTCTTTAATTATTAACCCTGATCAAAGTATGTTTTTATATTGTTTACATCATCAAATCTGGGTTTGGAAAGATTTTGGGTTTTGACGGGAGAAAAAGAAGTATTTGTTAAAGTTTAATAGAGACTGGAAGATCTATGGCTGATAGTTCCTGCCTTCCAGGTTTCTAGGCACTGAGGTTACAAGTGCCTGTCTCAGTGAGAGTATTATGATGGGGTCCAAGTGTGTCTTTCAGACAGGTTCAGGGTGTGATTTTAAGAGGATCTGGGTTCAGTTCCCAGCACCCACATAGTGGCTCACAGCTGTCTGTTTACTCCAGTTGCAGGGAATTTAGTCAGTAGGCACCAGGGATATATGTGCCCATTCATACAGGCAAACACTTACACACATGCAATACTCTTTATTTTTAAAAGCTACAGGGCTAAATACAGGATTCAACCAAATTGAACTAACAAATATCAAGAGGTAGTGATTAGTTGGATGACTGTGGTTGGTTTTTGTTTTTTCTCCCTGTTGATGTGTTTACCCTATTGAAGTTAACATCATTTGAAATGGCTAATTTAAAGGACAAGAGCAGAAAGGAAAAGTGACAGTTTTCAAAATTGATTCAAACAACCCTAATAAACTGGCAAACTGCTATATTCAGAATCTAAAATTCAATTAGTAACAATCTTATACTTTATTTAATAGTATAATTTTATGTTTTTTTAAAGTCAATAAGATATACTCTGTTTAACATAATCTTGGTTTTTGTAACAGATTTGGTGTTTAGAAATAACAGGTGTAGTGATGATTGTATTGTATTCAATTTGTTTTTGTGAGTGCTAATTTCTAAAATTCTGTTTTGTTTATAGCAGAGAAATATGGCTCAGGAAACTAACCAGACCCCAGGGCCCATGCTCTGTAGTACAGGATGTGGCTTTTATGGAAATCCTAGGACAAATGGAATGTGTTCTGTTTGCTACAAAGAACATCTTCAGAGACAACAGAATAGTGGCAGAATGAGCCCGATGGGTAAGTTGTTTCCAAGGTGGAGGAAAACAAAAAACTTGAACTGGTGGAGAGAATCAAGAGAATGTCGAAAACTCCAGGAGAGAATACCTGACAAGAGCTTAACATTAAGACAACAGCCCAAGTGCTTACCAAGACTACCTCAGGAACAAATGACTATTCTACAAACATCTTGTGATATTTTTAGTTTCCTTTTTGAAGTTTTAATATACATCTGTTCTTTGGGATATGACCTTTTTTTTTTTTTTTTGTCTGAATGTCAAGTGTAGGATTGCAATGCAGTGAAGGTGCTTAGATCACTAAATTAAATGCAAGTATTGATATTTACTAAGTCTTTACCAAGTAGGTTTTTGTAGTGCTGATTTGTTTTCTCACAGATCTCCTTTTTTTAAATAGGGACAGCTAGTGGTTCCAACAGTCCTACCTCAGATTCTGCATCTGTACAGAGAGCAGATGCTAGTTTAAACAACTGTGAAGGTGCTGCTGGCAGCACATCTGAAAAATCAAGGTAAGAGTGAACATTTCAGAGTCTCTAATAGAAAGTCAAGATGTCTGTGATATTCCTATAATCAAGGTGGTTGTATCAGGTGGCCTTTGTTTTGCCTACATTGTAATGGATTCCATTAATATCTGGCTCTTGGATCAGTGAATAAAGGTGTCTATCACAGCATACTCCATAAACTCCTCAAGGCCACTGTTAAAAATGTTGTGTTTTTATTTCTTTGTAATTGAGATTAGGGATCTTAAAGAATAAGACTCTGTTGATTGTATTATAGTGCCTCACAAGGTGTTTCTATACAGCTGCTCCTTTTGTCCTTAAATTATAGGCACAGTTAAAGCACTTTCTAGAAGTATGTGATGCTATACAAATATGCAGCCATCAGTTGATGAGCCATTTATCAAATTTTTACTCATTTATGTTGGGCATCCAATACTTTTCCAAATTTTTAAATTAATCTGGTGCCATTTGATCATGTTGGAAATAACACATAATTTAAAGTTGAATTGACAACTTATCTCAAAAAATAATACCCTTAACATCTTTAAAAATAATTGTTTGCTTGAACTCAAATAGAAATGTGCCTGTGGCTGCCTTGCCTGTAACTCAACAAATGACAGAAATGAGCATTTCAAGAGAGGACAAAATAACTACCCCGAAAACAGAGGTGTCAGAGCCAGGTATGCTTTTTAAGTTTAATACTAGTTCAGTTCTCAATTTCGGAAGTATGAGAAAGAATTGAATTGGTGATGGGATTCTCTCCTTTTGTTGAAGGACCAAAGAGGAAGAGCTATAATTTACAGGCCAAGAAAATTAGTATCAAAAAATACAAACTAGCTAGTATTTTTACCCTCTTGCTCATTCCCTCATTACAACCTCATTACTGGTAGTCTTATGGTAAGAACCTAATGACTTTAAATGTCATGGCCATGGGGAGTTTTATAACAACTCTGTTGTAGAAAACAGTAAAGCAAGAGCACATACTGAATACTGAGAGTTGTAAAAATGTGGGATTCCTATTACTTGTGAGACTTTAAGAAGTATGGAAAGGCTTTTGTTTTCAATGGGTAATAGCTTTGGAGCTATTTTTATAGCACAATCAGAAAATCTAATGTTTTAAAAAGCACTGATTTGTGTTACTATTACCTATGTGCACATATTTACTCAGATCAGTTTGTTTTTCATAAATGATAAAGTGTGAAATGATGGTGGCAGAAAAATGGCAGGGGATTGTAGTCTGTCTTGAAGACTTTTGCTAGTATGCCGGGGTTTTTTTGTTTTCTTCCTGTAGTGTATCAGTCTCATGAAGTCAGATACTTTGGTCATGAAATGACAGGCAAATCTGTATTTGAAATGAGTCCTAGTTTGAAAAAACTGACCAAATGTTTGTTTTACACACACACAAATTACTTGGAAGCAGTTCTGTAGCTAATCACATTTATTATTACTTGATAGAAATCTATTATTCATTGTTACTTGTTTTTTCTTTGCTTTTCTGTTCCCTTATATGTCTGAGGAGCTTATTGTTAATGTTTTAGGTGTGGGCAAAGAAATGGCTTAACACTCATTTCCAACTACCCACTCCAGTATCATTAGGAAAATGTTAAGGTTATCACAGTTCCTTAGAAAAAAGTAGGTGGAACATTTTCTGTTGGTCTGCTACTAGGCTGTAGATCCCACTGTGTGTATTTGCTAATGTGACTTTTGAGAGATCCGTTGACATTAAAGCAATCTGCCTGTCCTAGAAACTTGGTCATACTAAGCATTGGAATTAGTATATTGTTTAGCCAGTGGTTTTAGCATTGTATGACTTGGTTTGTTATTGTTTGGATTACACTGTAAGTCCTTTACAGTATACAGTTAAGATTAATATAAATATAAGCAATTAGGCTTATAAGCAAATACAATTAGGTTTAATACAAGGATTACTAAGTATTTTTGGTATTATAAACTAAGGATTGGGGCTATAGTACAGCAGTCTGCAATTTTTCATTCATTTGTGGTAAATCTTGATAGAAATTAACAAAAGAACTAATAGAAGATAGGACCTTTTGATATGTCAGTTAGTCAGAGTCACAGTAAATGTGCCTTTAAAAAGAACAAAACCTAGTCTGAAGCCTAGTTTGGTTCTATACCTGTGATTCCCCACCACCAGTGAGATTAGACAAAATGATGGCCTTAAGTTCACAGACAGCCTGGGTACAGTGTCACACCATGTGTCAAAACAACAAAAACAAATACTGGTCTGCCTGTCTAAAATTAGTAATTCAGAAGCTTATCTACTATGTTTGATAGTCTTTGCTTAAATTTTTAGAAAACGGTTGCTTGTTTGTTAGAAGAAATTTCTTAACTGGTCATTTATTAGAAGTATATACTAGTATAATTGGCAGGAAATATTCAAACTTAAGAAAGCCAACTTAAACATACATCTGAATCTTAGCTGTTTCTCTTAAGTATTATTCTTTTAAACTAAGTAATTGTCAGCTACAGATTTCCAGACAGATTTCTAATTTAATAACCTTGTCTTTCAGTTGTCACTCAGCCCAGTCCATCAGTTTCTCAGCCCAGTACTTCTCAAAGTGAAGAAAAAGCTCCTGAGTTGCCCAAACCAAAAAAGAACAGATGTTTTATGTGTAGAAAGAAAGTTGGCCTTACAGGTATGAACACAAAACAATTCATATCATAAAAGCATCACTCCGAAAGGAGGTATTGGTTTTACACACTTAATGTCCAAAAAGGGTGAACTGGTGGGTTGAAACGTTGGATTTAATTTCTATCCAGTTGGAATGTTGGCCTAGTTGTATAATTATTACCATTAACCTCAGGCCTTGTGAATAATTGTTCTTTATTTGAAAAGATAAAACTCTGTCGTTTTTGAGTCCTTTCTTTGAAAAGGCAACTGAATTAACAGCAGTGAACACCTACTTGGAACCAAGCATGAATCTAGGTGTTTTTTACAACAGAATTTTGTAGTTGGTTGTGTATAGTTTTCATTTGAGGTACTCAACTCTGATGTGGTGTGGTAAGACTGTTTTGAATTCAAGTCATCCTCATCTAGAACGTATGAATTCTACCCTATTGTCAGGAGTTGATAGTCTTTCATAATCAAAGCAATGAAAATCTGTTCCTTTTCTCTAGTGAATAGGGTGCTTGTTTTCCTAATTGCTACAAGTTGCCAAGTGATTCCTCTTGTTTGTGCAGGGTTTGACTGCCGATGTGGAAATTTGTTTTGTGGACTTCACCGTTACTCTGACAAGCACAACTGTCCATATGATTACAAAGCAGAAGCTGCAGCAAAAATCAGGAAAGAGAATCCAGTTGTTGTGGCTGAAAAAATTCAGAGAATATAAAATTACTACATGTGAAGAGACTGAAACTTTGTTTTTATTTTAATATATCGTAGGAAAACATTAAAGAGCAGATGCATGGCCATTTTCCTTTGATGTTCTCCAGAGTTTTGCTTTATACTTGTCTGTCTAATTGATATTTTAGGATGTTTGGGTGTTTGTTACAGGCAGAATTGGATAGATACAGCCCTACAAATGTATATGCCCTCCCCTCAGTAAAATTGGACAAAAATCTGCACAACAAATTGAAATACACAGATAATAGGAACAAAATTCAGTTCCACGTGCCAAATTAAATGAATGAAATCTCTGCATGTTTGCAGCATATCTGCCTTTTGGGAATGTAATCAAGGTATAATCTTTGGCTAGTGTTATGTGCCTGTACTTTAAAAAAAAAAATGGTACACCAGAAAAGGACTGGCAGTCTACTACCATAGTCAAACTTCACCTTAATTTCAACATGACTTTTGGAAGCAGGAAGAAAGCTACAACACCAGTATTTTGGTGCCATGTGTAAGCCTGGTTAAATTGGTCTTCTAAAAGCTGTCAATTAGGACATTCTGCGAAAGGTAACGTCACAACTGGTTATAAGTATAAAACCATCAAGTCAACAACAGGGTGCCTGAGATAACATTGAAGCTTATTGTGCTGGCCTGCACCAGAAGATGTCTGCATTCTCATTACTAAAATGTAGCACAGAACTGCACTAGGATTTGTTTACAAGAAGAAATTAAACTCTACGTTTGGTTTTCACATACAGCAGCTCTGTTAAATAACATGCATCTGAATTTTAAGTTGCAAAGGTATCTGAACAGTTAATTTTTCATGTGCATCTTTTGTTGAATGTTTTGGTTCAAGAAAGAATGTTTAAAGCTTTTTAAAGACTTCAGTTCTTAATGTAACTACCCTTCTGCATGGAAAATCATAACCAACATGGCTGCAGTAGACTTCTTTAGTGGTATCCAGCACCACTTGCAGAGGGCTGCTTTATCATATTGTATTTGGGTGTAGGACTCTAGTGTTCTTGGGTGTATTGCATGGGCTGCATTATCTACAGCATTGTACAATAACAACTAGAAAAGGCAGTATACTTCACTGATGCTTGTCTGGTAATATCACTTCTGTGTTATAATGGAAGGTTTTTTGTGATGTATGAAACTTGTGTTTTTTATATATAAATGAGTATAGTTAGATTAGTGTTGTGGTAATGCCTGTTTTCATCTGTAAATAGTTAAGTATGTACACAGGGCACTACTTCTGATTTATTGCAGTGTTCAGTCCTAGTTTTTCATTATTAAAACATTGAGTTTTGCTTCGATTTTATGTACTTTAGTTCTGAGTTAGATTTGCAGATTGTACAGATAGTTCATATTTATGTATTGCACATAATCATGCTATTCAGCATTGATGCTATATTGTATTATGTAAATAATAAAAGCAGTGTACAGAGGGGAAGTTCTTGTTCATTGGGTTTTTAAGCCTTAGATCCCAAAACAGGGAAAATAGGGAGATTTTCATATTCAACTTTATAATTGTCTCTATATTACAAATTTTATTTTTCGTGCTCATTCTTGAACTCAGTCTCATGAGTACCATGAGCTGGTCATGAAACTTCCTCGGGTGTGTCACATGTTGGGCAAATTTTGAAGAGCTCAGGTGAAATGGTCCTAAAATTTGAGAAAGGAATGAAATTTAGACAATTGCATATATGCATTTTTTCTTTTTGTGTTTCTTCTGGTGAGATAAGAATCCTCAATGATTAAGTATGTATGACTTTTTTTTTTTTTAACAGAAAACAATTGCTTTATTTCTGTATGGTATTGGCTGTGATGTAGAGAGGAAAGCAAGCAAAGGACCTTAGTCTGAGTATGGAGCTGTTATGCTTAAATAATAAGGAATAACCGTAAATACCAGGCCAACTGAAGTCAAGAATAAAGCTTTTGCTTTCCAGGGATGACTTTTGAGTGGAAATAAACTGGTTCACTTCCATCCATTCTTGACAAATGCTACTGTTGCATCAAGTGGAAATGTTTTGCAGACGTCTGTGTCTTGAGCAGTAGTATTTTCCTTAGTGTGTAGGGTATTGAATCAGTTGAATTAAAAATACACCATTTTAAAGGGAAACTTGATCATTTTAAAATGACTTTTGTCTCCTTACAAATGTCGACAAAAGTGATGCTTTACCATTTTTATTCTGGTGACTGAATCAAACGTCTCGTGCAGGTTAAAGCAAGTACATTTCTGAGTGCTATGGTGGACCCTTGCTCTCCCATTAATGTGTGGAGTCTTTGGTAGCAAGGCATTACAAATGATAGCATAACCAACATTTTGGGGTAGGGAGGTATATAAGGATCTCAACCCTAGCTCAGGTCTGGAACTCACTGTGCAGCCCAGGTTAATCTGTTACTTGTAATCCTGCCTTAACCTCAAGGGTGCTGGGGTTAAAGGAATATATATATTGTGTTCTATATCCAAATTTTAAGATTCATGTCACTGTATCTATCCAAGTTTTAGGGTCCTTGTCCAGAGACCTGGATTTACATTTGTATTTAGGAACATCTGGGGAGAATTAATTTCAGTGTGTAAGGCACCTAGGAAGATTTGCTTCCTATGTCTCATTCTAGACTAAATTTAACTATTAGTGTATGTTGAAATTCAGTACAATGTTAGTCCCGTAAATGGCCAAATCCTTTCAAGTGTATGGTTACAAAGGTAAGGTAGATTTTTTTTTTTGTTTGTGCTAAGGATTTAGTATTGGGCTATTATTGGCTTAAGGCCACACTACCCTGCATCATTTATTAAAATGATAATATGTAATTCAGGAATGTCAGTAAAGCAGTTAAAACAGCAATGAATTTGAAATTAAGTACTTAAATATCAAGGATGGTATTTAGAGCTTATATTAAAGAATGAGCCTGGATGTATAGAAAAGCTAAGATCTGTAGCGTTTTGATTTTGAAATGACCTTTCTTTGTACCTCAGGCTAGCTTTGAATTTATGGCAATCTGCCAGCCATTGTATTGCAAGATTGTGCCACTCTGCTTGGCTGGTTGGTTGGTTTTGTTTGAGACTGACTGCCAACTGGAAATCCCCTTGTAGCCCAGGCTCATCTAAGGCTCCTGTCTGAGCATTCCAAGAGCTGAGTTATAAACGTGAGCTGCCATGCCTAACTTAAAATCCCTAACTTTGATAGTTATTTAAGTGGTTGGAGTCATTCTTCTGAGTTAGGTTCTCTTTGAACATGTCTACATTAAAGTTCTTAACTAGTAGTAACTCAAAAAGGATAAATATACTAAGATAGTAGCAGAATGCTAAGCATGTCTGGCTTTGTTTTTGTATATGTTCTTATGCTTTCAGAATGACCATATAGCTATGTGAAGCACCTGCTTGTCCCATACCCACCAATTGAAGTATATGTATTTTAGGCAAATGTCATAACTTGGATGAGTCTTTACTTTCTGTAAATAACCTGTGTATGTACAAATTCACAATTCTTAAAAGTGGATATTATCCATAGTATTAGATCATAACCTTGGAGAATGTTAGTGTCGATAAGATTATGTACCTGAGGGCTGGAAGGAAAACAAGAGTGCTTAATGTGCTTCCTTCGAATGAAACTTCAGTTTCCAGCACCTACATAGGGTGACTCAAAATGCTTGCAACTCCCAACACTTCAGGGGACATTATAGCTTTTTCAGGCACTGCATGTGCTGCTGCCAAATCTAACAACCTGGGTTTGAACCCTAGGATCCAGATACCTACCTGTCCTTTGACCTGCATGCACACACCCCCTCTCCCAGTACACACACAAAGTAATCTTAAGAACTGCAAATTACAGGGTCCAATATTGTACTACCCACGTGGTGTTTCTGTCCAAGTAAAAATGAACTATGTAGGGTAATATATACTTCGTTCACAGTAGCTAAGTGCTGCTTCCCTTTTAGTAGAGATACATTCTTCACAGGAGTGATTTTTTTGTTTTTTTTTTTTGAGGCAGGTCTCTATATTGCCTTGTCTTAGAACTTGCCATGTAAACCAGGCTGTTGTTGAACTTTTGAGGTTAAGGTGTGGGCCACTTTACTACATGAGATACTTAATAGCAAGCTGAAGTAATAGGTTACTCTTAAGCAAAATAATACTCTTGAATATTTTTTTTTTCCTGATGACCATGGTACTTTAGATTGTAGCTAGCCATAAACTAATTCTATCACTCCAGAGGCTGAGAGGAGGGTTACTTCAAGTTTCAGGCCAGTCTGGGTTATGAAACATTTTAGAATTTGGGGTTATGTGCGTCTGAAATGGTGAAACATACAAAAGCAGTTCAGGAATTAGTTTCGTAATTTACTCAAAGGTTAATAGGAAATCTTTACATTATCAAAGTTCAGTCAAAGGCAGGAACTGTTCACAAAGGAAATAGCCTATAAACTCTGTGTGTGTGTGTGTGTGTGTGTGTGTGTGTGTGTTTACACTAGCTCAAGCACTCAAAAAATTTCTCAGGCAGCTCATGTGTATAATCCATGGTAAATTCAATGCTGCTGTTGGTCTTGCTTCTGTTTTCTTGTACCACCCCTTCACTATAGAGTCAAACATGAGAATTACACTAACACCTAAAGAATGTTTGAGGCTTTCTGTTGTGTCATCTTCCTAACAAAACTCCCAGCTTTTCTGTTCCGATGGCCACACATCAGAGAAAATGTATTTCCCAAGGAGGCCCTCCCTTGAGCTTAAGCCAATAATTCTACATAGTGTATTAAATGGCTTCTAACATTAAGCATTGAGGTTAATGTGAAGTCATTAACTTATTAACTTGTTAGTCTTTAGCCATTTCCGTTTTACATTATACAGATATAAGCTAAAACATTTTTAGCTAAGATTACTCAGTTGACATGAGTAGATTTTGTTGAATATTTAGGGTCACATAACCAATTTTACTGTCTGGATTATATCAGATGAGAAACGTTGATAACAGATGGTCTCTATTTGAAGCAAGTTCAAACTATTCATTTTGTCACATTGGCCATGGCTTTTAAGCACTGGGGCAATAGGAAAGTGAATTAGAGTTTATCAGTTGTTACTTGATAAATTGAGACCTGTAATTAGCAAGAAGCCCACATATAACTGGTGACTCTTCTGTGTAAAACATAACAGCTATGTAATTCAATAGTAAGAGGATTATACCAGTAAGAAATACTAGATGAGAAAAAAATTGTCAGATGACAGTAACTCTTCCTAGGTTTTCTGTGGTTTTAATAGTATGTATTTAACTGCTACCAGGAACATCTTAATGTGAAGAAACAAGGTCTGGTTTAGGCATACCACAAATGCAATGTGTTTAAACAAAAACTAGAAATTCTGGGAATTTGCTTACTTGGAAAACAGATCCTGTTCAGGCTAGCACACCCAGTGCTGCATCCTTCTTGGAAGGGATGGTGATACACAGCCATTCCTGTCTGGCCAGGAGATAAAATAACCAAGAGCTACAGTTACTAAGAACATCAGGAGCAGAATGATAGCGCAGAATTCCCAGGATCCAGCAGGAAACAAATTCACTGACTGCTGAGCTAGTCTAAACTACTTTCAGACCTAACTGGAGATTTCTGGACATCTTCTGGATTAGGGAGGCTGGTTTTTGAAAGATTTCTTCTATTCAAGTATGCCAGGCCGGGGGGTGGGGTGGGGTGGGGGTGGTGGTTATAGGATTGGTAACCAAAAATAATAAGTAATAATTTTAAAATTTACTTAACTCAAAATACTGTTTAACTGAGAGAGTTGGTTCGGTGTTTTAAAATCTATATACAGGTGCTGCAATAGAAATGTTAAGTATAATTTTAAATTTCTTGACAACCTCATCTGAAAAAGTAAAAGGGGTGAAATTAATTTTTGTGTATTGTACTTAATTCAGTATATCCAGAGTAGTATCAATATTCCCGGCACTTGGGAGACAAAGGCAGGCAGATATCTTGTCAGTTTGAGGCCAGCTTGCTTAAAATATTCCAAGCCAGGTGGAACTACATAGTGAAAGTGAGTTCCAGGCCAGGCAAGGCTATGCAGTGAGACTCTGAGAATAGTTTGACTCTGGAAAAGTTAACTCTTGGACCTTAGTACCTTTGTCTATGTAGATGAAATGATGTGGGTAATAGATTGGATAGCATTAAACACAATTTAATGTAAAATATTTCATATATATACACACACATGTAGTATGTTTAAGGGCCCTCAGAGGCCAGAAGAGGCTGTTGCATCCCATGAACTGGAGTTACAAATCTTGTAGCTATTTCATATGGGTGCTGGGAGCCAAACTTGGGTCCTCTGGAAGAAAGTGCTCTTAACTACTGAGCCATCTCTTCATACACACACACACACACACACACACACACACACACACACACACACACACACACACACACACACACCTTTAAAACAAAATCAGGGTCTGTGTAGCTCAGGCTGGCTTCAAATTCAGTGTCCTCCAGCCTCAGCCTTTCCAATGTTAGAATTATAGCATACATCACCATACCTGGCTTTTCACTTCACTTTAACACAGCTGAGAACCTCTGTGCCTAAGAGGCCTGGTTCTGATAGTTGGAGTGTAAGAATCAGTCTTTTATAGTGAACTAAAATCAATGCAGTGGACTGAAAATGGAACCCCACCAATAGGCTTTCTTCATTGCCTTCTGTTTTTAAGCTGGAGTATATAAGTCACTGAAATTACATTCTATATTTGGTATCTGTTTTTTGCTCTCAGAAATTGTATTCTATATTTGGTATATTTCTTGGTCAAAACAGATCCTTATCTAGAAGATTGTACATCTAAATATCCTTTTGGGGAAGACTCTTGAGTACTTTAAAAGGGAATTATGTGTCACATAAGCCAAGAATACCAACTTTGCCTCCTTTCCAGAGACATGAGAAGACTAGTATCTTTTCTCTTTGTGTCAGGCAACAAGAATGGGAGATAAATTGAAGGAGAACATGCATTGATAAGGCACAAAAAATAGCACTCTTGTTGGTCAGGCATGCTAGTGCACATCTTTAATCTTAGCACTTGGGAGGCAGAGACAAATGGAATTCTGAGTTTGAGGTCTGCCGGGTGTATGTAGTGAGTCCCAGGTCATCCAAGGCTGTAAAATCTGACCCTGTCTCAAAAACAAAGTCATCATCTTTCTGTGACAGTAAGGTTTTCCATCCTGACCATAACAAGATTCTATTTTTTTGGACTGTGCTCTGGAAGCCTGTCATCTAGAACAGAACAATACAGTGATAGCCAGGAGACCCTCCCCTGGATTCAAGTTGCTTCTCCCCAGCTGCAGGTGATCTTGGCAGTTAGACCACATAAAGAAGTAAAAGATTGACAGCAGGACTTCATGAGTTTACCACCCATGATGAGGTGGGACTTCATGGTGACGCATCTGTTTACAGGGTTACCCACACACCTTACCTATGCTCTGTAAGAAACCATAATAAACTCATTCTTCTCACCAAAGTTGAACTTTGGTGAAATTATACTTCAGTTTTTGGTGATGCCCATCTAGGTGATTCGAGTTTGATTTATCTCTCCAGGAGAAAGTAACATTTTCCTAGTTAGTCATTGTGGCTATTGTGGTATGAATGGCCCCAATAAGCTCTTACATTTGAATTCTTGGTTCCCAAATAGTGGAACCGCTTGGGGGAGGATTAAGAAGTGTCTCCTTGGAAGAGGTGTGTCATTGGGAGTCAACTGTGGCCATACCAGGTGCAGTCTCACTCTTTCTAACTCTATTTTGCAGATAAGATGTAAGCTCTCAGCTATTACTGCTATTGTTCCAGCACCATGCCTGCCTGCCTGTTACCATGCTCCCTGCCATGATGGTCATGGACTAACTCTCTGAATCTGTAAGGCAGCCCACAATTAAATGTCTTCCTTTTTAAGTTGCCTTGGTCATGGTGTTTCTTCACAGCAATACAATAGTAACTAAGACAGTGACACATGTCTGAAATACAGCAGGAGGTAGAAGCAGGAGGATTGCCACAAGTTTGAAACCTGCATGGTCTACATCACAAGTTCTAAACTAAGCAGGATTACATAGTGAAACCCTGTCTCAAAGAAGCAACTTTCTGCTCCTTATCGTCATCATCGTCTTGCCTTGTCATTTTCCAAATATCCTTCTATTTATTCCTCTCAAATGCAGACCATGGTCTCACTTTGTTTGGTGACTATTTCCAAGCCAAGAATATGAGTTTTAAATGTGCTACCTTACACATTTGTTTTAACCATTGAAGTCCAAAATTTTTATTGTATTCCTAGCTGAATTAAATGATGACTAAAACTTACTCACTCTGCACTGCTATTTCCATGGCTGAAATAGTAGAGAGGTTCAGTCTCAGTCTAATAAGGACAGTAGTTCATTATCATTATCACTCCTCTCTTTATGTATAATTTCTACTTGAACTTGCATCTCTATTTTGATAACGATATCTTAGAATCAATCTTTAATCTCTTGTAACCTTTGATCTACACACAAACTTGATAAAGTCTGTTTAAGTCAGTTGAAGAATGGACTGACAGCTTAAGTATTTCAATGAAGACATTCTCAAACCTTAGATCACCAAATCATCTGGAAACTTAAAAATAACTACACATGCATGGCTGAGTACTCTTGGGTCTTAATTCGTTCCCAGTGTATCAGAAAAAGAAAAAAGGGGGGGGCTTGTATTTTTGTTGTTGTTGTTCTACCGTATGTGATTTTTTTTTTTTTTTTTTGCCAAGCAGCCATCAGAAACACTGCTTTGAAATATACTTACTATCCCCCATAAATGAGACTTATACAATAAAAACAGAGGGGAATTTGGACAGTCTGAAGGCTCACTCACTTGCCTTGCCTAGGGTCCCCAGTGGCAGCAGTGTTAGGAAATGGAGTGCTGAAAGATGATTGGATCATGAGGGCTCTGGCATCATCAAGAATTAATGAAATGACACATCATAGCTAGAAGGATTAGGAGGTGGTAGAGATGACCGAAAGTAGGCTCTGATAAAAGAAGTGCCATCTGAGATGCCATCATGGGTAGAACTTTTCTCTGGCCCTTGATGTCTCTTTTTATCTACTGGCAACCATGAAGTCAGAAGCTCAGCTCTGCCAAGCCATTGCCACCACACTGCTCTGCCATACCACAGGCCCAGAACAGTGGTGCCAAGCGACCACAGACTAAAACTGTCAACCAAATGAATCTTTTCTTCCTTCAAACTGTTTTGTTGTTATTGTTTTTTATTTTGTTTTTGAGGTATCTGGTCACTATGATGAGATATTAACAGTGGGTATACATTGTCTCATGAATACCCAGGAACACAATAAATCACTTCACAAAATGTTGAGATGAGACCAAACCCATTTTGATCTGAAACTAAAATGTTTCTCAATATGTTCCTCAGACTTCAGCCTGGTGGTTCTGAAAAGCAACCACTCAGACCTATCATTTCCTGGAGTTCAGTGAAATCCAACAACAAACCTGCAGCTTCAATGACTATAACCATTCATCTTACCTATTTGTTCACTGATAACTTGTTATTTACCACCCTTGAAGGAAAGAAAGCTACATAAAGCTTCCAGCCACTCCCCCTATATTACCACACATGCCCACATCCAGGAAAGGGGTGAAGGAGAGGCACTGGGAAAAGAGATTCACTTTTCTGATGCAGTATGAGTTACTTAGAAGTTGAGTGAGAATCTAAGGCAAGGAGGTCAGACATTTCCCAGCATCCCATTGCTAGATCTCCAACTGCACATTCCTATCCAAAGTCATTTTCAGACCAGAAAGCACCTATTTAATTGAGTGTAAATACATAATCAAAAGATATGGGACCATCAAGATAGCTCAACTAGTATGACCACCACCAAGAATGGCTACCTGGGTCCAATTCCTGGAGCCCACCTAGTATAACAGCATCATGTAAGGAAGTGTATCTCATTGAGAAATACAGGGGGGAAAAAATCAAGGACCTTGAAATTTCATAGTTCCAGCTTTCTCTTAGATGTAATGTATAAGGAGTTTGGGGCAAGCTGGCTAATACTTTTGTTTTCCCAATACATGTTTTCCCAAACATGACAACCAGTGTTCTAAACCCAGTCAAATTAAACAATATCCAAGGAGTCCAGCACAGTATTTATCAGAATAGATGCTGAGACTCAAACCTTTTACATCCCACTACCATCACCTGGTACTGAGCCTAGCACTTACAAGGCAAGTGCTCCAACACTGAATTAAATCTCCCATCACCATTCACATGCAATTTTTTTGTTATAAGTTTCACTCTGTCTTCTCTCATCCAAAGCTACCTCAGTGAATAAAGAAATGCCTAGGCTAGAAAGGAGTATAACATTCATCAAAGTCAATCTATGGAACTGATAATTGAGTAGATAGAGTAGTCTTAGCTCTGTGTGGAGGGAAAAAGGTATAACTCTTGACATAAACCCTGGAAGCAAGGACTCTAAAACTTACCTAAATGAGATGACCTTCATGGAAAAACATGTCATCAGCTGTATCTCAAAACCAGCAGAGTTTCAGACCTCAGCATGCTGTTTGGAAGGATCTATAAGTTCCTCCTTCAGAAAGCAGTGAACTTTAGGACCAGTTTACACAATGGCACACATAGACAAAATAGACTGAGCACCTCCCAAGTAATAGAGCTCTCCTCCAAGAGAGAACGAGTAACAGGGGACCTGCAAAGGAGACACAGCACTAAGCTACAAGGCAGCTGACATAACTGTCTGAGTAGTGTCTTACTAGTTTTCTCTTTCGGCGGGTGGGGACGCACCATGTGTGTTTGGGTGTTGTGTACATGTGCATGTGTGTGTATACACATGTACATACAAGTCATGTGTGTGAACATGCACTGAAGCCAGAAGTCCATGCTGTGTCTTCCTTAGTTGCTTTCCATTTTCTTTTATTGAGACAGGGTCTCTTGGTGAGCCTGGACCTTACCAGTTTGGTGAGATCAACTGATCAGAATGTCCCAGACACTGGCCTGGCTTCCCTAACCCAGTTTTGGGGTTATTGACACATTTGTTAGGGAATTTGAACTCAGGCCTTCGTGCTTGCATGAAAACAAGTACTTTGCCAACTGAGTCATTTCCCCACCTCTCTTCTTGGAGTCTCTTGACTTATGTATTTCCTGGATGCAGAGCCATCTTGAAATTTGCATTGAAGGCACCTCCAGGGTGATCTGTCTTAAACTGGCTACAAAGAATTTCAGTAGAAAATTATCTATAGCCAGCTGTCTCGCTGTCTAGGCCTACTCATTTGACATTTCTTTTTCTCTTAGAAAACTGCATCACACCATACATTATTTAACATGGAAAACTTAATATGACATTTTCCGCCTAGACTAACAAAACTGAGCCGATGACATTCTTTTTATCTAGTCCACTAAGAGAAGCCTAGAAATTGAAACCAACATATATTCAGTTCTTTAGCAGAGTTAGGACCCTGATGGCATAATTTTGAAAGCTATGAATTACATACTCATGCAGTGAGAACCCCAGTATAATATCAGTTGACAATGATCAGGGGTCTCACAATGTAACAAAACAGAGCCCCCAAGCAGCCTGACATATAGCTGCCCTTACAAAGTGACTACTCAAAGGTGAAGTCTTCCTGAAAAATCCTATTACCCTTGTAATAGAAATTCCAGATGGCCTAGGGAGTTGGCTTGGTCAGTATGTATACAGGAGGATCCCTGGGCTTGCTGAGAAGCCCATTTAACTGATTCATCAAGCTTCAGTGAGAGACCCTGTCTCAAAAATACTATGGATAGCAATTGGAGAAGACACTGGTCCTTGCTCCCATGCTTTCTAGCCACCAGAACTATGTAGAATAAGAATAAGTTATTCTAGTCCTTAAAAGCTAAGCAGACTAAGACAGTGGTGATCTGAGTTGGGAACACCATCCCAAATACAACACAGCTATTTGGCATTTTAAAATAATCTACACTATAAGGACTGCCATGGTGATATTTATGATTTAATAATGATTACCCAAAAGATCAGAATGCAAAGCCAGCCACACTACTTAGCTATAGAAGCTGGGCAGTGGTGGCACACACCTTTAATCCCAGGACTCAGGAGACAGAGGTAGATAGATCTCTGTGAGTTCAAAGTCTCCCAGGGCTACATTAGAGTAATTCAGTTTAAAAAGAAAAACAGAGTTCATGCATCTAATTCCAACACTAGGGAGGTGGAGGCAAGAGTGATATGGCTGGCTGGAGAGAGGAATATAAGGTGCAGGGCAGCCTAGGATTCTGAGGTTTGGTGGAAAACAGGACAGGCTAGAGATGCAATCTGAGGTTCCATGGATCACCCCTTCTGTTATAAGCATTGCCAGAGGTGAGAAATCTCTAGTGTCCAGCTGCTTTGCCTCTCTGATCTTCAGTTTGAACCCCGATATCTGTCTCTGAGTATTATTATTCATGCTACAGACTTTTTTATTTTCCCATTTTCACAATATGAAATGATTTCTGATGACTGTTGTGTACTTTTTAGCTTGTAGAAATATTGTAAAGCAAAAGGTCTTAACAAACACTATAATATCAATGATATTTCCTTTAGAATTTCCAAATAAATGAATGGATGTGTCCTGGAACTTCATCATTTATATAAAGCCAGTAATACACTTACTATATCCAAAAAGTACAGTGAAGCAATGGGTGTCTGTTGAACTGAAGAGGGCAGTTTGATTATTGGAGAAATATTAAGAAGAGAGTCCAACTTTGGGAGCCCATTCCACATAGAGGGACACTCAACCTAGATACATGGGGGAGGGCCTAGGGCCTGCTCCAAATCATATGACAGGTTTTGAAAATCCCCCATGGAAGGCCTCACTCTCCCTGGGGAGCAGAAAGGGAGTAGTGGGTTGATGGGGGGGGGTTAGGGGAGGACGGGGAAGGTGAGGGAACTGGGATTGACATTTATAAAAAGCTTATTTGTAATTTAATTTAAAAAGAGAGAGAGAGAGAGAGAGAGAGAAACACACACACACACACACACACACACACACACACACACACACACACACACACAAGAGAATCCAAATAGAATCTTTGACATTAGGTACATTTTCCTTTGGGCTTGGAGATTCTAAAGGCAAGGATTTTCCACTACAGACTAAAAAAACATCTATTTACATACCTTTCACATCAACTAATTTGTAATCTCCTTGCACCCTCCTGGAATCAATAGTACCTAACAGTACTTTTGCCCAAAGAACCTAAAAATCCTCTCTGTTTTTTTCTCTGTCTCTGCCTCTCCTTTTGCCAATTGATGTGTGTGTGTGTGTGTGTGTGTGTGTGTGTGTGTGTGTGTGTGTGTGCATGCATGTATGGGATGTTTTCCTCAATTTCTCTTCCACTTTGCTTTTTGAGTCAGTTTCTCTCATTAAACCCAGAGTGTTCCTGCCTCTGCTTCCCCATGCGGGTTGTAGACACATGCTTACACACCCATCGTTTTATGTGGCTTCTGGGGGGATCTGAACTCAGGTCCTCATACTTGTGCAGCAAACATCTTACCTACTGAGCCATCTCCCCAAACCCCAAACATGACATCTCTTAAAGCCTAGTTTCATTGCAAATGAACTATGCACATTCCATAGAGCTACAGACAATATCAAGAAAACTGAAATCTATCCTCCCACCCCCCACCCCGTTCTGGAATCTAGAAGTCTGGACTCAATATGTCAGTCGTGTTTCTCCCTTCTGGAGCCTCCAGGGGAAAATCAGTTCCATACTCTTATTCTAATTTCTGGCTGTTGTAAATAATTCTCCTTCCCATCTCTTCTCCATCTCTGCCTCCATGTTACCTCTCACTTCCTCCTCTCCTCCCTTGCTTCCCTCCTCCTCTCCCTCCCTTCTTTCCATGTGCTAAGGATGGAACATAGAACTTTATGCACACTGGGCAGATGACCGAACTGCATCCCCAGCTCTGACGCAACCTCAAACGTCTAGACTTATAGCTGTATCATTTCAGTCCACAGCTGTCTTCATGGCTCTTTGTAGCATAGGATGTGTTTGTGCGTGTGATTATGTGTCTCAGTGTGTATCCAATTCTCTTCTTTTTCTTGACAACAGTCATTAGTTGCAGAGCCACCATACTTTAATATGACCTTCAAAGTCCCTGTTTCTAAATAAGGTCATATTAGTGGGCACTAGGCATTTCTCTTTGGAACACAATCCAATCCATTGCCTAGCTAATTTGTAGCAAGAACTAAAATTTATGATCGGGGAATCTTGCTTTAACTACTATGACAAAATGCAGAGAGAACAGTCATGTTGCCTACAATCCAAGTGTTTCAGGTGATATATATATATATATATATATATATATATATATATATATATATACATATACATATATGTGTGAATTTAATTATCAGATCAAAATAATTGACAAATCTCTCACCTCAGATGTATTTCTTTATGTTGAGAACATTAAAAATCCTCTTTTTAGTCTCTTTTAAAATTAATTTATTTTTTTTACATTCCAATCCCAGTTCCCCCTTCCTCCTTTCCTCCCAGTCCCTCCACTCCCCCCCTCCTCCCATCTGCTCCACAGAAAAGATAAGGTCTCCCATACGAAGTCTACTAAGTCTGTCCCATCATCTAGTTGAGACAGTATCAGGGCATCTCTCCACCCCCACATCCCTGAGACTAGTCTGGGCAAGGTATCTTTCCATATAGAATGGGCTCCACTAAGTCATTTTGTGCATTATTTGGGACCCACTGCCAGTGGCCTTATATATTGTCCTAGTCACTCCATTACGTTCAGTCTTACGCAGGCTCCCCATTTGTCAGACCTGGGTCAGTGATCTCTCATTCTGTGGGTTTCCCCATCATGGTCTTGACTGCTTTGTCCATATTTTTGCTTCTCCCTCACTTCAATTGTACTCTAGGAGCTTGGCCCATTGGTTAGTTGTGGATTTCTGTTTCTGCTTCCATCTGTTTCTGGAAGAGGGTCCAAGCTTCTCTGAGATTATGGATTGTAGGCTGGGTATCTTTAGCTTTTTGTCTGGTATACACTTATGAAAGAGTACATACTATATTTGTCTTTCTGGTTTTGGGTTAGCTCAATTAAGATGTTTTGGTTTGGTTTGTTTTTTTCTAATTCTGTCCATTTGCCTGCAAATTTTAGGATGCCATTGTTTCTTGCTGCTGAATAGTACTCCATTGTATAAATACACCACATTTTCTTTATCCATTCTTCAGTTGAGGGGCATTTTCCAAGGCTGTTTCCAAGATCTGGATATTATGAATAATGTTGCTATGAACTACTTGAACAAATGTCCTTGTGGTGTGAATGTGCCTCCTTTAGGTATATGCCCAACAGTGGTATTGTAGGGTCTTGAGGTAGGTTGATCCCTAATTATCTGAGACATTGCTATACTGATTTCCACAACAACTGTAAAAGTTTGTACTTCCACCAGCAATGGAGGAGTGTTCCCCTTTCTCCACATTCTCTCCAGCATAAGCTGTCATTGGTGTTTTATATTTTAGCCATTCTGATTGGTGTAAGATGGAATCTCAGAGTGGTGTTGATTTGCATTTCCTTGATGACTAAGACGCTGAACATTTCCTTAAGTGTCTTTCTGCCATTTGAGATTGTTCTGTTGAGAATTCTATGTTTAGATCTGTACCCCATTTTTAATTGGATTATTTGATAGAAGAACATTAAAAAAATCCCTCTTTTTTTGGTATTTGTTTTTCGAGGCAGAGTTTATCTGAATTGCTTTGGAGTCTTTTTTATCAACAACTTTGAAACATTCACCTAATTATCAGCCATAGTTATCCTTCCTATCTAAATGCACCGCTGTGCCCACTGACCATCTCTTCACAGGCTAAAGACCTTCTGCAACGCTCTGTGTGCTTTCCAGAGGCTGAGGTGAGAAAAGCTGTGCTTGCTATGCATGGTAATAGTGTGCCAAGGGTTAAAGGCCACACGCTAGCCGGGGCAATACTTGGCAAATTTCTTTACAAAAGTATAAAAAAATAAAAACATAAAAAATTTAAACGATCTGGTTCTGATTATAGGTCATTCTCATGCAGGATTCTACTCTTTCAGAATCTTCATTTTTAATGTAATAAAATTCATTTTTGCTATTAAGTCAAGTTAATTTCTTTTAAAATAATCTGTAATTCAGATTTTCCTTTTTCTATATAAATAGGTTGATAAGCTATTCAAGTTTTAGTTTTAATAATACTCTGTTAAATGTATGCAGGAATTAAAAAGAGTAATTGCAACAGAATCAGCCAATATCTGAAGCTAACTGGGAGTAAAGAGTAATGCTCTTTGGGGCTGCTGGGACCTGGGATCCTTTCGAAGGCTCATACACCATGTCTGGAATCAAGTAGACACTTTGGAAGATTTAATTAGAAACATTTCAGTTCACAACCAACATACACTTTTGCTAGAAATCTAAATTTTTTATCTCATTTGTAAACATTTTAGTTCTCTTTCTTATAAATCATTTAGATATGGCCATTTGAATGGAGGAGATCCTTATTTTTCCTTTTCATGATGATTAGGTAATGAATGCTTCTTTGATAGTTTGATTTTTGCATTTTATAGTAAACATAGCAAGATATTACATTGTATCTCATAAACATGTGTTATTATTTGCTAATGAGATAACGTTTACAAATTGGATTTTTAAATAGTTCTCTGAAGGAAACTGTTGGCTACTCTGGGTTTACCCAAAGCAGTTCTGTGACTCAGATGAGTCTTGAGTCTGGGTGTTTCTCACAGATGAAGTGACAGCCATGCTTCAGGCACTACTGTGGTTCTGTGGTATTATGTTTCCAGAACTCCCTCCCTGAGCCCTGTTTCCACCTCCACCTGACTGAATTTATGTCAGGCTGTGCTCACTATGCTGTCTCCTTGGACTCTTCTCTTAGGGCATTGGAGCATTTACTGTCCTCTGAGGTGACATCATGAGCTATCTCCCTGGCCACTGATGTCTTTGTTTAGATTTCCCTGCACTGGCCACTAACAAGTGTCTCATGGTACCTCAGGTTTAACCATGGCTCAGTTCTGATTTGACCATTCAAGTATCTGTTCTAAGCATGTCTTCACTTTTGCTTCCAGAAGTAAACACAAAACTCTGAGGCAGATGGGGAGGAAGAGGAAGCCGAACACACACCAGGGAAGCCAATAACTTATCTTTCTCCTAAGATGCCAATGGATTGAAACACAGGAATGCCCACAGCTCCATGTCTCAGCTGACATCTTGTGACTTCTTGAGGTTAAAAACACACCCCTCAGCTGATCTGGTAAGAGATGGTATTGGAGTTAGACCAGTCACATTTTACTTTAGGGTTTGAATCTCTTTCTCCTTACAGCTGAACTTCCCAGATGTGAGAAGCCTTTCACAACTGGCTCTGTCAAGAACATCACGTTCTGGCAGTTTGAATGTTAAATGTCTCCACAGGCCCATATGCTTGAGACTTGGTTTTGGGCATGTGGAGACACGAGGTGACCTTTAGGGTGTGGAGTAGGAGAAAATTGACTTATTCTGGGATATGGTGATCTTGGTTTTCTCTTCATTTTCCACTTCTTGGCCACCATGAGGGCAGTAGCTTCTTATGTACACTGGCTAGGGTGTGCTGCCTCACCAATGGCCCCATAGCAATGGGCTAACTAACCTCTGCTTTGGCACCTCCAATTGTACTAACTTTTCTCAGAGAAATGGATACAGGCATCTATTCACCCCAGATAGTGTACCAATGACAGACAAAAGAGCAGTTCCAGAAAAACCCAACTTTGAAAACCAAGGAATTTATTTGTGCTTATTTACAAAGCACAGTGAGTGGTGTCTCCAAAACAGAGGGCAGCCTCATAGCTGTGTCAGTCTCCTCTAGGTTAACCTTCCACTTTGGATACACACTAGCACCTCCCAAGATCACTTTTAGGTGGGGAAATACAGGAAGGAATAATGGCTGGGTTCCCAGATGAAGGCCCTGTGGCTTTCTGTCCATCTTTCAATTAGGAATGTCAACAACTCTATTGTCATCACTGTAGATATAGCTACCTCTAGACAGGTTCACTCAATTAGTTGCCATAGCTACCAAGCCAAGGTAACCCAACTCCACGATGGTAAAGCGGTGAGCATGTTATGCTGGAGGAAAAGGGCCCTACTCCAAAACTGTGAACTAAAGTTAACCTTTCTCTTTCTAAGTTGATTATCTTGAGTACTTGTTATAGTAGCAGGAAACTGACATCTATTTCCTCCTTCTCTAAACAGGACTGCTTGCCTTCCCTGGGTAGACACTAAATGTTGTCTCTGCAAGTCCCTGACTCACATTTTTCTCCCTCCCCAGAAGGGTCTTTGGGGCCTTTCAATTAATCAGCTTCCATTTCAGGACCTGGTGTTCCTTCTGTTCCCTTCCGATCAAGCCCCACGACACAGTGCGTTCCTTTCCCAAGTACCTCCAGCCTGTGATCACTAATCTTCCCTTCAGCTGTCAGAGAGGCCTGTTAACCAGCCAATCTCAAAATTCTTCTGACAACAAAGAAGAAACACATTTGTTCATGAAACAGCCAAAGCACATTTAAGTCTATCCATTTCATTTGCTTTCTTGCCACTCAAGAGTCTTGGATATAGAATAGAGGCTGAGTTTCAGTGACAGACGGTGGAGGGTAATCTTTCATTTTGCCATAAAGTTAACCCTCTCTCAGGGGCCAGGAAAAGACCTTTCACATGGAAAAATCGGTTGCTGTGTAGTGCATGTTTGTTAGCAAATGGTGGAGGAAAACAAAAAGCTCCTTTCTTTCTCCAAGCCTGAGAGCATGCATACCTTTCCTTTTAGGCTAACCTACCTTGTGAGACACTATGACAAAGTTCTCTCCACCCTGCTTTATTTATGATACCATCAGTGCCTGTGCATGTTAATTCATGATGATTGCACTGTACTGAGCCCCAGCGATAAATTAAAAAATGAGGCTATTAGAGATAATCCAATAAACAAACCCATGAAAAGCTGTCTTCCAGTGTTAGTCGTTGCTATTTTTAAAGAAGGCAGATGACTAAATGGAATACAATGCTGAAATTAATCTTTTTTGAGGTTGATAAACGGAGACTATAAACGTGACTTTAAAATGCCTTTTAAATCTTATGCTGGCTAAGAAATCACAGGTTTATGTGTAGATGAAGCATGCATTTTATTCTTCTAACAAGTTCAGCCAAAGTGGGGTATGATTTAATGAGGGGAAAACTCCTGATAGTACGGATCATGATAAAGTAGAGAAATCACATTGATGAAACAAAGAAATCTCAACTCTAATCAATAAATAACAGGCCATAAGACATAGTATCAATGAGGCAAATCCAGAATGTTTAGAGATGATATTTTAAAAGACTGCTATGGTGGCATATCCATATAATTCTAGCACACAGAAGACTGAGGCAGGAGAATCAAGAGTTCAAAGCCTGTTTGGACTACAAAGCCTGTCCAAGGATACACTTGACTGTGAGAAACACACAAAGAGAAAGAGCTACATATCTACACCTATATCATTCATACCTATATATATTCATATGCCTATACTTATATCATCTATGCCTGTGCCTATACCTATTCATATCCTATATGAGGAGAGAGAAAACAGAGTTGACGTGGTTCCAAGTATGACAGAAGACAAGGTGTCAGTTCAGAGGGAAAGGAGAGGATCCAGATCTGAAGTCTGTGCTAATAGTCATGAAGGAGATTGGCTTTTGTGTGGTTTTGAATAGCAATGCTCATTCCTCCTCCTTTCTGTAGCTTTGCATAATAGTGATGAACAACACATCCAGTCATATTAGGAAACCTGGATTCCATCATAATCTTGATCAGAAGCAAGCCTTTGCTGTACACATCACCATTTCCTACATTGACAGCCTGATAGACAGACGCTAAGAATCAAGAATAATGCCTTTATAAGGAATTGGAGTTAGGAGCTGAAATAATGGTGACTAGGAGCTCATTTTACAGAGAAAAAAAATCATCTTGGTTGAGCTAACCAAGACCCAGAAAGAAAAATAAGTTATGTACTTATGTGTGGATGTTAGCTGCCATGTCTTAAATAAACAGGATACAATCCATATAACCACCAAGGTTAGTTATAGAGCAAGGGCAAGATCTCCCTAGGAAAGGGCAATAGAACAGATAATTATGAATAGATGAGGGAAACAGAATGGAAAGATCAAATGGAAAGGGGAAGAAAAGAGGGGGAAGGGAATAAAGTGAGAGCTACCACGGCATACAGAAAGTTAATAGAAGCTTCTTAAAATATGTACACATATGAAAGAAATCTAAATGGAATCACCAAATAATGGGAGAGAAAGCCCCCACTAGACACCTCTCTCCACCAAATGAAATCTCTGGTGCCAGGAATGGGTTATATCTAATTGAGTTGTTGACCAAAGGGGCCCCATGGAAATCCCCCCAAACAACCCAGGCTACTGTTGAAGCTATTGGTTGCTCTCTACAAGCTGATGGCAAGGTCAATATTGCTGAAGACAACCCATTAAACAAGGAGAAGTTGAGCTGGTGCCTAGTTATAGGCGCCACCCCTACTGACTAGTGATCACAGTACTAGAAGGATACTCTACATGCTACCAGAGGAGTTGGTAAACATCAACCGAGCTACAAACCCTTTGATCTACAGTGGGGACCTGCCTGCAAGGTGAACTGATACAATCGCAGCACGAAGGTTGTAGGAGCAATTAACTAATATCTGATTGAATTGAAGGCACACTCCATGGGATGGAATCCATGTTAACACTACTGAAGTGGCCAAGAATCTAGATAGGTCATGAATCTAGAGAAAAAGAAATACTATTGTTTTGCCAAAGGAATATAACAATACACTGACTCCTAACAACATTTTATTATTCCCAATTGATAACCACTTGTAAGGAGAAAACTAGTTTTCTTCAATGGCGTATCACTGGGTATACAAACCATATCTCTGGGTAGGCCCCAGGCCCAGCAGTAGATAGCCAACACAAAATGAATTTAATGGTATCTCTTAAGGTTTGGTTTTTTGTTTGTTTGTTTGTTTTTGTTTTTAATCTCATAATGTTTTGTCTATTTTCTTGTTTTGTTTTTTGTTTGTTTGTTTGTTTTTTGTCTTTTTGTTTTGTTTTTAACCTTATAGGTCTTTTGCTTATATGGTACACTTTCCAGTTTTGTTTTTATGGGATTTCTGTGTCTACAAATGTGCACATGTCTGTGTCTTTTTTGCGTTTCTTGTGCTCCTTTGGCTCTTTTTTTTCCCCCCGTTTGTTTTGTTCTATTCTGGCTTGCTAGTTTTCATTTTATCTAATTTTATTTTATCATTATTATTTTTTTTAGATGCCTGTTTGTTTTCTAATGAGAGAGAAAAAAGGGTATGGGTTTGGGTGGGTGGAGAGGTGGAAATTATTTGGGAGGAACTGGAGGAGGGGAAACTAATCTGAATATATTGCATGAAAAACTTATTTTAAATAAAAACACAAAACACTGTATTTTTAGGCTTCTGAGTCTCCCGTCTGCCTTGCAGAGGGTCTTTCTTCCCATGTGCTGCTCTGCATGTTTGCATAGGCTTCACTTCTCATAAAAGCCTATCTCAGGTCGGCAATGGTGGTCAGTGCTTTTAATCCCAGCGCTCAGGAGGCAAAAGTGGGCAGATCTCTGAGTTCGAGGCCAGTGTGGTCTACAGGGCAAGTTCCAGGACAGTCAGGGCTACACAGAGAAACCCTGCCTCAAAAAAACCAAAAAACATAAAAAACAACCTGTTTTTATGCTGTTGATTCTATGTGCTATGTTGGAGGATTTCCTGGCTGTTAATCAGTAAGTTGTGCTTGAGATTTTTCCTGCCTTTTAATTCCTTAACTGCCAGAAAAATACAAACCTGATCAAGATCCTTAGACTAACAACAGGCACACATGTGGTTCCCGTAAATGCATGTAGGAAAAACACTCATACGTGTAAAAGGAAATTGATATCTTTCCTAAAAGGGTGGCAAAGCTGGCAGGAGAAGTGGAGACTGAAAATGAAGCTTGGTTCTCTAACCTCAAGCATCATTTCTGTGACAAAATGGATCCATCTTCTGGTCCAAAGGAAGAGACCTGTGCCACACTGGAATCATTATAAAGGGGACATGTCTTCCTTTTCTGGGTAGTGGCCCAATGCCAGGGACACTCAAGCCTCTCAGGAAGTTGTCATTCAAACAGAGGACCCCACCCTTGGCTCATGAGGTTTTTGTTTTCTTTTTACCTCTGGAAAGAGTGAAGAGATGCAACAAAATATACAATCTTAACATGTAAGATCTGAGACTCACAACCACATACTTCAAATCTTATAGGTGAATTTTTTTTTTCAGAGAAAACTCTATAGGATCCATGTCACAGGCCAGCTTTCTATGGATGAAATGACACTTGATGTGAGGACTAATCAGAATAATTTATTAGAATTCTCCGAAGAAGCAGAACCTCCAGGGAATTGTGCAGGGGATTTGTTGGATTAGTTTGCACAATGGCTTTCTGCAAGCTAGAGAGCCAGAAAAACCAGCAGCTGTTTGGGTCAACAGCCTGGTAGCTTCAGAGCAAATATGTGCAATGATGCAGCTTTAGTCTGAGGCTGGTCTGGAGCTACTGGGCAAGTTTGCATTCAAATGCTGAAGAATCTTGTCTGATATCTGAAAGTTCCCATTCCCGAAGAGCCGGCATGTGTGTCCGTGAATTTTCCCATTTGGTTGCTTTTTGTTCCAGTTGGGATCTCAAACTACTGAATGCTTTCCACATTCAGCATGGGTATTCTACCCCAGTTCACTGACCCCTAGGCCAGTCTTCTCCAGAAACACTCCCCCAGACACAGCCAGAGGTATGTCTTACCAATTTTCTAAATGGTTCTCAATCTAGTAGAGTCACTAAGATTAACAGTTACATTGAAGAAATAGATAGACAATGGCAACCATGTGGATTCCCAGTGAGGTTAAATGTTGGCATTAGAGGCTAAGGTCTGTAGTTCTACCATAACCTTAAGAATACACAGACTGAGCTGGAGAGTTGGTTTGGCAGTTAAGAGCATTTGTTGCTCATTCAGATGACCTGAGTTCAGTTCTGAGCATCCTTATGGTGGTTCACAACCATCTTTAAATCCATTTCCAGTGGGATCAGTATGCTCTACTGTTTTCTGTTGACACCAAGGAGACATGTAGTATATATACATACACATAGGCAAAACACTGAGACACATAAAATTTTTTAAATTTTTTTTAAAAGAATACAAATACTTAGATTCATGGTTCTGTGTTGAATTCATCACTGCAGAAGGGTCATTGTCAAACTCTTTTTACCAGGCTACACTTACCTTGGTATCCAAACTACACAAAGACACAACTAAGAATGGGGAAAAAAGCATTTTCAACAAATGGTGCTGGCATAACTGGATGCAGACATGTAGAAGATTTCAGATAGATACATATCTATCCCCATACACAAAACCTAAGTCCAAATTGATCAAAGATCTCAAAATAAATCCAGCCACACTGAACCTCTTTAGAAGAGAAAGTGGGAAGTACCCTTGAACAAATTGGTACAGGAGACTGCTTCCTGAACATAACACCAGAAGCACAGACACTGAGTACAACAGTTAATAAATGGGACCTTCTCAAACTGACAAGCTTCTGTAAGGCAAAGGACACAGGCAACAAGACAAAACAGCAGCCCACAGACTGGGAAAAGATCTTCACCAACCTCACATTGGACAGAGGACTGATCTCCAAAATATATACAGAACTCAAGAAGCTAGTCACAAAAAGGAAAAAAGAAAGGAAGAATAAAAGAAAGAAAGAAAGACAAGAAAGAGAAAGAGAAAGAGAAAAAATATTCAATTAAAAAGTAGAACTAAATAAAGAATTCTCAACAGAGGAATCTCAACTGGCCAAAAGACACTTAAGGAATTGTTCAACATTCTTAGCCATCAAAGAAATGTAAATCAAAATAACTCTGAGATACCAACCTACACCTATCAAAATGGCTAAAATCAAAACCACCAAAGACTGTTTATGCCTGAGAGGATGTGGAGAAAGGGGTATATTCCTCCACTGCTGGTGGAAGTGCAAACATGTACAGCCACTTTGAAAATCAGTATGGCTGTTTCTCAGGAAAATGGAAATCAGTCTATCTCAAGATCCAGAAATTCTACTCTTGGGCATATACCCAAAGGATGCACATTCATACAAGGACATCTGTTCAACTATGTTCATAGCAGCATTATTTGTAATAGTGAGGACCTGGAAGTAACCTAGATGCCCCTCAACCGAAGAATGGAAAAAGAAAATGTGGTACATTCACACAATGGGATACTACTCAGCAGAAAAAAAAAAAAAAAAAAAAAAATGACATCTTGAAATTTGCAGGCAAATGGATGGAACTAGAAGAAACCATCCGGAGTGAGGTAACCCAGATACAGAAAGACAATCATGGCATGTACTCACTCACAAGTGAATATTAGACATAGATCAAATTACCAGCCTACAATCCACAACCCCAGAGAAGTTGAGAAACCAGGACGACCCTAAGAGAAACATAATGGCCCCCTGGAGAAGGGGGAAAGGATAAGATCTCCTGAAAAATTGGGAGCATGGTGGGGGTGGGAGGAGGAGAGAAGAGGAAGAAAGAGGAGGGAAGAAGGGGAAGAGGGAGGAGAACAGGAGGGATCAGGAAGGTCGAGTTGGGAGAAGAGCAGAGAAAGAGAGCAAGTAAAGGGATACTTTGATAGAGGGCGCCGTTATGAGCTTAATGAGAAACCTGGCCCTAGGGAAACTCCCAAGAATCTACAAGGATGATCCAAACTAAGACTCTAAACAATAGTGGGGAGGCTACCTTAAATACCCCTATAATGAAATTGATGACTACTTTAAATGCCATCCTAGAGCCTTCATCCAGTAATTGATAGAAGCAGAAGCAGAGATCCACAGCTAAATACTAAGTCAAACTCCTGGAATCCAGTTGTAGAGATGGAGGAGGGATGAGCAAATGGGTCAAAACCATGCTAGAAAAACCCACAGAAACAGTTGACCTGAGCAATGTGGGAGTGGGAGCTCACAGAACCCAGACTGACAGCTGGGGAACCAGCATAAGACTAAACCAGGCCCCCTGAAAGTGGGTGTCAATTGGGGGAGCCTGGGAAGTCTAGGGGGCCTCTGACAGTGGAATCAGTATAGATCCCTAGTGCATGAATGGGCTTTTGGAGACCATCCGCTATGGAGGATACTCTCTGCCTAGAAACATGGGGGAGGGCCTAGATCCTGCCCCAAATGATGTGACTGAGTTTATGATTCCCCATGGGAGGCCTCACTCTTCCTGAGGAGTGGATGGGGGTGAGATGGGGAGATGGTGTGGGAAATGGGAGGGTGGGAGGGAGAGGGAACTGAGATTGGTATGTAAAATAAGATTTTTTAAATTTAAATAAAATTAACTAAAAAAATTAAGCGATAGAGACTACATTAAAAGTAAAGGTAGTGAGAAGTGTTGACTATTTTCACCAAAATTGTGTTACCATAATTGCTTTCTTTTTTAAGTAGATAGTTTCAGCTATAATTATTAATGCATATTAATATGTACATGTTAATAGATTTCATAGTGACCTTTCCACATATGCATATATCAGGGTAATTTCTACTAATGATATTATACATTCTGATTTCTCAAATGTGACATGTGGGGGGCTATGGGGCCTGGTTAATATAACAGTTGAGAGAATTAGTATTCTTACTAGCGTGTCATCTTTGAAGCAAAAGGAGTGACTTCAGAAATGAAGAGGTCACAGGAGAAGCAGCAGAATAATAACGTCTCAATAATCAGTGAAGTTCTATTGAGATAATGAATGCTTCTAGTAGACAGCAGAAGTGGAGATGAGAGGCATTAAGTAATGAAATGGCACTAAATAGATGTTCTGGGCCAGGATTATGAAACAACCTAGGTCAGAACACAGAGAGGGAGAAATCTTAATTTTGTTAATGTAAAGCTTTCTCTTCTCTGAAGCTATCTTTTATTTTGTAAATTATTTTCAATGTTGGGTTTGCTTATGTGAGCTTTGGATATGTCTTTTTAATATTTCTCTTATGTGTATAAGTATTTAGCCTGAATGTATGTAGGTGTACCATGTGTGTGTCTGGTGCCTAGAAGGCCAGAAGAGGGCAGATTTCCTGGAACTGGAGTTAGAGATAGTTGTGAGCTACCTTGTGGGTGCTGGAAACTGAGCTGAAATCTTTCTGTAAGAGAACATTGACCAGGACTGAATGGTAGGCTGGTAGAAAGGGAGGCAATGTGTTAGAGCTATCCCTCCAGGCTTGAAGGCAGGTGTCAGTATCTAAGACCCTGAAAACAATGCTTCCCTGGACCAGTGTTTTTACATAAATGTAGTTTGAGAACTCCTAATCTGAACCCAGAATCCAAAATGCTTCAGCCCCTTAAATAATTTGGGTTCTCACAAGATGGAAGTAAAACAAACAAAACAAACAAACAAAAAGCAAACAAACAAACAACAACAAATAAAAACCTTATACTGGACCTCATGAGATCACAGTCAATACACAGATATGCTGCACACATAATATAAAATCTGGAGTTTTGGATGCAGCTCAAAACTGTAGTAGAATTCTTGTCTAGTATGCTTGAAGCTCTATTTTCAGCCTTCAAGCAAAAGAAAATAGAAAGTATCCAATTATACTAAGACCTGGTACTTAAAGATGAAATGAACTTCATATTTAAACTTGAGTCCCATACCCACCATATCTTAGTATGGTTATAATATTCCACAATCCAAAATAATCAGAAGTGAGATGTGCTTTTCATCTAAAACTTTTTGGATAAGAAATATCTGGCCTGTATTATCAATAAAGGATATGCATTATTAGCATTGGTGAAAGCAGAAACTAAGCCTCGATGGGGATGATATGCCCAAATCATGCAACCTTGGGACTCTTAATTCCCCTGGGGAACACCACCTGTGAGACCAGCACTTGGGCCACAGGACCTTCTTCCATGGAAAAGTGTCAGTGTCCACTGGACATTTTGTTCCCATGACTTTCCAGCAATAGGCTGGGACTTCAATGCTGGCATCTTCCCGGAGCCATCTAGCATTGTTTTTCCTCTTACTGTTTTCCTAATGGGAAAATAAAAAACTATGGCTGTTAAATATTGCCTGGTGAAATAGACATTCATGACACTGCATCCCTTTGAAGGCTAACATGCTTTCCACCTCTTGAAAATAAAAAGGGAAGGAAGGTAGAAGTGATGACTAACAAGAATAAAAGAGGTAGATTGAAAGCAAGATTTCTCTGCTGAAACCTGGGCAGCAGACTCCCCTGTCCTTGTTTAAAAAAGAATAGGATATTGGGATGCAAAAATCCATTTTGGGGAATTTTACCCCCTGAAGCAAAACATCAGACGCAAATATCTCCTCTTTCTTCCTAAGGTTTGGGACATGTAAGGGGAAGTGAAGCGGAACCCAGCAGGTAGGGTGAGGAAGAAGAGATGGGTTAGAATGCTTGGGCTCAGCTCTGGTTCAATCACTTACTAGCCAGGGAGTCTTAACAAACCTGTTTTATAAGATTGCTCCAGAAGTTTGATATATAGTTTATGAAACCTGTACAGAATAAGAGTTAAATGAAGTTTAGGTGCAAATATACTAATCCAGCCAGGGGAGAGGGCTATTAAGTATTATATATGCTTTATAGCATTTGGTGTTCCAAGTTACCACAAACTGAGAACTTTGGAGCAACAGGAATAGAACTTCAGTTTGTGGTAACTTTTGCTGTCTCCTATGTGTTCCCCTCCCCCCTCTGACTCAGGAAACATTTATTAAAGCTATGCACTAGACTTGGTGCCACAAAGGCACTTGGACTACAATGTAATGCCAATATGAAATAATGGGGGGCATCAGGGAAGCAGAGAAGGCCTTAGAGGACAAGAAGTCACTTGAAAATCGAGGTAGCACAGATGCCCATGGTGTGACCATAGAGATGTTTGGAAAATAAGGAGTTACAGGACTAAATGTAGAAAAGCAAAATGGGAGCGTGAGTGTTGTACACAGCAAACTGTTTTTGTTTCCAGATTGGGTGTCAAGTCCATTTGTCTCTGTATACATTCCAAAGTAAGACTGCTAATTGTTGAGGGGGAAATGTTGAAAGAAAACTTTGACTTCTAAAGATAAATCGTAAAAATTTCAAACTTTTGGGGTCATCAACAAAGGGCTATTGATAACCACGCTCGCTGTTGAAGTCTGTCTATGGCTGTACTCATACAAAAACAGCAGACTTGAGTTCTTTGAATATGGCTGAGGAGCCTAACATACTTACAGAAAAGCCTTTTGGATCCTAGTTTAGAAGAAGCCTACCAGAAAACAATGGAAGTTGTGCTAATCCATGTCAGCCATTCCACCCTTGGTAAAAGTCTGCTCTTGACTTTGCATAGTGTTTCCCCAGTCATCTGTGCCTACCTTTTCTAAATCTTGCTCTCCCAAGAGCTATTTGCTAAATATCTGACAGCAATTTTGCAGGTCCCCCTAAGCTCTAATGGAATGATAACCAGTTAGTTTAACTCTGCCTAGGTTACACTTACACATTTTGGAAAACCCAAAACAAAGAATTGCCTGAGGTTTGCAAATTAAGCCTTTTTTCAACATTTGCCTTGTGATACGTGATACAGGTAGCTAGTTCTACCACTTACCAAAAGCAAACTTTTGTTGGCTTCATGATTACCTCTTCAATTGGTTAGGCTAATAGGGGGCCATTTGCTGCTAAACTGTTCCTTGGAGGAGGGGAAAAATGTCAGTAATTGATAGCTACTGAAAAGAAGTGAGCCTACTCCCCTCTGATTAGCAAGAGGGCTTAGGGTAGCTGTTGTTATCCTGGAGCCTTTTCATGGAGGTGAAAATAGCTTCCTGATGGGTTGGAGCTGCGATTAGAAATGCTGAATACAGGTTCTCAAACATTGGCACTGGGAAGAATTACCAGGAAACCCTTCTGAACCACAGATGAGCTGACCTCCCACCCAGAGAGTCTGTGGGACATGCATGGAAGTATTTCAAGGGAACTGAACTGTGTCTTATATGTAATTCATTAATTAAGCCAACAAAAAGTATAGTTCATCATAAAAATTATATAATCTTGGATTACTAGTTTATAAGGGTTGGTCACTTTGCCCATAGCCTGTGGGTGGACTATTGCTTGTTTGGAGAGTACAATTGTGTTGGATATGGTGATGTTTTCAGCCATGGCTGCTTTGTGCTGGAATAGCAGAGCTGTTGAGTTTAAAGGCAGAGATGCTCTGGGCATAGAGTTTTGAAATGTTCACTATCTAGCTTTGGGCAGAGATATTTTTTAATCTTTTTAAATTTTAAAACAATGTTTTCTCATTTTTCATACCAATCCCAGTTCCCACTCCCTTCCCTCCTCCTGTTTCCTCCTTCCCTCCATCTACTCCTCGGACAGGATAATACTTATAGGACATAGGGATATACAGAGAAACCACATGTCAAATCTGGATCATTAGGCTTGGTGGCCTAATGAAACATGTCACTGGTCCTCTATATACTTTCCAAATGTTTCAATCTATTGACGCAGCAAGTACGTTGCTACTTTGACAATTTTACCACCCCCTCCCTAACTCTGCTGAGTGCCCTTGTGTAACTAAATGCAAGGTTTTTGAGATTGCTGGTAAACCGTGTCAGGAGGCAAAAAGAGTCAAGAGAGGTTGATTGTTCACAATGAGGAAGCCTGGAACTCATTCCACATAGGTATTTCCCAAGCAAGAAAACATGGGGCTTTACTGAAGAAGCTCACACACTCGGTACAGGCCCATCATCATTCTTGCGTGAGTTCAACATGATGCTGTGCCTCTTCATACATCACCTGGATGTTTGTTTGTTTGTTTAATGGCAGTTTTTAATGCCTCTGGGTAGAGATTTAGTGTTGAAAGGAACAAAGTTCCCTTTTAGATCATCTTACAGTAGTGGTTCTCAGCCTTTGTAAGGCTGTGATCTTTCAACACAGTTCTTCATGCTGTGGTGATCCCCCACCATAAAATTATTTTGTTGCTACTTCATAATTATGATTTTGCTACTGTTATGAATAGTAATATAAATATCTGTGTTTTTCTGGTGCTCTTAGTCTACCCTGTAAAAGGGTCATTTGACCCCCAAACAGTTTGCAACCCAAAGTTTGAGAACTACTGTCTTACAGTGTGTGGGGGGCAAGAAGACTCAGAAAGTCTTACCCAGTATAGAGTTCTATTCTAGGCCACCATGGAAGTTTGTCTTGTGGCCTTTATTGGAAACAAAGGGCAACTTTAAAGGCTGGTTTATAGTCCCTTGAGGCTGACTGTTTGTTTGTCTTCTTGCAAACATAGGTGATTGTCACTCACCTGGTGACTAGGATTTTCTCTAGTCTCAAATGGTGCCATGGGACATAGTTAATAACTCACTGTTGTTACTGGTGATGGTATCAGAGTTGAGTCTGTCAAGAGTAGCCAGATGAGGTCCCTTCACGGTATCCGTGCAGAGCAAGGAGAAGCTCTTCAAGCACTAGTTTTAGTGTTAGCAGGTGCAAGCTGTGGTGGCAGCAGCCACAGGTGGTACCTGCTGCTGTTAGATCCTTTGTGCTAGCTGCAGACACTGCCACCATTAGTTCTCCAAGCAGAATAGCTGGAGGGAAGCCTAGGAAGTTGTGATGCCTCAGTCACAGCTGCATGGTTACATCCATGTAGAAATACATGCTAGCATCCCTCCATCCTTGATATAGCCATCTTGTCATAGCCCCCAGGCCTGAAAATGAGTGAGACTCTAAGCTTCACATGACCAGGGCCTGTGCTTTGTCTTCTCTAGCTTCTGGCAACCATCTCTCCTCCAGCATCAGCTCTCTGTTCTCTCTACTTCTGGTCTATCTTTTGTTTGGGCACTGGCCACTCTCTTGAACCATGAAGAATCGGCTTCTTCTTCAGCTGCCAACAGCCTACTACCTCACCACTTTTGCAAGCTGGCCTACTGCCTACTTGGCTCTCACTTTAGCTGTCAAGCAGCAGCTAGCTGCCTGGCTGCTTTTGCAGCTTGGCCTTTGAGCTGCTCAGCTGTTACAGTCACTGGCACTCCACAAGTTCTGCCATTGCTACTACTCTATCATCGCCTCATCCTGCATCTGCAAAGGCAGGTAAGAAAAGACCATTTAACACACACACACACACACACACACACACACAAGCTTATGCCACCAATCATGGCAGTTCTTTTGCTAGACCACCAGAGGAAGTTTCCATCTCTGTCCTACATAGAAATGGATGCAGGGTCCCTTCGAGTCCACTAAGGCTTATGGTAGCAGGAAGTATGGTAAAACTGATACAGCCTTGGCTGAAGTTGTGACTTTAGAAGCTGGAACACTTAGCTGTGATCGCCGAGTAGGTTTACAAGGCATGGGTAGAGTGCTCAAACCACTGGCCTAGGCATAAAGGTCCTCTATACAGCTGTTCCACTGGCCTAGGCATAAAGGTCCTCTATACAGTTGTTCCACTGGCCTAGGCATAAAGGTCCTCTATACAGCTGTTCCGCTGGCCTAGGCATAAAGGTCCTCTATACAGCTGTTCCACTGATAGTCCTTTTGTTCAAGGCAACCAGGGAGTCAAGGAAGAGTCCAGCAGTTGCTAATTAAGAGGTCAAATTGCCCTCCTCTAACATCGTTGCTCTTTTACAGGAAAACACACATGAGAAGGGATGTTCACAGTAGAGGATTTATAGCTAACACTAATAATGATTTTAGTGGATTTCTAACAGTACTTAACATCTGCTCAGGGCCAAGTATATACTCCTAAATCACAACCCCTGCAAAGAGCAAGGAATTTGCAGGAAAGCACAGAATATAATGATGTTGGTTGGTGGCTTCTAGCATCTCTGGATAAAGTGACAAGGGAGAGAATGAACTCAGACATGGAATTTCCCAGTTTCAGACACATAAACAATTTAAAGACCCCTACCTGTGCCCTCAGAAAGAAAAATTTTCCCTCTAGTAGCCTCCTGGGTGATACTATTCTGAGGGAGACACAAATAAATGTTTACTGAAAACAGATAGAGAATCAAGGAGAAAATAAAGTAAGAATATAAAGTCCAGCTCAGTGAACCAAGGGAGTTTTTATCAGGGTTATTTCTAGGAATAAACGACTCAAAGATAGATGTATCACCACAAGTGTACCCTAGCTTGCTTGAAAGCTAGTGAAAGTTGGGAACCTGGAGTGCACTGTAGAACCAGTAGGCAGCTCAGCAGGGTGGAGATTGCCCATTCATCTCAGGTAACTCAGGTGGTCTAATCTAGGCAGAGTGTTACTGTTTGGGCATTCATTTCCTAGAAAGTCACTCAGAGGCTTAATATTAATTATAAAAGCTCAGCAAATAGCTCAGGCTTGTTACTAACTAGCTCTTACAACTTAACACATTTCTATTAATCCATGTGCTGCCCCAAGGCTCATGACTTTTATCTCTATCCCATTTTGTGTGTCTGAATGTCTCTGGCTGGATGGCGATTCCTCTGACCATGCCCTTCTTTTTGCCATAATTCTTAGTTTGGGTTTCCTACCTAAATTTATCCTGTTCAACTATTGGCCGGTCAGCTTGTTTATTTGACCAATAACAAAATTGTTATTTGACAAAATATATTCACAGAGTGTACAGAAGGATTATTCCATAGCAGTCTGAGCTTCTTCTAGGCAGCTTGGCTAGCCTGAGCACTTACTGCTTATATACGCTTAGTGATGAAGGGACCTAAATGAATCTGGTCAGTTTCAAGGATTTCCTGCAGTCACTGAGTTGTTTATGTCCTAGATTTAGCAACCTTCTCTATAGGGTGTCTCACTTCCCCTTGGAATATCCTATTATTTATATTGTAAACATTCTATGTCTTAACAAGTTTACTTCTTAGAACATACTGTTGTTTTTAACCTCCCCCTTTTAATATCTTGTTTCTTAATGAGCTTCCATCTAAGACAAAAAGATATTAACTTTGAAGGAAACTGATCTGCAACACAGCCACAGGGTTGACGTTACCAAAAGCCAAACCCAAGTCCTTTTCATACACTTGGCTGGTTTGCAATGCAAGTTTAAGTCCCAGCCTCATAGGTTGTCAGCAGTTATAGAGAGGGCATGAATTTGAAAGGAGTAGGATCCCATAACTCGGGACAGAGAAAAGAGAGGGTGTGAATTTGAAAGGAGCAGGATTCTGTAACTTGGGATAGAGATGTGTGCGATGTGACTGAGGGTATTGACCTTTCAGATCCTGATATGTTTATCTTCTCCCCACAAACACACAGAGAATCAAGAAGAAAATAAAGTAAAAATATCATCAAAGTCCAACTCAGTGGATCAAGGAGTTTTATCGGGGTTATTTGTAGGAATCCACATGAGGAGTGTCACAGGAGTATAAATGACTCAAAGATAGATGTATCACCATAAGTGTACCCCAGCTGCTAACCTACCATTAGCAGAGGATTTATCTCCATCAGTATTATTTTCTCTGCCTTTCCTGTGAGAATTGATAGTACAGTGTCTACGGAACTGCTATTGATCTTCCCTAAAGGAGATATCCCTCAATGCCCAATCATTTTGCCTCTAGACCAATAATCAGATGGGAGGCTCAACAGGCTCCTACAGATGAGGTACACATTGTAATTCATGAGGAGGTACACTAAACTCCTAAAGAACTTAATGAGTTCTCTAGTCTATACAAGTAGAAGTCTGAGGTGTATTTTGGGAATAGATTTTAAGGAAATGAGATTATAGTGGAGGGACCAAAAAAAAAAAAAAAACAAATAAAACAATCTGAGTTTATCAATGTGGACTCATTGGGCGGGAACACTGACTTCAATGTTGCAGCTCATACAGTTAAGAAAAAGAAAAAGGCACAAGCCATTTATTTGATTGGTTGTTTGAACTTTGGATGAAAAGATGACTGTTAATGAGATAGAGATGTCTGAAATACCTTGGTTTAATGTCAGTGGAGGAATTCAGAGGCTTGGGAAGATTGGAATATTGCTATGAACTTGCCCTCTAAACCTAATCCTCCACAATTGCTAATATCAGAAAATACAAAACAAAACAAAAAAACAGATGAGGTGTTTGTATGTGTGTCTATGGGGGGGTGAGGCCCCCGCATACTCAAAAAAGCTGTTCCATTGTTCTAGTCTTTGTCCCAGTCACTATATCTGGAGATGTGGCTATTCCAATGGGTAAGTTAAATGCAACAGATCTAGTTGTAGAAAAGAATAGCAAAAATCAAGTGGTGGAACAGAACAATCAACATCAAGGTGAGTGTGTTTATCACATTAGATACCATGGGTAAAGCAATGTTTATACTGGCCTGACTAATGTATACCATTGGTATTGGCTATTTTATCATGTGTCTCCCAGAAATGAAAAGTACTCTTCCATATCCCCAATAGAGAATAATGTGTGAAAGTATGTGTGCATACAAAACTTCACACACATGCAAGCATGCATGTGTGTACCCACAGGCTGATCACTTGCTCAAAACAGCCAATAGGGTGAACACAACCTTAAAGAAGACAAACATTCACCATAAATGTTGAGAGCATCTTGTAGTTATAGGTTGATAACCTCTGTGCTATTATGGGTGAATAGGTATGCCAGCTAGTTTTATGTCAACGTGACTCAAGCTTGAGTCATTTTGGAAGAAAGAACCTCAGTTAAGAAAATGCCACCATCAGATTGGTCTGTGAGCTAATTTGTAACGATTGATGTGGAGGACCCAGCCCATTGTGAGTAGTGTCACCCCTGGGCTGATGGCCCTGGGTACTACAGAAAACCATGCTGAGCAAGCCATGGGGAGCAAGCCAGTGGGCAGCACTCCTCCATGGCTTCCACATCAGCTCCTGCCTTCAGGTTCCTGCCTTGAGTTCCTGCCCAGAATTCTCTTGGTGATAGACCACAAAGATATAAAACTAATTAAAACCTTTCTTAACCAAATTTCTTTTCATCATGGTGTTTTAATCACAGCAAGAGAAACCCTACTAAGATAGTAGACTTCAGTAAAGTAAATCTTTCCTTTGCTAATTCTGTTAAAATATTTGGTTATGATTCCTCATTCCTTTCCATACCACATTTTCTGTGCTATTCAGTATCTTAGAGTTTCTATTCCTGTGAAGAGACATAATGACCACAGCAACTCTTATAAAGGAAAACATTTAATTGAGATGGTGACTTACAGTTCAGAGGTTTAGTCCATTATCATCACGGCAGGAAGAATAGTGGCATGCAGTCAGAAAAGGTATTGGAGAGGTAGCTGAGAGTTCTACATCAGATCCACAGGCAACAGAAAAGCCTGCCACACTGGGCTTGGCTTGAGCAGCTGAGAGCTCAAAGCTTGCCTCCACCTCCTCCAACAAAGCCACACCAACAAGGCCACAATTCTTAATAGTGCTACTCCCTAGGAGCCTGTGGGGGCCATTTTCTTTCAAATCACCACAGCAAGTATGGAAAAGCTCTTTGTTAGAGAGAGACAACAGACATAGATGGAAGACACAGGGAGAGAGTGGAAAATTCAAATCTGTTCTCACTCTTGGTCTAAACTACTCCAAGAGAAGAATATTTTCACTCTTTGATCAATATATACAACCCAAATCAAGGACCATCTTGTGCAGGAACATTTCTAGGAGCCCAGTGTTGTAAGACAAGCAGAAATATTTCTTCCTTCTAAGGTTCCTGCCTCCTCTCTCCACCAAGAAAGAAGAAGGCCTAATGACTCATTTGGGTTTAAGAGGCAGCATGTTGTCACTGGGATGTTACCCTATTTCCTATTTGCTAAAAACCTTAGAAAGCTGCTAGTTTTGAGTGGGGTCAGAAACAGGAAAAACTCTCTTCAGCAGGCCTAGACTACCATGCAGGCTGCTCTACCATTTGGTAGTATGATTCAGCAGACATCATGGCACTTGAGATATCAGTAGCAAACAAGGATACTATTTGGAGCCTTTGCCCTCAGGGCAAATAATAGTAGAGGCCATTGGAATTTTGGAGCAAGTACCTAACATTATCTGCAGACATCTGTCTTCCCTCTGAGAGACATGAGCTTTAGTACAAACTAAATGCTGAACAATGGGCTATCAGATAGCCATCCCACCTGAAGTTCTCATTATGAGCAGGGTATTATCTGACACATCAAGCCACAAACTTGAATGTATATCAGCAATCAATTATCAAGCAGAAGTACTACATGATTGGGCCCAAATAGGTCCCAATAGCATAAGTAAGTTATGTGAAGAAGTTGTCTAAATCCCCTTGTCTTAGTAAATGTTCTATCGTTATGATGAGATACCATGACCACAGCAACTCTTTGTTTTAATTTTTTTCTTATTTTTTCTTATTTTACATATCAATCCCAGTTTCCTCTCCCTCCCATGCCCTGCCAACCACCTCCCATGTAAATCCCCCCCTCCACAAGGAGGATGATGCCTTCAAGGAGGGCATCTGTCAAGTCATTTGGAATAGGGACTAGGCCCTCCCTCCTGCTGTAGGTTAAGGGAATATCTCTCCACATGGAATGTGCTCCCAAAGTCCTTTTGTGCACCAGGGATACATCCTGGCTCCACTGTCAGAGGTCTCTTAGACTGCCCAGGCCTTCTAACTGAGACCCATGTTCAGGGGGTCTAAGTTGGTCCAATGCTGGTTTCCCAGCTATCAGTCTGGGGGTCCATGAGCTCCCCTTTGTTTAGGTCAGCTGACTCTGTGGGTTTCTGCTTTCTTATCACTCCTCCCTTTCTGCATCTGAATTCCAGGAGTTCGGCTCAGTGTTTAGCTGACCACAGAAACTCTTATAAAGGAAACCATTTAATTGAGGCTTATTTATATTTCAGAGGTGTAGTCCTTTGTCATCCTGGAGGGAAGCATGGTAGCATGTAGGCAGACATGGTGCTGGAGAGTAGCTGAGAGTTCTACATCCAGATCTGCAGACAATGGGCAAAGCAGAGACAGTGGACATGGCTTGAGCATTTGAAACCAAAGCCCACCCCAATAAGGTTACATCTACTCCAAAAAGGCCACATTTCCTAATCCCTGTCAAGTAGCACCATTCCCTAAAGACCAAGCATTCAAATCTATGAGCCTGTGGGGGCCGTTCCTATTCAAACCCCCACACCTATGATTCCTAGTCTAGCTACACTGCTTGCTGTCCCTAAGAATATACTTCTGGTCTCTCGGAGTATGTTCTATGATTGACTCAGAAAGAGAAGACTGGGGCTGGGTGTACAAATGGTTCTGCACACTATGCAGGTACCACACAGAAGTGGACAGCTGTAGCAGTATTTCCCCTCTTGGGGGACAGTGGTGAGGAACATCTTCTCCATGGGCAGAATGAGATGCGGTGCACATGAAGGCATTTTGGTAAGAAGGAAAACAGTCAGATGTAAAATTATACACTAAAATTATATACAATCAGTCAGTGCTGATTGTCAACTTGACAGGATCTAGAGTCACCTAGGAGACAGGCTTTTGGACACACCTATGACAGACTATCTAGATTGGGTTATCCCCTGACCACGCCTGTGAGTGGTTATTTGGATTCAGTAAATTACAGTAGGAATAGGTACCTAAAAGCTGTGGTACTGTCCGCCAAGTTTGAATCCTGGACTACATAAAAAGAAGGCTATCAGAGCATAGAAAGGCATCTCTCCCTGCTTCCTTACTGAAGACATAATGTGACCAGCTACTTCTAGCTCCTGTTAGCTTTACATCCCCTACATAATGGACCGAATCCCTAAACTGTGAGTCAATCAAACCTTCTTTCTTTAAGTTCGCTTTTGTCAGTTTTTAACTCATGTGTGCGCATGTGCACACAAAACATTTAAAAGAAAAGAAAAAGAATATGAAATGATAAGAATGCTATCGTCATATCACTCTGTCAAGTGAAGCTACAGAATGAAAATAAAATAAGCCCAGATAATCATAGCTATTTTTAAATACAAAGAACTAAAAACAATGAATAAAAATAGGCTGAGGGAAATTTAATGGTGGCAGAATGGTAAAAAGCTCCTTTAAAATTGCTATTGTTCTACTCGCAGCTTCAGGACATACTCTTTTATTAATCATTAATTATGTATACCTTCTGTGTACATACGCCTTTCTTCATCACTGAACATTAATGGCCACATTATGCACTGGGACAATAACTTGGTTCTAAAAATCCTACTTGGACTGGGTGAACTTAGGCAGCTGCTGCTGTGGGGAGTAGAGGAGGGGTCATCAACCCACAGGGTGCCCATGAGTTCCAGGAGGGCAGCGAATGCGAGCTGCGCCACTTCGGTGGCTCAAGGAACACTGGATGCACCCAGCTATTCTTATGATTATGATCTCTGTGAGGACAGGACTGTCAGATACTCGGATGAAGAGTTATAAAGAACATTAGCTCAAAAAGGGCAGCAGAGAAAGCTAGCAGGAAAATTCACTAGCTCTCAGAATTGAAGAGATTTCTCCCATTTTAACTCCTTCAGGTAAAAATACACCAAATACAAGGGAGTTTTCAGAACGGAATTCTGGCCCCGCCCCCTCCCTCCTCTTCCCCCAAAGAACATCTCTTGTAAATCCCTCAGATACAAAACAGATCAAAACAACTGCTCTGGTAAAAATAGGGGTCAGACCATGTGTTCTGCTCCTCCTGATCCGCGTAGATCTGAGGCTTTTCACAGAACAATCTGGAAAGTGCTATTCAAACTCATGTCACTGACTGAGGAGCTTTCTGGAATGGAGCACGGTACTAGGGCCCTATTGTGGTTTGAAAGGACATCCAGGGGAAAGGGTCCATTAGGAGCAGCTGTGTCTACATTCCCAGCTACTTGAGGAAAGTGCCTGCGCCTGTCTACAGCCCCATCTTCTGAGGAGCCCTGACCTTATTTTAGCTGGAATTGCACAAAGGAATTGTGGTCCAACCCTTTTGTTTACCATTCATCAGTAGGTGGCAGTTCCAGCTGCCTTTTATTTCTGTGGCTCGGGAGCAGTGGGTTTAGACCTGGGATGAATAAACAGCATATCATTTGGCATTGGCTTGGTTCCTGGTAGCCAGGGCCAGGCAAGGTTTAAGAAGGATTAGTCTTAGATTAGAAAAGGGGTGGGGTTAGTGCTAACCCCCACGGCCCCATATTGTGGTCTCATAAGTTTCCTAAGAGGACAGTGGGTTGACAGCCTTAGCCTTGCTGCTAGGTAAAGTCTAGAGTCCGCTCTTCTTTTCCAGAAGCCCCAGGGCGTGTTGCTTCTGCTTGTGGTCCTCCCGTGCGTCCTGCGTGTCCTTGGGAATTTGAGGAAGGCTCTAGGTCTTTTCTTCTAGAGAGTTGCCACAGTGCTTGGGACACAGGAAAACACACACGCATACGTGCACTTGCGTGCACGTGTGCGCAAACACACACACACACACACACACACACACACACAGGCACGCGCGCAAACACATATGCATACACGCGTGCACACGCACACTCTTTACTTATTCTAGTAGGTTCTGAACCACTCAGGCAGAGGCTTTTCAGAGGATCTGCAGGGCTCAGTACAGGGAGCTGCATTTGTCCCCCGTGGAGGCAGAATGGTGCCCTGCCAGACTCTTCAGTGACCCCTGTCATGCTGAATGGACCTTGTCACCAGGCCAGGTTCCCTTGGCAGTCTGGCTACTTGCTGGGGGCTCTGGCAGGTGTTCTTGTTTGTTACACAAAGTCTTGCTCCATTCCCTGGCGACAGCTTGCAAACCCAAACTATTTCATCTCCCTGGACAAACAGGTGAGAGGAGAGAAGGAACAAAACAACAAAACAAAACAAGACAGGCAGCTTATAAAAGGCACCACTTCTAGGTTCCTTGGGAAACGGCCCCTTTACCCCATGTGCCCCGCTCTGCTTGCTAGTTTGTCCACAATGAAAGAAGTTGTAGGAGGTCGTCCCCGCCCCCCCACCCCTCATTCCCCCTCTCAGCAGGGCTTTGCCGTACTATTTTGAAACTTGGGAAGGGCTCACATTTTTCACTCTCGAGTAATTAGTCTCATCCTGAGGGTTTTATGAAGGTGGGGAGATAAACCTGCAGTGTCTATATAAACTGCATGGGGGCGGGGGTTGGTACAGAGATGGCTAGGAGAAATATTTCTGCCTTTACAGCTCCGTCGTCTGTCTCTTCTGTTTACCATACAAAATCCTGGCTCAGAACCCTTGCAAGTAGACTGTTGGACCCTGACAAGCCCAGTCAGCCATTCGATTTTTGGGTGACAGCAAACAAACTGTGTGACCCCACTGGATTCCAGTTTTCTCTCAGGTTAAATACTGCACGTGCTTCCTGGCCCAGTGCTGAGAATATGGGCCAGGTTGTACCAGATTTCTGACTCCAAGTGAACTTTTAGTGACTGTTGGCTGCTAATATCATAAGCCACTCCTCATCCCTCCGGACACCACCCTGTGCTGCTGTTGTGGGAACATCCGTGTCTCTTCAGAACACACGGATTGAAACCTAATCACCCATGTTACTCTATTAGACCTTTGGGAGGTGACAGAGACATGACAGGGGAGCCCTAGTGCCCTCACAGCAGAGTCCAAGCATGGGCTGAACACATGGCTCAGCAGTTAAGAGGGATTGTTCCCAGCTCCAAAGGACCTGGGCTCTGTTCACAGCAGCTATGTCAAGACACCTGTAACTCCAGCTGCAAGAGATCTAACATTTTCTCCTTGGCCACCCACCCACCCATCTATTCACCATGCTGTGTGTGGGCGTGTGTGCATGAGTGTGTGTGTGCGTGCACACACACATAAATAAAAAGATAAATTAAATAAATAAAATTTAAAATAAAGAAGAGAGCTCTTGGAAATCCTCTAAGAGTTGCCTTGTCCATATCGACCATGTGACAGCATAGTAAGAGAATCCATCCGTGAAGCCAAAACCAGATCCTCACAAACATAAAATCTGCTGGCCACTTGATCCAGGACCTCTCAGGTCCCAGAGTCTTATGTAATCAATGTCTGTTTTATAAGTTGTTAGAACCTCCCAAATGGCCTAAGACAAGTGCCTGAAACACAAACCCAGGCTCACTACCATTTGCACAGGACATTTCACTTGCTACACATAGGATGAGCAACTAAATATTCAGATTCATTTAAGAATATGGATGAACCCTGTCATTCTTAGTACTATTCTTAGCAGGGAGGCTGGGGAACACAGGGTGTGTGATATAGTCTACTACAGAGCAAATATAGTTGCAAATATTTCAACTCCTCTCTCCCTTTTACTACCACAGCCATGCCCATGGAAAAGACAATAGGGGTTTCTCTAACGATTTATTATAGATAAAAGATGTCCTGTGCCATTTTTCTGTACTGTCAACAACCTTCCCAATGGGTACCACAACTGTCATTACCACACTTCAAAGGTAAACACAGGCTCAGCGTCATTAAGTGAATGGCCCAGGTCCACAGAGCTCCTAAGTATGAGAGCTAATTATAAATCTAGACCCTCTTGCTTTATGCTGCTGTCGTCTCTCCAAGTTCTTATGGGGGTGTTGTTCCTTTTTCCACTCCCGCAAATGATGCCTCTCAGTAGAGAGTCCTTCTTTGCCTGCTTCGATAGGCCCAACAGTTATTCCATCCCAAGCACAAGTCTCAGATGGCTTAACACTCTCCAGAGCCAACTTGACTTTATTTAAAGCTGGCTTCACATTGTTTCTTAAACTGCTGGATAATTTATATTTTAAACACCCATGCAGAAGAAAACCGCAGAGGCGCACTCATCCTTCAGGGAAGAGGGAGCAGTGACAAGATTCACTTACAAAACCTCTAGTGTTTGTCACTGCACACGAAGAAGTATTTCAAGCCATGTGACGATGCACAGTAGGGCTTTTATAAGCACTTATGTGATGGTCGCTCGAAAACGCTTCTTCTCCATTAGCCCTGGGCAGTTTGGGATCGAAACTAAATTTCCTTGCCTAATATGTGTGCTTTTCTCTGCTTCTGAAAGTGGTAGTTTAGAAAATGTAAGAGTCTAAGAAGACAACAGAGAAATGGCCACATTTCTTAGTGTTTGACCTGAGTTCATATTCAAAACTCATCTGTATTGGAGTAATTCTGGTATAGTTACTTTGGGAAGAATTAGAAAGAAAATCCTTCTGTTTCTGGAATAGTTTAAAGATATTTTACCATAAGTCTTTTCTAATGAAGCTGAAGAGGGAGACATAAGATGTTCTCTATGCGTTATTATTTAGTTCCCCAGGGAACTAAATAAACAGCTAAGCCTGTGCATTCATAAATATTCTATATTGCATGGCTAGCAGTACTCCTACTGTGATGGTTTCAGTGAAAAATGTCCCCTGTAGGCTCAGGTATTTGAGCACTTGGTCCCAGTTGGTGGGGCTTCCTGGTGAAGTTATGGAGACTTTAGTTGGTGCAGCCTTGCTGGAGGAAGTATGTTACTGGGGTAGGCTTTGCAGGTTCAAATCCTTGCCTCACTTCTAGTTTCCTCTCTGATTTCTATGTGTGATACACACAAACTACCTTCCTGTTCCTGCCACTATGTCATGCATGACAGACTTCATTCTCCTGGAACCATGAACCAAAGAAAACCTTTTCTTCTAAGTTACTTCCTGTCATAGTTTTATCAAAGCAACAGAAGTGTGTGTGTGTGTGTGTGTGTGTGTGTGTGTGGTTGAAAGGGGATCTCACTACATGGACTGGGTGACCTCAAACGTGTGACAATCCCCTTGCTTCTGCTTTCCAAGTGCTGAGATAACAGATGTGTGCCATTGTACCCAGTGGATCTGGAATTGTGAGCTTTTATAGTTATGAAAGAAAGAAAGAAAAAAAAAAGACTTCACTGGCAATGTTGTTATGGCTCGTTCACCACTTCTTTCTATTTTCCTTCTATTTATATAAAATTAAGATATTATAACTAGGAAAATTATTTTAAAATCAAGCATTTATGATTACCTCTGTGCATTTTCAGTACAGAACACATGCACGCGTCTTAGGCAATTATGGTCCAAGGAATCCCGTTTTGGTTCCTTTCTTCCTAAAAAGACTACCAAATATTTTAGACCTGTTTTAGAGCCTTTTTATATACTTGCTGCCCATAAACACATAGTTGAAGAATTGTATTTAATTTCCCATTTCTTATATCAACTATGTTTAATTGATACCTTTAAAAATATGTCAGTGGTACGTAAAAAATAAAAAGGAAGAATTGGGTAAATTTGGGCCTTATTTTCTTTTCTCTATTCTATTTTCTTGTAAAAAATTTTTTTTTACTTCTTTGAAAATTTCTTACATGCATATATGGTGTCCTCATCATATTCCCACACACACCACCCCCTCCATTTGTTTTAAAAGTCAGATCAGAGGGGAATAGATTTCATTTTAAAGGGCATCACATCCTATGTCATCTGGGGCCCCTAAGTCCTGTGAAGCAATTAGTGATTTCAAATTTACAATCCACAATCTGAGAGGCCTTAATTGCTTGGGTAATTACTTATTTATGTAATATTTATTTAGTTGCTTATCACTCCACTTCATCTGAGAGCCTCAATGAGATTCATAAATATTAACGTATTGTAATTACATTTCATTGCAAGAAAAGCATGTGATACAGTTATCAGTCATTTCAAATCGTTATTGTCCTAGTAGCTGATTTGAGGCGGTGTCTTATCTAGGTTATGTAGTAAAACCATAGTTGTTTGGTGCCATTGATTTACCCTTTAATTGAGAGAATTCTGGGTGACATTCCAGCATTGGCAGATGACACAAAGAACCCTGACACAAATTCATTCTCATCCTCTTAAACACATCTAGTATTTTTCCTTGAAAATATTAGAAACATTCTTTCTCTTTGCTTTTGTTTTGAGATTGTGATCTTCATCTTCTGCCTCAGTTGCTCTAGTAATAGGATCATAGGTATGTGTCACCATGCCTAGATATTAGAGACATCTTAAATAAAATACACGAAGGTTCATTCTTGAGGTCCTCTAGGCCAGGGGTCCTTAAACTTCTTCCATTCAAGACTATTTTTAACCTAAGGAATCTTTACACTACCCTGATCCATAGCGCTCTGTGATAGATATACAAATCAATCATTTACTGACCATAAATCATACAGACTTTTATTTTAAAACAATTCTTTGGTATACATATGTCTCCAGTACTTATTAAAGATAAAAATCAAAATTTCACACTGACAAGGTGGTGGTACTTGTTTATTTTTACACAGAGAATTAAATTCTGACTGAATATTGAGTGTGCAGGATGTAGAGCTTTTACAATTTTTTTTCCCACGTGATGGACATTTTGACTTCATAACTGCAAATGCTGAGAACTGCACCTCACATAGGAGGGGAAATGGCAGGAGAGCATTTAGGACCATTTCCGAAATTGTTGGAAATTCTGTACTAAACCCATCTAAATGTATTTAATATATTTGTGAGTGCTGTGAAACTCAAGGAAGCTACTCAAAAAGAAAATCTTAAAACCAGACATTCTAACACAATACAGTCCAAAGTTATACTCATTTGATACTTTCCTGTTGAGGAATGATGATAGGAAAACATTAGAAGCTTTGTGTCTGTAACTAGGCTACTATGCTTCTATGGGACAGAACTGTGTGTGTGTGTGTGTGTGTGTGTGTGTGTGTGCAGGGAAAGTACTGCAGTTCATAGCATGCAGTAGTCTCTAATGTGAGCTACTGGTTCTAGCAGCACTGTTGGCACTGCCCAGTGTGATAGCATGCACAGTGCAGAGTTGTGTGTTCAGACCCAAGGCTGAGGGGGAATTCACACAGACCAATGTGGGTAAACGCTGCCTCTGCCTAATGGCTTTTGAATTAATTTTTGACGTACATTCAGAAACCTTTTACTGTTGCCAAACTTTTTCATGACCTCCACATACAGTTATATGACCCTACATAGCGTCTTACATCCTTTGAGAGACTTGATTCTAAATAACCTGCGTCACACTTCCTAGAGTGACCTTCAGGAACCAGTTTATTGGGCCAACAAATAAGTAAATGTCCATTAATTATAAACACAACGATTTAATAAAAAAGATCAACAAACATTTTTCTGTCTGGTTAGTTCGTTTAGGCTCTGCCCGTTGGCCTTCTACTGAGAACTCTGTCTACTGCAGAATCTTTTCTTTGAACGCTCATATCTCTTGCCTGTGTTATTTCATGTCACATCTGACCAGCATTTTGGTTGAGTAGGGCAGCACCATATTGTGGATTGTGTTTATAATCTCTGGTTGTGCACTTATGGCATTCTACTTTTCCTTTTTAACATGATTTATTACAAATGTTATTTTTAACATTTGAATGCAAGGCTCTTAAATCTCAGAGCTCCCCTTTGATGTTGTGTGTATCATATTTTGTTAGTCTTGAGCGATGGATGTGCAGGGCCACAGGGAAAAGGATCTGAAAAGGGCCCAGAAATGCAATGGAGACTGCTACATTCTGCAGCCTGGGTACAAATGCAGTTACCAAGCACTGCTGAGAATAGGAACTGGATTGGATTGTCAGTCTGACTCAATGCCTGGTCCATTAATACTCTGGTGTCTCTAAGATCACAAAAGGGTCTCCAGAACTCTATAGTCAAGAAGAAGGTTTGATTTTCCAAAAGAATAAAGAGAGGCAGAGGCCCTCCCTTGCTTCTCTGAGCTATGCACTCTTCCTCATAGTATGTTAATTTAATAAATCAGTACCTGTTCGTATCACATGCTAATCATTTTATGTATTTACTATTTAAATGTTGATAACTGTTATTCCAGTTATCACCATACAACAGATGTGCTCCCACAAAGAACATACTTAGATGGTTTTCCGAATGCTTGCAATTGAACATAATATTGTAAGAAGTAATTACTTTATAAAATTACAATTCCCCAAAGGCCTTTGAGTCCAGGTGGCAATTATTTGGCTTAGGGAGACCTTAGGCTCTGCAATCTTCACTAGGATTAATTATATTAATTGTTTGTTGGCTCATCCCATTTTTCTGACATATCTTCTTAGAAACTAATGGAACTTCCCTCAGAAACTACATTAGTCTGGTATTTTAAAACTCAGTCTTAATCCTGAGGAGCCCTCAGTGGAAACAGGAAGGTGACCATTTTCCTTCTGTAGCTCTTTTGTTTCTTTCTTCCTAGCCCACACTCCGTAAGGAGCATACAGGAATCCTGACCACAAGCTGTGGCTACCAAGTCAATTTTTCATTAGCATCTTTATAGCTTTTACCTTTATCTGCTAAGAGACCCACCTAGCACCTACAAGATGAGGAGAAAGGTGTTAGATGTAGACTCCTTTATCTTTATTCATGGCATCTCTACACACCTCCATTTCAACACGCATAAAAGGGAGAAAACAATAGTTATCTGATGTTAATTAATGGAATTGCAGTGAGATTAAATCAGATAAGCAGTTTGAGTAATGTACCTTTCATCTGGAAGACGCTCTGTGTGTGGACAGAAAGTTATTAGCTAACCTCTCAAATGCTTCAACAGTTCTTATTAAATCACGTCTCTCATCCTCCTCTAGTAACTAGCAAAACACAACAAGCTTTTCTTAACAATAATCTCACTTTCAAAAAGAAAATTATTGCCTCCTTCTCTGTCCCATTACAATTATTCCCTATTCATCTCTCTGTGTAGCCAAAGAAGGATGTGGTAATGAAAAGCGACAAAGAGAAATCAGGATGTTGACTTTACTTGGCAACAGTTGATAATGAGATTTCAAATATGAATAATGTTGTTAAGTAGAGTAAATCAGAAGGTCAAACTAACAAATAATCCAGAAAAGCAAGAAGTTGAAGTGTGTAAAGGTAACAGCTTAAAGACATAACATGTGTAACATGTGGCTCAGGCAAGGTGTTCCAATGCACTAGCAGATTGGAAGATGTTGCTGGACTAGTTCTCAGCAATTGCTTAACTTAGAGGAAATGACAGCACAAAAGCCCCATTTGGGACATTGCCTAAGAATGTTCAAAAGATGCGATTAATGTGGTCAAAGGCATGGATGGGAGACCAGAACAGGAGTGTCACTGATTACCCAAACACCTTTCCTGTGTGGTGTTTCCGGTTTCTCAGAGGTGCCCAGAAAGTCAGGCACATCGTCACTAATTACATTTGTGGAACTAAGGCTCAGGCACAGTCAGATGACTTACTCAAATCACACAGCTAAAGAGAGCAGTGGCCAGGATGTGAATGTAACCTTTCCGTTCTAAGTCCACCCAGATAATAATATTTTGATCGCATTCTGACAATAGCGCTTGCCACTAGTTGACCAAAGCTAACCATAGAGGTTTTGGAGGACTGAAGACAGAAGACAGGAAGTAGTAAGGCGGGGCTGAGAGAGGATCTCTGCCTTTTGGATGTAGGGATCAAAGAGATGGAGGATCACTGGTGGCTTCTCCGCCAATACTCTGATTATTCAGGTTCTTAACCCAATATCTGACTCCCAATTTTTATTAATAAAACATAATTAGATAGATGCATCTGATTATTCCACTTTGTAAATAATAGAGTAAATAAATAAATAGTCTCACCTACTTCATTTAGAGAAATGCTTAGAAGCCTTCACTCCAGACGTGATCTTTCAGGTTCTTCCAGTCTCTAAATGTGTTCTATGTCAACAGATTTGGTTTCTGAGCAAAATACACCCATACAAATGGATTAACCATGAGGATAAGTTCTAAGACACATGTCATCATTCAGTTTTGTTAAACAAAGATGGTACAACATCATCAGGAGACATAGTCTTATTGATCCCTCATCATAGGTATGGCCATCATTGGCAGAAATATCATTATATGCCACATAACTACATATATTCAGAAGAGACCTTGGGCAAGTCCATCTAGAGGAAAACCAAGTAGGACTTGAAACCCAGACCCTATTGGGTTTTCTTCCCTGGTGACCTGACCTCCTCTTCTTCACTTCTGACTAAATAAAGTTTAGTACAAAGCAAATGAAAGAAAATAAGCTTGATTATTAAGGTTAAAAATCACACAAGTATTTAATAATCTTGTAGGATATAAAAAAATTAACAACAGGCCTATACAAACAAAGCTATTCACATGGTGAAAAACACAAGTTTTAAGTATAACTTGATGCATTTTTTACATGTGAACAAATGTAATCACTACCATCCAGATCTAGAACATTTCCGATAACTGCAGGGGATTTTTCCACTCTAAACTAGTAAGAGGGTGGCTTTGTCTATGGACTTGATTGGGCAAGTACTGTGTGCAATGCTTTTTAAATTTCAGAGCATCCAGAATGAGAGGTGTCTAGGAGATGGGTCAAACACACACTGTATGTTACTTTCCCCATGTTGTTTTGCCATAGCTTTCTTTTCTATGGCCTTGTAGCTGCAGTCTGTCCAAAGAGCTGCTATGGTGCCAGGGTTTTGAATCAGACTCTTCCTACCTCTCCACCTTCAGGACTTCCCTCCTCTGTCACAATGGCAGGCTGAGAGACAGGCTTCAATGTGTTGCCTTAAGCAGACTTGGGCTGAAACTTAGGACAGAACTAGGCCCACCCTTTGGATTGGTGATGGGTGTTGAATGATAGAAGGCAGGAGACTTAGTGAAAACATCTTGCTATGGTGAGCAACAATCATCTGAGAGAGCCAGGATCAGGAAGAAGGGAGCCAACAGACCTAAGGAAGGGAAGCTGATCTAGCACTAAGTTCCCGTGTCTACCCACACCCAAAACAAGATCCCTCCTCTCAGCTCTTACTTTATACTGCTCAATAGCATCTCTTATGTAAGTTGGTTTGAATGGGTTTTTTTTCACTAGCAGTCCAAATGACCTAATGAAAGTATCTGAAAGAGCAAACTCATTCCGTGTGAGAAAATAGGATGTTTCTTCTTTCTCCTTCTTCTTCTTCTTCTTCCTTTTCTTCTTCCTCCTCCTCCCTTCCTCCTCCTCCTCTTCTTTCTCTCCTCCTTCTGATTTTTTTCTCCTCTTAAAAGAGAGTGGTGGCAGATATTTTTAATCCCAGCACTGCAGAGGTAGGTGGATCTCAGTGAGATCTAGGCCAGCATGGTCAGTTCCAGGTAAGCAGGTGCTACATAGTAAGACGTCCATCTCAAAAGAGAGAGGTGGGCAGAATGAGGAGCAGAAAGAAGAGAGAAAGCAGGAGGAGGAGGAGGAGGCAGCAGCAAGAGCTGTAATTGAATTGTTTGTTCAAGAAAAGAATTGAAAGTTTTGCTCTTCAAAGACAAGAATGGAAAATATTGTACTCAAGTGTTTGGCTTTGATTATAAAAATCTTTCACCTGCACAAAACCCTGTTGTCAGCTATGTGTAATAATGCTGAGAGTTAGAGAGAGAAAGAGAGACAGAGGGAGACTGATGAGCTGGGAGGGAGGGAAGAAGGGAGAAAAGAGAGTGTTTATGGGTATGAATGGAGGAAGAGAGAAGTGGGAAGGAGGGAGGAAGGAGAACCAAGTACTACAGGGCACAGAATGAACAGAATAGTAGGAAGTGACTGCACCAATCCTCAGATTTAACACATTTAGCAAGAGGAGTGACAGCAGGTGCTTAGATCCACAAACTCACCCCAGTTTCCCCATAAAGATGTAAGGAAACACACTGGCAAAGCAAAATCGATTTATTTATAGTTTGGCCAAATTCCCAGTTTCTCTTTTTCCTGTCTCACTATTACAGTTTTGTAGAAGAGATGAAACTAAAGTCCAGAAACATGCATATTAACTGTGAAATATGCATTCGTAATTACATGGGCATAGGATTTCTGGGGAAATTTTAAGACTTAATTATTTTAGGCGACTGGGCCAGGAGTTGGTCTTGGCCGTGCAAGGCCTCTGGGGACACAAAGATTGTGTCCACAAGCAGTGATGTGGGAATTTGAGCATCACCTTTAGTACTAAGGGTACAATATGACTTTCGTTATTCCTCAGTCTGTTTGACAACAACATTATTTTCTAGTACAGACTTTCTCAGCCAATCCTAACAAGAATTAAAAGAAGTGAGGCATGGTGATACATGCCTGAGATGCCAGTTACTTAGGAAGCTGAGGCAGGAAATTTGAGGTCTGACTGAACTACATTGTGAGTTCAAAGCCAGCTTGGGCAATGTAGAGGGACTCTGTCTGATGATAAAATTTTGGGGAGACATAAAAGTACACGTGATCAATATATATTGTTTACATATATTAAACTGTCCAAGAATAGAGAAGAGATATTATATTTTAAAACATGCACATTTAAAAAGAGGCAGCCAAGCAGCACAAAGCACTTGCATAGCTTGTGTAAGGCCTTGTGTTCAATTCCTAATACAAACAAAAAATAATAATACCCAAAGCCCCAAGACAGAAGGATCCTGTCTTCAAGGCCAGCCTGGGCTACATAATCCAGACCTGATAAGTCCCTTTCTCCTTTCTCAATACACAAATAAGTATTTATATAAAGAAAAATAATGATAAGGCAGGTTTTTAAAAAATGTTGAAATAATGAATTTCTTTTTTTGACTTTTGTCTGTTTTTTGGTTTTTGGTTTTTTTTTTTTTTGAAGTAAGGACTATCAATCAACAAAAACTTGCACTTTAGTGATGTGTGATGTTGGCTTCCCAGCTTCGCCTGAGGGAAAGCCAGGTGCATGCACTTTACAGTGTTGACACAGCCCCTGTGTATGCTTGGCCTCTGCCACCTGGAACCAGTTGCCACTCTATGAGGTTGCCCATCAGCCCCAAAGACACTGACCACCAAATGTGAAAAATGTGTGTATTCTATACACACAGCTACTCCACCCCAACTTGGGAATTTCTACATTCAGCTACTATTTGTTAAGTCCTACTGCATTTGTCTGTCTGTGAGACATGGACTATTACATAGGTAGTGTCTAGGCCTTCAAAAATGTCATGAGGAAGACATACACACTCAGGCACACAGGCAGGTGTGAGCGCGCGCACACACACACACACACACACACACACACACACACAGACACACACACAGAGAGAGAGAGAGAGAGAGAGAGAGAGAGAGAGAGAGAGAGAGAGAGAGAGCACTATATAACCAGTTCACTCTCCTCTGGCTAATTACAACTTCAATGTGCTGTGTGCAGACCTATGGAAAAGGAGAAGTCAGGAGTTTTCACAGTTTGCGTTTACTGGAAAACAGACTCTAAGATGGAAATAAGTTCATTCAAATGATGCATGTGAGAGTGTTCTCAGGATACAAACGTGTGAGCAGAGGAAAGAAAGTAAACTGACCAGAACAGCCATGTACAGACCAGGAAAGGCATGGCTCCACAGGAAGCAAGGAGGAGATGTGGTCTTGTGGACCAATCACTGGACGAGGACTGCCTGGGCAGAGGTGAGAATTTGACTGGGCCAGCTCTGAGGACTGTCAGTTAACATCCTTCCCAGAAAGAGGTGAAGTAATAAATCTCACTCTGAAGGGAGGCTCTGAGCGGTACAGTGAATCTCACCCACAACACCTGTCACTATTTCAGGTTTTGGAATCAGTTCATTTGCTGACACCTAATTATACTGATTTCCATTTTTCTTGCCCGGACAGGATCAGGGGCAGAGCGGGTAGGACAAGGTTGGGGTGCATCTCCTTTGAACAGGAATCCTCTCCGGGTGTTGTTCACTTATTAATTCTTCTGTAAAAGTTGCCACAATGGGAACTACATTATAGCCAGACAGTAACGACTGTTACCTCACTAGGAGGAGTAATGAGGGTCATGGTTACTTTGGCTTTGTACAGCACAGTCAAATTCCACCAGAATGGTCCAAGCGCTTTGAGTGTTTCTAACTTACTGATGTAATGGTGCATCCCATAGGTGAACTGCTTGGCTTCTGAAGGCTGCTGGCCCTTGCCACTTGCCATGTGAATTCCTGTGAATGAAGGGAATAATGTCACCAAGCTTGTGGGGTCATGCAAAGAGAATATTGACATTGTCTTTCAAGAGCCTCAGAATTGCAAAGGTACATTTCACTTGCGCTGATTCCTTTTTTTTTTTTTTTTTTTCTTCCCTATTATGGTATGAAAAGCAAAAATAAGATCTACCTTTCATTCTTCTGGTAGAATTTCTTCAGTTTCTCTCTGAAATGCCTGTGGAATCCTCAGATTTTTACAAGCATGGCTGGAACATGTTGCCTGGCAGATTGACAGCAAGGGCCTCTGCCTTATTGCTGAATGGGCCAGTGAACAGAATGGTCCCCACCACATTATAAAGAACAGATTCTCAGAAATGAGATCTTCATGTTGCAGAATAAAGTGACAATAATGCAGGATAGTGTGGGCATGCCCGACTATCTGATTTCTAATCACCTAAAAATTAGGAACATCAAAGGATCTCAATGAGACGTTTTCTCCTTTAGAAAAAGATGCTTTGCCATATTTCTGCTCATTACCTCTGTGGAGTTTGTAGAGAGTTTGGAGACAGATCTATGCAAATTTAATCATAGCCTGCTCCCTTGATTATAGCATGCATTTGGCTTGTTTGTCACGTGAGGAGAAGGAACTTCAACTTTGTGACATGAAAGGATGGACGTGCCAGAGAATTATGTATTCTATTATTTGCTAAAGTTTACAGCTGAGACTCGTGCTTAATGCTGAAAACCTCTAATCAGCACGAGATTGTTCATATTCAAAGCTGTGCTTGTAATAGCAGGGAGTAGGATACAGGCACCTTCTGTCTGCAAACTGAATAGAAACACACATTGTAATTGAAAACTCTCTTATATATCCTCATATGATGGACTTGATAAGTTAGTTTCAAGAAAAAGGAAAAGGCATTCTTGCAAAGAACTCAGCCCCAGATTGAAGGAAACCAAGAAGACATAATTCAGTAGTAGGGCATTTGCTTATTATGGGCAAAGCACTGGATTCAATCTCCAACACTGGAAAATAATTGATAAAATCTAATAAAGTAACGGAGGCTGTGGTTAAGAGTACATGCTGCTCTTCCAGAGGACCTGAGTTTAGTTCCCAGCACCCATGTCAGGTTGGCTCACAATGGCCTGTAGCTCCAATGGGAATCCAGCATTTTCTCCTGGCCTCTGTGGGCACTGAACTCAAGTGCACCCCCACATACACACACACTTGAAAACAAAGACAAAAATCTTTTTAAAAAATCAAATAATATAATGAATATTTCCTATCTCTGCCACCAATGCTCCACAAAAGAGCCACAGACCATCTACAAACATTTCAAACCAGATATGAGAAACCCTCTTCTGAGTTGTTGGTCAGGGCTGTCCAAGAGAATCCAAAAATCGGTAAGACCCCCCCCATTGCTAAAGATACTATGCACTTCAAACAAAGGATCTAGGGTACCTGAACTGGATTTGACCTGAAAGCCTCCTGCTTAAGGGCTACCTCTAATGATGCCAGAAGGCGCCATGTAATCTTTGAAAGGAGGGAAACAACCAATAATCCCACCCAGCAACAGTGCCTATGAAACACAACAATGGCTAGCATGCTACAATAACTGTAAAGGCTCAATAATGGTGCATATTCATTGGTGGTAACCACAAGCTCTGACTGGACCTAAGGCCCACTCACCAGATCATACATGATACTGGATACCAACTCCCAGGGCCAGTGAAATCATGAATCTCAGAGAACTTACAACTACTACTTTACTAAACCATCACCTTAACTACATTCTAAATACTTATCCTTGTACCCACAGACAAGTGAAGTCCTCACTTCCTATCAAGGAAACTTCTCTTTGTAACAGACAGAGACAATTCAGACAAGTAACTGATGAAACTACAGAGCTGCGGAGTCCAACCGATGCATCTACAACACAACTCCTGTAACTAAGACTTGGGGAACATTGCAGAGTACAGAAAGATTATGAGGACCAGAGGATCAGGGAGTCTGCAGTGGGCTTGTGTCTCCTAGAGATGTCAGAGAAGCTATACCCATGAACTCCGACAAACATGGCTGCCTAAACATGACCAGAACAAGGACAACACTGGTAGACTTGCTAATGAAGAAAGAGAAAAGCTCATGAGGGCTAAGGTTTGTGTAGGGTTCCCTAGACAGAGAGGTATGGACAACTAAGAAACTCTAAGAGTGGAAAAAACAGTCTTCCCCGGGAATACCAAATGGTCAGCTCTGAAATCACATACATACAAGATTATGCCAACTGAGCAGGTTGTATTTATACATTTAGAAATATATATATATATACATTTATACACACACACACACACATAATATATATATATTAAAGAATATATACGTATAACAGTATTTTAAAGAAAAAGACAGTGGGGAAGCAAGGTTACCTGGGAAGAGCTGGAAAAAGAAGAAGGAAGAGAGAAATAATGTAATTATAGTATAATCTCAAAAAAATTAAAAATATATAAATAAAAATAAGACAGATGTAAAATAATAGAATAAAATTTTTCAGTTACTAGAAACTTTTCTGTCTTCAAAGAAGCATGAGTGGAAATATCAACACTGTACCACTTACATTTTCCAAACTAATTAATAACATTCAATAAAAAGTGATTTTAGCTATCATACTAATTATAGTATAATATTGCATATTATATAGTAATGTAGCTAGTAAAATTGTATAGTTTCAAGTTTTAATTTTGGAAATTCAGCTTACGTGTTTTGCTTGTATGTCTGTCTGTCTGTGTACCACTTGCACGCAGTGCCTATGGAAGCTGAAAGAGGGAGTCAGAGTCCCTGGAACTGAGGGTACAGATGGCTGTGAGCCAGTGTATGGGCACAGGAAATAAAATCCAAGACCTCTAGAATAGCAGCCAGCGCTCTTAACCACCAAGCCATCTCTCCTGTCCCCAAATTGTACAACATTTATAATTATGCTAAACCACAGAAAAGTGGAAGAACATATCCCTTTATCCTTCAATACTTTACCAAAGTCTAAATCACTCAGTAATTGTTTCTTTTTGTTGTTTTTGTTTTTTAATGTGCTATAGTAAAGGGTAGTGAAGTCTTGCTTCCAGAGGAATGCCTGAGAAGTTTAAGGACATCTTACTTTGGTTTACATTGTTTATAACCTTACCAGTCACTTTTTTGGTGGGGAGAGGAGGATTCATTGCATCATTTACTTTGAATATTTATTTTAAGCACAATTGAAACAATGGGAGAATGCTGAAGATGACTGTAAAATCAGCCCCCTTGGTTTACGAGTCTAGCATTGCTTCTGAGGTTGCCAGTGTTTATTTTCTCTTTGAGCTCCAGTATCTCTAATTCCACCAGAGAACAAATTCCTGAGACACAGGCATTGCAGGCCCTGCTAAGCAAGTGAGGTGAACTGATTACAAGTGCACGCACACACACACACACACACACACACACACACACACACACACACACACACACACGTGCACATCATTGTTCTGATGCTGTTTGGGTCTATGGCTTCTTCCATCTAATCTTTACTTCTGAATTTCTGTCTCACTTGGTTAATTGGAATATGAAGTAAACAAAGAAATCTGGCGGGGTGATGGTAATCCCAGCACTAGGCAGGTGAGTTCATAGGCAATCTGATCTACAGAGTGAGTTCCAGGACAGCCAGGGCAACAAAGAGAAACCCTATCTCCAAAAAACAAAACAAAAAACAAAAAAGAATAAGGAGAAGGAGAAGGAGGAGAAGGAGAAGGAGAAGGAGAAGGAGAAGGAGAAGGAGAAGGAGAAGGAGAAGGAGAAGGAGAAGGAGAAGGAGAAGGAGAAGGAGGAGGAGAAGGAGAAGAAGGACATCTTCGAAATACTTTGATGAGTCTAGGATTTGAAAGGCAAAGAATATTTTTATTCTCCTTATAGGACTGAATTCATTTATATGTTCATTTGTTCACTGGATTAAAAAAAAATATCCCTTGAAAAACCATCTACAGCAACTTGATAAGACCTGGGTGAGGATGAGGTCTCTGAGCTGACAGGGGTGGAGAGCCTTGTTTTCTCTTGCTACCTCACACTTTTGCCTTTGCTGTTTACCTGGTGTATACTTGCCTAGGAGGTGGGCATCTCAGAACTATTTGCTTCCACTGAACGTCACTTTCCTATCATTTTATGACCTGGGCCAGCAGTTATTTAGGAATATTTTAAAGTATTTTTAAGAAATCATCTGGTTGTGCTGTTTTTAGGAGACCATGGAGCCCTCAGCAGGTGTAGCCTAGTTGGCAGAAGCAGGTCACTGTAGTGACCTTAAAGGACATGCAAAACTCTTGCCATGAGATGACAGCCACACAGCCCACTGTCATTGTATGGTGCCCCACTGCAGGCACCCAAACTTGGAGATAAATAGCACAACTAGACTGGGCCCAACCCTCACTGTAACTTAATCAGGTCTGCCAAGGCTCTATATCTCCCAAACCTAAGATAAGGAGAGCTGGAACATTAACAAATGACCCCGGGGGAAGGGAGAGGGGTAGGAATCAATGACAGTAAACCAGGCTCCACTTCTCAACACACTAAACCAGGCTCCACTTCTTAACACAGTCTGCTGAAAGTAGAACTGAATCTCAATGTGAAATGGTATTCCGAGACCTGGGGGGGGGGCAGTGGGGAGTGGGGGGGATGGGGGTAGGGGTGGGAAGACTCCAGCTTTTCCACTTCTGCCTGCTAGGAAGTCATTTGGGGCTCTTTCTTGGTACCACAGACACCTGGGCCACTAGTAAGCATATAGAGGTTGGTGTCCAGGATGCCATGACAACTATCTGGGACACCTAGATGGGGTGTCATTCCTTGCAGCTTGGACTGAAGCCCAGCCAAGCTTATTTTGTTTTATCTAGTGACCTGTCCTCTGTAATCCCAATAGTGAGAAAAAGACCACTACCACAATTTGGGCCAAATTTGAAGCAAGCTTGATTTTTTTTTTTAATTGGGGTGCACCTATGAGCTGGCCAACAACTGCTTCCTAAGGCAGCTAAAAGAAAGTCCCATTTCTTGGGACTCTTTTAAGGAGTAAAATCACAAGTAGTTGCAAAGCAGGTTCACAGAAGGGAGAAGATGGGGCACTAAGGGACAAATACAGACAAAAAAATCTCAAAAGAACATTGTGTGGTCACCATGTGATTAGGGAGGGGTTAGGAATGGAGGGGAGGTCAGAGAGGGTCACAGAGGGTCAGGGAGGGTCAGTGTGGGTCAGGAAGGATCAGTGTGGGTCAGAGTGGGTCAGGTGGGTCAGGAGGGCCAGGGAAGGTAAGGGTATTCTCAGAAACAAGTCAAAGTCATAGGTTAGGGAAGGTCAGGTTCCAGGAAACAGAGAGCAATTCAACTATTACAGTAAACAGAAACTTGTGGTTTTTTTTTTTTTTTTTTTTTTTTTTTTTAACAATACAGCATAATGGCTCCCACCTTCAAAGTGGGGTCAGGCAGGTTCCTCACCTCCAGTCGGGCTGTATGGACTTCTGTCCCAGAGGCCTTCATGAGTATAGCTGCTTACTCACCTGTCTGTAGCCTCTTCTGCAGATTCAGTGTAGAGCCTGTTCTCTGTCCTAACACCCACTGTTACTGTAGATGTGACGAAATGCCTCGCAAAGGCAGCTTAAGGAATAGAGGACTTCTTCTTTCTGGTCTTCAGGGTGGGCCTCCCCACTTTAACCCTTTCTGCAAACACCGTGGTGGACACACTCAGAAGCAGGGTTCCGTGGTGATTCTAAACCAGTCAGGTTGATAAGGAAGATAAAAACCCTCATACCACCCTCATTTCTTACACCCTGCCCTTTCCCACTCCCTGTTCAGCTGAAACTGTCACTGGCATCTAAGAACACTCCCTCCAAGGCCACTCACATGTCCCAACAAATCTGGGTACCAATTCCACCCCAGAGGATTCTTCCCTTACAAACCCTCACACTTCCTGGTGTGTTTGTTGGGAAACTTGAAGGGGACAATGTCACTAGTTTCTGATACTACCTTCTTTAGTGCTCAGTAACCTCTATGGTTAAGCAGACAGATTATTGCAGTCATTGCCTAAGGTAAAATCCTGTTCTGGGGCCTTCCAGTAAATATCTCAAATCTCAAATTACTTATATTATTTAAAAAAAAAATACAATACTACTTTTCCCTTGTAGGTGTGAATGAGTTAAACCAGTAGCACACATAAAAGCGTTTATCATTTTGCCTAACATTTTCCTGAATTCTAATTTGTTTGAGTTTTGTTTTTTCCTTCAGTATTTCCCCTATTCTCAAATAGTTCCACAAGGGACATACCTTCTCATCTCTATATCATGGGTAGAGAAACAGTCAAGCGTATACCTCAGGATCTCCTGATTATCAGGCCTCCTTGGAGAGATGATGGCTGATCCCACATAACTGTTCCTAACCACCATTCATCAAATGGTATTTGTTAATCACGACCAATTAGTCAGCAGATTTTATGTAGATGCTAAATGTATTTCAGTAGGAGGAGTGAGAACAAAAATGTATAAGAAATGATGTTTTCCTTCAAGACTTTAGAGATGGGGTCTCAGTACAGTGCTCAGGCAAGCCTCAGACTTTTGGACTAAAGTGGTCCCACATCAGCTTCCTGAGTAGCCAGCATGCCTCACCCAACATTTTAGAGATCTTGTGACTTCATTGGGAAAACCAGATGTACACATATGAAAAGAAAGGTAAAATAATAAATCACCAAATGCAAACAGTGGGAGTGAAATTCATTGCCAGTTCCAAAGACCAAAAGGGACAGCTCATAGTGAGCCAGAGTACTCAATGAAGGAAGGCTTCACAGAGGTGGGCATCGCACCTGCGCTGTAGGAGCTGCTCGGGCTTAGTAGAAAACACCCCCACAGGCTTGTGCGTTAAAGCATACATCCCAGATGGTGGTGCTATTTGGGGAGGTAAAACTTTATTGTGGGTGGGGTCTAGCTGAAGGAAGTAGGTCACTGGTGGAAGGTCCTTGGGGTTATTTCCCTGGCTCTTTCCTGATTCCCTCCCTTCTCTTCCTGTCCACCAGGAGTTAGAAGTTACCTCCTCCATTGCTTCTACCCATGTGATGTTATTTAAGCACATGAGACCAGGTGACCTTGGACTGAAATTTTAAAATCATGAGTCAGTATGAATATTTCTTCCCTTAAGGTGTTCTCTCAAGCATTTGGTCACAGCCACACAAAGAAACTAACATGGAAGATGTATAAATGTCTCATGGTTGAAAAAAAATATTGAAGGGATGTCAAAAATCTGGTTTACGAATGAGAAAGCTACCAAATAGGAAGAAGTAAAATGGCGGTTCATATGAATAATTTAATATGACCCAGAACACATATTTTGGCAGATACATCTGAAGCAAAACTGCTCTAGCAAAGCTCCATAATGCCTTTAACTTCAGGGCACATTTGAAAGCAGGAAGATTTTAATGGCATGGAGCCCTGAGCCAGCCAGGCCACATCAAGTGTCCAGAGGGCTGACAGAAATCTTGACACACAATGCTGAAATTCTGTTCTAAACAGCTTAAAGAATAAGTCCCTGGGGAGAATAAAAATGCACTACTGTTTCTCAACGTGTTTTGCATAATTATAACCTGAAAGTGTCTACAAATGACAAGCTGCATATTACTAAAACAACCAAAGGCGTGGTTGCAATTAATTTTACATTAACCCAATGACTAAGCAAGTCCAAAGGTTTCAAAACGAGCCAAGGGAAAGGAAGCCAGACATCATGGTTGAAAATAAGGCAAATCTAAATGGTTCTTGACCTAAAACACTCTACCAAATTTTTAAAGACAATAAAAGCAGTTTTGTTAGGTTGCACAGCATGCTGGGAAGTGGAGTTCATTGAACAAATGCTTTTTTAGAACCACCCACCTGAAACAATGGGCTAGCACATTTGTGGCAGTTCTTGGTGGACCTCAGCACATGACAAGCATTCTTTGTGTTCTGCATGATTCGGACATTGGAGGGTGGGGCAGGGAGCAGACCAGGGCACAGCTAGAAGGAACAGGCCTGCCTTGGGACTGGTAACATAAAGCTTCTGCTTTGGGTCCCAAGACATATATATCCCTCTCTATGGAACTGGGAATCCACAGGCATTCCTTTTGACTGCCACATCTGGAATTCAGAAATCTTCATACCTTCTTCAAATATTCTGAAGTCATCTGGGGGGGGGGTTTCTTCAGCCTTTGTCTCCATATCTGACCTTTGGAGAAGATGGCATTGCTGGTGTGAAACCTCTAGCCTTAGGTAACCCAACGACTGGCTGTCTGTGTGAGGTGGACAGAGTTAGGGGCAGGCTCAAGATCCAGATCACTCACACAAAGTACCACAAGACTCATTCAGGACAAAGTGTTTATGGATGGGCATCTCCTCCCACCCGCTCTGTTCCAACATGAAGTAGGGAGTCTGTATTCCAAATGCAAACCAGAGGCACTAAGTGACTAGAAAGTATGAGTGTCAGTGGACAGCTTTTATCAATTTGCTTTATGTACAAAATATAGACTGGGAGGTGGTAACTCACACCTTTAATCCTGTACTTTAGAGGTAGAGGCAAGTGGATCTCTATCAGTTCCAGGTCAGCTTTGTCTATGGAACTTGTTCTAGGACAGCCAGAGCTGTTATACATAGAAATCCCATCTCAAACAAAACAAAACAAATTAAAAATAGAGACAATACTTAGAAGCATTTGGGGATTCTAACTAGATTTAAAGTGTGTGGATTCCTTTTATCTTCTTTTCCTGGGACCTGTCAGTATTTGTGGCAGATCTTGATATAGAATTTGACTGAAAGCCAAAGGACAGAGAAATTCTCAGTTCAACCTTCTCTTAACCCAGGTGGGACTTCCTGGGCTCTATGTACACATGTGCATGGCTTCTGTTCTTTCTCCTCTTTTCTTTACCTTTTTGTCACCTCGGTTCTGCCCTGCATGAACTGGAAGACCCACCAGTGTCCACCTTCGGTATTACCGCAGTGGTCATTAGCAGATGCCAGACTATAAATCATATTCACCGAGGCTCACAAACACAGGAACTCTGTCCTAAAGGCAGCCTTCCTCCCACAGACGAGGCTCAGGTACAACTCTGTCTCACATTCTAAGGTAGTTCATGTTTCCCTTCCCTTTACACCTGAAGCTGGCATTGAAACCCTCTGCATTAGTTTACTTGCACGACACCATATTTCAATAGATGATTTGCTTTCAAGTCTTTATCTACTACCTAGTTTTTTTATTTCTGGCTCTCACTTTAATAGACATTAAGTCAGAATCAGTGTTAAAAGTTCTTATATCTAAACAAAGCTTTCATTTAGAATATCTGGACACTTGTTATGCTTAATATGTATTTTATCATAGTTATGTATATATGTGTGTGTATGCATGTGTGCATGTGTGTTTGCAGATGTACATGGGAGTTAGAAAAGGGAATGCTTAAATCCCGTTGAGCTAGAGTTACATTTGTGAGCTGCCAGAATTGGGTGGTGGGATCCAAATTCCAGTCCTCTATAGGACATTTAGGATTGAGTGCTCAACAGTTGATTATTCTCAGCACTTTAACCAGTTATGAGTCTCTGTATTAACCAATGGCCAGTACTAATCGATGGGTATAAAAACTATTTAGAACACAGTTTAACAGCATTTCTGTTTAATGACATTATATTTGAAGCAACTCCCCCCCCACCCCCACCCCACCCAGAGCCTATGACCTCTTGGATCATGAGCTTTTCACCAGGTTTATAGTACTAGGCATGAATTCCCTCCCATAGAACATACCTAGGATCTAATCAGAAAGTAGTTGGTTGTCCCCATAGGTGCCACTATGCACCTATGGGCATATCTTGCCTGCATTGTAGTGCACAGGGCCCAAATGTTGTAATACCATTGATGGCTTTTCTCCCCCTGAATCCTGTATAGCACTTGTCAGCACTATAACAGTTCTCCAGAAGGTAGGAAGCTTCCTGGTTGGTTCCAGATTGATTTCTATGTCCTAAAATCAAAGTGTGCTGTGTCTTCAGCAATGGTGTCTTATCTTTGAGTTATAATGGCTGTATTTGTCAGGGTTCTCTAGAGTAGCAGAACTTATGGAATGAATATGTATGTATGTATGTATGTATGTATGTATGTATGTATGAGATTTACTAGAATGACTTGCAGGCTGTGGTCCAGCAGTCCAACAATGGCTATCTACAAACAGAAGGTTCAAGAATCAGTAATTGAGGGCTGCAGAAAAGACTTGGTAGTTAGGGCATTGTCTGTTTTTCCAGAAGACTCGGGTTCAACTCCCAACACCCACATGGCAGCTCACAAGTGTCTGTAACTCCAGTTCTAGGGGATCTGATACTCTCACACAGACATACATGCAGGTAAAACACCAATGTGTACCGCGCCTAACCTCGCCAGCAAGGAAGACGCGACTCCGGGTAGATCTTCTTCATGCAGTTTTAATCAGGATCCTTTAAACATGTTGCTTCTGGCCTGCAAGAGAGAGCAAGAGTGAGCAAGAGAGAGAGAGACAGAGACAGAGACAGAGAGAGAGACAGAGAGAGACAGAGAGAGACAGAGAGAGACAGAGAGAGAGGCAGAGAGAGAGAGCTGGGGGACCCCTGCACAGGCTTAAATACCCTTGAGCTAACCAACCCCAGTGAGCTACGTGGACCCTGCAGATAGGCTACTCTAATGCGGAAGCAGACAGGCTGAACAGACTTAACCAAATAAGGGCTTGTTTACGCCAGAGAGTGCTCACCCTCAGGGAGGTGGAAGGCGGAAGCCAGCGCCACTTTAAGGCATGGCACTACACGGCTCTCTACAGTTCCCCCTTTTTGTTTTAATAACGCAACAGGCAAGAGTAGTGGTCTGGTCTCCAGTAAATCAGTGGTCATTGTAATGACCCTGAATCCTGGTAGTCAGCCAAGTCAGTGCCACACCCATCCGGCATCTTTTTCCTGGAGGTGGGGCCTCGGACACCAACCCACATGCAACCAGACTTGCCCTTCTCGGAGTTGCTCACTTCCAGAGCTAACTCGGAGTGCAGTGCTAAGCCATACAACCTGAGCGTGAAGGATCAATTCTTGCTCATGACTGCAAGCCATGCTTGGGGAGACTGCCCTGCCCCAATGGCTGTAAATGCCTGGACAACCATAGCTGCATACCACTTCTGAGCAAATCTAATCTTGCAAAGGCACCACAGGCCCACAAAGGAGATAAGCAACAAGAGGACAGCCATGGCTCCCATTCCTGCCCACTCTTTCAGATGATCCATGGCAATGGGAACCACGATGACAATCCGGCAGACAGTCTCGCATCTACACATGTTGAATTTACTCCAACGATGGCCACTCGCAGCTGTGCCATCAGGTCATCAAAGTCAGCAGACCAATTTCCTAAAACATAGCTAGACAACTGTTGTGACAAATTAGCAGCACATGTAAAGTTCTTATACTGAATGTTGGTAACACACAAGCCTGGATATTTCATTTTACATCCCAAATGGGCCAGCTGCCACAAGGTATCTATTTGCTCCTGCACTGGATCAATTCTTTGGTTTACAATCATTAAGCCTCCTTTTAGTTGAGCACCAATTGTGGATTGAGCATCCAAGGCCACATTCTTGGATAACTCATTTAGCTTAGAGGCTGTCTGCCCCATGTACTCATAGCCACGGCAGCTGTGACTGAACCCACAACTGCGAAAGAGATAGCTGCAACTATGGCTGCTGTAATGCCAAAATCTCTCTCTGCAGCCTCTACCAAACAGGCCACAAAATCTGAAAATGGTTTTATTGGGCCTTGCAGTATCTTAGTGAGGTTACCATTCACCTCTCCCTTATTGGGTAATGACTTCCATGCTTTTATGGCAATCTGATTTACTTGTTCAAGACTTAAGTCATTTCGTAAGGTTTTCCTGACCTCAGGGCAAAAGGAACACCCTGTACCTGGGCCCCGCCCTTCCTCACTCTGATCAGGAGAAGGCCCGAAGGCATTGTTCCAGGAGGGTCCCTCCCCTCCCCACATCGCCATTTCTTCTCTCCCTTCCCCCTCTGCCCTTTAGGGGATTGTTTCTGAACTACTTTTACGAGGGCTTGCAATTCTTCCTCAGCCCAGCATGCTACCTTGATGTCTCCCGAAACTGCGAACCAAGGTGCAATGGCATTGCATTCGCTCAGGAATCTTTCTAGTGTGCTTTTCTTTATTTTCAGTTTCTTTGACAAAAGTAGCTCCTGAAGAGCCAGAAAAAATTGGATGAGATTGAGAAGTCCCCATTTTAAAAATTTTACTTTCAGTTTGTTACAACCGTTCGCTCAATGCCTGAGACTTTATTGTCACTTTTTTCCCTGTGGTCTTTAACTTTGGTCCCAACTTACCTGGGACTTCATTGCTCCTTACTGGAGACCTCATTGCCTCTTTTCCGAGGGCCTTAATTTAGTTCAAACCTGGAACTTCATCGCTCCTTACAGGAGACTTTATTGCCTCTTTACCGAGGGCCTTAAATTTGGTCCCAACTTACCTTGGGAACTTGCCAGCACTGCCCTGACTGCAAGAAGTTCTGATCTGAAAAATTCCTGGTACGGGCCACCATCTGTACCGCGCCTAACCTTGCCAGCAAGGAAGACACAACTCCGGGTAGATCTTCTTCATGCAGTTTTAATCAGGATCCTTTAAATATGTTGCTTCTGGCCCGCGCGTGTGCACGAGAGAGAGCGAGAGAGCGAGAGAGAGACAGAGAGAGAGAGCAGAGAGAGAGAGAGAGAGCCGGGGGACCCCTGCACAGGCTTAAGTACCCTTGAGCTAACCAACCCCAGTGAGCCACGTGGACCCTGCAGATAGGCTACTCTAATGTGGAAGCAGACAGGCTGAACAGACTTAACCAATTAAGTAAGGGCTTGTTTACACCAGAGAGCCTTCACCAGCAGGAAGGTGGAAGGCAGAAGCCAGTGCCACTTTAAGGCATGGCACTACGCGGCTCTCTACACCAATGCACATAAAAAACATCATTTTTTTTTTTAAAAAAAAAAAAAAAGCTTTTATTTTTTTAACCAGGGTTCATAGAGGCTCATAGAGACTGAACCCACAACCAGATAGTCTGCATAGGACTGACCTAGGCATTCTGCATATATGTCACAGTTCTGTAGCTTGGTCCTCTTTGGGACTCCTAACAATGCGAGCAGGGTCTGTCTCTGACTCTTTTACTGACTCTTAGGACTCTATTCCTCATACTGGGTCACATTGCCTAGCCTCAATACATGGGGATGTGCTTATTGTACCTTGATATGCCATGTTTTGTTGATATCTATGGGAGAACTTCCCTTTCCTGAACAGAAATGAAGGAGTGTATTGGGGGTGAGAATGGGGTGGGGTGAAGGAATGCATTGGGAGGAGAAAACAGAGGGGAAACTGTGGCTGTGATGTAAAATTTTAAAAAAGAGAGAGAATCAGTAGTTGGTCAGTGCGCAAGGATGTCTCAACTGATATTCAGTATATGCTGGGATCCTAAAGTAGGTCTTTCTATCAAGGAGAAAGAAAGTAAGCAAAGAGCAAAAGCTTTCTGTAGACTGAGTTTCTGTTCCACCTCGTCCTGCAGCCCTTCAGTCCCAAATATACACACAGAGGCAATATTAATTATAAACTGTTTAGCCGATGGCTCAGGCTTCTTACTGGCTAGCTCTCACTTAATTATTAACTCATAACTATTAATCTATGTATTTCTACACAGCCATATCCTACCAGAAAATGCCCAACATCCTATCTTCCCAGCTGCTACATGGTGTTTCCCTCGAGACTCTCTCACTGTCCTCCTCTTCCCAGCATTCTCCCAGTCCTGTAGCCCCACCTATATTTCCCGGCCATTGGCCAATCAGCATTTTATTACACCAATAAGGGAAACATATATTCACAGCATACAGAAGGACATCCCCCATCAGCTTCCTTCATCCATGTCCTTGGATAGGCTTCCAGCAGAATGAGTGGCCCAGATTAAAGGTGTGTCTTTCTGACTCAAGATAGGGATTAAAGGAGAGAAGATTTATTTTAGCTTCTAGTTTCAGATGTGTTGGTTCAATCTGGGGGCAAACATGACAGGGCAGAGCACTTCATATCATGGTAATTGGGAAGCCATGAAAAAATAATAAAGAAGTCCAGTCTACATATAGTTTCCAAGGACGTACCCACAATTACCTACTTCCTTCAAGTAGGCCCACCTTATATCTTCTGTCACTGCCTATAATGACATCATGTTCTGATTTCATCAAAGATCAGAGTCCTCATGATAGAATAGTCACTGAAAACACCTCACAGACTCTTCTAGATGTATGCTTCATCCCCTAGACATCTATTAATCCAACCAGCTTGATAGTCAAAAGATAGCCCCCTACCTACAGGCTGGAGGACAGTTGCAAGGTCAACCGTTTCTTATTTTCATAATAACTTACATGTGTCCAGCTTGATACTATTTGAAGATTTATTTGCTTTTATTCTGTGTGTATGAGTGTTTTGCTTGAATGTTTGTCTATGCACAATGTATACATGATGCCTTTAGAGGCCAGAAGTGGGTATCAGATGTACTGTAATTAGAGTTACAGGCAGTTGTTAGCCACAATGTGGGTATTGGGGAGCAAACACAGGTCCTGTACAAGAATAAGTTCTCTCAGCCAACTAGTTACCTTTCCAACCCCAACTTAATTCTTTTAAAAGCTGATTTAGATGCACTATTGTTGTAATTTTAAAAACACCACGAAGAGAAGTCATGCCATGCAACAAGGATCACATAGAAGGGTTATTTGAAGAGGAGAGAGAAGGGCAGAGAGATGGGTAGAGACCAGTCCCTAGGGACAAGAATGGTGGGAGACAAAGAAAAGAGAGAGAGAGAGAGAGAGAGAGAGAGAGAGAGAGAGAGAGAGAGAGAGAGAGAGAGAGAGAGGGGGGGTAAGAGATGGGGTGGGCAAGGCTCACCTTTTAAAAGGGAATGTGGTGAATGTAAACAGGAGATGCTCTTAGTGGCTGTAGCTGAGGACATATCCTGTCAGGACCCCAAGGAAGGCCAGTGCAGATGCCTAAATACTAACAACTATCTTTTTCGATTAGACAACAGGTCTTGTGAGGTAGACAAGTGATTCTATTGTGTGCTTGACAAACTAAGACTAGCAAAAGAAATTGATTGAAGACCAGTAATAAGGGAAATATAAAAATCAAAGGTGGGTCCCTGGATCCATATCTGATCTATGAACTTCACCGAGATGAATGTCTGTAGTTGTAACCAAGTCATTGCTTGCTTGTTTATCTACAAAAAAGATCTTTAAACGTTAAGACAAAAGCAAGAACAAACAACAAAACTCCAATGATTCAAATTAAGTCAAAGGAATGTTTAGTTGAATGTAATATCAAAAAAAAAAGATATTTTTTTGCTTAGATTTTCTGAGTAACTGCCTCATCTTCACCCTAATAGTGCTCATGCTTGAACAAAAACCCAGATTATGGCTCTTGACAGCTAACTGAACATGGATGCCCATTCTCACTCTGTGGGAAGTGTTCCTTGAATACACTAAAAACTAGAGTTCATGAAAGGGGATGTTAAACTTTATGAAGAAAAATAATTTAAAATTGTGTCCTCTGCTAAGTGTCATGACAATAGTGGTGACAAAATTCAAAGGAAATGTGTATAGTTCTAATTAAGGACCATTGGAAACCCACTTGCAAGACTTTATTCCATTCAAATTCCATGAACTACATGTCTTTTTACCTATTTAAACTTACCTCAATTGCATACTTACTTTCACAAGTTATTTATGCAGGCATTACAAAAGCAAGTAAAAAGCTTGTCTCTTAAAATTTTGCAATGAAAGCTTATAAAAAGAAAACATACACATTATATGTGTCTATGTGTTACACAAATTATCCTCCTATCAAGATAGCTGTAACTGAGGAACTCCTATTCATCTCTTGGAACTCTGCTCAAATCTGCCATAGACCGAGTTGTACCCTCTTAAAGAGGATTTCACACTTTTCTGTGCTTTACATAGTAGACTTTGTGTGATCATGCTGTGTTGAACTAATTCACTTATCTTCTGCCCCCAAATAATCTCAGAGACATTAAGTGAGGTGTAAAACACCATGTATAATACTTTCTTAAAATCTGAACTTCATATAATTTTTAATTTTTTTTAGGATTTTTAAATTTAATTTAGAATAAATCTTATTTTATATATCAATCCCAGTTCCTTCTTCCTCCCATCCTCCCATACCCCTCACTGTTCCCCCCCATTCCATCCTGCACCCATTCCCTAGGGAGGGTGAGGCCTTTCACGGGGGATCATTAAAATCTGTTACAACATTTGGGGGAGCCCTCCTCTGTGTATCTGGGCTGAGAGAGTATCCCTCTCAAAGTCCATTTGTGCACTAAGGATAAATATTGGTTCCACTGTCAGAGGTCCCATAGACTGCCCAGGCCTCCTAATTGACATCTATATTCAAAGGGCTTGGTTTGGCCCAATGCTGGTTACCCAACTTTACAACTGCGGTCTCTGTGCTCTCATTAGGTCAGGTCAGCTGTTTCTGTGGGTTTTCTCCAGCCTGGTCTTGACTCCTTTGCTCATCCCTCCTCTCTCTCTACAACTGGATTCCAGGAGTTCGGCTCAGTGCTTAGCTGTGGGTGTCTACTTCTGCTTCCGTCTGCTACTGGATGAAGACTCTAGGATGGCATTTAAGGTAGTCATTAGTCTCATTACAAGGGAAGGGCATTTAAGGTAGCCTCTCCACTATTGCTTAGATTCTTAGTTGGGGTCATCCTTGTGGAACTTTGGACATTTCTCTGGTGCCAGATTTCTCTTTAAACCTATAATTGCTCCCTCAATTGAAGGCCTCTTTTCTTTCTTTCCCCTATTCTTCACCTGACTCAGTCTTCCTGATCTTTCATGTTCTCCTCCCCACTCCCCTTTTACCCTTATTTTTTTCTAGCCCCCCCCCCACGTGCTCCCAACTTGCTCAGGAGCTCTTGTCCATTTCCCCTTCTCCAGGGGACCATGTATGTCTCTCATAGGGTCCTCCTTGTCTCCCAGCTTCTCTGGAGGTATGAATTGTAGGCTGATGATTCTTTGGTCTATGTCTAAAATACATACATGAGTGAGTACATACCATGCTTGTCTTTCTGTGACTGGGCTACCTCACTCAGGATGGTTTCTTTCAGTTTCATCCATTTGCCTTTGAATTTCAAGATTTCATTGTTTTGTTTTGTTTTGTTTTTGTTTTTGTTTTTTTCTGCTGAGTAATACTCCATTATGTAAATGTATCATATTTTCTTCATCCATTCTTCAATCCAGGTTCTGGATATTATAAACAATGCCACTATGAACATACTTGAACAGATCTCCTTTTTGTATGAATGTGCATCCTTTGGGTATATGCCCATCATGTGATATTTTAGAGACTTGTAGTTTACCATGGCTGGAATGTGACTCCAATTGCATTGGCAATGCCCCTGGGTTGGGCTCCATTACAGAGATGAAGAAACAGAACCTGTTAAATAATACAACTGTACAAGTTCCTTTGTGTAGGAGAGAGAAAAGTAAGAACCTCAGCCCTGTCTTTTCATTCCAATCAGTATTTCCATTTCAATTTAACCTTTAGTTTTTCACAGGATAGAAATAAAAGCATAGCTCTTCTCATTTATATGTGTGTGTTTATTCAATAAATATATACCACTGATCTATGAACAATCCTCAAAAGAAAAAAAGAAAAAATGACTATACACTGTGACCAAGTGGGATCCTTTCCATGAATGCTGGTTGGTTTAACATCTGAAAATCAATCACAAAACACAATAAGTTGATACAAGTGTGGGGGGAGTACATGATCATTTCAATAGATACAGAAAGACAGCTGGTGGGGTGGGGCTTAGCACACACCTGTAATCTCAATACTTTGGAAGTGGAGGCAAGAGAATCAAGAGTCCAAGTGTAGCCTCAACTGCACAGTAAGTTACTACCAGCCTACTTACATGAAACCGTCCCTCAAAATAAACAGGAGAAACAAAACCTTTTAAAACAAACCTTTTAAAAAGAAGAAGAAACACACTGAGAGAATTCAGTAACATTTCATAGTAAAAATACTCAACCAACTAGAACTAGAGGGTATCTTTCAAAGCCTGATACTATGTACAAGCCACATATACTCAGTGGTGGGGAGAGAATAGATGGTTCCTCCTCAGATTATAAGATACATTCACCACTTCTGTTTAACTTTATACTTTAACATTTTTCTGGTCAGGAACTTGTGCAAGAATTAAACAAAAAAAACATCTAGATTGGAAAGGTATAAGTAAAATTACTTCTTTTACAGATGACATGATTCTGCATATAAACATTTCTAAAAAATATATATCGTCTCAAACTTCACACTTCAGATACATCCCAAACTGAGAAAAACTAAGCATCAAGTTCAGCATGTTCCAGAATACAAAATCAATATGCAAAATACAGTTGCATCTCTATACACTAATAAGGAAAATATGAAAGTGAAATTTAAAGAATCATTCTATTTATCATAACACCAATTGGAATAAGATACACAGAAATAAATTCAGCAGAGGAGTACAGAAATTACTGTGATTGAAGAAGAGATAAATAAGTGTGAATGTATACCATGTTCATATACCCAAAGGCATAGTGTTAAAAGGCAATGATTTATATAACAAAAATTAGAAATAATAAAAAAATAGAAAACAAGATTGTATCTCAACAAGACTAAGATTTGGGGTTTGAAAAGATAGTTCAGTCAATAAAATACATGCTTCACAACCATGAGGGCATTTGTTTGATTCCTAGCACCCGTGAGAAAAATCAATTACTTGTAATCCCAGCTCTTAGTAGGCAAAGACTTGAGAACCACTGAGGCTTGCTCGCCAGCCAGTCCAGCTTGATCAGTGACCTGAGGCCTGAGGTTCAACAAGAGATTCTGTCTCAAAACATAAGGTGAAGTGCAATTGATGAAGGTCCTGATCCCAACATCTGGCCTCCTCACACATACACACACACATGAACATGTACACACACATGTATAGATACAAAAGTTTTTGTGCTTTGGAGAATACTATCAGAAAGAGGAAGGTAGCTCACTGTGTGAGAGATACTTGCAAATTACATACCCACTAAGGGTTTGCCTCCAACGTATGTTAAAACACTTAAAATTCTATATATCATCTACATGAAGTGCAACTCTAGGCCCTCAATAATTTTTAAGAGTGGTAAGAGAGCCACAGTTTAAAAGTTTGAAAACACATTGCATTTAAACTTTGCTGGGAATTGGAATCAACCCAGAAAGCTTTGACAACCAATGTTCCAGAGTCCCATCCCATAGATCTCATATAATTCGTCTGATGTACAACTGGGAATATGGTGATTCTCTTTTAAAGCTTTCAGTTAAGTCTAATGAACAGCCAAGGCAGAGAACCACTGCTTTTATTGGTTTATCTAAGGCTTTTACTGGTTATTACTGGTTATCTAAATAAACATGGCAATGACCATGGCCAATTATGTCAGTTACTGTTTTGCTGATGTGATCAAATGGCATATAGACTAAACATATAGAAGGAAGAGCTTATTTTGCTTACAGTTTTAGAGGGAGAATCCATAAGGGAGGAGGAGGCATGATAGCAGGTAGCCAGAGCAAGAAGCTGAGATCACATCTCAATCACACACAGGAAGTGGAGAAAGAAAGTGGCTTGAGGGTATAAGCTCTCAAAGCTTAACCTCAGTGACATACTTCCTCCTGCAAGTCTGTACCTCCTAAAGCTTCCATAGTCTCCCCAAATGGTACTGGGGACCAAGTACTTGCAGTTGATCTCATGGGTGTTGGTCAGCAGTTTTCAAATAGGAGATTTCCTACTCACACATCTAATATTACAAGCCTGTTTAAGTTGGTTAGGCCCTCAAGGTTGGCTTCCCTGACAAACTGGCTTTTGGCTACATGACTACTCTTGTCTCAATGTAAGAAAGAACCAAGTGTGGATTTTTTGTTTGTTTGGTTTTGGTTTTTCCAGACAGGTATAGCCCTGATTGTCCTGGAACTCACACTGTAGACCAGGATGGCCTCCAGCTCACACAGATCCATCCGCCTGCTTCTGCTTCTGCTTCTGCGGTACTGGGACTAAAGGTACATGTCACCACCAACTGATTTGTTTGTTTTTGTTTTAACAACAGAAAACAGGTTCTGTAGACTTACTGTAGAGATTTCTTAGTTCCTTCCTGGGGCCACAGCTACCTCTTCCTTTGGTCGTTAAGTAGATTATGAATATTCACTTGCTGTTCTTGGTACCAAGCATTTGACCTTTGGAAAATCTAGGCAACAGTGTTGGGTTCATCTGACAAGGTTAAATGTGCCTGGAAGTGGGAGTGGAGTGAGAATTGAGAAAAGAAAAGAGACAATAAACAGAAGATAGAGTTCATCTTCTCATCGCCCTTATACATTCTAAGCAAAAGGGGAGGGCAAAAGACTTCCTTACCACACTTCAAGGAACAAACAAATGTAATTACCTCCCCAATAGCCCAAACACCTGGTAACCATGCCCTAAGTCAAGCATACTATCATTTGGTCTTGAGGGTCAAGACATCCAGTAGCCACACCTTAGGCCAACCATTCTGTTGTTTAGCATTGAGGAGCAAGAATAGGTTTGAAGTCTCTGACCTTCAAGATGGAGCAGAGTCAATAACATCAAGGTTTTGATGGGAGCTCTTAGCAGAGCACATTAAGCTGTCATGTCGATTCTACTCTGAGGCAGGCTGTAATGAAGGAAGTCATACAGGCTTTCTCCAAAGTTTCACCAGAGACAAGCAGGTGTTCAGCATGTAAAATATATCATTCCCATAGAAGCATTAATATCCCATGTCCCCAAACACCCTCAGGCTTCAGAAACTAAGACAGTTTGTCACATCACACTGGATATTTCTGTTTCTAACGTAGTTCTCAGGAGCCTAATAATCTTTGATATAGCTAAAAATTTACTCTGGGTCTTAGATAATCCCTGAGTCACGGAGAAGACAAGATTAGATACTATAGTGAGTGAGAATTTCCAAGCCGGCCAAGGAAAAGGCGAGATGATAATATTTCACAGAGAACTTGCTGAGACAAGGATAACTAAGGAAAGAAATGTTTCATAGCAGGGTGTCTTCCAAGGACAGTGCAGAGCACAGGGCCATCACAATAAAAAGGAAGTGATGGGGGGACCCTCAGGAGAGATAGGAATTAGAGGGGTGGCTCATATGTCTAGGCAATATCACTCAAAAAGAGGAATGTGTACCTCAGAAAGTATCAGCAGGCTGTGCTACGTTGGACCTGATGTGTTGTGAGGAGGGTACTGTGCCTCACACCTGTCACGCAAGCACTCTGGCACAGAGCTGCATTCTATTGGGTTTTCTGAGTGTTTTCTGTATGACCAGCAGATGTCAGGTGCAGTTCTGCAGGGCATGCAATGCAGGCAAGCTCTGAGTGCCCACATGTGTGCTTCTTCTGGGGCACATTAAGGCAGCAAGTGGAAAGCATTGTGTCTGGTACTGACAGGCTTCTCCCCGACAATCTCCGCCTGTTGTGAAGAAGTTAATGGCATGTGCAGGGCCCATGTCTGACCTGTTTATGTAACTCACATGCTCAGACTTCTGGCCATGGGGACCAGCGCATAGATTACTTCTTTTGTTCCCTTGACAATGACAACAATATTTTTCTCCTCACTCTTCCCATCATTGCTCCACGTCTTTAAACACCTTCACTTGACCTGAGGAGAAAGGTTTAACTGGGAGAGGAAGGGGATGTCAGGAGTAGGTTAGGAAGCAGAATCAGTGCTGGATCAGTGCTGGATGAAATATTGGCATAAGCTCGGAACAGGAAGATAAACTGAGACAGAGAATTTTTAGGACAAAATCATTGTCTGGGATTCAGAAGACAGAAGCTAGAACCTGCCAAGGCAGAGATGGATATTATGAAGTTTTTAATCTTAACTCAGGTCCCATGCCCAGTTCCTCTGTCTCATTTCTAGGAATTCTCCAATCTACATGGTGTCGGTGGGATGAGTTACCCAGCTCTCACTAAGAAAACACAGGGTAAAATCCTTTCACTTCCATCACAGAAATGAAACCCTGTGTGAATTCATTTAGGGTCATCATAATAAAACATCCAAGGGTGGGCAGATTTCTAAAGAAAAGTAGTTTATTAGTTTATTTAGCTGTTAAATCTGCAGGTTGAAGACCCACAGAGTCCTAAGGTGGCCCTGAACCTCACATGGCAAAGCATGTTGTACACTCATGTTTCATGGTTGCACACATGTGTGTTCTGGCTTCTCTTCTTACAAAGCCGCCAGTATTTTCAGTCCTAGAGGCACCATAATCCATTTCCAATTCTAATCACCCCCTAAATGTCTCAGTTTGAAGCACCACAGTGAGATTAAGTTCCCATCTTCCTAATGATTCACAATGGATGGGAATTAGATTTCCATTCATTAAAAAAAAATCTCATCTTAATTATAAAATGCCTATGATGCACACTGGACAATCAGATGAAAAGCGAGGACAAGCTCCAAGGAATTGCAGCATCCAGTGGTCCCGGTGCTCAGCTCTGGCTGTGTTTACCAGAGCTGTCGCCAGCAGGCCCAGAACTGGCCGTTCTCAGACCACACTGGACCATGCTGTTGTCTGGCTGTCAGATTGTTCAACATCTTGCTTCTTAAAGCAGCTATCCTTAAATTAGCCTGAGTTGTTTGCAAAGAATACTCCTGTTGAGGTTACCATCCCCCCCCCACACTCTTTGTCCAAAATTGCAAATTTCTACATGTTTTCAGCAAACTCAGACCTGTTTTTCAAAATCTTAAAACACAGGCAGAACTAGTTTTTATTCCCTAGAGACAAATTCTTGCCAAGGACTATTAATAGTTGAATTGTAATGGCAATTCCCATTAGGATAATAGTATATTTGTCAAACTTTTCTCTTGGTGGGTAGAAAAAAAATTACATGAATTAGCAATGTGAAAACATTTTTATTGACCCAGTGATACAGTAATGTAAGGAAAACAAAGCAATTGGCATTGTTTTTCAATTATTGTCACAGCAAGATGCCTCTGAATTGCATATAATTGGATTGAGTGACACTGGTGATGAGTCTTCAGATATGGGCAGATCTGTCCATACACACTAAAATTTGCAGAGACAAATCAATTTAACATGCTTTGTTTAGTTTCTGAGATTAGCACTGGGTTCCAATCCAATTGAATATAACATTCAGATACACTCTAATTTACATTTTGCCTATAAAATACTTTCCAGTTCTGCCTCATTGCTAGCATTATTTAGTACTGTGGATGTGACAGTCATTCCTTAGGTGGGAGGACATTTGTTGCACTTATTACTAAATAAATGATTTGACTCAAAAGATGATAAGTCACACTTGATCTAGAAAAGTGAACATTAAACTTTTAAATACAGCGTGCTTAGATTGTACAAAAGATGTTTCTCTTTATCCTGTTATTGCATTACCCAAGAACATGTTCTCATTGGCATTATGAGACATAATTTTGCATCCTGTCTATGGTTGAGTGAGTGTATATGAACATATGCTTTATTAATAATATAGAATATTAATAATTTATGTATTATTGATATGGAAAAGTTCATATGTGATTATAAAAAGCAAAAATATAAGGTAGAAGAGATGGCTCAGTAGTTAAAAACATTTTTGTACCCACATCAGGCAGCTGACAAGTGAATCTAACTCCAGTTCCAAGGGATCTGATTCCCTCTTCAGGCCTCTATGGGTATCAGCACTCATGTGTTCATACTCAAGATGCAGATGTAATTAAAAATAAAATAAATCTTTTTTAAAAATTGTGTGTGGGTGTTCAACTGCAGAGAAGCCTTCTAAGTTTGAATCAGTTTGAGCCCACATCATAGCCACTCAGTGCAGGCAGCTAGTCATTCAAACAGCAAGAAAACATAAAGGTAAAACTTATAACCCTCCAGTCTTGAGAGAGGTATTAAGGTCCTGTGGAGGAAGGGGTAGTCTGAGTTCACTGGACAGAGAAGTTCATTTGGTTGCCTGGTTCAGTTCAGGTCCCTAGTCAGCAGGCAAACAGAATTAATTTTCCAGTATGTGGCCCCATTAAGAATCGTAGTGGTCACAAGGCCTAGATAGTGTTCATAGCATCAAGTCATGAGTAGGATGAGGCTGGCTGCCCTCCCAGAGGGAGTGTAGCACCCCTGAAGATGCTTTGACACTGGGAGTTAGAGATGCCTCCCCTGAGCACAGACTGGGCCAGGACAGCCTGAGGCTGCTGGCAGAATAAGGATTGGGAGGCAGGCTCACCAGATTTTCAGGCCCTTAGAACTGTTGGTCTAGTGAAAGGCTCAGGAGACAAAAATTCAGACATAGGTGGCTTCGCACTGTCTGAACCATTAGCCTGAGACCACCACATGGCCAAGAAAGCACATAGTGCACAACTGTGGAGAAATCTTTGCCATAGGAAATCACTCTTCTGGAGCCTACTGAAAGCACCCAGGAGCCTTCCTCTTAGGGGTGTCTTTCTGGGGTCCTCTAAAGCTGAGCATTACACTAGATGTTAAAGAAAGACTCTTGAGGGTTCCACTTCATCTTCACAGATCACACCAGGCAAGGGCATGTTGAAGCTTAGAGGCAGGAAGTTGATACTCCCACCACACCCTACTGATGGAGCTTCTCATTTCAGTTATCCGTTAGACCAGAGAGAACTGTCTCAAAACGGAGTGCCTTTGAGCAGTAGCTTTCCCATGAGTCTGTAGGCTGATGGAGTTCAGCTAGGTCTAATGCAATGACACTCAGAGAACTGAACAGATAGAGGCTCAACTGGTGTACTCTGGAGATTGTTTGCAAATATGGCTCTTTCAGAGATACCTGGAAGGCAGGACGATGTAGTGAAGGGTCCCCCCCCTCCCATCTCCCTTTCTCATTCTGCCTTCTTCTCCTCCTCTGTCCTTTCTCCCTTCCCTCACTACTTTGCTCACTCTCCATGCTATGCTAGGACTTACTCTTCTCTGTGTACCTTCTCATAAGCTCTGTCTACATAGCCTCTTCAATAATAGGCCTTTCTATCTAGACTTCTTAAATCATGGCTTACACCTTCCAAAAGCAGATGCTTCCAGGCTTTCTCAAAGGCTTAGGCTCAGAATCAGCACATCACTTCTGCTGAACGCTATTGACTGAAATGAGCCCCAGGTATAGCCCATATTTTGTGTGTTAAAGGACAGAGCAGGCACTGGGAGTCTGGCTAGGTGGGATGCAGTCTTTGAATGACAGGTTTAGCTATCTGTTTTCTACAACATGGAATTAATATTGCCTAACTACAATCATAACCATTTTAAAACAATAACCATCTAGTAACATAAAAAAAAAATTAAAGACACGGGGAGCGCCCCCCACCATCTACCCCTAAGGCGCTTGGGAGTTATGAGAGATTTTATTTCATGTGCATCTATTAATGCCTTAGCCACTAGGTGGCACACTGGTTAAACATTATCTTCACCTGCACGGATTGCTGCTGAAAAATGCCAGTTTTACAACCGTGTAGCAAACACTGATTTTGTTAAAATAATATACATTTTCCTAGCCTCTGGCTCACATGAAGTACTTCCTTTCAATTTGGTAACAGCTTTTCTAATAATTTATGTTGTCCTATAGTGAATGATTTAGATTAAATAAATTTCCCATCAGTGGATGTATGCATGCGAAAGCTGAGCAACCATTTGGCACAGGAAAATTGGTAACAGTGAATTATTTTAACCCTTTCTCCATGTCTGTTTTCTGAATGTCCAGAGAAGAACAGTTAATACTGTTTACTTGCTGAGTTTAAACTGAGGCCAGACAGTGACATCAATATCATCATATCTTTCTGCAACTCTAGCTATAAATGAGTCTAGACAGTTAAGAGCCATTTAACACATGAAATTCAAATTTCAATGTTTGTGAATTGATTTGTTTTAGACTGCACAAGCCTATTATCTCCATCTGCTTTTGTGCTGACATCGCAGAGCCAAGTAGCTGGCTGGGGACCCTCTGGGGTTCTCTTACTTCATCTACAGAACTCCAAACATGTACTGTCTGCCTCTTTAAAGGACAGTTTGCAGGTCTCTGAGCCAACCTGCAAACCTTGACCAAATCTTGCTAATTGTGTTACTAATGCCTCTTATATGATCTAGGATCCAACCCAGTTGCTTAACGTCTGTTGTCTGAAAAGCTGATATGCCTTTTCCTTAGATTTTCGTGAAGATTAATTGAGCCAATACAATAAACCTCTGGGACAATGTTTTGCATGAAGAATCAGCATGCACCATGCTAGCTATTGCTATTGTTTCAGTTCTGGTTTTACTTTTCATTGTAAAATATGCATATATTTCAATATGCAATACATAAGATCTCCACAAAATGTAGATACTACAAATGCAAAAACGAAGGCTGTGAGATGAATATTGAGTCCCCAGTTCTGGCAGAGGCAACTGCTTCAGAAAGCTGCAAGCAGCTCCATGGGGGCTAGTTCTCTGTGTATGGGCTTGCAGGCTGTCCATAATCTTTTACTACCACAATTACAAAAGATATTTTTGTGTCTGTGTATAGAATAAACTCCCCAGAGCTGAACTATAAGGTGAGAGGACATGAGTACCTTTAGTTTTTGAAACCTGTTATTAAATTCTCCCTCTCAGATGACTGCCATTGCTGTCTCAGTCAGTAGTAACAAAGGCACCTGTTTCATGCAAATGTAATATGTGTGTGTGTGTGTGTGTGTGTGTGTGTGTGTGTGTGTGTGTGTGTGTGTATGCATATGTGTGTCTCTGGAATTGAACCTAGAACCTGTGCACAGTAGGCAACCATTTTGCTACTGTGTTACACCTTGTTATAAAATATTTTGTTCCTACAGAGGGAACTGGCCATCTATCTCATCGACTGAATTTGTCCTCACTAATTCTATACATGATAGAAATATGGTCTTCTTATGATCTTTGAACCTCTCCCTTGTCTCAAGTCTCTATCATGACTGACTAGATGTGAGGGCATTTACCATATGAAAGGAAGCTGGAGACCCCATCAGTCAAAGCTGCTCTGGGACACTGAAGAGCTAGGTTAGGGTGGCAGTTGTGCAGGTGTGGAAGTCAGAGCCCCTGCTAGGCAGGGATGACACGGGAAACAACAACATTCCTAAGAGATGGCTGTTTTGTTTTGTTGTCTTCATTCATTTATTGTAAAAGAAAATGGTCCTTGAAAAGATTGTGCCAGATCTCCAAAGAATTCAACAGTGGGAGGGCACAAAGAAATTCAAGGTGTTTAGTCCTGGATCTTGAGTTGTGCTCATCAGAGCCGATACAGAAGTAGCTCACGCAAACATCAGATATTGAAGCATCCCATAGAATGTCAAAGCAACAGCAGTCTCTGTGGCTCTGGGAGCATAGTAGGAATCAGCAGTCATCATTCATGAACTCTACAGTCTCAGGTCCCAGGGCCAGGAGAGAGCCCTGGGTGTTTATGGGTAGGGGCATTTCCTTTATGACCAGTGCTGTTCTTGTCACCCACTGATAGAAGCTTCTGCAAAGTTTGCTAATAAGCTTCCTGCACAGTGATGGCAGAATGACCTTTGCTGCACACAAAACACAATTTTCTGAACTCAGAAAGCCCTGCACTTTTCTTGAGTAGCTCACATATGATGCTTGCCACCCTCAAAATGGTGTACATTAGATACACTGTTGGAGATAAAAGTGATGCCTACCTCAATGGGAAAATGCATTACTTTTTAAAATGTCATTTTATTCATTTAAAGAACAGTCTTTCCCCTTTATCCATTTTTAATTAAAAATTTTCATACAATAGATTTTGATATTTTCTTCCCCTGCCCCAACCCCCCTGATCATTGCAATTTTCCTCCCAACCCAACATCATGTTTTTCCACTCAGAGAAAAAAAAGGGATTAAAAATACCAAAACAAAATGACCAAGCAACCAAAAAAGGTGAGTTCACTTGTTGTTCACTATCCCTGGGTGTGGGGCCTGCCCTGGAGTGTATTTGATGTAACTGTTGACACCCCACTGAAGGAAACGGATTTTCCCTTTACCAGCAGGTATCAATTGCAAATAGCTTCTTGGCTGGTGTTAGGACCTCACCTCTGCTTGCACTTCTCATGCTAAGGTGTTGTTTGGTTTGAACATGTGCAGGTCTTGTGTGTGCTGTTACTGTCTCTATAAGTTCATGTGCGTATCAGTCCTGTTGTGTCTGGGTGATGTTATCTGAGTCTTCCACCACCATGGCTATACAATCTTTCTACCTCATCTTCTGTATAAATCCCTGGGCAGTGAGGGGAGGGATTGGAAAATGGCATCCCATTTAGGGCTGAGTAATCCAAAGTGTTTCACTCTGTACACTGGCCATCTGTGGGTTTCTGTTTTAATTACCATCTACTGCAAGAAGAAGCTGCTTGGGTAATGCTCTGGTCTAAGGGTATAGCCATAGATCATTAGGAGTCATTTTACTGCTATGTTCCTATAATTGAATAATGGAGTTGAATATGTTTTCCCCTACAGCCAATGGCTATCTAGTCTCAGGTTCTTGGTCACTTTAGCAGTGTCTGGTCTGGATTCCATCTCATGGAGTGGGCCTTAAATCCAATCAAAGAGCGGTTAGTTACTTTCATGATTTGTGCCACAATTACAGCAGTATATCTTGCAGGCTGTTTTCTGTTGTAGATCCTGGGGTTTGTAGCTACCTGATGACTACATTGATGACTACTCCTCCAGTAGCATGCAGAGTACCCTGGGTGCTAGTTAGTAGGCATAAAGCTTCTAGTTGGGTACCAACTTGATTTCTCCATGTGTGATGACGTAAGTAAATAGGACCTTGCCTTTAGGTTATAGAGAGTAACCAATTGCCTTGTCAATAGCCTGTGATGCTTGAGGGCATCTATGGAACCCTTGGCCAATGACTAACAAGATGTAACCCATTCCTTTCACTGTGTGTTTTACTTGGTAGTATAACATGTCTAGTCTAGTTGTAGCATTCTCCCATTATATGGTGAGTATGTATGTATGTATGTATGTATGTATGTATGTATGTATGTGTGCTTTAGGATAAAATATATATTTAGAATTTATATACACACATATTAGGAATAATCCATGGTAGTAAGTTTCTATATGGCTTTTCAAAAGGCCTTTGTTGTTACTTGTCCCTATATTTTCTCCTTACCCTGGCCTCCTACCCCCACCCCTATTCCATTCTTTAAAAGATTTAAAGAAAAACCTGCTTTTGTTGGTAACAAAAACTCAATGTTCTGTTCCACTGAGTAATCTCTTCATGGATCCCTAAAGTGCCTTATTGAAGTTCTGTATTTCTTTTATGTGTAAATCTTACTTTATTCAAATCTTTAGTTCAGTACCATAAAATAACTTTCATGTGTCTGTTAACTGCTGTTACTGAACACAGTGCCCACAAATTAGGAATTGTTGTTATTGCTAATTCATGTGCGTGAAGTTTCTCTTCTGGATATTTTGCCTCAATTGTTCTTTAAAAGCAAAAAAAGCCAGAGGTTGTTGTGTGTGTGTGTGTGTGTGTGTGTGTGTACTCATATAATCTCTGTACTTGGGGAGTGGAGGCAAGAGAATTAGGTTATTCTCTGGTACACAGTGAATGTCAGCTACACAGGTCAGCCTGGACTACAAGAAACTGTCTCACCCCTCCACATCCCCTCCCAAAGTTGTGTAAGGTCTATCACTGTGATAAAACACCATGACAAAAGCATCTGGGGGAAAAAGATTTATTTCATCTTATAGCATGCAGCATTTCTCCTGGGGAAGTTAGGCATCTATCTGGAGGCAGCAACTAAGCAGAGGACATGAAGGAGAGCTGCTTACTGGCTTTGTTCCTCATGACTTGCTCAGCCAGCTCTCTTATACAACCAAGAACAACCTGCCCACAATGAGCTGGGTCCTTCCACATCCATCATCAATCAAGAAAATGCTACACAGGCTCGCCCATGGACCACTCTGATAAGGACATTTTCTCCATTCTTCCAAATGACTCTACTTTGTGTCAAATTGACATGAAACTAGTCAGCACAGTACCCACTCCATCGTGGGCTGCAGTTCCTGGTACATACATGAATCAGGCAAGACAAAATCACCATACAGTAAGTCAAACGAAGGGACTTTATTACGGTGGGTGGTAGGAGACTGTGCAGCCAGAGATTTTGCAAAGAGCTGCCCAGGGTGGACCAAGTCTTAATGTATTTGTTTGACATGTATCTCAGCTGAAGGTCCTCAGGCTTTTTACCCCAAGGGACTAGATCCCTGGGCCAACACATCTCAGAAATCCAGGCAGTTCCTCAATACTCAGATGTGAGGTAGTCACCTTTTCTGCACCTGTGGCTTAGGCCATGCCCATTGGGGCGGAGACAGGGCCGGATGGGAGCTGGGAGAAAAGGCTGGGAAAGGGTCGGGCTGCCCCTTTTGGTGGTGGACGCTGGAAGGCTTAGGATCCGGTGGAACCCGCCGAGTATATCTGCCTATGTTGTGAGGTATTTCTCCCTTAATAAAATTCTGTTCGGCCTAATTGTTTATCCTGATCCTTATTAAATCGCAATAACTCAGATGCTGCCATTCCAGCACAGCCTACAGCTGTTCTGAGGAAGGGGAAGATACATGAAGACTTGTCCTGAAAGCTGCTCAGGCATCGGGAATAGGAGTTAATTTGCAGATCAAATCTATGACTGGCTTTAGGCTTCATGCTGTAACTTAGAAACATGAGCATGTAATGCTATTGAGAAATCATATGTGGGAAGTTTTATGTACAGAAGACCCTTACTTTAATATTACTTGATTAATATTCAAAAATAAACCAACAAAGATTTTAATGGTTTCGTTAATCTTCAGCGTGTATTCAGCTTTTCTGGTTCTGTCCCCTGAACTGTTTCTAATGCACATTTTTGCCACCTTTGTCTAAATAGGTATAGCTGAATGGGTTTATTTCTGAGTCCTCTCTTCTGTCTCAATGGTCTGCATATCTGTGGTAGTTTGAGTAAGAATGGCCCCTATAGACTCGCATATTTGAATGCTTAATCATCAGGGACTTGCACTATTTGAGAAGGGATAAGTGTGGCTTTGTTGGAGGAAGTGTGTCACTAGGGGTAGGCTTTGAGGTTTCCAAAGTTCAAGCCAGGTCCAGTTGGTGAGAGGCCTGAGTCCCAGCCTGGAAGTAACATCAGAGAAAGGCCCAAGCTGCAGGCCCTGAGTAGTGTCAAGGGAGCCACGATTGTCAGAACCAGGAGCAATGTTAGAGGGAGGCCCCAGCCTCAGCCCCAGGAGCAAGGAGGGATCCTTGCTGGGTGAAGCAACAGCAGCGCTTTCCAGCAGGAGCTTCCAGAAACTTACAAAAAGTTTCTCTGGGAAAGATCACCTGTGACCCAGCCAGAATCCAAAGTTCAAGCCAGGCCCAATGGCTCTCCCTCCCTGAGGCCTGCACATTCTCTTTAGCTACTTCACCAGCACTATGTTTGCCCGTGTGCCACCATGCTTCCTTCCCACCATGATAATGAACCAAACCTCTGAAACTGTAAGCCAGCTCCAATTAAATGTTATCGTCTACAAGAGTTTCCCTGATCATGGTGCTTCTAAATAGCAACAGAACACTGACTGAGACAATATCTTTTGTGCCAATACTGTTCTTCTAAGTATGGTTCTGGAGCATAGTTTTAAAGCTGATATTATGATGCCTGTCATGTTGCTTTTTCTGCTCAAAATTGGGGTTTATTATGTTGCTTTATGAACTTAAGCTCTATAAAGCATGTTATTGAAATTTCAATGGGAAGTGTATTGACTCTTGGTTTCTTTTGGTGAGTTGGTCATTTTTAGACTCTTTAAGAGAAGATTTATTTTTATTTATGTGCATGACTGTGCATGTGTATATTGAGAAGGGGACTGCAAATGTCAAAAGAAGGCACCAGATCCCCTGGAACTGGAGTTATGGATGGTTGTGAGCTGTCATGTGGGTGCTGGGAACCCAGTCCCCCGTCATCTGCAAGAGCCTCAAGTGCTGAGAGATGACTGCTGAGTCATCTCTCCAGCCCCTCACTTTTAAAATTTAAAAAATGTTGCTAATCTGTGAACATAGGAAATCCTTGCGTCTGTGGGGACTGACTTTGTTTGGTGCTTCTAAGTTTTTATCATGGAAGTTTTGAATCTCCTTGATTAGGTTTATTATTTTTAGTAGGTTGGTTGGTTGTTGGCTATTGTCAAATGGGATTGTTTTACTGATTTCTTGGTTGGTGACTTTGTTACTGGTTTATTATTTTTTTTAACTAATGATTTTGTATGTTACTTTTGTATCCTGCTACTTTGCTGGAAGCGTTTATCAAATCTAACAGTCTTCTGGTAGATTCTTTAAGGTATTTTAAGTATAAGGTCATATTATTTACAAATAGGGACAAATGAACTTATCTTTTTCCCATTTATATCTCTTCCCTTATTACTTTAGCTAAGATTTCTAGTTATATATTAAATAACAGGGGCAAAACTAGAAATGTCATCTTGTGCTTGATTTTAGAAGCAATGCATTCCAGTTTGCCCTTCAGTGAAATGTTGGTTATAGGTTTAATGAATGTCACCTTTGTTACGACTTTCTATTCCTAATTTCTTTAGAGTCATTAACATGAAGCTGTATTAAAACTCATCAAAAGTTTTTTTTCTGTATTTATTGAGATGCTCACACAATTTCTGTTCTTGATTCTATCTACAGGCTCTAACATATTTATTGATTAATGGATGTTGGACCATTCTTGCTTCCCTAGAATAAGACCAATTTAGTCACAGTTGTAATGTGTTATTGAACTAAATTTGCAGTATTTTATTTATTCTTTTTGAATCTTTATACATCAAATAATTTGATCTTGTTATTGTTGTTATTGTTACCTGGACTTTGTATCAGTGTCTTCCTTCATAAATTGAGCATTTGTTTCTTCCATTTCTATTTTATAAAATAGTTTTGAAGTGCACAATTAATAGTTCTATAAATACCTGGTAAAATTCACCTGTGAATGTGTCTGGTCTTAGGCTTTCCCTGATGGGAGACATCATGTTCAATATTGTTTTTAGCAACTGTTTGTTGAGAATATATTATTAGCTCAAGCAATAAGCTTTATATGTTTAATTTTTTTCTTTCTTCTAGATTTTTCCAGTTGGTGAGAATGTAAAATTTCACAATAACCTCTAATGATCCTCTTGTTTTCCATGGCATCTGCTGTAATATTTCAATTTCAACATAATTTATTAATTTGGGTCTTTTCTTTTAGTTGGTTTGGCTACAGGTTTGTCCTTTTTCTTTTCTTTTTCCCCCCTTTTCAAAGAATAAACTCTTTAATTGATCCTCTTCATTGATTTTTTTTATTGTTGCTGTTGTTGCTAGCTCATAAGCTTCAATTCTGATTTTTACTATTTTTCCCTTCTATGGTTTTAGATTTATTCTATTCTTGATTTTCTAAGGCATTAAGAATTATCATCTCAAAGATATAATGTTAAGAGGTCCCCAGTTTTTAACATGTAGGTATTCATAGCTTCCCCTTAGATCTGCCTTTCCTACATCCCAATGAACTGATTATTGATGTGAGTGAGGTGTATTTCTTATTATGGGTTGTAGCTCTAAAAAATAGAACAAACAGAACTGGAAAGATGGCTCAACAGTTAAAAAACATTTGCTGCTCTTGCAGAGGACGAGAGTTCAATTCCTACCGCACACTTCAGGAGACTCACAACCACCTGTAACTCCAGTTCCAGGAGACATGACATTTTCTTCTGACCTTCACAGGCACCGGCACACATATGGTACACATTGCAGGCAGTTGCATACGCATATAAATTATAAACAAATATGCTTTAGATAATAAGAAAAATCAACCATGCTAAAGCCGAAAGTGTAGTGACCTGATTTCAGAGGGATGAAAATGATAGCAGTGTTAGTTGATATAATCAGTTTAATAGAGGATGGGTTTCTTTTGCTTACAGTACCAGATGTTTTAATTCATCATGGCAAAGAGGGCAAGGTGGAATGACTTACATCATGGCAGACAGGATGCTGAGTGGAACAGTAACAGAAATAACATGTCTGTAGATATCTACGTCCTCCCACCAGATCACATGCCATCTCCCAACACTCTAGTTGAATTTTGACTTAAACCATTAAGTCACAGCCTTCATGATCTATTCATCTGCTGTACTTCATCACAGATACAACTGGAATGTCTTTACTGATCGATCCCCTAGCCAACCCAAACAAGCTAGAAGAACCATCATCACAGTAGCTTAATTTTAAAAGCCATGATCATGATATGATGGGAAGTCCATGTTGAGCCATTGCTAAATATTTTAGTCTATTTTTAATCCATTATAAGTAAAAAAAAATGTATTATCAGATTCATCCTCCTTTCATTGTACTGATACAACTTGCAACAAAAACAGCAAACATGACAAACATCAATGCAAACTCAAAATCTCATTTATTTTGTTTCCTGATGCACAAAGGAGCTCACTCAGTACAGTAACAGTAAGCAAATCATACAAATACTGAGGGGAAGAATATCCCCTTGACTACATTCACATATATGTATATATTCTTAAACAGCCATCTAGAGGTTAACAATAAAGTAAGGAATGCTTTCTGATAGGATTACTGGGTAAGAAATAGACAGATGAGTCACTACCAAGTAACAGGTTAATAATGATATCAATTACTCAAGAAACCTGGTAAGAGCCTGCTCAGGATTACACTTCATTTCATCGAGGACTTGGTTGGCTTTTGCATGTTACTAAATTTGGACTAGATCCACAAACTAACCCTCCAAACACTCAATCTCTTGAACCCAGTGCTGGAGACGGGCAGGAAGGTTGGGGTAGACTTTGACACATGCATGGCAATGAATGTCAAGAGTTGTTTTGTTTTTCTCAGTGACTTTTCACCTCTCTGCTTCTTCCCAGGCTTTTAGAAACTTTTTCATACCTTCTCTGGAGACATTATAAAGTACAATGTGTGACATCATACTTGCAGCAGCTAGTAGAATAGAAATTGCAAACATCTCCTTTTGGTCTTAAAAAAATCATATAGAATCTATTGTGATTAAAAAAATTATTTCAATCCATTGCCTTTGATATACTTCTCATTCTATTTGTTAATAGCTAAAGTAAATCTCTTAAAGTATTTGAATATTCCAGCAGCAGCAGCAACTTTAAAAGATGTCCACCAAGCTACAGAAGCAACCAGTTCTGGGTATCTCCCACATGTGCACACACAAGGTGAAACTGATACAATGGCTCTCCAACATGCCTTGAAGGCTTCCCATATGTCTGTTTCTGAAGTGAAAAAGCTTAAAAATAGGAATACTCTGGTAGGGAGTAAAGATCCAGAACACACTGCTAGATCTCATAGCCATTATGTTTCCTCTGTAAGATTTCAGAGCATTTGCCAACAGAGATATCCAAGGGCACACGTCAAAATATGCTAAGCAATGAAGAAGGGGTTTCCTACCATTTCCTTTCCTTTAACTTTGAAATTTCTCCCTGAAGAAAAAACAGATTCAATGCTCACAGAATTAACTCAGCAAGGCCCCCTTCTGGCATGAAGGTAGGTGTGCTCTTGGATTCTAAAGTCTTCCATAGTGCAAGAACCAGCTAAGATAACACAAGAGAGGAGTTCAGTATCTTTGGCCTAGGAGAAGATTAGAAGAACTTTTCAGGTACTATTCTGTTATTTTTAAATGCTCCCCCCAATCAAATTCAACTTGATTTGCCTACTTTTTTGTTTTGGTTGCAAGAAATTTTGGAAATATACTACACATGATAAATTTTAATGCTTTTTAACCTTTTACAATGAAGTCCATCAAAAATTCTAGAGAAACAAGGTAAGTGGTATGGAGTAGGAATGAGGAATGGTTTTTTAACCTTCCTTCCTTCCCTTTTGTTTATCCCTTTCTTTTAAAGAGAGCAAACCATTCAAATAAAAAGTGACAACTGGAATGGGCTGGGAACAGTGCCTATCTGTAATTCAGAAAGTCTACATTAGGTAAAGGCAACATTTTAAAGTGCAGGACATCTGACCCCATGTATGGGGTATTGCAACAATATAAGTAACACTCAGGAACACTTCACTTGGGAAAATAAAACACATAAGTTATAAGGGATGCAGGAAAATCAAAGTACATGTAAACACATTGTTTTTTATAGAAGTTATTCAGCTTGTAACACACACTATCAGGACAAATCTGGATGCTTGACAGGATGGTGTCAAATGACTGTTATTCCTGCTTCTAGAATACACTTGTTGATATTAATCTGTGTGGATTTCAAGTTTAAATAAAAGCCAATGCTCAATATCAAAATGCACACCCTTAAAAAAGATGAGTGTGGGATCTGCAAAGGCTGGAAACAGTTGCTGGCTGGCAGAGGTCTTACCCAACACACACCTAAGCTACTTAGCCTGCTTCACTCAGCTTAGATGTCCTGTAATTAAGTTCCTTTGGCAAGAGTCGAAGGATACAGCAGAAAACACTTGCCAACCTCAGGAAGAAATAGGGGAAGGGGATTCAGGGCAGATCATTTTGATGTTGCTGGTGTGCTTGAAACACAAAGTTGGACTTATTCACTCTATGCCACAAAAAAACAAACAAACAAAAACTGATGTAATCTATACATAACCAAATCTAAAAGTGCTTCTACCACAAAAATAGATCTGGAAAAATTACTGCCAAGTTAGCATGCTATGTAGACTGAGATTTACAGGGCAGTAGAGGAAGTGTGTGCTTTCAGACTTGAAAACACAGAATTAGCTCTATCACCAAAGGATTCTCTGTTGTAAGATAATATGGAAACTCAACTAAGTCCTGGGAATGAAACGATATGTTAACAAAACCTGTTCCCTGTTTTTAATTATTTATAGGGCATGGAATAAGTTAAGAAAAATGTAGTATTTCATTAGAACTCATCACTGCTTCCTAAGAATCTGCCACGTGGTTATAATCTGATTTAAAGAAGGGACATTATGTTAGTTAGAAAAGCTAAAATGCATTCTTTTGTCTAATATTCCTTCATGTCTAGCATAGTAAGTCCTACTAATAGAAACATTAAATGGGATTTCTATAACCTTTTCATTATACTAAGATTCTAATTCCAGAAAAATCTTAAGGAATTCAAGAGACAATTTGATAAATTGGAGTACTTTCAATCTATAGGCCTGACAGAACCTTATCCACAGTTCCTTAAAGGACTTGTACTTGGCTTTTTATTTCTAGCTCATTGGTAGTGGGGGAGAACTCCACAGCCACAATGACACACTGTGTTGAGTAGATAGGGCATTGAGCAAGAACCCTGTCCTGCTACTGTTAATGGCTCCCAGGGGTGCAGTATGTCCCCGATTTATGAAGACCCCAGTCTACACAGAAGCAGTAACTAGAGCTTGTTTTTCAGCTAATAAAATAGAAGCAATTGTCACACCACATAGCCAGAAATCAAGGTGATTCTGAAGTACACAAAAACACAACTATGTATGTCATGTGGCTATATGAATACTATCTCTAAGAGACTGTAAATCTTTAATACTCAACTTCTGTCAAAGACTTTGAAGCACAGAACTATATTTGAAAAGTGTGTTGCATTCAGGTTCTGACAGTCATCCCTAAAGAAGGCAAAGCATAACAATAACACATCTCTGAAATGCATATTCCATAAAGTGCAAATTTCCATAGATAAGGTCAACCTAGAAGCATGATTTAAAGCCCAGTAAGTTCTGTTTTTACATGAGTGTTCTCAGGATTTAATTTCCAAGTACAATCAGTGATTTTTCCGACATCTGCTCACAGTCTAGCTTGTGCCCTCATATAGAAATCTACTAGATGGTACACATGGCGTTTCCTACTTTTCACTTAGCTCAGAATGCCTAACCACATAGGAATATTTCTTTGCACCGTATTTCCCTACATGGAAAGGTTTTATAGAAGCACAGTGCCAGCTGTTAACACTGCCTTTTGCATGAGCTTAACACAAATCTAAGCAGCCCCAAAGGAGGCACTGTCATGAAATTATGTATGCTCCCAACCAAAATCAAGGAACAGTGCACTTCCTTTGCACAATTTACCAAGTGACCACTGGAAGCAGACACAGAAACAGAAGTCATCCGAAGAATATGGCACTTTTTAAAACATACTTTCTAACCAGCACCTGGGCACAAGGAAGATGTCATCCCAGGAGAACATCATGGATGCCCAAGGGTCTTACACTGAGCTGGAGAACGGAACCACTTGCTTTCCGCCCACATAAACCTCCTCAATATTCCGGTCATCTCCTGAAAGAAAAACAAAGAATCATTTGTACTATGCGTTTGGGTCAATAACTGCCTTAATTTCCTTTGCCTTAATTTCCTTTGAACGAGATTTTAGGCAGATCATTTGTAATCTCCTTGGGATGACTTGATCAAGAGATGACATCATAGCTCTCTGTGGATTGGGGTCTCCATTCTGTATCCGAGGTGGAAATCAACCAATGTTCAATAAACTCCTATCTCTGTGTTCAGCACATTGAGATGAACAGTCTTTAGATTGTGACCCCTCAAATCTCAGCTTCACTCAGCACTGGACTTACACAATGGGAGGGGAGTTTACTCTTAGACTCTTCTGATTCAGTTATCTCTTCAGGAATAGAACTCTGACTGTGAGTTCAGTTCTGACACAGAAGGGACATAAGGGCATGTGGCATGGAACTCTATTCCCCTCTACATCCTAGCTCAGGATGTGTGTTCTTGCAGAATTGTTCAACATTATGCCATAGTGTAAGCTCAGTGCTGAGAACTGTTTACAAATGAATTAACACAATTTAACATTCATCGAGTTTAATATAATTTACCAAGAACAGAGTTTTGACCAAGAAAAAAAAATGTATTTATAGCCCAGAAACATAGTTACCTACCTAGATAGAGGAACTTCTGGATAACGGCCTAAAATAGAAAATAAAATGGTAAAAAATAATACTTTATACATTTTAAAGTGGAATATAAAGGGAAATGCATTGACAAAGGCCAAAAATAAAAATTTACTTCTTAATGACATTTTACATTTTAATAAAAAATGGTCTTTCCAAAAAACAAATGAATAAATAAAAACTTAAGCCCAAAGCAAGCAAACAAAAAATGAAACCATACTTTACTAGTTATTAACAAATATTTACCCTTACTAGAATATTACTTATTTGTTTATTGGTTTTTGAGACAGGGTGTTTCCACATAGCCCTGGAACTTACCATGTAAACCAAGCTTCCCTCGAACCCAAGGAAAAACTTCTGCCTTTGTCTCCTAGTGCTAGGATTAAAGGTACGTTCCATCATGCCCTGCCTATTACTGGAATACTCTTGGCAAACAATCTTGACATTTTTCAGATGCAGAATATTACATAAATCAATCAATACAAAAATGATGCAAATATTTCTTTTAAAAATGACTAAATGAGATGAAGCCTATTTCTCAGAAACTTACTCTAAACACAGAACAAAAAAAAATTTTAAAAAACATAAGGGAATTTCTTATAAGTGAACTAAATGAACACAGCTTACTTTAATAATTATGTTTTAAAAAGTAGACCCCCCCCAAAAAAAGGACAAAAAAGGCATTTTATTTAACTTCCCTTTTCTTACCTCAGAAATGTCACCAACAAAATCTCCATAAAACAGATCAATGGGAGAGTCTGATGCTTTGGGGTTGATCAAGAGAGCATCAAATTCCTTGCCAACTTCGAAGTTTCCAATCTCACTATCCAGCCCAAGGGCTACAAATGAAGTGAATACCAGTCAGAATTACCATTGAATCATTATGATGTCTTTGTTTCCAAGAACAGACTCTGCCAACATGTAACTAGGCCTTCCAAAAATAGTATCAGAACAGTGAAGAAGAGAAGTGCTCTCACTCTAACAGGTCACATGACCTCTGTATAGAAAGCAGAGAAGGAAAGCAACTAGCTTCCTTCATAACCACTGCCGTAATCCTGATGGAATCCCAGTTTCAGCTCTTCTCCACTGAACCCCAAAGTAACAAGCTTGACACAAATTTATCTACCTCATATCTTTCTCCTCTTCCCCAATACTCCTAGCTTTGCCTTTTTGTTCTGTGAAATAGTTAGTGGCATTTATTGCCGTGACCTGAAACTCAAAGTTACAAAAAACAAATCTATGCAAACTTTCTAATACAGGCATACTCATCATGAATTCTTTAGTGTAAGTTTTAGTATATTTAGTGTATATATTATATATTATATATATATGTATATATGTATATATATACATATGTGTGTATATGTATATGTGTATGCATATGTATTTACATGTGTATATATATGTATATGTGTATACATACATACATACATACATACATATATATATTCCTTTTCAAAGTCCAGAGACCATGTAACTCAAGACTGCCAAGTAAGTCAAGACTGAAAGTAAGTCACTCTGTAACTTCAAAGGTTTTCTGGTTGCCCATAAAGAATGCTTTCCTAAAACAGGTCACAGGTCAACAATATTGACTGACTTCCCCTATCTTATAGCCATAACTCATGTCCATGGTCAGTGGATGCCAAGGCAGAACATATTAAAGAATGTGTAGGTGTTGGGTTTTGTCACCAAGATACTGTTTGATTGACATCTCCTTAAAGCCTGTATTCTAAGAAAGACATTGAGGTCACTGAGGTCACTGCTCATTGCTGTACTGTCTTTTCCAAGATTGACTCATGCCTGATGCATCCTGTTACTGCCAAGGTATTTTATGACATGAAAACATTGGATATATTTTCATTTTCTTTTCTGGTGTAACACAGTATCTGACATGTGATATTTCTATGCACATGCATCCTGATAACTTGGAATTATCAGAACACCAAATTAGAAATCATGCTCATGCTTAATACATTACTTAAATCGTGACTCTTTTTCACTCTCAGAAGAGAAAAGGCTTTTTAACCTAAGGAAGTCTCATAGCCAGAGAGTGGTGTGGAAATATTAACTGTTCAAAGCATCCGTGTGTCTTCGGTGTAGAGAGGGGTCGGGGGAGCCTGGTGTGAACTAAAACACTGACAATCTTCTCCTTTATTGGTTACATGCTATTTCTTGTCTTTGACAAAGGAGAACTATACCATGAGATTTAATGACTGCATTCAACATGAAATTGTCTGTGCCTAGCAGGCCAGTGTCGCTGCACAATTGAGAGGATCCCAGAGGGCTGATGAAACATCTAAACTAAATGGGCTATTCTTTAGAACACAGAGTTCAAAACTGTGCTAACCAAGAAACAGATGAGGGCTTTCAGTCAGTGAACTTTCAAGTGGATGTAAATCTAGATCTTTCTACAGACCTAACCATGTTGCTCAGCAGCTCCAATGGCTTCAGGAATTGCACTTGCCACTTTCAGAATGCTGGCTGTGTGAACACGGCTGACACAGAGTAAGTGTAAAGGTGTCGCACTTGGAAGTCACACTTTAAACAGGGATTTCTTCAACCTGATTCACATAGTCTATACTACAGACAAAAGCTGAGCAGAAGAAATTCCGTAACAGTAACTAGTGCCCCAACAGCATTGATTTAAAAGCTACACTCCCAGGTAGAATGGTTTGGCAAGTTCCCATAGCAGTTTGATGAGAAACAGAACATAGTGGAGCAAAACACAGAGCCTAGGATTAAAAAAATAAATAAAAAATAAAACACCACCTCAGCTCAACCTGTTTTCATCACTGGGTAGGCAGCAGATCACTGAGCTAAAGTATTTAACATAGACAATAGTGCCGTGGGGGAGGGGCCACACTTGAGTGTTCCTGAGATGAAATAGAAGACCTAGGAAATCACAAAGGATAGAACTACGATTTCTCTTTCTTGAAATGTTCTTTGGGTGTTCATCCTATTCTGGAACATGTATAGAAGACATCCCTGGCCTTCCATTTATAATTTGGTGCTTCCATCATAAATCTACATAGATCTGTGTATGTGTATTTTAATTGTTCTGGAGCTGTCAGTGGTAGGAAGCTATTTCCATTACGCCATATTTCCAAAACAAATCAAAGTGATTATTTCCATTGGAGTCACACAGGAGAACTAAGAAAAGGTGATGAACAACATTGGTCTATCAGTCAACTGCACCATTGTGTCTTTCTTCATTTAAAGAGGGTTGAGTAATCAGTGCATAGGAAGACAGCATAACGGAAGATAGACTGCACTCTGGATTTATGTTTTCTGGATTCAAAACATAGCACACTTCTCCTTGGCAGATGTGTGTCACTAAAGTTCCTTTTCTGTAACATGAAATTAACAGCATTGGTTGGGAAGACCAAATAATAGTGCACATGCCGGGCATTCATCATACTGCCCCATGGAGAGAATTCAACTGTCTTAGCAGTCACTTTTATTGATAGCAATATCACCCAAGAAAAGAAAATACCCGACTCAATAGAAGACTGAATTATCTTAACTCACATGCATACAGATAGTGTAAATATTCACTAAAATAATCAACATGGCAATCATGCATTAAACACTTACCCACCAAAGAATGAGTTCACTGAAAGAATGGCTGCTGCACCACACGGATATGCTTTGGGTATGTTTTATGACATGTATGAGTCATTAATATAGGATTTACCTTAGTTCACTATGGTGTACCTTTATACTATAGCCAAAGACACAGATTGGCATGGTGTGAGAGAGAAAGAAACTAGTCATTACCTTGGCTTCCTCCAAGAGTGGCTAGTCTGAAGACTTCTTTGAGGGTGAGGCTTCTCTCATTCACTTTATTGATTAAAAGGACATTGGAAACCATCACTGCTCTTCTGATGGCATCAAGCATGGAGTAGGAGTAACCACCAGCCACATCTATGGTAGGAAAGACAAGCCCAAACAGTAGCTTTATGAAGATGGATAGAATAACAGGAATGCAAGTTGTTCTCTTTCTCTGGTTTTAGTGACAAGCATTCTACTTTTCAATTTCTAAAAGTTTTCTCATCTACAAACATATAACTATAAGCCAACATTTAAATGAATTCAAATGCTGTCACTCGAATAAAAGCAGAAGGGGTCACTATTTGCAGGAAGGAAAAGGACAAACAAGAAAGAAGCAAGCATGAGAAGGGGCACAAATGAGAGCAAAGTTAATGACAATACACATATCAAAATGCTCTAACAAAATCCATTACTTTGCATGCTAATTTTCAAAAACTGCCTTTTGTTAAACTCAAATATAATCCAGAATTAGCTCCTAGGGCTGTTCAAAACAACACAAGTCTTGTGACTTAACACAATTGAAATGACTTCTCTCATAGTTTTGGTGGTCAGACATCTACAATCCAAGTGTCAGCAGGGCTGGCCGGGGATTGAGCTCAGTGACAGAGTGTGCGCTGAGACCATACAAGGCCAGCGCTTGAGACCCCAGAACCACTGGAAGTGTCAGTAAGGACCTCAACCCTTCAGGAAGAATCCCGATTTGTTCTATCCAGCTTCCATGCCTCATGGAGACCTGGGCTTATGGCAGTAACTCCAGTCTCTTGTTTCATGTTCGTATCTTCTCTCGGTCTTTGTGGCTTTCCCTTTCTGTCCCTTATAAGCATTCATCATTGCACTTAGGAGCCACCCCAGTTCAGAATGAGTTCATCTTGCCAGCCTTACCTGGACTCTTATCCACAGAAACCTTTAGTCCTAACATGGCCATAGTTATAGGTTCTAGTAGACTTCTTTTGGGGACTACAACTCAACCCACTATAACATCCTCATGGCTGATATATCTTGAACACTCACAGAAATTACTCAAATGTGACTATGAAAAGTTTATAATGTGATTTAACATAAATTCACAATTGCATATGCTTAAGAAAATGTCCAAGTGTTATTCCAATCTAGATGAAAAGTTTAGAAAATTAAAAAGCCATTTTTAAAATTCTTCAGAAAGCTTTAGAATGAATATAAGTACATTGTACTACGCTTTAGGAACTTAGTACAATAAATAACCAAAGCTGATATGGACAGTTTTTCATACTGGTTGGCATCATGGAATGAGAAATGAGAGTTTTATTGACTGAGATTAAGGCCCTAGTCAAAATGAATTGAAATACTGCCTTTGGCAGGAACAAATTCATGTAATGAAAGGAGTTGATGTTATGGTCAAGAAAGATAGCATGTTTTATTGGAGAATACATTTTATAACTAATCAAATAGCCATTATAGTTTTAAATATTCCTGTCATTTCTGGTAGACTTATAGGATTCTTAGTGCCTATAAATATTACAATTATCAAAAGTAATTGGTTATTCAGTAGCAATTCTGGACTACAGCTGAGTTTTATGTTCAACTGTCTTATATGTCCTTAGGTAAACTTGCCTATTTTTTTTGTAGAGTACTTTTTAAAATCTAGAATAGTACTGCTAGAGGATCATCTGGTTCCCTGAAAAGTTTTATCACAGCTACTTAAGTTATTAGTCTGTATTAACAGAAAATAATCAGGGCTGGGGAGACAGCTCAGTCAGTTAAATGTTTGTCATACAAGCTTTTGGGCCTGTGTTTGATCCAAAAGACCTATGTAAAAAGCTTGCTATGTTGGCATACTGGGAAAGCAGAGACACATAGAGCTCATGAGGCTTAACTGGCAAGCCCCAGGTCCCACTCAAAGACCCTATCACAGTACCTAAGGAAAGATATCTGAGGTTAACATCTGGTCTCCATGTACACATGTGAAAACTATAAGCACACTATAAGCACACACTATAAGCACACACACAAAATAACAAGCATGCATTAAGTCTTTTGTGTGTGAAAGTTTCATGTTAATTAAAAAGAAGTGAAATAATTATAAAATAAGTGATTATAAAATAATTATAAAATAATTGCCAAATAGCAAATTGTCACAAACCAGTGTTGTGTCATACCAAGAATCAGTATAAGAACAACACAACATTGACTTAACTAATCCTCCACACAAACATGTAAGTTATCTGCTATTATCCTCTCTGTTTTAGAGAGCACAATATCATGGCATCTTTTGAGAGGCAGCAAAGAGATCATGGCTACATCGGGTCACAGCAAGAAACAAGATGGCCGCCTTGCTGGCTGGGCAGGAAATCAGGACTGGCAGGGCAGGTAGAGCAGGAGCTGTGTGGATGCTCACACTCAATGGAAGCTCACACTCAAAGAAGTTTTGCTGTGAAGAAAGGCAGCAATGTGGGGCAGGAAGCTGATGGGGGGTGTCAGAGTAGGAGAACAATTACATATGATGGCCTAAAAGGGTCAAGAGATATTTTAGATGGTTGTGTATTGGTAGGGAGAGTCCAGTAGACAGCACATAATTATGGGAAAGAATGTATGTAAATTTGGTGATAGGAACTGAAACAGAGATTTCTGATTTATTTTTATATCCTTGCAACGAGCTACAAGAGGCTATGAGCTGGGAATGAGGAGGGCTTGAGCTGCAACAGAACATTTTAGGAGAAACAAGATGGATAAAAACCCATCTTGGATTAAGGAGACAGATACTTATTAGAGAAATATAATTATCTCTGATGCCAGTGATGAGGGCTGCTTGGAATTTGAGCACAAAATTTAACGTGAAACCCGCTATTCTTTCCAGCTACTCCTAAACACCCAGCTGCAGGCATAAAAAGGGGAACTGTTGAGGTCATCTAGGGCCAGGCTTTTGCAAAGTGAACACATAGAAAATGAAGAAGAGATATTGTCATATCTGCTGGGATCCAAGAGAGCAGCTTTAGGAAGGCAGGAAGACAACAAGGCATTACTAGACCAAAGTCCACAATAAGACCAAAGCCTGTTGCTTGGGGAGTGTTTTAGTTAGGTTTCTACTGCTGTAATAAAAACCGTGGCAAAAGCACCTTGGGGAGAAAAGGGTTTATTTGGCTCACAGGTCATAGTCTTTATCAAGAGAAGCCAAGGCAAGACCTCAGGGCAGAAACCTAGAGTCAGGAACCAACACAGAACTATGAAGGAATGTTGCTTACTGGGTTTTCCCCCACAGTTTGCTCAGTTTTCTTTCTTATACAACCCTGGACCACCTGCCCAAAGGAAGTACTCTCCATGGCATCCAGAGACCTCCCGCATCAACCACTAACTAAGAAAGTGCCCCAGTCTCCTGGATTCAATTTCTCAGCTGAAGTTCCCTGGTCCCAGATTACTCTGTTACTCTGGCTTGAGCCAAATAGAGAAAACTAAGCATCCCACGGAGTGATGGCACCATCACGTTAGGATAGGGAACAATCCTGGCAAGTGGGACAGCCAGTGGCTCCATGTATATCATTTTAACAAGCTTATACATCATGCCCTTTTCATTCATATTTTAGAAGGGAGGAATACCATTTTCATAATTCTTCAGGTAGTTTTCTTTATACACAATAATCATTCTAGATCCCAAATACCGAAATCCCAAATGCAGGTGACAACATACTAGAAAATTTCACATCTGCTATCATGTGACACGGGTGTACTTAAAATATACTATAAAATTGCCCCAGTCTATGCATATGAGCTATTTGAAACATAAAATTACCCATCTGTGTGTATGAGCTATATGAAGCATAAATGAATTCCAGACAAAGACCTATGTCCATTCCCCTAAATATCTCTTTCTTATGCAGCATACATCACTTAAGATTTTTATAATATATTAAAATATACAAATAATGTAAGGAGTACAAAACCAGGGAAGGCTGAAAGCATGGTACTGAGACAGATGTTCCTGGTTCATGAGGAGCTAGGGTAGATACAGTAGGTCATAGGCAGAGCTTGGAAAAGAGCAATGTTAAGGGGCTCTTTGCTCAGTGTCTGTCCTGCACACCATCCTGTGACACATGCTCTTTCTTTCTCAGTTTTATTCTCTACATTGCTGAATTTTCAGCAAGAATAATTTAATTCTTTCCTTAAGAATTTTGTGAGTTGGCACTTGTGAGGTCAAGTGCTTGTATAAGCCAGAAGATGTTAGGTCCCCAGGAGCAGGAACAGGCTGTTGTGAGCTGTTAGACATGGGTGCCCAGTTTCTAAACCATGAACAGGGTAACTGGCTTTGAGGTGGGGCAAAGATTTCAAAATTTCTCCCTATTTTGTTGCTGTTTATTATTAAGACACCCATCCCTAGCAACTAATGAAGCTCACGTACCTTAAGCATAGACCCCATACCTACAAATCAGCTACATCAGAACAGTTATTCACCATTGATCTCCAGATGGAGGCCGCTTACCTGTCCCCAGCCCTATCTTCACTTTATTCTTCAGGACTTCTAGCACATTCAGTAAGCCACTGCTCAGCCTGGAGAGAAAGAAGATGCAAGAACAAGGAGACCCGGTGATTTAACAGCATACAGAAACTGTCAAAGATGAGGATCATACTAAAAACTGATATGTTGTCTTTATTAGCCTTAAGACCAACAGTCGATCAGACCAGGCCAAGAAAGCGGTGAAGTAGAGAAGATCATAAAAATCTGCTTCCTGCTTCCTGGCCTGAGGTCACTCTTGCCAGGGATTACATGGGAAACACTGAAGAATTAAGCTTTGTAGTTAGTCTATAAATCTAATAAAGCTATAGGATTCCTAGACAACTCCTCCTCCTATAGTAGAAAATATAAATTATAAAACATCACATTCCTCTATATCCAGAACAATGTATTACCAAAGAAGAAGCAATTTGTATTAGGGAACAAAAATAATAGCCCAGTGTATGATGCTTTGAGCCTCAGAAGCAACCTCAAAAATCAGAGTATCTCTCCGACCTCCCTCAAGTCTCTAAACCACACAAGCTAGAATCTCACTGGGCTGTGATATAACTCAGTGGTAGAGTGCTTATTACGTATACATAGGACCCAGGTTCATCCCCAACAACAATAACAAAACAACTAAAATTTCCATCCTTTTTCCCTATGCAAGCCACAAACCCTAATGAGAGTGTTCTAATCCTCCATCGTTATGACTCATGCTGTCCAGGAAGGAGTTCTCAGACATACCTTGTTTGATAGACAGTCATATGATTCTATTTTGGAAGAGGTCTTGCCCATTCACAGAAGGAAAACAATATGACACAGGGACCAAGAAGATCTGAAGATGCCCTCCCCAGTATCCCAACTTGATAACTTGGCATTAGGTTAAAACCTCTTTGTCCAATTACACTTCTATGTGGTTGCCATGCTCCATTACATTAAAGCATAAAAATAGGGGATTGGTCTTCATTTGATTGTCCTGTGCACATACACTCCAAGTAAGCACATTTGCTGGGCTTTTCTCTCATTTGTGTGTCTTATTGTAGAAGGTTGGTGATGACCTTATGATAAATAAGGAAAAGTAATCTTCCTTCACGTTTTTCTTCCTCTGTGTTTACAGGGTCAATGATGATACAACTAAAGAGATGGAAGCCATTGATATGGGGTCTGATAGTTCAAGTGCTGCTTCCTAGGATAGCAATTAGGAGAGAGGGTTCCTGACCTGAATTTTGAACCTCATCATCTTCATCCTACTTGATCAAGAGAAAGACAAAGGAAAGCTAACACATGTAATTAGGAGTCCAAGAGGATACAGTGGCCAAGTGGCTCTGAAAGAAATGCACTAAACTACATCTTCCAAAGTCCCTATGTGCACAAGAAAAAACCTAAAACTCTTGAAGATCCCCATTTATTTGAAAAGCCGGATCATGTTTTAATTTAGAGGATATTCATCAATGGGATGTTAAATTCTTGTCCCTAGGCTGTAGATAAGGTCACCAAGTCATGTGCATTTACTTCCTGTTTGAAAACGGGGTCTTCTGAGACCTTTCAAACAACTAGAAAAATGGCCTGTGTCTCTAGGAGCCCTTCTTACATTATCATGAACACACATGTGTGTCCTTCACAAAGACCCCAAGCTTGCAAATACCTGCAGCTCTTTGCTGAGATTTTCTACCCACTTCTAGAGGCTACTGTGTTCCTCCACAGCCATTTCAGCCCTTCTGCCATTGTTGAGTGTTTGTTATTTTCTCTGTGCCATCACTTCTTGAGATGGACAACTGATCATTGTTGGCATCTAAAAGAATTAGACACCAGGATACCACTGTGGTTAACTGATTTGATGTTATTGACATCTTCCCTGTGTGCTGAACTCCCCAGCAGCACTGTCTAAGGTCAACTCCCACCCAGATACACTATTTCTACAATTCTGAGTTTCTAATCCAGAATCTATGAACTAGATCACAGTATCCACAAGTTCCCTAAGCTTAGACATAACTTTTTTATGTCTATGGGCCTTTTTGTTTTGCTGAAGATACAAGCCATAGCTTTCAATTGACTCATTCATGAATTCATAAACTTTAAGACGAGTAAGGATACCAGGTATTAACATACCTGGTATGTTACAGGTGTATCTCTGTGAGTTCAGGGTCAGTCTGGTCTACAAGAGTGAGTTATTTTACTTGGAGAAGAGAGAGAGAGAGAGAGAGAGAGAGAGAGAGAGAGAGAGAGAGAGAGAGAGAGGACATGTTTCAAATAAAGTGTTTGTATATAAGAATTAAATAGGATGAAATCCCTCTTGGGTTTTCCTATATGACACATTCAGTAGCATTACCAAGTGCTGTAGAGCCATAACTTTTTTCTAAACTCTAGAGCAGACTGTCTCCCTGGGACATGCATTCTTTCAGTCTGTTCTCAGCTGTAAAACTTGAATGCTATTGTTTTTAAACTGTTCTACTTCCCCTTGCTGTATATATGTGCAAATGTAGAGATTTGCAGAGACGAGGAAATCTTTAAATGTATACCCCACAACAATGCCCTCTTTCAAGTGCCTTCTTTCTTCTCCTTAGCACATCTACCTGGTTCCCTCCTCACTCAAACCAGCTATAGAAACAGATCCTATGAGAAGGAACAACTGAGAAAACAGAAAATACCTATCCACACTACACATCAGTAATCTGCCAAGCAATTGTTGTCTACTTACGATAAGTTAGAGTTGGGACAATGGGCAATGGATGCTCCTCGTTCACTGAAGATGTTAAGCTCTTCTTCAGAAAGGTAGCAGCCATGTGCCATGACTGTCTAGAGAGAAGAATAGCCAACATGGAGTTTAGCCCTAAAAAATGCTTGTACTAATACCCATGGCTATGAACTACAAGAAGATACAGAAGCAATGGTTTGGCTACAATGGTCTTTGCAAAGACAGTTGCTATTATTTAAAAGGACAAAATCCCTGTATCCAAATATATATCATAAAATTCTCAACAAATTTGTATGTTATTTTTATCTATCTATCTATCTATCTATCTATCTATATCTACCTACCTACCTACCTATCTATCCATCTATCATAGTAGTGTTGGTAATAAGGCCCAGTACTCTACCACTGAACTCCATCCTAGCCCCGGCTTTTGATTCTTTTGGCTGATTTACAATGCAATACAAAGTCAGCCAGCTCATCCATGGCATAGGAAATCCAGCCAGAGTGAATACGTTATCATGATTTTACCATCTCTACTATAGAAAACTTTCGAGTATCCTCTTTTCTAAATCTACCTGATATACTTTCTGTAGGTTGATACCTGTCTGTATTCCAATCAGGACTTTCTTAAAGAACATAGAAGTTGTAAATATGATTTTGTAAAGAACTATGGGTTAATTATTGCAGATGGTTTGTTTTGGAGATGGTATCTCTATATATAGCCAAGGCTAGCCTTGAACTCACTACAGAGCCCAAACCGGCCTCACACTCATAATTTTCCTGCCATAGCCTCTGGAATGCTGGGAGTTTTGGTAAAAGCCACCATATCTGAGAGAACTGTTCTTTATTTCTGTTACTAGTTTCAATATAGGCACCAATAGTCCTTGATATAGACATGAAACCAGGATACTCATATCATAATAACTTTCAGTTAAGGAGGCAAACTTTGTTTAAGAAAGCAGGTGCCACATGTTTGAGACCTCTCTAAACTCTCATGTTAGTAAGATTTGTGGGTTTTCAAGTAACATTTCATTCTCTAAAATGTTTTTACTTTAATATAAAACCTATACCCAATTGCTTTCTCCTTTGGGAGGCATAGTTCAATTGGCAAAATTATTATTAAAATAAAACTTTCTGAACCTCCATGAAAATAAAATTAACATGAAAATTTAAGATTAATTTATTAATCATATGGTAATACATGTAAAAGAGGATAAAGCCTCCTATGTAAAATTTACATTATTTATGCAAAGTATTAATCTTTTAAATCACTTGCATTCATATCTCCTTTTGTGTAGTCACTAAGAAATTGCTTGCTGCAGAAAACTCTCAAAGCAGTTGTGTTCATTTCATGGAAGGTCAAGGCCAAAGGGTATACTGCTTTAATGAGGTCCCTTGCCACTCACATTAATTTTAATTAATTACAGAAAGTAATACATACTCATTTTTCTAAACCTCTGAGTTTTAAAAAATTGCTTTTAACATTCACTGTGTGTCTCTGAACAGTTTTTTTTTTAATGAAAACACACCAAGACATATGTATATGCATATCCAACTATATTAAATGTTCTTCTGTGGGAGCATGCATAGTTTGTTCTTTGTGAAGGCTGGATGGAATTCTAATAATGTAAATCTATGATTTAACCAATTCCTTGGGGATAGTTATTTTCAAACTTTCCTTTGTTATCAACACGCCTATTTTTTATAATCTAAAGAATTATCCTTGGAAATGGGTCTTCTGGGTCGAAGAAAAGCCAACTCATCTTCTAACTATTAAAGTTTCCTTGGAAAAAAAGGTCGTTCTTGCCATCCAATGGAAAACATAGATTTATTAAGGACATGGATGACACATCAGGCCCATATCAATACACACATAGATAGATGATAGATACATACCATGCACACATAGACACACACACGTACACACAAATACACATTCATATAGGCATATATATATATATATATACACATACAAACACAACATACATATCTAGATACACACATATATCTACACACATGTATACACACAAACATACACATAGACACACAGATATATCTACACACACACAGTGGGTTTACTCTAGTTTGGAAAATGCATGTATCCTGCAGAACTGTGATTACTTCTGAGATTTTGAAATTGAAAAGGTGCAGCCTGCTTTACATAGATTTTATCATGATATTGAACTTACCTTGTTTGTCAGGAGATTATTTTTATCATAGACATCTGTGTAGTTTTTGTAATCAGGGAATAAACTTTTCACAGCTTCAATTTCTTCTCGAGTTTCACTTACATGGCTCTGGAAACAAAGAAAGAATGGTTTCACTTTTTTTCTGTAAAATATTTAACATTATATCTCCTGTCTCAACATGCCATTGCTAGTTTCTACTTGCTGAACTTGCTGATGTAGACAACTATGAATGAAAACATTAAAGTCTGTACTTACTCGTGTTTAATTTCCAATGATTATAATGCATCCTCTATGACAATACACACAACAAGGAAATTGAATATCCTGAGCATGGCTCTGAGTGATTGAGAGAGAGAGAGAGAGAGAGAGAGGGAGAGAGAGAGAGGGGGGAGGGAGGGAGGGGAGGGAGGAGGGGAGGGAGGGAGAGGGAAGAGAGGGAGGAGGGAGAGAGGGAGGGAGGGAGAGAGGGGAGGGAGAGGGAGGGAGGGAGAGAGGGAGAGAGGGAGGGAGGGAGAGAGGGAGAGAGGGAGAGAGAGAGAGAGAGGGAGAGAGGGAGAGAGGGAGAGAGGGAGAGAGAGAGAGGGAGAGAGGGAGAGAGAGAGAGAGAGAGAGAGAGAGAGAGAGAGAGAGAGAGAGAGAGAGAGAGAGAGCTCTTTTCATCAATACTTTAGCAAGAAAAACTTATGTCCTCTTTGAAGAGCACCCAGTGTCTTGCTTGTAGCATCCTGCCTATAAAAATTCAATGGCCACCTGAGATGACTCCATGGTTCACTCAGAAAAAAACTAAATTTGAACAGAGAGCTGGATCCTGAGCCTAATTACATGTCTTCAGCAGCCAGTTCTCTTCTCTAAGCTGCCATTTCTCATTGCTCAATACAAGTGTTGCCCTGGGTAAGTCATTTTCCATCTCTTAGGCTGATGTGTTAGCCATATTTCAGGAGTGCAATTTCACAGAACCTAGTGCACCGGAAGCAGAAGAAAGGCTGGGATCAGGGCCTGTCCTCAGTCTACCTCTTTTCTCAGCTTTCTGAATGATGTTTTAGAAGAAAGGAATATGAAAATGACAGAGCTGGACAATCCTGTCTTCGTCGGGAAGGAGTTCATGGGACTCCTCACACAAACCAAGTGAGTAGGCAATCACACCAACCTCCCGTGGGGGAACATGAAATCTGAGGGAAACACAGTGCTTTGCACTGGAGTAGCCACCCAAGCTCTGAAAAAAAAAATCCATTTCAGACCCAGGGTTGATGAGAGCAGATCGTAGGAACAATTCATGAGCCAACAAACCCTTGCAAAACAACTCTGCCAGGCCTTGTTTTCTGTGTTAAGAGACATGGCAAGATGAACAAAAGAAAAAGTGGGCAAAAATCCCAACCAGTGCTGTACCTACATCTGACTCTACCCATGGTCGGGAGTAAATCCCAGTCTATCAGTGAGATTCATGGACATAACCCAAGGGAAGAACAACTGAGTGATTTGATTGGATAATGCAATTAAATGCCTATGGCCCATCCCTTTAGTCAAAGCTGGTTTCCTGTTGGCACTTCTTACACTTCTGCCTCCATCTCTGACTGCTATGCCCTACTGCCCAGGCTGTGCCTGGGATCAGCCTCAGGGGTTTGTGCATGACAGGCAAGTACTTTATCAACTGAACGGCATCTTCAGCCTAAGGAGAGACTTCTTTCATGTCTTTTTCATTTTATTTTTATGTAGTTTTTAAATATTGTCTGCATCTTTCTCTTTCCTTCTTCTTCTTCTTCTTCTTCTTCTTCTTCTTCTTCTTCTTCTTCTTCTTCTTCTTCTTCTTCTTCTTCTCCTTCTTCTCCTCCTTCTCCTCCTTCTCCTCCTTCTCCTCCTTCTCCTTCTTCTTCTTTCTTCTTCTCTCTTCTTCTTCAAATAAAACATACTGTTTCCAAAGTAGAAATATTATCCAAATTTGGAATTTTATTACCAGAGCATAATTGTAGGGGGACTGAATCCAAATTCCAAATATCAGAAGCCACAAACAGTAATCATGAGGAAGACACACTAATGGGTGCTATGGACATACATTTTAAAAATAAATAAAAGTAAGGAATCAATATGCTGCCTTCACCCCAACTTTCCCTTCCCTCTAAGACCGTCAGCTCTGAAAGGGGAAATTATAGTGCAGTGTGTAATTAAACTTGAGTGGGGGAGGGGAACTCCTAATTTTAACCCAGCTGTGAGATTTTAAAAGCATTTTATTGCTAAATTGCAACAACTTAATGATAACGGAAGATATACTTTTTGTTCCTGGTTTTAAATTAAGAAACTCAGAACAAAAGGATTTTAAATGCACGTTTGTAAGGTAGAAATTAAGTTCTTTTTACTTTTCAAATAATAATTGGCTCCTCCACAAATGAAGGTCTAGAAGACCAGGAAAGCATCAAATAAAGGCAGGAAGAAAATGTGTTAAATGTATTTTATTAGGAATGGATAGTCTGACATTGACCTTGCTATCCTTTATAAAGTTGTCTTGACCTGTGTAAGGCAGATGAGAGAATGTTGAGGATGAAAACAGCTTTAGGCACCTGACCTGCAAAACTGACCGACTGGGTTAAGTGATGTCAGTCGGGGCACCTCCTGCCCTAAAATTCTTTGACTCTAGGAAATCTCAGTAGACAAACTACAGATTATTAGAGATGACCGGAAGGTACTAAGAGATCTTGAAGGTATCTCTTAGGCACAAACCAAAGAAAAATGCCTACCTGGATGTGCAGGTCATGGGTCTTAGCGATGTTGCCAAGTTTACTCATCAGGGTCTCCGTGCAAGAAAGGGAAAAGCGTGGGGTCACTATGGGTTTCACCCTTGAGTACTAGAAATAATAAAAGAAATTTGTGAGGAAAATAAGGAGATTATGAACACATAGCACATTCCACAACGATGTGATTTTATAGTTTCAATATTGAAGAAAATCTCCAATTTTGAATAGACAGGTGTTCTAGGTCCCAAAAGACAATTCATGAAGAGAACTGTACTTTCTTCAGCATCAAGTTCACAGAAGAAAGTTCTGTCTCTGAGACAGGCATTCCCTTCTCATTATCTGAGATGAGACCTGTGGTAGGGACACTACACATGAGGTGATAGCTTGTTTCCCTGCCTGTATCTTGAAGGGGTGTGCTGGCTGCATCCTCACTCAGAGATCCTTAGTAATACCTTAGTGACTGACTGGTGGGATAAAATGACCCCTGTAAGGAGTTTTAAAAAAAAAGAGTCTACAAGCATTATCTACAACTCACCCAGGGGTAAACTTCAAGAAATTCTGAGCATTCCTATGGCTTCCAGTATAACAGTGAAGAATCATGAGGGAAGAAAGGACTAGGTTTACTGACTTATGAGTCTGTCCTCTGGAGCTATAACCTAGTTTTCATACTGTGCTTGGAGGCAAGAAATAGTACTGTCTTCATGGACCCCACAATGCCAGAGCAAAGCACATGCCTGGTTGACTATGCATGGGACTCGTGTGCCGTATGTTTAAAGAGCAAGGTACCCTGTAGCCAGGGCACTGAGTCTAAGTATAGCCTGCTTTCAGTCCACACTGGAGACTAGCAGTGGGCAGGACCAATGAAGAAGGCAGCAAATAGGTCACCCGCCTCTTTGGATCACAGAGCAATTCACCCTCTACAGAGACCAATGTCACAAAATTAAAAGTTCCCAGACCAGGGAGAGGAAATGAAGTGAGAAGGGTTGAGGGTGAGGTGAGTTCAGAGGGTGACTCTTGAGGGCAGTGACTGGATTGTCACACCTTAAATGATGGTTTGTATTTTAAATGCCACCCCAGACTCATGTAGGATGAAGGTTCTTGGCTAATAGTGCTATTGAGAGGTAGCACAACCTTTGGAAGGTAGACTCAACTAGAAGGAATTAGACTGTGGCTTCCTGAAAGCCATGAGGTAGGCGACTTCCCTCTGCCTGGAGTTTCTACCATCATGTTCTGCCTAATTACAGGCCTAAAATCTACCAGGCCAAGTGATTACAGACTAAAACTGTCTGAAACATTGAGTCAAAGCAACCCTTCCTTTCTTATAACCTTCTTACCTCAGGTATTTTGTTACTGTGACAGACAGCTGAGCAACACACCTCAGACTAGACTAACCACAAGCTTATGAACCCGGGATGGAATTCACATACCTGACTAAACTTGGGTTCTCTGCTGCATACAGACAAGGGGTATGGGAACCAAAAACAAAAGGGTATACACAATATCCCTGGTGACATAAACAAGTTCAGTAGACATAAAGTTTGCATCATGTTTTAATAGTGAATTATCACATCCACTAAAATCAGATCATTGTTCCTGACTACAAAACTGTGCTTAAAAAAAGGTCTAAATAGAGTGTCCTACAAGCCTTCATTGGAAAGCAAAAGCCAGAAGTTTCTATGAATTTGACCTTTTCAGACTGCACATACCAATGAGAGCATGCAGTATTTCTCTTCTGAATTGGGTTTATTTAATGTAACATAATATAATATATTCCAGATTCATCTATGATGTCTCAAATAGCAAGATCTTTTTTATGAATTAATAGTATGCTTGCATATGTATGTATGTATATATATATATGTATATATATATATATACTCATGAGATATAGGAGACATATTGAGATTGTATAGATATCCCACATGTATGCATATATGTATATACAAGCATGTATGTATAGTTTTCTTGTATACATGTATAATGTGCAAATGAATAAAATTGGTTTTCTTTATCTATTCATTCATAGACTTCTAGGTTGTTTCCATATTTGAGGCTATGGTGAATAAAGCTGCAATAAATGTAGGATACACATCTCTCCAAGATATCCCATTTTATTTCCTTTCACAGATACATGGGATCTCTGGATCATATGAGGCAGTTTTGATCAATGGGCACAAGTTCTCAGCTATAAAATGAAAAGATACCTAAGGCTTTTGTGTAGTCCTGCCATTGCATGTGTGAATGGATCTCGCTGTGACACCATCCAACACTACCTGTGTGTAAGAAGTCATCACACTCCACACCTTAGTACTCAGTCTTGGTCAGACATTTTCAATTTTAAAAAATCTGACCTCTCTGAGCTGAGCCCCTGGGTACACTGCGTCAACAATCGAAGGTTCCAGGAAAATATCTCTTGAGTATAGACTAAGCCATAGGTACACAGACTAAGCCATCAAACAACTTAACGGATGCTACAGCTAACAAAGCAGCACTCCGGGTGAAAACTGAGAAAGTTCACTTACGTTCTTCTGAAGCATTTCTGACACAAATCTGCAAGGAAGTGACAAACGTAAAGTTAGGAAAGTCAATCATTTTCAAAGAAATGTTTCAATGGGGTGAAAATATGATCCTGACAACATCCTGGTTTCCATGAGAACATAACTAACAATGTGGGTTTCACCACCACTAATCAGAGATTAACAAGTAATAATTACTCCACTTTTCCTTTGATAGCAAATGAGGAAGAGAAAAATCATAGGCAATATCATCCTGTGGCATCTTGCGGGCCTTTCTGAGCATCCACCCAGCCAGCCCAGCCTGTGCTAGTGGCTCTAATTCTGAGTTACAGTGCACTGTGTTCTGTGGATGATAGGACCATGGACTCTTGGGCACACACAGACACTTAGGAACCTTAGACTGTTCTTCTAGTCTCCTCTTATGTGGAAGCTAATCATGCCCCCAGTATCACTATCAGGCTCTGAGGACAAAGTCTGGCAGGAGGTAGGTATTGGAGGAAGATGGAAGACTACAACATGGGGCTGCGAAGTGTGTGCGGAATGGGACAATTGGTGAAGCTAGCACTTCTATATGAACAATGACAACTGTCCTACAAATTGGTTATTCCTGCCCTGGCCAGTAAAGACTTGTTGGCTATTAGTTTTCTTCCATCTGGTACTATTTCAGACTAAAGTGTGAATCAAGAGCCTGGGGGTGTAGCTCTGTGATGGACACTTGCCAGGCATGAGCAAAGCCCTGGGCTCCATCTTCAGCCCCAGGGAAACAAACTGTGAATTAAGGTAAAGTGACACAACAGTGGTTTGTGCAGGAGCTGATTGTATGGTGCACCCCTCTTCCTCTCACCTCAGCACTTCAGAGGAAACATACTTGCAGTGAAAGAATTCCAGAAAATAGAAGCAAAGCTGAGCTCCAATCATATGCCCCAAAAGAATAAATCTGAAGAAATTTCTTCTGTGTATCTCTTGGTGTAGGACACAATACAGTGAAATTTTTTTGTTAAATATTTAAGATACCAGGGGAAAGCCATGAGATACCATATAAGAAAGGTACTTAAATGATAGATAAATCCCCCAATGTTATATGAACATAATGAAAACTCATGAAATAACTGTAATCAAAGGATATTGATGGGTTAAGAATGGGATCTGTGTATTTCATATGCACATACAAAAATGCCACAATGGAAGCTACTACTTTGTGCAATTGATATTGTAAAAGTAATTTAATGAGCATGGCAACATACTTAACAAATCCGGTCTCCTAGAAGCCCTAGCCTAACATGGAATACTAAGGGTAATTTTTTAAAATAAAGAATCCTTGATGTGTGGTGCGGGGGTGGTGGTGGTAGGAGCACTTGCTATACAAGCACAAAGACCTGAACTTGAATCCCCAGTACCAATTTAAAAAAGAAAAAGAAAAAAACAAAACAAAACAACTCTGCATGCCTCCAATGTTGGGCTTGGAGCCAGGGGGATGGTGAGAATTTCAGCTCAGTTGAAAACTTGCAGTTCAGTGAGAGACCCTGTCTCAAGAGAGGAAGGTAGAGAGTGGCAGAGCAGGACACCCAACATCTTCCTGTGGCCTCCGTGTGTACACTACTACATGCATCCGTGTACACACACACACATGTGCAAACACACAGAAATATATTTTTAAAGGAACACACCAGTTGTATTAAATGGGCTAAATCCACTTAGTGACCTTGACAGACTAGAAGAGCGAATTAATCTGTTTTTCAGATTAAGAAGACCCTAGAAGGCGCTGATACAACCTGAGATTCTCAGACCTTAAGAATTGATTCGGCTGTGTAGGGATAAAAACAGGAGGATGGGTGTTAGAAGAGTTGAGAGAAACACTTTGGTACACCAGAGTCACACAGGCTGGGAATCTGGAATATGCTCTACTCTATTCTATTAATGTCTTTGTCAAGAATCACTTTATGTGAATTTAAAGGCAGCCCTTGAAAAATATGCACTTAAAAATCGAGCCTTTCCTACCTAACTCTTAAAGAGATTGTGCACTGAAACATATTTCCATTTTTCAGAAGTCTTTGGTGAAGGATAATTTACATATCATAAAGTTCACCCATTTTAAGTGCTCTATTCAATAATTGTAGCAAATTTACCAGGTTGTGGAGTTACCATAATAATACAATCTTTGAACTCTCATCATCAGGGTGAGATCCCCTGGGTCTATAGACAAGAGATGGGCTGTGTCGCTCACTTCCCCAGCATGGCAAACCTCTCCACATTCTGTCTCGCAGACTTGCAGTTTCTATGTGCTCAATACAAATGAAATTTTACAATATGTTCCCTTTTGTGTTCAGTCTGTTTTTCTTGGAATAGTAATTTTAAAGTTCATATGTTAGCACTTTGGTTTTGCTCATAGCTGATCAATTTTGTATACCACATTTCCGGCATCTGCACACAATTTGGTATGTCAGGTGTGGGACAAGTCTTCTGATAACCTCCGTGACGTGGTCCTCTGCCTCTTCCTTTCTTGCATCTGCCAGAATAGCTGAAGAAGGGCTGCAAATCTGACACCTGGAGATCAGAGGGACTGGACACAGCCTGGCATCATCCTGGTTCCTCCCTGAACAGGAGACCTTGTGGTTCCTTTGTTAGTTTTATTCCATGTGTGTATATGCTTGCATGTATGACTATACCATCTGTACGTGATGCCTGTGGAGATCAGAGGGCACTGGATTCCCTGGGACTAGAGTTACAGACATGTGTGTAGCCATGTGTGTACTGAGAACCAAAGCCAACCCCTGCACTGCTGAGCCATCGCTCTCTAGCTCTGTCTTGCAATTCTTTAATTCAGTGAGCCAAGTGCCCACCTGGAATGAAACTTCAGCTGAAGTGTGTTTTCGGGACCCCCCATGGTGGTGCAATGTGGGGTGTGCATAGATGAGACTCCACTCACCCGGGGCAGCTCTGCTGAGCCTTGCAAACTAGGCTGCCTGAGTCCTGGGCTTCTATTCTCCCCTGTTGCCTATCTGCGAGTCACTGATCGGCCTGCTGTGATGAATATGGAGGACAGCATCGAGTAACCCTACGTTCCTGCAAGCAGATTTCTTGAAGTCTTGCCCCGAGACTGACACCAGTGTGTCCAGGGCACCTGCTCTGTATTTGGCATCTGTGGGTGGTGGCTTGAGGACCAGTCACATTAGAGACTTCATGTAGACATGTTGCACTGTCTCTGTCCATACCATGTTTTGACATTGACTCCATCCTTTGAGGTATAGATCACCCCAAAACAGGCTGTTCACATTCTCTGTGAGAACCCACACTATACCTGGTGGCTCTAGAACAAGCCTTGGTCTCTACATTCAGTGTCTCTCTTGCCTGTATGTCACTGTTGAACGTGTCTAGACCTTTTATTGTAAAGGGTCTATTTCTCACAAGTCCACAGATGTGGAAAAAGGGCATATAAGGAACACAAACTTCCTGCTGTGTGTCTGTGTTTCACCTCCTCATGTAACAATTCTGGAGAGGAGATATCCTAGTTCTGTATTTGAATATGTTGTGCTCATTCCAGAATACATGCAGATTTTTTTCCTCTTTCTATGCCAAGACAAAAGGATAGTTAACGCTAGGTGGTTAGATCACATTGATCCAATGTAAAGAACACTTACAAGTAAAAATGTATGGGCGAAGGGGTATACTGTGTGAGTCACTGGGCCACACTACAGCTTCCATGCCAAAATTTTCTGTTTTGTTTTTAGGCTGTAGTTTAAATTTTGTTTTGTTTTGGGAGTGAGATTGTAAGGGCAGAGGGTGGAGGTGATGGGATGGGAGCTGCGTGCATGATATAAAAACTACAAAGAATCAATAAAATGTTTTCTTTTTAAAACCCACTGAAAACCTCACATTGGTGTCTTTGCTAAAGAAAACGTCTCTGTTTTGTACCTCTTTGTGCTTTTCTATGCTTTATGCCAGGGAAGGTTATATTTTTTAGCTATTTAAAAAAGCACCTTTGTTTTAGTTTTTTAAAGAGTGTCTTACTACGTGGCTAAGACTGGCTTAGAACTCACGATCCTTCCTTCTCCATCTCCCACATGCTGGGATTGCAGGTGTGTAGCACTTATGCCTGAATCATTTTTACTGAAATGTCTTTCACTCATCTATAAATGGAACATTTTCCAAAACCTCTCATATGCTTTCTGCAAGTGATTCCTCACACTATTTTTCTTGAGCATATGCACAAATAAAAACTGGTTGTACATGCCTCCTGCCTCTCACACTAAGTATGATGTGAATAAGGTCCATGCTGTGCTATAAGGAATTCTACATTTTAAATCATAGATATTTTTCACTCTATTAAACCCTACACTAATAAAATGGTTTGTATGAGTGTCCCACAAAGGTCCATGTGCCAAAGCTTGGTCTCCAAATCCGTGCTAATGGGAAGTGGGGTATCTTAGGAAGTGAAGCCTGCTCGAAGATCTCAGGGCATGTGCCTGGAGAGGAATGTTAGAATTCTGGCCAGTTTTCTCTCTGATTGTCCTTCCTGACTCATGAAGTGAGCAGTGTATCCTATATTCACTCCTGCCTCATCAAAGGCCACTGGATCATGTACTGAAACCTCTAGAACAATAACCCCAAAGAGACATTTTCTCTCATACATTTTTGGTTGTGAGCTTAGCTTTTAATGGCTGAGTCATCTCTCCAGCCCAAAATGTTTTCTTTTTATAAGTTGATTATCTCTGGCATTACATTAGAGCAATGGTAAATGGACTACTCCAATGGCTGTGGGAAAATCACCCAGGCAATGTCAGGCTCAGTTTTCGTATCATAAAAATAGACACTTTGTGGAGCTTCCTATGAGGATCAAGAATGGTCTGCAAAGGAAAGCTCCGTGAGCTAACCACTGACCACTGTCACATGGGCATTGTGAACTAACTAGATACTGCAATAATCAGAACAGTGTATCACCGTGCTCAGAACCCAACTGGGTCCTAATGGTGTCAACTTTACTCTCTGTTTCAAATGCCATTAGAGTAGCAGGTGACTGGTTCACACAGATGAAAGTCCCAGGCATTTTACCTCTCTGTCTCCTTGACCGACTCCTCAGTGGTTTCCTTGTATTCTGGAACCATGTCATTCAAGTCCATGCATACTTTGCCCACAAATGCTCGCTGTCCAAATTTATCTGTGAGGCACACAGAGAAAGAATCTGAAGATGTGTTTCTTTTCCAACATGTACTTTTTCTGTGGAATCTAAAAACACTTTCAAATTAAAATTATCCTTAAAAAAAAAAAAAAGAGGAGACTGTTAAGGATCTCTGTCTTCACACTGTGACAGTAGCAAAGCCACTAAGTTCAAAGACTAGTAAATGGTTTCCACCCAGTCCCCAGCCTGCTCCCAGCCTGCTGGAAAATAATTGAGTATTTTATAATTCTTATTGACATTTTGCTTTTGATTATGCATTTTTGTCTACATTTCTACCAATGTCATCACTATCTTGACTTACTTTCTCTCATGATTCAAGAGGGGAATACCTCAGATCCCAGAAAATACACTCATATCCTCAATATGCCAGTTTTTTTTCTTTTCCCCCTATTCATTTATCTCCCATCTGTTACACTCCTGCCATCACTGGATCTAGTTCCTCTCCTTGCATGCCATGGCCCTTTCTAGATAAAGGGTAGCATATGAAATGCTAAGTACATGGATGCTGGGTGATCGACTTGGATTTGATTCCTTGCCCCTGAGATTACTCCAAGACGGCAGCTGTTGTCTGAGATCTAGACTCTAGTGTTCCAGAGTCCTCTGCTCTGTGCAGAAATATAAGAAATAGACAAAGAACAATGCACAAGGTTCACAGTGCTCAGATGACGTGACAATGCTCTTCTTGACTGTAACAGCATCGATATCGTTATCATTGACTAATGCCTATCAGCTGTTGGCAATGAAGCACCTTCAACATATATGGTGCAGAAACTCTCACGTCAGTTGAGCTACACAGGTGGGGCTCTTTTACAATGTGTCCTTGCTGTTCCAAGTCTTTCAAAAGACTTTTTAATATCTAGTCATCAAAATGATTCCTTAACATGCCACTCTCATCATATCGCTCACCTGGCCTGAAACCTTCTCTTGAGTCTCTGATGAATGCTCAAGCCCCTCCATGGTCTGCTCCTGCCCATCTTCCTCTCCCTTCTGACTATGCAATGAATCTCCCTCCCCCTGTTTTGTCTTCCATGCAGTTAAAGGCCTCTTCCATGGAATCATTCCAGACAGGCTGTCTTTGCCTCTTCTGAGAACTTTTGCTTTTGTTTTCAGTGTCAGCCATTAGGCCTTTGGTACCCAACAACAGGGTAAATACATCATTAGCCAACAGTGTTTACCAAGTGCCTGCTAAATGTTAGGTACTATACTAGGTATGAGTGGAATCATCAACCAAAATTCAATCTCCATTTTGCTTCCCAGCTCTGAGGTCTTAGATATGTGAATATCTTTGAGCTTTAGTTAATCTGTCTCTGCTATGAGGGCATCAGTAGACATCAGAAGACTATTTACAGTAGAGTGTTTTGTATATTGTTTGGTACCTAACAATAGAATCTCAGGTGTTACTAAACTAATACTGTGTTCCTAGCATCTAGTACAATGCCCTGAATCTAGCTAACCACCCAAGATCTATCTGTTTATTATAATGCAATAAACTCTTGCCACACCTACACTGATAAACATGCTCTTTTAAAAAAAATCAATATACAAAATTCAGATCTATAAACTTTCATCCTGGGACCAGAATCCATATAGAAATAATTAAATCCTGTAAACAATAAAAGCCCATGTAGGGGTCAAGGATATTCCAAGACATCCAGATGCTTGCAAAGAGTACAAAGTGTAAATGTTCAGATTCTAGATCCAAAGGTACAGCTTCTTACTGAGTAGGAACTATTGCCAAGCATGGTCTGGTTGTCTTTGCTTGATGTGCCCATAAATCCTGCTTTCAGCTGCTCACCTGTAATTTCCGCAAGGATCAGGGATGAGTCAGTGTGAATTGTTCCAAAGTAGCAAGCTGTGGTTGTGCCATTCTTTAGTGTTCTCCTCTAAAAATAAATCACAAAAATCCTGAATCGCATGTGCTCAGAAAAGTCACATGGCACATACAGATGAAAATAGAAGTCTGCGTTTTAATTTTAAAATGTGTTTATTTAAAGGTATGCCATCTTGATGTGGAACAGACCTAAGTAAATGGCAAAAGTATTTATATTCTAAAAGTGTGAGCTTAAGGAGAAATTGGTACTTTAAATTTCCTGGTTGTGTGACTCAGAGGTCATAAAGTGTGGTGCCAATTGACTCCTTGTTCCTTGGGACTGTTTAAGAATATTTGGATGTTATTTATCTGTGAGTATACACATGTGATTTTTCTCTGTATGACAAAGTAAATTTATTCAGTCAGATTTCTGCTTCCACCTGGCAGAAAAAAAAATGATCACAATGTTAACATTTTTTCACTTGCACAATGATAAGTGAGGGCAACAGAGTTAACCCCCAAGAAAAATACAAGACAACGGCATAGGAGAACCCAGAGAAGGACCTGGAAACTTTGAGAAGAGGGTGGACCCATGGGGGTGCTAGCAGAACACTGGCTGGAGTCGATGTAGTCATTTCCTCCTCGATATAGAAGTGACCCACCCACCCTTAACTTTTCTCTGTGTAAGGAATCACTCTCTGCAGAAACTGGAGGGTGTGCAAAAGACACAAATCCCCCAAAAACAAGATGGGAAAGGTTTTAAGAGGAGATCTAGCTCATCTCCAGTGTCCTTGGTCACTCAAGTATGCTACTCCCACACCTCCTGAGGGGGCTGCAGAATTCCTTCCCCAAGAAAATGAATGGTTAGAAGACATGCTCTCACACTGACACCAGGGCCTGCTTGCCCCCGGCAAAGTGTATCCTACAATAAGGCTTATCAGTCAGTCCATGCTGAAGCCCTCCAGCCTCGGTTCTCATGGGGAAAAGCTTGAACTAGGTGAGAAGCTGTCCTTTCACATTTGACTGGGATGAACTAAAAGCACTAGAAAATTCATAGATCTTTGCAAAGTATAGTCAAGTGACAAAACAAAGAGAATACAGGGAGGAAAGAAGAGGGGAAGAGGAAGGAGTAGGGAAGGGGAGGGGTGAGTATGAAGGAGGAAAGCAAACTGAAGTAGAGGCCAACTCCATCCTATTCTCTGTCAGCATATGTAGGCCTGCTCATAATCAGAACCATAGAGCATGACTGGCAAATAAACACTTATAGGCCATTTGAGCTAACTGACTTTAAATACCTACATTTCTGATGAAGAAATATGTATGGACTTTGTCTGAAGGGTATATAATCCAAGTGTAAAGGTCTGATATAATGGAATTTTTCCCCTTCCTCCTCCTTCTCTCTCTCTCTCTTTCTCTCTCTCTCTCCTTCTCCTTCATTCTCTTCCTCTCTCTCTCCTACCCCTAACCATTTTTACAAATGTATTTTGACAGCATAATATCCATCCACATTAAGCAATGTCAGAATTAATTTTTTAACTTCAATATAAAGAATAGATGTGATTTTATTCCAACAAATGTGGTTCTCAAAATCACACTCATGGTGTGAATTTCATTTCTGATTTCCCTGTCTACATAGTGTGCTAGAAACAGAGCAAAATCTGTGACAGACTCTACCAAGAGAGTGCGTTGACTTTGGGTTTTATTTCTCCATTCCCTCTTTTTCCTTCCCTGCGATTGGATGACTCATTTTCTTTTGTTTCATACTATGCAATTTTAAGCAATTTCAAACCCTTTTTAGAACAATGTGATGTATAAATACATTTTGGAGATAAAGATTTGGTATGTTTAACACAATTCACTAACAGTATGCTAGCCAATTCATAACCAGCTTTTAGCCCTTCTCGGGTTTTCTAGTGTCGTGTGGATGCAGGCAAAAATGTAAGTACCACAATTGTAAGTGAGCAAGACAACTGAAAGAACGTGAGCCTTTGCTTCCACTCTTTTAAGGCTGGGCTGATACAAGACAAGGAACTGGCAGCATGGCTAGGCCAGTTTGTGGGGAAGGTGTGTAGCCAGTACCACAGAAGAACACCAATAAGCGTTCATGGCAGGAGGAGGAGGAGGCCAGATGAAACACATTTGCATTTGGCCTTCTTTACTTTCTGAGTGTGCTCTTATTCTGGAGCTAGCTTTCTTTTCTTTTCTTTTCTTTTCTTTTTTTAAGAGGAGAAAATGGCCCGTTTTCCCAGCCAACAACACACAGTGGACACACCCAGAAGCCACCGATCAGGGACTAACCTGGCTCCTGTGTTCCCACTAATGCTGCCAGTCCTCATATCACTTTCCCACCTGTTCTGCAATGAGGGATCATCTGATCTTCCCTCCTTTGAAACCTACTAAAACTATGTGCTATCCTCCCAAAAGTATTTGAAATTTAATTTTTCCTTGAACATTAAAAAAAATGCAAGACTCTTACCATGTGTTAGGCACTATTTAAAGCACCTTGAAAATATTAACTTCATGGATGATTATAACACTTCATCAAGTAGGTTCTATCATTACCATTATCTCTGAGTTTTACAGATGGGGACAGTGAGTCACAGAGCCTTCTAAAGGTCACATAGATATTCCATATGGTCCTCAGAACAGCACTATGAATTAGCTACAGTGAAAGAACACACCCAGAAGATAAGAATAAAAGAGTGCTATAGTAGAACCCACTAGACTGAGACCAGGGTCATCACACTCATGTTCTCTCCTTATCACTGTGAGGATGGCATACTAGTGGATTATGAAAGGACTTTAAATGAATGTTGCCACAGTCCAGCCCAACCTTAACTTTTTTATGCAGTTTGGTCCTCGAAATTAATGTTTTCGTAGACAAGGCATTACACATAACCCATATGTAGAATACTCACGACAACTCTGGTGTAGACTTCTTCAGCAAGATCAGTGCTCTGGAACTTTAGTTCTGTAGGAAATGTGTACTTGTTCAGCCACTCCAAAAGTGGCAGGTCTACGTTGCTTCCAGCAAAGGCATACTGAGGAGCATGGATGTGTGTATCAACAAGGCCTGGCATGAAGAACTCACTGGGAAGTAAGGAGAGAGAAGAAAATTATTTAAGAACATCTTCAGACAAGGGTCTACACATCTGCAACTCTATGTTTTCTTATTTAAAGAGATCAGAAAATAAGAACAAAGTTCTACTAGAAGAGAGAGCCCCTAAGTTGCAATGGGTGCAGCTCTAGTTAAGAGATGGCAGAGGGAAGGAAAGCACAGAAGCCAAGCTGTTGTAGCAGAAGAAAGAGAGAAGCCATAGCCACATCCTATACCTCTGTTCTTACAACTGGGCAGAGATTAGAAGTGGGGATAGAGTTTTCAAGCTTCAAGAACTGGACTGAGGGACAAGGACACATATCACAGAGGGAGGAATAAAGATGAAAACCAATGCCTTTAAGGCTCAGTTATAAGGCTACAAGAAATCCTGTCCTTTTCCATGTACTCAAAGGCTTAGCTCTCGACGGAAGCATCAAGAACATGCGTGGACTGCTTTGAGACCCTTGATCTTTGCCAGGAAAGTGTAGAAATGAACCGTTGGTCTGCAGGTGAAGCAATGAGGGGGGGATGATGCTGTAACCACCATCCCTGCTCCGATTCTTTTCTTTCCTTTTTGAGACATGTTCTTGATGCACAGCCAAGGCTGGCACTGAACTCATGTTTCTGCTGATTTCTCCTTCTGAGTGCTGAGACGGCAGGCATGCAGCACTATGCCCAGCTTTCCATTTGTGCTGTTGATCAGCTGAGCCTCCCTAGCCACATTTCTACTTATTTTTACACCAATGATCTCTGGATAGATATTTTTAAGTTTTCAGAAGCACTATCCACAGAAGGGATGAAGGCAAATGCTAGTAGACACTTACAGCTCCTCTCAAGAGCTAATTCAGTTCCCCGGGGTATTCACTGCATCAACTCACCCAAACACATATCTATTAGCAGATGATATTTACTCCACTACTTTCACTTAGAACAACTGGAAAATCACCCACAGAACTTGAACTCAACACTTGACACCCCAAGAAAAAATTCTTAGCCAACAAATGAAATGCATCCATATGTCCAGATGCAAGATGCAGCCATGAGCAGTTTTTAAAATGTTCTGTGTTAAAAAGGAACTAGGATGTAGTAATGAGGCTGTGGTACAAGCAGCTAACCCTTACTGAATGTGTACATGCACTGGAACTGGACACAGTTTCCTCTGAGCATTCCGTCACTTATGGTAGGCAGCTTGTTACAGCGGTTACATATATACATTCTAGATCTGCCTGCCTGAATGAAGACCCACCATTAACCAGCAGTGGAATATGTGCTGTGTGATCTAGTCTCTCTTTTTCTTATCTTCACTATATGAAAAATAAGTGTTATGACCATAGAGTTGTGGAGAGTATGTTACTGCATACACAAATGGACCCCAGCAACTCATGACCTTTGGATGGGGCACCTTGACCTTGGCAGCCCCCCTCTATCTCTCTTGCACTCTTGTTTGCCATACTCTATGTGACAAACAAAGAATGGTGACAACTTGTGAGTATATAAAGAAGGTGTTGGGAGGTCTAGAGTGTGAAATGTGTCAGTCATTGTTTTCTCTGGGTACCTCTGTCCTTGGGGCTCTTACCTCCTCTATCACCACAGTGAAACAGTTTTGAGTTCACATACAGTTGTGTAATCTTCAGGTGTTTCCCAATCGTGTTTAGGACACTCTGTTAAGGCTTGTGGGAAATCTATAGAGAAATAAGGCATCTCTCTACCTTCAGAGACTGTATAATAGCTCAAGATATTAGGGGCATGTGTGTTTCAAAGAGACAGAGAGACAGACAGAGATGGGAAGACAGAGATCTTGTCACACAGAGGCTCTTAGTGAATAATTTCACCCCTAAGTGTCTACTCAGGAGAAATAAAGCTTAAGCTTACAAAATTAGTTGTGCAAAACTGTTTGCAGCAGCTTTGTCCATACTAAGCCCCAAATGGGAAACAATATAAATAACTGTCATGGGAAAATACAGATAAACAAACTGTGTACCAATGACAACTATTAAACCAGAAAATAAAAAGCAACTACTCTTACAATAATATGAATCACTACCAGAGAGGTGGCTCAGTGAATAAAGTGTTTACTGGGCAAGTATAAGGACCAGAGTTCAAATCTTTAACACTCTGATAAATATCAGGAGAGCACAGTGGCTTTAATCCCAGACATGGGAAGTAGTGATAAGCATCCCCCCAGCATGCTAGATTAGTTGAATTGATAAACTCTAGATTTCATTAAAGGGGCCCTGCCTCAACAAATAAGGTGGGGAATGGTAAGCTCTGGCTTCTACATGTATGCATACATGTGTGCATGCACACTTCCCTGTACAAACACACACAAAGGGAAACAAAACATGACTTAGGATACTCCTACAACCATATATGAAGTTTCTGGGAAATATGAGAGAAAGAATTTAGTATTGTATCAATCCCTGAAGGCAAATGAGATGAGTTGGAGAGATAGCTTGAGCATATGAGGTACAGAGAACCTGGCTGGAGAATCAGGTTTGCAGGGTCTCATGATGTCAGCTTAAGTCAAACGTCAAAGTATGATGCAGTGGAATATTTTCTATTTCAGTAACAAACTACCTAAGGGTAGATACTTTGCTTTTAAAAGAGGTTTATTTGGCTCACATTTCTAAAAATCTATACACATGATCTAGGCAAGAACATATTTTCTTGCATTACAATACACAGAGAACTATAAAACAGCTACATGCAGAATAAGCCAACTATATATGGGGTAGACTCACTTTAATAGAATACACTCTCACAAGAACTCCCTCACTCTGAAAGATCACCATCAATCATCTCTAATCAGGTTCCACTTCTCAAGAGTCCTGCCACTTCTCAGCATCTTTGCACTGGGTCCAACTTCCAGCATATGAACCTTTCAAGGACACATTCAAAACCATATCTAATGCCTAGCATGTGGCCTGTAGGTGTTACTGAAGATGTGGACTAAGCAGTCACAGAGAGTTAAACGCAGGATTCAGGGTTCAGAAGCTTCTCAACAAGCTGCTAATGTCAGACATTTCTATAGCCATAAACAAAGCTAAATCTTGAGCAGCAGCATTCATGTAAGGACAGAGAAAGAGAAGGCGATGACGACTGATAATGGCAGAAATGTTGTCAAGAAAATAGAGGGTTCTCAGGATACAGAGATATAAGAGAGAGTGACAAAGGAGGCAGGGAAGTGACCAATGACAAAAAAAATAATTTGGAAGGCAAGATATACGAAGCCTCAGAGAGATTCTAGTACCTCTAATGTGAACCCAGGGCATTCAACATCAAAGGAATTTACTCAGTGCTAGTTCTGTCCAAGGTTCTGAGAAGTGACAAGCCCCAGATGTGGGTGGCAGAGAGAGAGAACCGGGCATATTTCATTGCAAAAGTGAGGATAGGAAGAGTACATGAGACTTCATTTTTCTTATGCAAGGGAAACCTGTGCACTCTATCAGTAAAAAAGAGGCAAGAACATATGAGGTGTTTGAGGATTCACTCTTTAAGAGCAGAAGACAGGCTAGGAAGGACTTACTGCAGCCTGAGCGGCTTTTACCCAATACAGGTTGCACTGGGCCATGACATTAGCAAAGTCCGCACACTCAAGGGTGAATATGGGGTTTGCTGAGATAAAGATGCAAGAGTGTGGAGTGTGAGAGAAGCAGGTAGAATAAGTAACCACCTCATTTTGCATACAGCAAGATGCAGCTGGGGGATGGTTACAGGCTTGCAATTTGTCAATGCTCTAGTCAAAGTGAAAAGTCTATTCACCATTCATAAAATGACTTGGAGCTGGATGGTAGCTATTAAGAGCCAACTTAGAGCAAAAAGGTGGCCCACTGGCCGCACCAGATGGAGATGAAGTAGATCTCCTCCCATCACTTTTCAACTTTTTCCAACCTATGTTAGTCAGCATAATTGCCATAGAACTTGAACTTCACATTTTAAACCTGAAATAGTAGTGTAACCTTATTTAAAAAAAATCAAGAAAAAGAACACTATACAGCCCTATATACAGTTATCAGAACACCACCCACTCAACTTTTATATTTCTTTATCTTTATTTAACTTTATTTTTGTACTACTGGAAATTAAACCCAAGGATTTTATGCATAATAAGCATGTCTTCTGTCGCTAATCTACATCCGCAGTTTCATGTCCCACCCCACCCACACATTTCTCATTTCTTTTTAGGTGTGGTCTCAATGTGTAACCCAAACTAACCTTGAACTTGCAGTTTTCCTGACTGAGCCTCCAAGTTCTGGGATTATAGACATGTGTTGTAATTTTCTACCCTTCTATTCATGTTCCACTAATTAAATGGCAAACAACAAAAGAAGCCACATAGCCAGGACAGCTGACTGTAGGCTAAGGCCCATGTCACCCAGTTTGAATACCATCACTACCTAAAGTCACCTTCCAAGTTTTAAACATATTTTCAGATTAAAAATGGGGGTGCCACTTTTATTGAATTTGGAAACACAGCCATCTGAAATTAGACAAAAACATTTGAGCTTATGGCAAGTGCTTTCATTTGTACAAAAGACATCAACCAAGCTATGGAGATGGCCCACCACAGAAAACACATCTTATATGGATTATAAAGACCATAAAATGTCAACTTAAATGCATTCTGAACACAGGTCTTCCCTAAGCATGCCATTAGAATGGTTGTTTCTCAGACTTCTGTTCCTTGGATTCCCTGTTTTGTCTTTACTCTCCCATATGCTTATATGGGGCTAAAGACTTGTCAAGGTTTTAATACTGCACACAAAATACCCAACAGATGTTTAAGAAAGGAATGACAGCATTCCTCTGGTCCTCAAAGTTTCTGTCCTTCAGATTGCTTTCCTCTCACCCATCTTCCCCACTGATGGTCAATTGTTTAATTAGAAAGCCTCCTCCATCTCTCAGTGCACACTTCTCATTACTTGAATGTTGGTACTGGTTCCCAGCAAAATGGAAAATGTTGGCAATGACTTACTGGTGGCTCAGCTCTCTGATCTCACATGGCTTGAAGCACCACTCTTTGGCCAGTTTTTCCTGCTGAGATGATTCTTCTAAAAACACTATCTGTAAGAGAAGAAAGAAAGAATCGGATATTACCAAATTGTAACCACTTATTAACACTAAACACACAAATATTTTCAAAGGAGACTGTTGTGATGCTGAGAGAATTTTAGAAGATATTTGGTACCAAATGGGATTGAGTTTGAAATAAAAAAATGATAATAGGTTGCATTTGATCATCCATAAAAGTAAAGTGTATACAACTTCTCCTGCATAAATGTGAACCTGAGACTTCAAAGATGTTCTTCTGTAGATTCACACTAATGGTGACAAGGAGCATCATTTCTTCTTCATTAATGTTACTAAAGGAAGCGCTGTTGTGCAAAACCACCCAACTTCAACTTAATGAAATTGCTGTTAGCCTGTTTCAGGAAACACTAACTCTCACTTTACAAGGCTACTGTGGAGACTAAATATGACAGTTCTGGTGGTGAAATTAGCATACTGTGCCTAGAACACAGTAAATGATCAAGTGTACCGTGGCTGTTTTCTCTATAAGTAGATTGCTCAACAAGATAAGACAGGAAGCCGTGAGGTTAGAATGCAGGAAATAGCCCCTGTCGGTTTGGCTTCTTTGCTTGTTTCGTTTTGTTATGATAACGTGTGACATGAAAGGCAAGAGCTCTACTGCCGAGTCAGATCTCAAAACGCTTCCTGTTTTCATTTTAGATGCAATATTGTGAGAAAAAGGTGTTCCAGTAAAATTAAAATCTGAAAAACTGTTAGAAAATTAAAAATTGTCTACCTAGTGAAGTGAGAATTAAGGTGGTATATCTTAAGAAAAAATAATTGTGTAACTGAAAAAAAAAACATTGGTTTCTTTGTTCATTAAAGACAGGCCTTAAAATTGGGATACTGATCAGAAGTAATTCCTAAGTCAAAATAATTAGATGAGTATAAAGATTATACCTGAATCAATGAACATTTAAAAAGGAGGAATCAACACTCACCAGAGCCTATAGCTAAAAAGCCATAGAGTTTGAACTTAGCAATGCTTCTTCAGAGGTGATCTATTATAAACATTAGAAACAAGTAGTATAACACTTCAATAAATATAATTGAAATATATTAGGAATGAATGTTTTTGAGTAAAATAAAAATGGACAGTTTATTCTGGAGAAATGTAAACAAAATGGGGAAACAGAGGCCATTTTGCCACCCCTGTGGAAAGCCATGATCAACAGTGGCTTTCTACGATGAACACTCCCTTGACAGATGCAAATCCTCATGAGATAACATATTACATAACCCCTATACCTGACACCTTGCCATTTTCTCTAGTACTGTGGCATTTGCTGACAACAGAACCAGCTGAACGGCAAATGATCTAATTGCTTATCACCTAATAGAACACTAAAAATAACTAACATTAAGGCATACTTTAAATAATTTAAAAGTGCAAAGAACTGATCAATGTTGCTATAATAAAACTGTTCCTATCCACATTCTTTTGACTTACATGAAAATGGTTTCCAACACTGATATTTATGAAAATGGATAAGAAAAATTATGCTGCTCTATTTCATGCCCGCAACCAGTAATATTTACTGACCCATTATGTAATTGTAGGAAATAGCTTTTTACTTACATAAAACAAATTACCTTTCAATATATGTAATAGACATTTTACTTCCTCATGTTCCTGGGAAATTTTAAATGTTTCAATTTTTCCAATGAATGACATAGCAACAAATGTTCAATAAGACTTCCAAGAAGAAAATATACTACATTAAATTAAAACTTTCTAAGGGATTAGACCAAGATTCATAACTCAGTGGGGAAAGGGGGAATACATGGCATTTCAGACCATTTAAAAGGTGAAAGTTCATATTTGGGTCTCACTATGTTACCTTGGACAGGTCGTAAAATTGTTATGTTGATTAGGCTGGCCTTGAACTCATAGAGACCTGCCTGCCTCTGCCTTCCATGTGCTGAGATTAAAGACACATGTTGCCATACTGACCCTTCCCCTATCCAGAACATTTTAAAGATTACTATCATATCATGGTTTAATTTGAAGAAGTACATATTTTTAAATTTCTAGAAATAATGGGCTTTGCACATATTTACATTCAACAAGTCATATATAACACCAGCTTTAAAAGTTTGGAAGCTTTATGCTAGTCTTTAAAATTCTTTAGGAGGATGTGAGGTTTCCTTTCGAGTGTGAAGAGTATTTCTCCAGGCAACTTATAGTGTAGGCATTCACAACACTGATTCTATATCTACCCTCTCTCCAAAACTCTCACTCCATCTATCCTCAAAGTACACACCACACACAGTGAAAGACTATAATTCAGGGTTAGAAAGGACTAGATACAACTAAACAGAATAATGACTAAAGTAATAAAGACATATTTACTGAATGGAAATTATTTTTTATATAGTGTTAAAGTATCTTTTTAAAAATCCAGGTTACAGATTCCCTGAATGTGGTGTTAGTTAGGAGGATTGGACAGTGTATGGGGCCTCTGGTAGTAGGTCAAATGGACCTAGTATACAAATGGACTTTGGGAGCCCATTCCACATAGAGGGATACTCCCTCAGCCTAGACACATGGGGGAGGGCCTGGGCCCATTCCAAATGATATGACAGATTTTCAAGACTCCCCATGGAAGGCCTCACCCTACCTGGGGAGCAGAAAGAGGATGGGGTGGGGGTTGGTGGGGGGAACAGGGAAGTTTGGGAGGATGAAGGAACTAAGATTGATATGTAAAACAAGCTTGTTTCAAATTTAAATTAAAAATTATTTTTTAAAAGTTCAGGGTATTAGATACCATGCATGTACAATGATTTATTATATTAATATGGTATGGGTACAGGGATGGGTGCATACATGAACATGTATGCTGAAGGGATTGTCTTTGTATTAATAGCAGTTGTCTCTTTATAAAAAAAAATAGATTTCACTTTTTTCTCATCTTAAAGATAATTCTACTTATGATGCCTAGGAAAATGTAAAACACAAACCCCTGATACTAAAGTCTAGTCTCCAGATGTAAAGCCTATGGCTGGTGGGTTAAAATACACCAGACAGGTGAGGGCTAAGATGGACATGGAGAAGGAGAAACACGCTGAGGCATTTCCCCCACTCCATCAAAGGGAGAAAAAGGAGTGTGGGCAGAAAGGGTCTTGAAGAAATGTCAGAATCTGCCAGTAATAGAAAGCAATTGGAAAAAAAAAGAGAAAGAAAGAAAGCAATTGGTACTAGATAAGTATCCAAGATAGATGACAAGAGATGGAAGGGGTAATGACAGAAACAGAGGTGAGGAAGTAAAAAGCAACAAGAGGACTACAGACAAAGGCCTACTGTCAATGTTACTAGAGCAGTAGGTTGGGGAACTTTAATTCATAAGCCAAGTGTTTCTTTTTCTTTTTTCCTCTTCTTCATGTATTTGTTCATCCAATACCATCCGTGACCTCTTGTTAAATAGCATTATCACAAGGATTGAGAGCAATTGATTCATAGTAAATATAACATGACATTTGATAGGGAATGTTATAATGAGAAATGAATGTTGAATGGATTAAAGGTTATATGTGATGGTCTTTCACAAAGATGCTAATTAAGTATGTTTCTTTTTCCAAGAAGGTTGGGGTAAGTAGAATATTCTGGGAGCATCAGAAACTCAACACGGGATGTGTTCAGTATGGTCAGAAACACCAAACATACCAGTGGAGACCCAGCAGTGGAACTAGAAAAGACTTAAGGAATGTAAAGCAAAAATAATTAGGCATTGTAAGCCATGTTCAGCCTTCAGATTCGTTTTTAAGAAATCTCTAAAAATCTGGTGGAAAAGGCCATTGTTATATTCTTGATGGTTAAATGGCCTCCTCACCCCTAGCCAGTCTGGATTCACAATGCCATTCACTTGCTTGCTCACTCAAGTGCCTGGCATGGCCCTCAGGCCTTCCACCTTACAGTCCATGGTCTCTATCTAAGCAAGCTGTCAATCACATACACAAATCATTAAAAACAAGGTTTCCTAAAACCATAGAGAGTTCCAGCTGGCAGGGGCTTTCTCAGCCAAATCCTTAGTTTTCCAAACAAGTAACTGAAGTTCCTTCTGCGAGGCAAACAAGCCCAAGTGCTTCTTCCCTGAAATGAGGGCTGTTTAGGATGAACAGGATGATAACGTCAGAAATACTAAAGTCAAAGGCAGATGATGTCTATAAGCATATGACACAAGTCTCTGCGAGATACAGGCTTCAACACCAGATGGAAAGTTTGGGCAAAGTGCTTGTTGCCATGGAGTAGAGTAAACTTCTGGACAATTGTGAAACTGCTCAGCTACACAGCAAAGGGGGTAGATATGATCTGTACTTGTCATGCAAACCTACTCAGGGCGCTGTGATAGGATAGAAGACCAGTGCAAACACATTCACTTCAGAGATTTCTGAGGCCCCTGGCAGAGACACACCTTGGTAAGTTAGTGCAATTCATGTCAAACTGATTCATGGAAAACATGAGATTGGTCTGACAGACAAAAGTCTGAGTAAGGCAGAGTAAGGTGAAAGCTGCCAAAAGGCACCAAACAATACCACAAAGGGCTTAGATTTTCTGATCCAATATTCTTTTTGTAAATAAGAGAGCAGAATAGGTTCAGTGACCATCCCAGTTGCAGAACAAACAGGAGTATTTGCTGTATAATCTGTCTGCCTAGAGGTTTTTCCAGTTGATTGCTTGTCTGGTCATATAAACCAGAAGTGATAAAAAGTTTTGCCCATATATCTCTGGGAGAAGCCTCTTTCCCCACCAGATGCCAGGCCAGCTCTCTGAACCCAAGGTAAGATTGCCCCCAACCCTGACTTCGCCAACCACCTCTCCTCTCTTTGTCACCACATCCCAGCCCACACCTTTGGCAGAAGACTCCTCCCTCACCAGAAGCCAGGCCAGCATCTTGAACCTCAGAGGACTCTGGCCAGATTAGAGGCCACAGACATCGCCAGAAGTTAGTCCCAAATTTTGCAGCTACCCATGCTAGACCAGAGACAATCCAGACCATCAAAAGTACAGCCCCAGACTTGGGCAGAGACCCTCTAATCAAATGGTATGTCTTTCTATAACTTACTCTCAGCTCAGAGAAGCATAACTTGTATGGATGTGTACATCTCTCTAGAGTTGTGGTTCTCAGCTTGGGCATCAAAACCCCCACAGGGGTGCACAGCATTATTTACAATATGATTCATAGCAGTAGCAAAATTACAGTTATGATGTAGCAGTGAAAATAATTTTATGGTTGGGGGTCACCAAAACATGAGGAACTATATTGAAGGGTCCCAGCATTAGGAAGGTTTGAGAACCACTGCTCTAGAGATAGTAGGGGAAATATAAAATAAAGTTGGCAAAATGTTAACCCTAGGAAAACATATGAAAGTTATTTGTACTATTCTTACTACTTTTTATAAATTTGCAGTAGTTTAAGAATTTTTTTACTTTAAAATTAAACAATATTCTACACAGAAATATCAAGTGAACATATAAAGATAAATAATGGCATTACAGGAACAAGCATAGGATACAAGTGGTTAGGTAACAGAGGGGAGGGTACACTGGGAGACCCTCAGATGCAGAAGAGCAGCTTCCATCTTTAGTCATGGCACCTAACCCAAACAGAAAGTGTCCATCCTTCTATTAATGGAAAAAATACTCACTTAAAAAAAAATCAAATAAGCTGGGCAGTGGTGGCACACGCCTGTAATGCCAGCACTGGAGAGGCAGAGGCAGGTGGATCTCTGCAAGTTCAAGGCCAGCCTGGCCTATAGAGCAAGTTCCAGGACAGGCATATATAGAGAGAACCCCTGCCTTGAAAAACTAAACAAAAAGAAAGAAAGAAAAACTAAATACATTTACCAATATTATAAAATTTTTGAGCACAAGCAAATTTTCTATATTTGACATACTATTTTCTCTTTTTTTAAAAAAAAAAATCTCAGGATCTGTTTCTTATGATATGCTCACATTGATCCACCTGCACAATACCCATATGTCCATATGACCAGAAAGAAAAAAACCACAGGTGACTTATGCACAACCAGGAAGCAGAGTGGCAGACAAGGTCCAACATTTACAATGACATCCTGTCACAGTCATCTAAAGTCAGGTCATGCTCTGCCCTTTGGCTTTCCAAGCCGGTGGGACCATGCTGAACACTCAGATGCACGTCACATATTGCAAGCTGCTTTGACATACAAAACGTTACTATCCCAGCTTTTGTTTCCTACATTTGGAATCCCTTGATGCCTTAACCAACTATGGAAGAAGGAAACTGCTCAGATGGCATCAAATTAGCACCGAGCACTGAGCAAAATTCACCACAAATGTCAGTTAAATGATATATTTGAATCCTGAGATCATTAAACAAGGGAATAAATCCAGCAGCTGCCTTCCCCCCCACACACACACACACCCAAAAAATCTTCAGAGACTGTATTCAGCAAGTTACAGCTGAGAATGAGCTAGGAAAGCACTGAGTCTGTCATTTGAAAACTAAATGGTGACATAAACTGACCACAACAGTAGACCACACCAGACACAAGGACCTTGGTAGGAAATTGGGGCTCGGACAAAAGATCCCCTTATATGACTGCTCTTATGGACATTTTTTTAAGACATAAAATTTGTCTTACAGCTCCATGATAGGTTGAATTACATGCCCTCTTTCCAAATCTTATGTGGAAGCTCTAAACCCCCAGTAAGGAACATGACACCTTGTTTAACAATAAGGTATTTACAATGATAATCAAGTTAAAATAAGGTCATTGGGGTGAACCTTGTTTTAATGTGATTGGTGTCCTTTGGATCCAGAGACACGTGGAAACAAGATAACGAGGAAGACACTGAGAAGCCAGCCCTCTCCAAGCAAGGAGAAAGCTCAGAGCACACCCTTGCTGTGTGTCCTCAGAATAGAAGGAAGAACTGTAGCTGCTGACTGCCCCCCCCCCCGAACTTTGACTTCCTAGGCAGCAATAGCTTTCTGTTATTTAAGCCACTCCTTGTGTGGTACTTTGTCACAGCTGCCTTGAAACCAGTACAGACCCTACAGGAAGGCAAGTTCTAATACCAGTCTAATCTAACAACTCAGCAAAGGGCAAGTATATGGAAATTCCTTTTTACTTCCCTGTAGAGACATCATTTGAGAGTTTGAGGAGGTAAAAATTGCTGAATTGACATCAGAATGGACCTTCTCTTCTCTACTGGCTCTGTTAACACAAGCAATCCCTCAAACTTTGCATTTGCTATTTATTAAAATATGATAATAACCCACCACCTCCAGCTAAATGCTGTCACTTCCTGCTCATAGAACTATCAGGTGAGGTGAGGAAATTACGGTCACAAATTCCTGCAGGGCTCTAGGAGCATATACCATACCATGCTCCTGAGAATGGCTTCAATATAAAAAGAGATGTAATTGGGAAAGGGCAGTTTGTTCCATAAATAGCACAATCCAACCTTTAGGACTAGAAGCTAAGTCTAATAGGAGGGCACTAAACAGGATTAAATAAAATCCTACTTTGACATTTTATAAAACACAGATGTATAGGGTAAATAATGTAAGAAATTTGCTAAGATCGAGGACCTTGAACTTGGGACTGGGTAGAGAGCTCAGTGAGTAAAGTGTTTGCAAGACCTGAATTCAATTCCCTAAAGCCAGGAGTTGTTGCACAAACTTATAACTCCAACACTGGGGAGACAGAGGCAGGTAGATCTGTGGGGCTCTCTGGCTAGATAACATAACCTACTTCATGAGGTACAGGCCAAAGGGAGGCCCTGCTTAAAAACAAAACAAAACAAAACAAAACAAAAAAAATCAAGATGGACATTATCTAAGGAACAACACCTAAAATGATTAATGAAAGGAATTTGCAGAGATCTGTTTTGGAGATATTTTATAGCTATCTCAGAAGTAGCTCAAGAAATATTGATAATCACAGGACTCATGTTGTAAGGTCACCTGACATGGTCTTCTAAAGCAGGGTGACAATTTGCTAGAGCTATGAAAAGATGCTGGATTTGTAAGTTACTCAGCAAGAAGGTCATAGTGAGCACCGTTCAAGCCATTGTGGAACTTGTGGTTTCTACAAAGAAAATGTAATTTTCTATGCTTCAAATGTTTTGTGTTATAGTGTACCAAATAAATACCAGTTTAACATTTTTGCAGCAGTTTGAAATAAATTGTGTGTGTGCACATGCATGTGTTTGTCCATGCATGCATCTACCTCTGTGTGTGTGTGTGTGTGTCTCTGTCTGTCCTCCCCCTCCATTTAATGGATTCAAACCACAATTTCCAAAACCAGCTCCTATTGATAAAAGACCAATGATTATCCAGTGGTGTTCTGTGGAGGAATCTGTAATTAATTCCTCCCACTCTGCCTTCACCCTGCATTCAAATCTTCTACAAAAAGATTAAACCAGATCTCACAAACAGAATCTAAAATTCCTTCCAGTAGGGGAGACATCTTCAACAGGTTCATCTTCCAGTTGTTCAAAGTCACTGAAACAAAGGCTGTGTTCCTTTCCACTTCATGTTAAAGTGACATTTCCATCAGTATGGCACCATCTACTTAACTCAGACATAGAAGTCCACCACAGGCTAGAGGTTTGGAGAGATGCCTCAGTAGTTCTGAACAAACACATGCTGTTCTTCCAGAAGACCCAAGTTCAATTCCCAGAATCCCTGTCAGGTGGCTCACAGCCGTCTGTAACTCCAGCTCCAAGGAGATTCAACACCTTCTTCTGGCCGTTGTGAGCACCCACACATATGAGGCATGCACTCACACATACACTCAAAAATCCTACCTACTTCCCCTATGAACTTCATGCCCATATATTTGACATTTGCCTTGATATCTTACACAGTTTTCTTTCCTCAAGGCACCTGTAAGGCCCAACTTCATTGTGAAGTAGATTGGATCAAAGAGCAGCTACAATATTAATGAAACATGCATCTGTGTACTGTAAGGATATTTCTGGAGATATTCAGATGATGGGTCTTTGGCCTGATGAATGACTATTGGGTTCATGATATGATGGTATTGCTGAGAACCAATGAAAGGTAAGATGTGGGACCTTGATGGAGGAAGCAGGAGTCTGTCTTACCCTGGCTTTTTGCTCTGTGGCCCTTCTCTGCTTCTTATCAACCAAGAAGACAACCCAGAGCATTACCTCCATGATGTTCCGCTCAGAAACCATAGACCCTCTGAAACTATCTCCTCCCTCATATCTCTCAGGTACAATGGCCACAGCAAGTGTGATTCACACGGTGCCCGAGTCAGTGTGTCTAAAGCCAGGACCATGGTTCTCTTCCTAAAGTTGACTCATTCCCACAGCTCCTGATCTAGAGAACAAAACCATGCATGGTCCACTTAGGGAGCCATCCAGAGACCTATGACACAGCTGTCTCTTTAATCCCAGCATAAAATTTCAGTGGTTCTTCATTGCATTTGGGATGAAGAAAAAATGTTCAAGACATGGTTTACAGGTCAGAAATGGCTTGTCCCTGTCCCTGCCGCTCTAGCCTAAATTTGCCTAATCTCACACCTTGCTCTCTTCTGCCATACAGTATCACTTAATACCACACCTCACCTTCATTTTGCCCATTCCCCACTAAAGGGCCTCACATCACCGGATGCTTCTCAGTGTCTGTGTGTGGCACATGCATTACATGTAAGGCTGCGTTCACTGGATACACTCAATGCCCGAGCAACATGTTAGATGTGTTCCTCTATCACCTTCTGCCTTACTGTCTTGGGACAAAATCTCTCACTGAGCTAGAAGCTTGTGTTTTTTGGAGAGGCCGGTTGGCCAGTGAACTATGGGGATCCTCCTGTCTCCTCCTCAATGCTGGAGTTACAGGTACACACAACCACCTAACCTTTTAGGTATTAGGGATTCAAACTCAAGACCTCGTGTTTGTAGAGCAATTGTTCATATGGATTGAGTCATCTCTCCAGTCCCTCTCTGCCTTTTTTTTTTAAATTTAGAAACAGGAAATAATACTTGTGAACATATGAGAATGAAATGAGACAACAAATGTAAAGTTCTTAGGACAATACTCAGGCATGGCAGGTATCACATGACTCAGAACTTTTGATTTTTTTTTTATGTATTCAATTTTATTAGTTTACATTTTCACAATATTTCATACATATCTGCCTGTCCCATTAGGTGGAACATTCATAAGTATGAAATGCTTATTTCTAGTCATGTAACACCCTCATTTCTCAACAGGTGAGAAATGAACTGTGAAAGGCTTTGGCTCTAGAAGATTTTGAAAGGTAATGCTAAAGTGCTTAGAATTTATTCTTTACTTGGTGTTACCAACCTATTGCCTATAGCTATATGCATTTCAGAATAGCTATGAATATAGCCTAACACAAAATCATTTTATAGATGCATATTGTTATTTTTGTGTTGTGTATGAATGTTTTACTACATGAATGCAGTGCTTAGAGAGACCAGAAGAGGCTGTTGAATTCCTTGGAACTAAAGTTACAGGCAGTTGTGAGCTGCCATGTTGGTGCTGGGAATTGAACCCTCATGCTCTGGAAGAGCAGCCAATGCTCTTAAATCTTGAGCCGGTTTTTTCAACCTTAAACACAAAACATTATGAGATGTTTTTGAAAAGAGTTTCTGTGACTTGGTTGCACAATTCTCAAGACTGAACTTTATAGATGACAGTTTTGAGAAACAGTGTCAAAAAGAGGGATACACTTCCTAGATAGATTTAAACAAGGGCCACATATGAAAAGAAATAATGATAGGCTTTGGGACAAGCCCTTTGTTGATCATTTGATGGTCAGATGCAACAGTCAGTGTAAAGAAAAATCTTTGAATGAAAACAAAGACTGGTCATCACTAAGGAAGGAAAGGAAAATGAGCTGTGGAGTAGAGGTAACAGCATGTGTGACCACAGCCTACAGCTCTCAGGACAGCCAGGTCTGGAGACAGGATTCACCTGTACAGAAGTGAACATGAGCTATAAATAAGATGAGCTACATCTAGAGAAAGGCTAAAGTACACTTCAGCCTGAGGGCTGATCTACCGTTTAGAAGAATGAGGGGAGATAGAAATGAAAAAGTTCAGTCAGAGCAGCGAGTCACCAGTCCTATCTTTGTCTAACCTAAGTTCCCAAGGAAAAATGAGAGGGTATGAGGAAGGCAATATCTGGAGAGAAAATGTCTGAGTTTGTCGGGACTAATGTAAAACACGAACCCAAGACCACAGAAAGCAGAACAAACACTGTTCGTTTTACTGAGCAGAATGAACAATAGAAAGGAAGGCAAAGAACGGACATGTCGTCTTAGAAGCAACAATAGAAGTCCAAGAACAGCTGGCAGTGATTTTCAAAACACTACGAGAAAAATAATGGTCCTCTTAGATTTCTCTCTCCAGCAGAACTACTTTTCAAGGACAAGAGCACAATAAAGACATTTTTTTTTAGAAAAGTAAGGAGGTAAATCTGAGTCTGGGGGAAGGCAAGTGCTGGCCACTTCAGTACTCAAGAGGCACAGGCAGGAAAATCACAAATCCAAGGCCATTTGGAGCTACATAGTAAGTTCCTGGCCAGCTTGAACTATATATGAAGATCTTGCCTGAGCAAACTAACTAAAGAAATTCTAAAGGAATTTTTGAGACCAGCAAGCCTACACATTAAACAAATTCTAGAAGGTGGATTTCAAGCTGTGTCCACAAAGTTAGACATTATGGAAACAACAGTAGAATGCTTAGAGAATCAAAATTGATAAGCTAGAAGTTTGAGGCAGGAATATTATGAATATTATCGTCTACAATGTTGATAAAGTAAAAAACACTAGATTAGACTGAAGAAAATGTTACAAGTAGAGAACACAGAAGAATAACAAGGCTTGGTCGCATCTGTAGGCTTTCACGGGCTCTGGCCTTCTCTTCCATTCTGCTGTCTAACCACCTGTCCTCCCAAGCATGAACTGCACATTGCCTCAGCTCTTTACTGATGCTCTCCTCTGCCTCAGCATGCTATTTCCTATATAACTTTGGTCGAGCCGCAAGTCCTAACTCAGATGCCACCTCATCTGTGAGGTTCTATCAAAATAACCCTGTCAGGACTAGCTTCCTCTACTCTGTACTCCCTGGCATCTCCTTGGCTCTTAGTGGGCCACCTCTGTCAAATACAATAAGGAGACAGGCATGAGATATTCAGGCATGAGATATTCAGGGGACCTTTATACTTCCAGTGACCCACAAGTATTTAAATTGCTTTAAGGATCAAAATTTATAATGAATAAGACCCAAGATGATTATATGCATCATTATAATGTATCATCATTAGTCTTAAAATTATGTATAAAGAATGAATAATATAAATTACATATTTGTATATACACAATCTATATCATTTTAAGGAGGGCATCATGAAGTTCTTAATTATAGCCCTATTCTACAATATTTTTAAATTTGTTTAAAAAATGTGGTCCCCAGTCCCCTAATCAACAGCATTCTTAAATAATTTTTAATTAAAATGTTTGAGGTGGCCAAATATTTTCATATATGCTGCCTTATTTCACTGTTGAAGTGTCTATCACAGATGGTCTATGTCATCATCAGTCAGTCATGTAACTCACAGGGACTCACAGGAGGCGAGATAGTGTGTCTTTGTCTTTGTAACCCGGTCACCTGTCACAGTCCAGCACACAGTAAGCACTTAATACATGACTACAGATTTGAAGCTCTTGCTGATTTGCTTACAATAGCAAAATATCCCTAGAACTCAAACAAAGGGATAGGCAGAGAGACCTAACTGAAGTGGCTGTTCTGGTGCCCATTTCACCAACATGTAAGATATTGCCAAGTCATGCTCACATAATCCACTGAGAAACAGAATCCCTTCTCAAGATCAGCCATCCCACCTTGTAAACCGAGAGATTTTTCTGTATTATTTAACATATAAGCTCTCATTTATATACAACTCGACAAAAAACCCTGTTACTGGGTACTGAGAAAACCGGTTTGGGTGTAAAGGCATCAACTAAGCTCGATTGTTCTCCTGGTCTCTCTCATGCAATCCTCACATCTCCAGGTACCACCTGCATCCTCTTGGACGGTCGTATCCACCAACCAGCATTCTACCTCTAAACTGCTGTGTATAAATGTCCCATCCAAGATCTCCAAGCTAATTAGGAGCTTGGCACATTAGTACATGCACTCGCATGCACAACAGCATTCACTAGTCAAACTCAATGATCTTTGCTGTCTAGTCCTCAATCTTAAAATGAAAATACATCTTGTTGTCGCACCTGTTTGTTACTTTTCTCTTTTCAACCTCCTTGGGACACGGCTGTGCAGACTAACAGAGGACACTCCCTCCCACAGTTCTGGTACGAGGGTCCTTCCTGTCTGTGGAGTTTGCTGAGGTCACTAGCTCCATAACTTTTGGACTATGGCAAGCTTTCCATCATGGTTAGTGTCCTGGCTAGTTTTATGTCAACATAACACAGGCTAGAGTCATCAGAGAGGAGGGAGCCTCAATTGAGAAAATGCCTCCATAAGATATGGCTATAGGAAAGCCTATAGTGATTCATGGGGTGAGCCCAGTCCTCTATGGGTGGTACTATTCCTGGGCTTATGGCCCTGGGTTCCATAAGAAATCAGGCTGAGCAAACCATGAAGAACAAGCCAGTAAGAAGCACTCTCCTTGGCCTCTGCATCCGTTCCTGGCTCTAGGTTCCTGCCCTGCTTGAGTTTCTCTCCTGACTTCCTTTGATAATGAACTGTGATGGGAAAGCATAAACTGAATACTCCCTTCCTTTCCCAAGTTCTTTGGCCATGGTGTTTCATCACAGTAACCGTAACCCTAACTAGGACAGTTAGGGACGCTGGCTGGGAAAGCAAAGGTGGTGGCAGAGTTCCAGTGTCATCTTCAAGAGTCAAACCCCAGTGACCTAGCTTTTGGCCACAAGGACCAACCTTGGAAAGGTTTCACCAACTCCCAGCAGTGCCACCAACTGCAGCCAAGGCTGGGGTATGTGGGTACCTGTCTGTATGCGGCTACCCCTGCCAGCAAGGAAGACGCGACTCCGGGAAGATCTTCTTCACGCAGTTTTAATCAGGATCCTTGAAACATGTTCTTCTGACCCGCAAGAGCCCCGGGGGACCCCTGCACAGGCTTAAATCCCCTTGCGCTAACCAACCCCAGTGAGCTACGTGGACCCTGCAGATAGGCTACTCTAACGCGGAAGCAGACAGGCTGAACAGACTTAACCAAATAAGGGCTTGTCTACACCAGAGAACTCTCACCCTTGAGGAGGTGGAAGGCGGAAGCCAGCGCCATCTTTAAGGCGGGGCACTTTGCAGCTCTCTACACCTGTCATGCTAATCACAAGGCCATTCCCAATTCCTCCTCCCCCCAAATATATATATATATATATTTTATACTAGCTCATTTTTACCTGGCGATTACATCTGAGGAGTTAAGAGATAGCAGAAAAGCTAAATGTGGTCCGGTTTGTTTCTTCTCAGCAGAACTCCAAAGGCATTGTGCCTGTGGTTTACAGGCAGTCTTTAAATCACATGAGGAAACATAACTCCAATTTGATCTAGGGATCCTGCTTACGAAGTCGACAGCAGCATACAGGGAAATGACGCTAGCTGTCTAGGGAGCACGCCTTCAGAACAGATAAATTAAGTAAGATCATGACTCCATTTATAAAAAAAAATGGATTTTTAAAGTTTTTTATGTGGAGTGTTTTGCTTGCATGTTTATCTGTGCATCATATACATGCAATACCCTAAGACTGCCAGAAGAGGCACCAGATCCGCTGGGACTGGCTTTACAGATGGCTGTGAACTGCCTGTGTGGGTGCTAGGAATTGAACCCAGGTCTTCTAGAAGAGCAGCCAGTACACTTAACCATTGAGCCATCTCTTGAGCCCCAAGAACATCTTTTGGTTGTTTTATTTGTTTGTTGGTTTGCTTTTTGTCTTTTGTTTTTTTTTTTCCTGAATATTTTAAAAACAAAATAAAACAGAGACAATTTCCTTCTGAAAATTCAGATACAGGGAATTCTCAGCTGTTCTTGGGTCTGGAAGACAAACTTTTTTTTTAAATCACTATTTTTTTTTCTGACCAATATATTCCAATAAGAAATATTTCATGTGACATGGTACTGTCTTCTTGTTTATGTTCTCTTCATGGTGGTTCTAAAATAGGCTTGGTGCTAGGTGTCACAAGAGCTACCCTTTGTAGGTTTAATTGAATAATCTCCTAAATTCAATCGTGCAGCTAAGAAAAGAAACTCAGAACAAGCCCAGCTCCTGACCTTGCAAATTCTTCCCCTGTGTAAAAGTCCTGGCCACATACAACTTCCAAAAGCTTAAACCCACCTTAACTAACTCTAATGTCCTAACTGTGTGGGGGTAGGGAGCATTGACTAGAGTCATTGTCTAGCATGTATGGGTTTGTTCCTCATTTCTACAAAGCAAAGTAAATGGATACATGATAGCAGATGGCTCTAACATGTAATAACAACATGAACAGTGTCATTGGGAATGGTTAGAAATTTAATTTTTTTCCAGAAAATTAATGCCCTTGGAAGGATCACATAATTGCTTCAGAAAGTTCACTGACATATGCACGTAATTTCTCAGAAATTTGCCCTGGCAAGACAGTCAGCCAAAGGCAATGAAAACACACAAGGACTGTGGCTGTGTCCTAAGATTATCATGCACCTCCAAACAATTAAATACCAGTATAATGTTTATTTTTTCCCATAGCAAAACAGTTATAAATAGCCTGTAGAATCAGGCTGTTAGATTGAAATTGCCTTCAATATGGAACTCAAGCTATCAGTGACTGTTTCTTCATCATAAACAAAACAACAAAAAAAACAGATATAAATAATATTTAGTTCCCAGGAACCCTTCATTGAGCTAAATTACAGATTGAATTAGTGTCTGACATATAGTAACTGTATTCTCCAGCCTTCCATCACTGTGACAAAATACCTGAAATAATCAGTTTGCAAGGAAGGAAGTTTTATTTGGGCTTACTGTTTTAATCCATGGCTACCTGGGCCTGTAGAGGTACAGGACATGTGGGTATAAGTGTACGGCAGAGAAGCCACGCTCACTTCACAGTGGCCAAGAAGCAAAGAGTAGAAAGGACTAGGGTAGCAACAACTCCTTCAAGGCATGATCTGAGTTTTTTCCCCACTAGAGCTTTCCCGAAGCTTCCACCACCTTCCAGTAGCACCGCACATTAGAGACCAAGTCTTTAAGGGATGACATGGGATCATTTAATGATTTACCATCACTAGCAATAATCATTTTCTAACCCATCCCGCAAATGTTTGCAGAGCATATTCTACATCTCAAATTACACTATGCAGCTGTATAACAGGGTGTGATCAATGTATACTCACAAAATCCACACCACAGCAGTAGTGACACATGTGAAAATAAACTACTTTTATAAGAGCACATATTTCTTAGTCATAAATTGTCTCAAAAAGATTATGTTTCATTAAAATGCTAAGCTTTGGTGGTTTTTCAACCGATTTTTGTAAACTTGTGTGTGCGCGTGCGTGTGTGTGTGCACGCACACATGTGTGTGCCCTCAAAGCCAGAGGGTGCAAAACCCCTTGGAGCTGGGTTTACAGGTGGTATCGAGTGCCTGATGTAGGTACCTGCTCCTCTTCTTCCTCCTCCTCTTCCTCCTCCTCCTCCTCTTTTTCTCTTCCTCCTCTTCTTCTTTTTCTCTTCCTCCTCTTCTTTTTCTCTTCCTCTTCTTCATAAAGTTGTTTATTTATTTATTTATCTATTTATTTATTCATCCTGACTACAGTTTTCCCTCCCTCCTGTTCTCCCATTTCTTCCCCTCCTCCACCACCTCCCAACCCATCCCTCCTCAAATTCTGTTCAGAAAGGGACAGCCTTCCATGGGTGTCAACAAAGCATAGCATATCAAGTTACAGTAAGACTAAGCACTGCCCTTGTATTAAGGTTGGGCAAGGCTACCCAGGAGGAGCAGGTTCCCAAGAGCCAGCCAAAGCATTAGGGACAGCCCCTACTCCCATTCTTAGGCGCCTCACAAGTAGACCAAGCTACACAACTGTCACATATATGTAGACATCCTAAGTCAGTCCCATGCAGGCTCCCTGGTTGTTGGTTCAGAGTCTGTGAGCTCCAATATCCCAGGGTAATTGTTTCTCTGGGTTTTCTTGTGATGTCCTTGACCCCTCTGGCTTCTACAATCCTCTCTCTCTTCAACAGGATTCCAGAGCTTAGCCTGATGTTTGGCAGTAAGTGTTCTTATTCACTGAGACATCATCTCTCCAGCCCTTTCAACATACTCTTGAGAGTTATCATGTATATGCTGGCATGAGGTTACACAAAGACACTTCAACTAGACAGCTAAGGAGGGGACACTGACCAGCCTACACAGTCAAACAGAATTACAGATGGTCTTCTAGGTTGTTCTGTGGAAAAGTCACACCTGTGTGTGTGACAGGGCGACACTCAAATCGCCACATCTAGAGGCTGGGAACAGAAACGCCAAGACTGGATGGAAACATGATAAACATGCCTCTTGGATGGGTTTCTGCTATTCCCCAAAAAGCAGCAAGGAATCGGGAATTATTTCAGTTACGTCATATGCCCATCAAAGTGCTGAAAATTGAAGCAAATGTATCAGAAATCATCTCGAAGTTTTACTTCCCAGCTGTGGAAATGAAATTCTCATAAATATTTGAAATTGAGGCTAATGTGTGGCAGTGCTTTTGTATGCATTAGATTGGCATTACAGGCTGCATGAGCTGTGACGGCACTAAGAAAGGACAGTTGGGGGTAGGGGGTCTCTGGGAGAGGAGCATATAGGAGGAGGACGGACGGACAGACATTGAGGGTTATCTGAACATGGTCAAAAGAATGACCCATGGAGAACAATGCCTCAGGGAACTGTGAGACAGGCTCCAGGGCCTTTTACCTGAGGTGCATTTTGTTCCCTGGATTGTTCTTAGATGTGATTTCATGTCCCCTGCAACAAACATTTACACTCAACTTAGAAGATACATTTATTCTTGTAGGATGTCAGAACATAGCTATAGAACTCAATCGGGATGAGCTGAGTACTGTCCTTAAAGTACCCTGATTCTGGATATGGCCTTCTTCCTTGTTTTCATGCTTTTCCAGTTATAATCTTTAGTATGTGCCAGACAATTTTGTTTAAACTTCATGAAGAAGTTCTGGGGAAGGGCTGTTCTCTTGATATTTACTGTGTGCTTACAGGAATAAATAAATGACATGTTTTTCTGAACTCAAATAACCTTCCTTGGATCATTGCTCTCTTTGTTGCATTCTTGTACGAAAGTGCACTGGAACTGAAGTGAGGCTGTCTACATCATTAGACTGTAGTCTGCCCCGTTCTTTCCAGCCCTCAGATCCCAGCTCTCTCAGACAGATCTGCACAGGTCTGCAAAAGCTGACAGAGGGTGTGGACCAAAACATGGGAAGTTCAAAGATATGGAAAAAATCTAAGTTGGTACAAAAGAGTTTGCCTGGCCTGGCTAGCTCCATTATTGTCCCTCTTACTCACTCTCTGCCTAACCACATGTCACTTCTAAAGCTCCCGATCCTGTCTGGATGGTAAGATAGTTTTCCTTATTCTCATTTCGATCACCATAAGTCTAGCACAAATCTTGTGTTCTTCCTTCTTCCCACTTGGGGGAGGGGGTTAGTGGAAACGATTGTAGAAGCCTCCATTCATGCAGCCAAAGGTTGCACTTTTCGTCTTAATATGAGTCATTGATATGTTGTTTTGCTCAACTGGATTAAGTCATTTTCCATGTACAGTCATCACTTGGGAGGGAGATGGGAGAGGCTGGGGAGGCTGTTTCAAATGCTTCCCTGAACCAAAGGCTTTTGTTTAGATGAGATATTTGTTCTCAGTGCTAAGGACTGAACATAGAGCTCAGCACATGCTGGGCAAGTCCTCTGCAACCAAGCCAAATCCTCCCAGCTCCGCAATTCTGAATAATGGAAACATCTACTATCTTACTTGGTTTTAAAAAAAATCTCAATTTTATAGAAAAAAAAAGAAAAGAAAAAAGAAACAAGCAAACAAAACAAAACAAAATGCCTGCTTGACCTTAAGAAGTGAAGCCTCAGTATTGACATCCTGTTCTTTGGAACAAAGGAACTGACTTATCTAGCATTCCAGTGACACAGAGATACTAAATTTTATTTCTGAGATAAAGTAATAACAATTTTTACATTTTATGATGAAGAGTGTTTCACCTGAATGTACGTGCTTGCTCTGTATGTATACAGTACATGGGGAGGGAGGCAGAAGATGGTGGCTACGCCACAGCAACTGCAGTTCTAGGTGGTTGTCCCCTCTCAGCCTCCACATGGGTACCAAGAACCAAACCTGGACCCCCACAAGAGCAGTAAGAGCCCTTAACTACTGAGCCATCTCTCCAGCCCTATTATCTAATTTTTGTAACAGGCTTCAACTAGTTCTGAACTCTGACACTTAAGTTTGTCAATGCCATGGCATTGATTTATTTGTAAATCAGGGGAAGCAGAATTTTAAAAACATATTTTATTATTATTTGAGAATTTCATACATGCATATAATGATGATATCCCTGCCCACTGTCTCTTCCAACTCCTCCAAGACCACCCCCAACAGGACTCCCTCCCAACTTCATGCCCTCTTTTTAAATTATTTTTTTATATATAATCTATGGAGTCAAATTAGTACCAAAAGCAGCATCTTAATTTCTAATGTGTCCTTGGAGAGAAATTTCACTACACTGAACAGGAAGACTGGGACACATCATGTGAAATAGGACTATTTCAAGGGAGCTCATATAGTAGTTTAAACATATGTGTGTCTCTTGAAATGAAAAGATCTGTAAAACATTAGCAGAGTGAAGACTCCAGGGCAAGGAGGGAGGTACTGTGACCCCAAAATGGGGTCAGCACAAACATTTGCACAAAAGTCTTCTGATAAGTATTGGGATACTAATGTGTCTCTTCCGCCCCCATTTATTTCCAGCCTTTCTGTTTCTTTATCACTTATTAGAAGTGCTTGAGTCCTCTGGTCTTAAAATTACACAGTATTCAGCACATTTCTCCTTGATAGATAATATATACTAACTTACATGTTATCTGACTATTGTCTTAGTCATGGTTCTATTGCTGTGAAGAAACGCCATGTCCACAGCAACTCATAACTGAAGGCATTTAATTAGGGGCTTGCTTACAGTTTCAAAGGTGTAGTCCATTGATGCCATGGTGGGAAGCATGGAGGCATGCAGGCAGGCAGTGAGCAGTAGCTGAGAGAAAGAACCTAGGCCTGCTGTGGCTATTGAACCCTCAAAGCTCACCCCCAGTGACACACCTCCTCCCATGAGGCCATACCTCCTAATCCTTCTAATTGTTCTCAAAGAGTCCCAATCCCTGGTGACTAGGCATTCAGATATATAAACTCATGGAGGCCATTCTCCTTCACCACCCACCACAATTGTTGATTTTGAGCACAAAATAAAAATACTGTGTCTCTTTTGCTTATCATTTTCTTCTGTCACCCTAACCTCCTGGCTTTTCACCAATGATTGGCAGCCCTCAGAAACTCAGAGCATAATGACTCCACAGGCTTTGCATGATTGGAAAGTATAAATGAATCTACTGAGCTAGGGACTCAAAATAGCTTCCATGGTTTTGTTGTTGTTGTTTTAAGGGGAGTCCAGGCTCCGAAGCACCCATTCCCCACACGCACCTACTCCCCACGTGCAATTACTGGGTTAAATAGTACAGGACAAAAATCTGTGACTTGCTATGCAGAAAGCACCAACCATGCTACTTCCTGAGGGCAAGCACACCAATCACAGCCAGCCAAGACATGTAACTATTCCTCATCTACTCTAGCCTCACAATCATGGTCCATTCTATGTATTCTTTCATTCCAAAGCACTCATTGGATACCAGCTTTTTGTTTTTGTTGTTTTTGCAAAAGCACTGTCAAATACTGTGACGAACAGGAGATGGCTAACAAGAGCTCCTGTTTGTAGAGGGTGTACCATGTTCCAGGACCATAAATTGTTAAAGTGGCAATTTGCAAGCAGCACTCTAAGTAAATTGCCCTTTCCTGAAGAGTCAAAGCCTCCAAAATAATGTGAAACAAAAGGAGTAAGCAGACCCTTGTGACTTGCATTATGCCTTTACTTAAGTCAAAAGCATTGAAAACTGTGAGGTTTCAGGATCTAATTAAAATCTACTCTTCTAGGGGTCTTAATTATCTAACAGGACATGAGACTAGCAAGACCTCCCCTTACCAAATACACTGTTATTGAGTCTCTAGAATAGGAAATTCCAGAATTTTCATTCCAATCATTTGAAAGATTTTTTTTTTTTTTTTTTTGCCATTTGTACATTTGGCTGAAGTCTAAAGTCAACTTTTCCAATCTGCTTAATCCATGATTGGAAAAAAATATCTAACCATTATTTACTTATCTAAATGCCTACCAAATTTAAGCATTGTCTACACAAAAGTGACAAAGCCAGGGGCCTGTCTTCAAGAGTATGTTATGAGGGAGATTCCTGAGGTCAAAGAAAGGTCATAAAAGATTTTGAGCAAAAACAGGGATACAAAGAAACCAGGGGTCAGCCTTGTCTGTGAATTGAAGGACAGGGGTGTTATCTGCAAGGATAGCATTATGGGAGGGACACTTAAATCAGTGGATTTTGTTTTGGTTTGTTTAAAATAGAGTCTCATGTAGATCAAGCTATTCTCAAATTCACCATGTAGTTGAGACTGAGTTAAACTCTTCCTGATCCTCCTGCCTCCGTTCCCTGGTTGCTGGGTATTATAGGGCATATAACTAGGCTCAGCTCAAGCTGAGCCCTCAAGGACATATTCTTATAGCAGATGGAAGTTAAAGGAACATGGACAGGGCAAACAGAAGATAAAGAGATATGGACCTTGTGTATACCTCACTACACACAAGCCTTGAAGATGAACTCACTTTAAATTAGAATTACCTTGTCAATAAACTGTACTTGGGGAATTTGATGATGGAGGTTTATCAACGTATTTTAAAAGCCCAATAATAGGCAGAGAAGAGAAAGGGCAGTATGGCCACAGCTTCAGTTTCTACAGTGATGCCAGTGGGAGACAGGAAAAACAGCATAGGAGGTGTTGATGAAGAAAGAGGATCTGATCATAACACGTGAGGAACTATATTTCTCAAGTGTGGAGTAACACTGCACAAGCAGAGACTTCAACAGCCAAAAAGTTTAGAAAAATATATTAATTAAAAGTTAAAATTAATATAATTTATCCTATCACATTAGTAAGTGAATGTGATTAAGACAACTAAATAAATAATATTTCCACTGAAGAAAAGGGGAGAGGGAAATGTCTTCGGAAGGTAGGACATAAGTTCAAAGCCACAGGAAGAAGTTCTTTAGAGAGGCATTTACACATATTACTCAACCTTAGAAAGTATATCACAAGAGGTGGATCTATGTTAGGAATTAAGTACAGGAAGCATATGTCAGTCTATTGCTTGGTCATATCAAAACAAAAAAATAGTCAAATTATTATCACTGGATAGCTATCACAAAAGTAGAGTCAATACTCTAAGATTGTGTCTTTTATCTTTTAATAGAAGAAGAAAAACATCAATTCTTCCCCCAGAGAGTGGCCATGGGCACTCCTAAGATACACACAGAAAGCATTCAGCATGAGCCCAGAATATCCTGTGTGTTCAGTTACATCCATGTGTTATTGCTGCTAATATTAACTACACCATCATCAGTCTGGATTGTATCTGAGTTTGTCATCCAGTGTCATGATCAAGATACTATATGAAATGTTTTGATACTGATGTGTGCACTGTGTATTGCTTCTTAACCATGTGACTCAATTAACAATTACCCAAGATATGAGCTACTAATATTATAATTGATCTAGCTCTTAAATAATATCTTAAATATAAAAGTTTCCATATGGTCAATCATCAACTGAGAATTTATCTTGCACTCTTGTTTTTAATGTCTTAAGTGTACCAGGAAAGAGTGAAATATCATTCTACTTTCTAGAAGGAAAGCCAGATGTTAAGATCATATGACCATATATGGGGTATGTTGTGGCCACAGAATGTATATGAGCATGAGAAAGAAGGGACCACTGTGGACTTGGAAGAAAGGGGATGTCCTCATTTAAAAACCAGGTGGCTAGAAGATCCTTGTTAGAAAGTAAAAAAGAGATCCCTAGCTGTAGCAGCTCTATCCTGTTCACAGCTACAGCCCAAAATAAGAGCAGCACCTTAGACATGGAGAGTCAGTCACTTCCTGGCGAATGAATGAACAGGATGGATCTCTCTGTCTGGAATTCAAAGGTACAAGGCCAAGGCAACAGGGCTGAAAGAGAAAGCTAATGTTTCAGTGGCCGAAATATACCTAGGTGTGTGTGTGTGTGTGTGTGTGTGTGTGTGTGTGTGTGTGTGTGTGTGTGTGTGTGTTCATGTTTATGAGTGTGTGCACACATATTGTGATTAATGCAGAGAGACACGTTGTAGAGGTCAGATGACCTGAGGTTTGCTTGTCTCCATCCTAGTTTGAGACAGGGTCTATTGTTTTCCTGCTTCTTAGTATAGACAAGTAAGCCCTATATCTATTCTCCTGGTAGGGACTTGCTTGAATTAAAGACCCTCATGCTACTTCTTCGTGCTTCTCCTGGGTTCTGGGGATCCAACCTCAAGAGATCAGGCTTGGGAGGCAAGTGCTTAAACTCCTAAGTCCTGCCCCAGCCCTGAAGGGGGTCTTTTAAATTAGACCCAGAGAGATATGAACACTGAAAAGGAAACAGATTTGGATTCAAACAACTTCATTCCATATCCCACTAAGAAAGCCACACCATTTCTCTGAACTTTATTACTGCTGTGCTACCCAATCATAGTATTAATTTTGAAGCCTAACTTTCATTAAAGAAAAAGATAAGGCTTTTGCCTGAGTTGTAATTGCTTGTATTGCACTGAAGTTGGAATGTGTTGCTTCTGAGGCGTTACACAGAACCAACTTCTTTAGTATACCAACCATATAGTATACATCAGGCACTCAGTATTTGTAGAAGAAACTGTTAAAAGCATAATACATTTATAGGTAGTGGAACTAAGGAAAGTAATCTTCAATTTTTATGTTTTACCATAAAACAAAATCCTCTTTAAAATAACATCACCTCCAAAGCAGAATGGATTTAATCATCATCATGCCTTCTGAACAATTTTTTGTTGTTGTTGTTCAATAAAAATCACTTCTGAGACCATACTAAATTGCATCTGATGTTGTTCTTACTAAGGCACAAGAGGAAGGCAAATTGTGTAATGGCTGCTACAATTTTTCAGAATACTGAACAACTATTTACTGAACACCTATACTATTTGAAAGAACCCGTGTTTGCTAGGACGTATTAGATACTTTCTGCTTTTTAAAGATGCCACATGAACAGAAACATATAGTTTGAACTAGAAGATATAGGAAATGAATATGAACTTGCACAGGTGGAACAGAAAGTGGAATGGAGAAAGGAGGGCTATTCCAGGCTGAGAGATGAGTGCCCAGAACATGGAGACATAAAATGACACAATGTGCTCTGAAACCATGGGAAATTTATCTGATCATCCTCAGCTCATGGCTGCATCACAGTGTGAACAAGTCACAGTCATTTTATTTCATTTTGCAGAGAGATGATATTGGAAAAATATTAGAAAGAATGCCATCTCTAGAATTCAAAGACATTTGGACCTCACAGTCGATAGTAAGCCACAGATGGCTGCAGACGAACTACCCATGATCCAAGAAAATAGCAGTCAGTCATGTGGGGGAAATACTGGAATAGGGAGGAAAACAAGATGTTCTGATAATGATTTAGTCAAGGGACAAGGAAGAGTTGGGAGAACAGTGGTGGAGAGGAATATATGAGTAGCCCTGGGAAACATGGCTGGGCATGACTGGGTATAGTAGCTGAGAAGACATTGATACTCGGGCAAATCAGAAGAAAACAGTGATGAAAGCAGCCACTGATCTTTTGAAAATAATGTAACAGATGCCTTTCAGAAAGCCATCCTTAGCAGAATTATTTTTGCCTTTCTTTCCCAACCCCTAACAGCCCCCTTCCCCAGTTGTGACTGACATTCTAAATACTAGAGAGGTGAACTTTCTAGAAGTGGGACACTTTAGACTCCATCCTCAATTTAACCTTCAAAACCTTCTTTTGTGTGTCATTCTAAACCTACAGAGAGGCTGCATAGGTAGGGTATTAACTATTGCTGGATAGGTAGGGTAAGGTAGGGTATTAATTATTGAAAGACCTCTCTCTAACAACATCGAATGAGCCATGAAATTCCTCTCCATTAAAAAATGCAATTTTATTTACTTGCCATGTGTGTATGCATACACATGTATACCCATGCACTTATACCACACCGTGTGCATGTGTGGAGGTTAGAGAACAATGTAGGGGATTCAAGCTTCTCCTTCCCATGTTTTGGTCCCAGGAATTGAACTCAGAAAGTGAGGCTTGACAGCAGATGCCATCACCTACTGAGTCATCTCAAAGGCCCAATGTTTCTTCCTTCTTTAGTTCCTAAGTTCTTTAGCTATCTGACAAAAACTACTTATTGTGACTTGCTGTCTAAGAAGCAGAATTGGAAGCTGACCCCAGGGGACAGATGTCACCTAAAATGTTTGGGAGAAGGCACATAGTCCAGACAACTAGCTCCTCCCCAAGACTTCCCAGTAAAGGCCCTTGGGGTCCCTAAACCCAGGAAGACAGAGCTTTTGAGACAGTCTGGACCTTTGCCTGTGATAATAATATGACTCTTTGAGGAGTGCAGTTGAGTAAAGACAGGTAATGGATAAAGTGTCCAAGGCCTCACACAATAAAGACACTTCACTAGCTCGCAAAGGAAGTGCAATGTGGGGGAGTTTCAAGACAGTTAAACTCTTCAAAGATGGCAGAGACTTCTGAGTGTGCCTGTGAGGAAATTTCTAGAGATTTCACTCTCTGCTTCACTACCACCACAAGGTGATCAGCCTTTTGACCTTCACTAACCCATGTCCCTGCAACCATAATCTGCTTCACCATAGACCTAATGACAATTAAGTCCGTCAACCATGTCCCAAACCTCTGAAACCATAAACCAAATAAAGCTTTCATTGTAACTTGGTTTTCTCTGATATTCTGTCACAGTGAAGAAACAGTCTAGTATAGTCATAGTCCCAGAGGGTGACAGCAACATCTCCAGGTATCATTCCTCATATGAGAACATCTAAAGAAAGTAAGGGCTTCTCTTCACACATCCTGGAAACTTCTGGGTCTACTTCCTATGTATCAGGTATCATCATCAGCCACCCTTAGCTACCAAGAAATCCAAAAACATAAGGACTTGATAACTGGAAATAGACTTGGTAGTTAGCTACATTGGCATCAACAGGCTTAGAGGCCACTAAGGTTAGACCTTTGGCCCATGGTTAGCTTTAGACTTCATTGTCTTTTTCTGGATAATACCAATTTTTAAGAAAAGCATCCTAATGACTCCTCCTTAAGATTTAAAATACTATATGAGGGAGACAGTACCAGGGATTGCTTAAGGCCAACTAAGAGAAATGTGTTACCTATTAGTCAAAAGAATAAGAACTGGATTCTACCTCTGGCTCTGGGTAGAGACTTGACATTCTAAACTGGCCCCAAATATTAGAACATTATATTTGATTATGGCCTCCTCTATGAGATTAACCCAACTGAACCTGGCAATGACCTCAACAGGAGATAACCTTCACAAAAGCTGATACATTGATCATATAATATATATTTCAAGAACCCCTACCTCAGTACAATTGCTTATAGATCACCACTCATCTACTTTCTGGGTTCTAACCAGAAGGCATAGTGTCTCCCTTGCTCCTTCTATCTCTCTTGATACAAGCCGAAATCCTAAGCATACCTGCCCTGACACACAAGATCTCACGATGCTCATGCTACCCTACTCCAATACAGTTGCTTGCTGATCTCTGTTACTGAGTCTGCAGCTTTCTTGGACCCTAACTCAACAGGTACCATTATCCCTTCTCCTCTACCTCCCAGCAGCTGCTGAGATTTACAGCATGCCTACTCTGTTCCTCTCAAATTCTAACAAAATGGTCCTTGGACTCCCTTCAGAATCTATTTTTTAAAAATTTTCTTTAATCAATGAGATCAAGAATCCACAAAAGGAAACCACAATTTCAGGGTAACAGACTTTCCATGACTGGCTACTACCATGGTATATTCACAAGCCAAGTGTACATTAGAGGCTGATCAAATTCAGGATGTATTAATTAAAAGTAGTGTGGCTCTTGAATGAGTCACCACACTTTTGCCACAAACTCTTTTTTTTTTAATGTGACTATGTGTGTAGTGTGTGTGTGTGTGTGTGTGTGTGCGTGTGCGTGTGCATGTGCATGTGTGTGTGTGTATGTATGTTATATAAGAGTTGCCTACAGCTATGTGAAAGCATGCTCCATGTGTGCTAGAAAAGATTCTATCATCCTTGATCACTTTCTATTTCATTGTTTGAGACAGGAATTCCCAGTAAGCTGGAAATTCACTCTTTGGGTTAGTCTGGCTGGTCAACAAGTTTCCAGGATCTGCCTATCTCTACCTCCTGCCTGGGGTCACAGGCATGTGCAGCCATGACCACATTTCTATATGGATGCTGGGGATTTGAACTTGGGCAAACAGCTCTTACCCACTCAGCCACCTCTCCAACCCCTGCCATGAACATTTTAGATGGAGAAAATGGCTTTAAGTCTACAGGAAATCAGAGAATAACCCTGTGGTACTTGGGCATGAATGCATCATTTTATGAAACCCATGTCCCTATTCCAGCTACCTCATAAGGGGTAGTTAGTCCAATTTCTCTCTTCAGGACTAGAACAATATTCTGAGTTTGTGAGCTTTGCAGGAAGGTGGATCTCCACCCTTCCAAGCAGGAGAAATGGCTGACTCAGAGCCAGAGATTTGTAATTCAGACTAAGAACTCTAGCAAAGCAATAAAGCTAAGCAGTCTCACATGAAGTAGGACTTTCATCTGGGGAACTGAAGAACCCTTTGCCAGGGCTATTGACCCTTTCTCCACTGATCTTTTCTTTGAGACCCAGCTCAACAATCAATCACTGGAGGTAGATGTCGCCTCTAGATTTATATACACATACCTGCATGAGGCCCACATGTCTAGATTTATAGACACCACTCTGGGCTCCAGAAATTAGAAATTAGACTGTGTACACAAGTCACCATCCAATCCAGCTGAAATAGATCCCCATTTAGTCCACATCCCTCCTTCTCCATGGATGGTAATAACTGCTGGTTTGTACTGGCCCTGGATAACCTGTCTGTCATGAATTATTCTATATAGTTTATGCTTGTAAAGTAATTTAATACTTCCCACCACCTCATGAGATAATGATTGGAATATTAGAAATTGAAATGTTGAGTTGGCCAGATTCATATAGGAATAGGTGGCAGAGGCACTCTTAAGAGTTCATGAAACATTCTGCTTTAGCTAAACTGCTGTATTTCTCCGACCTCACTCCCGGGCCTGGCCACACCCCTTTTCATTCTTTTTCTTGAAATGAATTCTTTATCTTGAGGAATCCTTGTCCAATTCTACATGGTCACTACCATCCTGCTGTCTTTCATTGTGTTATCCTTCTCCTCGACTGTGGATTTCTAATCATCTTTGCCTTTCATCCTTTCTAACCCCAGGACTTTTTACACAGACCATTTCCTCCATCTAAAAGGTGCTAATCTTATCTGAATCCAACCTGCCTATGGATTTCCATTCACCCTGCAGGTTATTATTTAAATATCGCAACGTGTTCAACTGGAGAACACCTTCCGTCTGTACTCAGACCAGATCTGTCCTGAGAAGTCCCAGAAGGTCTGACATGTTTCACTAGCTTATTGACCTCACTGTTTTCATATGTCATTCATTTGTTTATCTTCAGTGATGAGCCCAGTTTTTGATTCAAGACTCACTTCATTTTTATTATCCCAAATTTGGTGCCTTGACTAAAATTACATGTGTGTGTGTGTGTGTGTGTGTGTGTGTGTGTGTGTGTGTGTGTGTGTGTATGAAAGTGTAAGTGCTCTTAAAGGCCAGCAGAGGGCTTCAGATCCCCCTAGAACTAGAGATACAGGTTGTTGAGAATCAAATCTGAGAGTTCTAGAAGAGCAGCCAAGCATTTACCCACTTAACCATTAAACCCCTGAAGACTAAGTTTTAAATTCAAGGACTCTTTGTTTCTTAGGGAAGTTGACTGTTGAGAAAAACAGAACATGGTCTTTGGGCCACGTTTTGAAAGCTACCACATCTAACCAGCTTCTTCACTGCTGTGGAAGTAGCAGTGACCATGAGACCTTTCCCAGGGACAGCTTTGTGTGTCTTGATGCATGAATGGCTGACACAAGCACAAAGATGAGCAGCTGAGGTCCCGCAGCTGTGCCTCTGCCCACTGCTCCGGGCCTTGGTTTTCTTTTCGACCACTTGGCTGCACAGGTGCCACTACATGGAATGACACAAAACTGCCTCCCTAAGCAACAGGCTTAGGGCTTACTAGAAGCAGAGGAAAGGAAGGGGCCAGAATGACCACAGTTGCAATTCAGTATCAACCAAGTGTAGATATTGCCACACAGCAGCTCACTCTGTACCTGATTTAAAGCCAGGAGGGATCTGAGGCTCGGGAGAGGCTCAATGTCTCATCTTATGGTCTCAAAGCAGGTAAACACTCCTACCTAGGGCTTCATTTATAAAGAGAATTTGCTTCTGCCACATGGGCACACTTACTCTGGTTTCTGTATGAGTGTGCACTGAAAGTTCCCACCTTGAAGACTCTCTAGAGTCAACTTGACCCTGATGTATGTGGGAAGAACTGGGTAATAGTAATATCTGAGCACACTGTGTTTCGTAGTTAATGAAAAAAGCTGCAGGCTGCTTATGTGTAAAAATTCCCCCTGAATTCTAAATAATACCAAAATATTGGCTACAGGAGGCTTGTTGTTGTTGTTGTTTTGCATTTATAAAATTAACTCTCTTTTTAATGTGTTGTACTTGAATGAATTAAACACAGTCATTACCGTTTTCTAACCCTAAGTCAAGTGACAGGAAATGAGAGGTTAGATTTAGGGAAGGAAGACAAGGAAAGCTGTTCCTTCTCTGAGATGCTGCCCCAGACCTAGGTCTGAAGTGAGATGAGTATTGGACATTTCACACAATGGATCCGCCAGGCTCACTCAGAATGTGATTCACCCACTGCCTTACCCGAGTCTCCAAAGATGCCTGTAAGAATCCAGCTCTGCACCTATGCATTTGGGTTCTCTGAGGGTGCTGTCATGGAGCCCCTGATCCATCTCAAGCTGTGTGCCTGAACCTGATGATCCCAAATATTAACTTACTCACCTCAAGGACATCCTGGTTTTCATACACCTTGGAATGCTTAAATAACAATGTATAAATAATAAGCACTTTGTCTTAGCAACCCTAAATGTGAGGCATTCCCTACTTCAACATGAGGGAAATCAAATACTGAAATATATCCCACATCCTGGCCTTTTAAGGCTGGGGGAGGGGCGACTTACTGTATTGTACCCAGGAGGGAGACCAATCAGTTAACAATCCCCGGCAAGGGGGTTTTCAGCTGTAAATCTTTACTGCTCACCTCTGTGTCCAATTCCTAGTTAGTTTTGACTCCTGTGGGAATGGCACACTCTCCCAACTGAGAGTCTCAGCACGCTCCAAAAGGAATATGCTCTCTGACTCAGCCACTAATTGCATGTTCAGGACACACTCTTATTCTTCTGTAGAAACTCAAGGAAAAGATTAGTTTTCTGATAACTTACTCCCTTGTCTTGTTTCCATCATGCCCCCAAACCTAGTGCCATGTCAGTTACAGTATCTATTAGAATTGAGGGGACAGGAGGTTATTTCCAAAAAGAAAACTATCAATCAAAAAGCTCTTGTGATAAAACTAGCACCTCCTCTCCATCGCCGGTCTCCCAGTGTCCGTACTTGGTTTCTTGGGGCTTACATCAGGTAGTAAGTAGTTCACTAACATTGAGGGTCATACTCCTATACGTGCAATGGATATGCAGGTCCCCTGGTTTACTGGAGCCTCCATTAGGTGAGCTCTGAGACGTTTAGCACCTTGGAAACACAACATCATGCTTCCCACTGTAGCAACAACAACAAAAATCAAGTACTACGAGAAAACAAGGGTTGGGAACCTGGCTGGTGGCTTAGTAGCTAAAGGTGCTTGCCACCAAGCCTGGGGAAGGGAGTTCAGTCCCTGGAGTCCACATGGAGGAAGCAGAAAAGCAATTCCTACCAGTTGTTCTCTGACCACACACTCTACTTGGCGTGTGCATGCACACACACACACACACACACACACACACACACACACACACACACACACACACACACACACACACACCAATGTTAACAAATTTTTAAGAACAACAGATTTGGTTATTTCCAAATACAAGTTATAAATGCAATTCTCTCAGTGAATCAGTGGCACCTATAGTCTTAAACTGGTATACATTAAGAAATAGTTTAAAATATCCCATTCTTCCCCAAATTGAAATGACTCCACTTATCAAACGGACCAGGACATGGCTAATGTATGTAGTTACCATCTGTGTGAACAAAGAAGTGGGCATCAGACATCTTATAACACTTGTGGAGATTTAATTAGGGGTGTATAAAATCTATAATCATAGAAGGCATTTTGAACTTTAAAATGAAACCGATTGTTTTGTAGTTTTGATGCAAATGGCTGTGTGTGAGAGAGAGGGGGGGGGGAGGAAGGAGGAGGGGGGGAGAGAGAAAGAGGGGGGGGTTCCTGTTCCATCCTTTCCAGCATTAAACTTGAGTGGCCTGGTACATTGTTTAATGAATGATCCTGTGAATGAGACCAGGTGTTTTTGCTTATTCTACCAGATGAATTCAGTAAACAACACTAATCCAATGATACCTCCCACCCCCATCTCGTCAGGTTTGTGGTAAGAAATTCAACCATATTTTCTGAGGGTTCCTACAGTGCCCTGCTAGTAATCCATAGCTCCTGACCTCTGGGGCGTCATTTCACCCCAGCCAGGCTACAAACCTAGTGACCAGGCTGTTTGCATTCCCTAAGAGCCAAAAGCTCAAGTTCAGCTCCGGAGCCTAGGCGCTCGCTCACTCTGTGCCAGAGCGAACCCGGAACGGGCGGCACCTCGCCAGGGTCCCTCCACCTGTCCACGGTGTGCGGGACCCCATGCTCACTCACTTTGCCGCTGTCGCTCACGCCGAGGAGGTGATCGCGAAGCACCTCCATGGGGCAGGTCCAGGTGGAGTGGACGAAAGTCCCTCGGAAGATGTGTGCCAGCGGCGGCGTTCGGGACGCACACATGACAGCGGCGGTATAGCGGGAGTCCACGGGCCAAGGAGGGTGTACTGGGCAGGAGGGCGCAGAGCGGTTCCTGCGGCCGCTGCGGAGCCCGAGCTACTTGAGCTTGGCCACTAGTCCTGCCCCCGCTTCCCCGGGCGATCGCCTGCCCCCTGCAGGCCGCGCCCAGGGGCTGGCTCCCTGCCTCCTCGATGCCAATAGGATTTTTCTCCTGCGAGTTGGCTCCGGCTCCCGTGGGGTGTGGTTTTTGTCCCCACCCCTGCGCTGGTTTTTGGATGTGTTAACTCCTTGAGTTATTGAAATCTTGCCTTCATTGCACACCTAAGCATCTTTTCTGAGCCTTCACACACGTAGGACCATTCATTCGTCACCTCAACTTGAGCACCAGGTTCTGAACTTGCACAAACACTGTGATTAGTGAAAGGTCGCCTGAAGCGGTCTACTGTGTGGCCAGTTTCCTTTTCCGCATCTGCAGGATGCAGAATGTATTTGTTCTTTGCTGGGGTTCTGGAAGCTTGTCTCACAAGGGAACCAAGGGTTAATCTGGATCCCTACCTAAGTCTCTCTAGTCCCCTAAGGTCAGTATTTCAGTCCTTGTGCCCACCCACATAAAATATCAAGGCCAACTTTCTTGTTTACGGTAGATGGCTAGTTTGACTTACTCAGTTATACAAGAGGAGACAATGAAGTTCCCAAGCCAAACAACAGCTGTGAGCTGAAGTGAGCGGATAGGAATCTAGAGACGTCTGCAAAGCTATGAGCCTGAGGTCCTTAACTCCTCTTTCATGAAAACAAGACTTGGGCCAAGTCACTGCAAAGCCTGTCCCAATTCCCTCTTCAGGAAACAGTCCTCCAGGCAGGGCGTTTATTTGCCTTGTGGGTGTGGATGCTAGGTTGTCACGGCTGCTCCCCACAGCAACCAGTTTCTCCGAATGGGGTAGCTCTCTTGTCGTGGCTTTTCCTCAAATGGTAGCTCCATGAAGTAACTGCCCCTGCTCAAGAGTTAGCTGCCCCCCACCAGGAAGTTCTCATTCCACTAATCTATCCTTTTCCTGCTACCTGTTTTCATAGCCATCCTTATGAGTTTCATATTTTTCCATTTGTTTGTTACCACTTCTTTTTCATGTTAATATTTCTTTGAGAATTTCACAAAACATACTTTGACCATATTTATCTACCACCCCACTCTTCCTCTTAACTCACCCACACCCTTCCCCCTTTTTTATCATTGCTGTGTGTATACTACATACATATCAATCTTAATACAACTTGTTGAGTCCATTTAGTTTCACTTATATGTGTATGTTTTAGGGGTGACAACTTGTTACTAGATAACTACTTAATCGTCCCTGGGGAAGACTCACTCTCTACCTCAGCTTTTGTTAGTTGCCCATAGCTCTTCATCTAGAGGAGAGGTCTTGTGCTATTTCCTCCATCCAAGCTTGTTCTACTGTTCAGGTCTCATGTAGGCTACTAGACTGCTGAGACCTCATGGGTGCAACTTGCCTGCAACACAGAAGACATGATCTTGAAGCAGACATCTTGCTCCTCTGGCTCTTAAAAACCTTTCTGTCCCCTCTCCTTCATGCTCCCTGAGTCACTGATGTAAGGATTGTGTTGCGGATGTATCAGTTTGGGGCAGACACACCACAGTTGTTCTCTGCATTATGATCAGTTGTGGATTTCTGTAATGGTCTCTGTGGCAAGAAAAAGCTTCCTCGATGAAAGGTGAGAGCTGCGATCATCTGTGGATGCAAGGGTGAGTATTTAGAATGTAGTTAAATTTTTTACTGGTTTAGTAAAGTGGCAATAGTATGTTCTCCTCTGGGGCACATGGCCTCCCAAGAAATGAGTATTTGGCCAGGTTTGCAGTATCAAACCTGAATTACCTCATATTGAATGGGCCTTACATCCTATTAGACACTTGTTGGACCCCTCCAAAATTGCAATTTTGCGTGTATCTTGCCATGCTGCTCATTACAGTTTGTGGGCTTCACAGCTGTATATGACTTTTGACTGCATTTTTTTCAGTTGGCAGCTTTTACAGCTCCTCCTGGTACAATGAGAGTCAGTCCTCAAAGAGAAGGCTTCCAAATCAGTTCTAGCTTTATTCCTTCAACGCCTGTGTCCTAACTGTGTGGTGTCTTTAGCAATAGGGACTTAACTTCAGATCTGGGAGGCAGCCAGGAACAAAGCAATAGCCTACATTGCTTTTGTTTTCATAAGATCTGCTGAACTCCATGAACAACATTTTGAAACGAGGTTCCTCGTGCCTGGTAATTTATTTCCATGTCTATCATCCACATGCATGTATACTGATGTACATAACAAAAATGCCAGAAGGACAGAGGGACTGAGTGATGACTGGTGCTCCTTGCGTATTTATTAAATGAATGGGTATAATTTCCTTTTCCTGTAAGCAGGACACCCATGGATACACACATCTGCTTTGACTCCCATGTAAATGGTGAGACCTCATTGCAGCACCTGGGATGGTTTTCATTGGTGTGAGCTTTTCATGACATACAAATTATCCATGTGTTCCCTTCTCAGTCCCGTCACTCCCTCTCCACTAAGGAGAGGTTACAGTTTAACCAAGGTCTACAGGCACCAATTCATCCCAGCCTACACTGACCTTCCCTGGTTTCAGCCCCTCAAGTCTTAAGATTTGAGAAAACTCTCAGTTCCAGGCACATGGAGATGGCTGGGTCACCTGCCAATGACTGTGGTACAGGCGGTGGCACAAGGGACAGACAGCTGAAGTCATGAGGCTGTTTGACAAAAGTCCAGTGACACTGAGGGGTTCAGTGGCCAGCATGCTTCGCTTTTAGGAGCGGTTGTTTATAGTTGTTTGCACAGGCTGGGAAAAGGCTTTTGGTTTCACTTTTAGGAGTGGTTGTTTGCTTGATGGAGGTTTGTATTTACACAGCTCCTGGGAAAATATACTCATGTTCCAGGAAACGTTGAAGACAGGGTCATGGCCTGAAAGAAAAGTCACTGAAGCAAGAGTCTTCCTTTCGTGCCAAGGATTTGTGGTACCAGTAGGGTAGATTCTCAGAAAGTTCTTGCTCAATTCTGGATACAAGATGTCACAAGTATGTGGAGCTGATGAGGATAATTAGATCAGAAATGTCACCATGGGCTCGTCCCCTCTATAAAGCTCCTTTACCTGGGATATGTAGCACACAAGATAGTTAGCAGGGTATGGGCTGCTCCAAGAGGAAAGAACTCAGGTGCTCATCTTCCTGTTGCCCTATACTGAAGCCTTTACAGAGGGAGTAAGAATGGTGTGGGTTGATGGAAAAAGAATTCAGTACCAGAATCTTCCTTTCTGGGAGCATATGAAAAGAACAGGCCCCGATTGTGAAATTAAGGAACAGAAAAATGTTATAATCAGCCAATTAAATGCTTATTATAAGAAACTTTGTAAGGCTTACATTTTAGAAGACATTAAATGATGTTACATGTAACTTGGTGAAGGCAAAAAGAAAGTTTCAGACTGTCTAACACATTGTAGCCACTGGCTGAAAAAGCAGGTGTATGCTTTGAGAAACTTCAAACTTCCGGATTTGACAGATGCTGTCTGAAGATGTTGCTTCAGACAAAACTGTTATGTAGTTTACTTTTTCACCCTGGACATTTAATGAGGAAATGAAAAAGGGAACTGGGGCCCTGTTAGATGAAACCACTTTTTCTTGAAATCATTGATGAAATAACCTGATGCTTGCCAACTGGCTTATGTCGTCAATATGCTATCTAAATGAAGAGTGTCTCTGGTTGAGAGAGAGAGCTACTGGACCCTCAGATGTGCTTTCATCCTCTTCTCCCCGCACCTCCTCATCAGAACCTATATCTTTCTGAAGCTGAACTCTCCAGGCTGACCACAGCACTCCTTACGCATACTTCTTGGAGACTTCAGCCATGTCACCATGACTCTGCAAGCCACCTAGTCCCCATATCTAGTACACTGGAAACATTAAGTCAACCTAAGTTTGTGCAAACACAAACCTCAGCAGAAAAGATGAAGAAAATGTCCGGATGTAGCTTGAAAGAGGGTTTAATGTTTCCAATACAACAGTTAATCAGTTTTTCACTGAAAGAATCTTCAGTTCCAACAGTTAAGGCCAAAGTTGTGACTTAATATGCAATACACACTGACCTGGGCCCAAGGACACAAGCCTGCAATCCCAGCTACTGGGATGCCGAAGGAAGAGGATCCCTTGAACTCCTCAGCTCAAGACTAGTCTACATACAATGTATTATACATTTGCTAATAGGTAAACATGTAACCACAAGTGAAGTATAACGCCATGTTAACTTTATAAAATGCCATCTGTGCTATAATTCAAGTCATAAAAGGATCTGAGCATGTAGAATTGGAAAGGGACATTGGAACAATGGAAATTATTCTGCTCAGATAATGGAATCAATATAGAATTTTGTTTTGATGCTCACTCGTGCTGTTACCATGTGCTTCATAGGATAAATAAACATTACATAGCTCTATATATGGTGAATCTTAAACAGAGGAATGCCATGGGTCCCTGGGTGACATGAATTAGCATCCTACAAGATGAGTTAAGTGTTAGCTCCTTTGAGAAGTGCATGGTTCCATTCTATTCCCAGGCAAGTTGTTGGCACATAGGCTCAGGATGAAGAAACCCAAGAGCCAGCTCAGAAGTCATGGTCTTCCCACTCATTTCTGACTCTCTCAACCCTCAGACTTGGGGGCTCCCTGCAATTTTGTATCTCATCCTGGTGTCTCCAGGATACTGAGGTTTGGAGAAAGGAAGGAGTACAAAAATATTCTACTCACCTTCAAAGCATAGTCTTAGCATCCCCAGGGTCCAAGGCCCTGTGATGGCTGCTTTCATGTCAATTTGACACAGACCAGAGTCATTTGGGAAACAGGAACCTCCATTGAGAAAAATAGCTTTTTTTTTTTCATCAAAGATTGATATGGGAGGGTCCAGCCCACTATGGGTGATGCTATCCCTGGACACTTGGGATGTATAAGAAAGCAAACTGACAAGCTATGAAGAGCAAGCCAGTAAGCAATGCCCCTCCATAGCTTCTTCCTCAGTTACTGACTCCAGGTTCCTGCCCTGACTTTCTTTGTCAATGGATTGTAATGTGGAACCATAAACTGAAATAAACCCTAGACTCCCCAAATTGCTTTTTGTCGTGTTTTATCACAGCAATAGAAGAAACTAAGACAACTCCACATTTCACTTTCTTTCATTAAAAACAAAGAAAGGAAGAAACCAAGAAAGAAAGAGAGAGAGAGAGAGAGAGAGAGAGAGAGAGAGAGAGAGAGAGAGAGAGAGAGAGAGAGAAAGAGAGAGAGAGAAAGAAAGAAAGAAAGAAAGAAAGAAAGAAAGAAAAGAAAGAAAGAGAGCCCTCTGCACTGGCAGAGAATATTTCTCAGGAAGCCACTGGTTGCTTTTTCGGAGTCATTCCCCTTCCCTCTCCCACAGGTCAAGGATCTGCCCTGCTCCCCTTTATCAGCTGGCGTCGTGCCTGCATTTCTTAGGACTCCCCACCTCTAAACACTTCAGCTGAGTTAAGCACCCCACCCTACTCATTCTGGGCATCTGTATGTATCCCTCTGCTCTCTCAGATGTTAAGTGTTCCTTTGGGATGCTGCTCTTTTTTCCTCAGGATCTTCAGAAGACAAGGGCCATATCTCTTCCCTTCCTTCCTGTCCATTGATCTCCTTTAGATAGTGCCTGGTCAATATGCAGTGCTCAGAGGGCTAACTATGTGAATACTGAATAGCTAAAGTAGGCTCTATCGCCCATGCTATGATGATTAAATGCTAACAAGCAAAGTAGTGTGCTCAGGTTAATGGTGAACTCATTGGGACTACAACCTAAGACACACCTGCATTTCATTTATTCTATTTTTCAGCATTTCACAATAAAAAAAATACTTAAACACATAAAGAACCTGAAACAGGTCATTTGTCAGGATCACAATTCTCCTTAGTGTACATGGAGTCATATGTTCCTTCCAAATCCTCAAAAAGTTGGCCTAAGTGTGTTCTAACCTTTAAATCATCAAGGCAAAGTGCTAGATTGAAGCATAATCAATTGTGACATCTGGTTATGTGATTGTCCCCGCAGCCCCCTCCTGTAAGCTGGAGCCTGGCTGTTTAGAAAGGTTTGCCGTACCCATGTTGATCTCACAACAACCCTGTGAAGTAACAAGATGATTGTGTTTGAACATTTTACAAAGGAATCTGGGGGTCCCTGCCTAGTTAGCACAGAATGGACCTGGGTCTTGACTCTGAGTTTCCTGCCTCACAAATTTGCCGTGGTGGACTGTGGGATTGCACAATCGGTCCAGCAGAAGTCCCCTGGGTCACTGTTGTGTGTTGTAACACCTCCAGGCTTCACACTGTATTGCATTCCTAACAGTTACTGGTGGCACACAGCCAGCTAGCTGCAAGGGAAACCAATGTGTGAACAGTGAGTCTTGAGGAGAACAGAATCAAGGCAGCACAGGTCAGCAGGAGAGTTCAGGAAGAAGAATCCATGTTGTCGTGAGGTGCAGATTGGGAAGAACAAGCAGGTTAAATGCTAGCTGCATCTCTTCTCCCATCTAGGAGGGTTGTCACTGCAGTCAAGTAAATGCCGGCCTATTTTATTTATTCTTTTAGTGTAGCTAAATCTATCAGTTTCCATGGCACCCTGTGGTCACCATGGAAACTCTGACACGCTCATTATGCTTTAAGGGGGAAAAAAAGATACACCAAAAAATTTGAGGTGGGATAAATGGATTCCTTTTAAAACTGTATTCTTCTGAGTGGGAAGCGTTGATGAGGGGCGAATCATAACACTCGTGATTTTCCAGTTTTGAAGTGAGAGCACAGGTTTACCTATCCTGAGCCCTTCCCCCATTACTTTGTCTCACGGTAGGAATGTCTGTATCTCACTTGCTTAGTTACTGCTAGGAGAGAGGTGGGCCAATCTTCACCTTGCTGATTTTTGCATAACAATGGTGCAAATACCTAAAGATATTGTCCAGGAAGCCTTTACTGGGCCTCCCTACCCTGAGTACCAGGCTAAGTAAGAGCCTGTGTGTCCCAGATATTGTCTTGTCCTCGTGAAATGTCCACTAGCCTTCCTTCTCTGTGCCATCTCCACAAGGAAGATGACTGCTTTCTTGGTGTCACCATAGCATTGCTCTATCACAGCTGGAGGATGGCGTATTATCAGAAATGCCTCATGCCAAATTCTAAATAACATGAGCATAATGACCCTAACAGGCAACTTAAGACTAGCGAAGAAACATACTGATAACAGTGTGGAGATGTGATTTTTTTTTTAATGTTTTAAAGAAGTCTGATGTTTTAAAAGAGATACTTCATTTATTTTATCAGGTTGGAGCTTGTGGGGTTTTTTGTTTGGTTTGGTTTGGTTTTTTCAATACAGAGTTTCTCTGTGGCTTTGGAGGCTGTCCTGGAACTAGCTCTTGTAAACCAGACTGGGTGTGTATTTTTTTTTTTAAGAGTTGAGCATAAAAGAAAACATCTACCACCTCACTACCTAGATGTCCCATCTGCATTAGCACCCTGGTCCCTTTCTCAGAAAAGGGAAGGCAACACAGTTTAAGTTCATGAAAGAGAAAAGTAGACTAGAGGGAAAGCCACCTAAAGTTTGGAGAGGAGCAATGAGATGTATAGAAATGATTACATTTTTTACCTGAGTTTTAAAAAAGAAAAGAAAATTACTCAATGAGAGCATTGAGTTGTGATTCAAACTTGTATCACCCCATGTAGAAGGGTTTTTTTCCAGGATGGAGGCCTTTGGAGACTCAATAAACAGGGGTCTCCTGACCGGTTCATTGTTGGTGAAGCTCAGGAGACAGCTCGGCCAAGTTCTGCTTATACCTTTCCCAACCTGACGTCAAGCTTGAGGTAAATGTCATGGCTCTGGGTCACTTTGTTCATGTTTGTATTCCAACAAGGATATGTTCCTATTACCAAGGGACGAACAATAAATGGTACCTTTGGATCCCCATTCCAGCTCAGCTCCTGGCCAGTGCTACTTGGGAAAGTCATTCCATGTGATAGGCAAGTGGAGTTTGTTCCTGCAAGACTGGAGGTCACACATTGCCACTGACTCCACACACTTCTTTCTCCTGGAACCCTCACTCTCCTTTCTCTGGCTCAGACATTATGTTTCAAGAATGTGTTGTCTACCAAAGAAGGTAATATAAAATAAATAAAATAGACATTCAACACATTGGTTAAGTACGTAGTTTTTCCCTTTCAGAGCTTCTGCTGGCATAAACTGCCCAGTATCATTTTGAGTTTGTGTGATCAATTCAGATGAAAAGCAGAGCCAATATCTTATTTGACTTTTGCAATCTACCTCTGGTTGGAAGATTTCATCAAAGCCCTGTGAAATGTTAGAATCACCTTAGAGAACATCTAAATTTATTGGCTAGTCCTCCTCAGCATTCTGGACACTAGTTTCACAAACATTGAAGTAGGTCAGGGAAGCCATTAGCGTGACTTCTCACATTTGGGGAGACTAGCTGTGAATCTTCCTGCCTTAAAATAGAAGAATGCATACACTTAAATTGGAAGACTACACATATTTCCACTATGTCACATTAACAATTAGACTCGTCACAATGACACATATATTTTTTGGCGCTAAGTTTTGAAACAGTGGAGAGTGGTCAGTTAGACTCAAGCATTAACCAGCTCAACCACACACATCAGCCAGTTCAAGACAACAGTCATTCTGAAGTAGAAGATGCTCAGCCAGCTAACGAGCTGTGATGGTCAACATGCTGAATTGCTTCATGCATGCATCTGAACTTCACAGTCATAGAAACCACACTGAATCTGGCCTGTAGCCAGCCAGCAGAAAGTCATACACTGCTGTCACAATAGATGTTGTTGTTCAGTGTCCCTCTGCATAAGAAGGTCAGAAACTGATAAGGAACATGAAGACCAACCAACCACATGACGGTTTCATTAAAGAAGAGGAAAGGGTCTGAGGAATTCTCACAATATTACTTTCTTAAAATAGTAAATAAACTAACTCGGATAACTATAAATGAAAATAGGTATTTCTACAGGTTTGATTTTTAATGTCATTTATAGGTGACTCTTCCACATGAAACTTAAAAGTCATTAGTTATATTAATCTAACCTTAATGGAAAGGGAAAACATTCCTGAGAGGAAATTTTAGTTGTTGCATTTTTAAGCTTGGTATATGTTTTCAGAAATGGGGATTGAGGCGTAATAGGGGAAAAGCTCAGTAAACTGTAGGTGAATTAATATGATCTTAGCTACACTGAAACTCCAAATCAGGGGGTTCATTTTCTCTCTGGAACATTTAAAGAGCCACCATGCTCATAATATTCCTGGGAAAGGAGAGATGTGCCATTGTGACTGGAGGCATATATAAACTGAAAGTCTCAGAAAATGAGCCCAAACTCTAAAGGCCAGGTGGAGATGGGACTACACTGGTTGACACACATGCACCGCTGTCACACTGCATGCTGGCTACCCCATTCTGGTGCAGCTCCTAGCTGTATCTGCAGCCTTCTCTGCATCTGTCTTTTGCTCTATATCTGTCTCCTGCTTGTCTGTCTCCCCGTCTATGAGCCTCTCCTTTGCTTCTCTTTTCTTGATTCACCTCTTCCCATTTCTTGGCCACAATACCATTTTCAGATCTTTTTTCCCTTGTATCTTCAAAATGGCCGCCTCAGCACCAGACTCTATAGTCTGTCCAGTCCAAGTTAAGAGGAAAAACAATGAAACAACTTACTTCTGAATATTCTAAGATATTGTGTGTGTGTGTTTGTGTGTATATATATATGTGCATATTTGCACATGTGTTTATATGTGTGTGCATGTGTATATGTGCTTATATATGTCTATGTACGTTTCTACTTGTGTCATTATTTTAGCCACCACATTACTTGCTTCAATTGAACTGCATATTCAGTCTAAAAACATAAAATACATCTTTGATCATCAGGGCAATGTGAATGCTGATATGGTGGCCTGATTACATGTCCCAGTTCTCAGTTGAAGTTGGAGTGCCAGGGGCTGAAGTATAGGAGCTGAAAGCAGAAGGCAGTGTTACCCCAGACAAACAAGGATACTATGTTCTGAAGGTGAATGGATGCTGGGTACCAAAACCAGCAAATATTTAGTAGGGTATGATGGGTGCAGGTCTTTGCTCAGGGTTGTTCGCTGCACACAATCATAAATAAAATGAGCATAAATACTAATAAAGTATGATAGCACACTTAAAGTATACAAAATAGTTATGACTTTCTTTTTGTTCTCAAATCAAATTTTCTGTCTACAAAGCATAATGACATGTATTTAATAAGGATCAGGATAAACAATTAGGCCAAATAGATGTTTATTAAGGGAGAAATAACTCACAACATAGGCAGATGAACACAGCGGGTCCCACCAGATCCTAAGCCTTCCAGCGTCTACCACCAAACAGAGCAGCCCGACCCTTTCCCAGCCTTTTCCCCCAGGTCACATCCGGCCCTGTCTCCGCCCCTAATGGGCATGGCCTAAGCCACAGGTGCAGACAAGGTGACTATCTCGCTACAGACATGTGCTTTGTTTTGTGTAAAAAAATAAAAATGATTATGAGGGAGGTTCTGAAGGAGAAGTCAAAAGTACTGAGTGAAAAGGCTCTTAAAGGTCACATAGACACTTCCAACCCTTTGTATCTCAGGCATAGGTACATGGATTTGGATGAGAGACTTATTCACGGTGGCTTAGACGTAGACCCTGACATCGTGTGTTGTAAGGAACTTCTCTTTCATTTTGCCATGTGCTTCCCTTTGGTGTGTCACACTGCTTTCCGTGTACAGAAATTATAATGTGATTATTTCCATTTCTCCATTGTTACATTTTTACTCATTCTTACATGCATGTAGTATACCTTGATCACATCGATCCTCACACCCTTCCTCCAAGTCCTGCTAGGAGCCCCTTTCACATTCACATCTCACTCACAACTTTGTCTTTCTTTCCTGGAATTTTTAACTAGTTTGATATTGTCAGGCAACCACAGCTGCTGTGGATTTATGTGTGCAGCAGTCGAGTCATGGTCAAAGGACAGAATTCCAGGACCTTCTCCCATCCTCTGGCTTTGACATCTTTTCCACTCCATCATTCATCATGATGCTCCTGGGGGAACAGTGGTGTAAATTACCCATCTGTGGTGAGCACCCGGATTCTTGTTCATTCTCAGCCCTTTGGACACTCATGAGTATCTGCACTGATCACTGCTCACTGCAATAAGAGACTTCTCTGGCCAACATTGGGAGCAGAACAAGTTCACAGATATAAACACTAAGATTTCAGGCAATTTGACAGCATGACCATTTAGAAAAGCAACATCAGTGGTTTCACCCCTAGAGCTTATGACTTTCCTAGGTTTTGATCATGTGTAGAGTACCAAGCCCAAAATCTCTCCTCATCCAATCAAGTGAGTGGCTGAGATTTGCCAGTATTGCACTAGTGGGCTCATCTTGCCTGCAATATTAGTTTTCTAGCATGCAGGGTCCATCCCTGGATAAGATCATTGTTGTGTTTTTCTTCCCTGAAGCTTGAATAGCATCTTCTAGCACTACAAACTAACCAGAGGCAGGGGAGAGTTTTCTGGCAGATTCAAGATTAATTTCTCAGTATCCTGCAATCAAAACGTATGATGTCTTAGTAACAGTGTCTTCCCATAGAATTATCACAGACAACCAGGAGCAAATACACAGCCCATATTGCTTTAGGTGCCTCTGGGAACTCCCTGACTATTAACTCATAGGGTGGGGCTTGTAACCAGTCCTGAGATTTTATAATCCTCATCTTCTGGGAACAGCATTATTCCCCGGTGTCATGTGCTTATAGAGAAATATTTAATGCCCTGAAACATATAGTATAAAATATCCATTTACATTTATCATCAGTCTTTATAATCTTTACCTCTTTTTCTCACTGTGTTCAAACTCAAACTACATGTAAAATGCAGTAAATTTTCATTTAGCTAAGTAGTTACACCAAAATGCATGATTTGAATGAGGCACTTCAGAAACATCTACTCTGATCATTTCTGATCATTAAATTTTTCCCTCTTAACCAAAAGGTAAAGTGGAAGAACAGCAGGCCATGTATGGTCCATAGGTCTAGATATTCTTAGAAGTGTTAGCATGAGGGAATATGCTCATAGAAGCTGTCAAATTTGACACACTGTCAAATTCATACAAAGATAAAATAAGATGCAATGAAAACTTTATTATTAGATTTAATTTTTCCCTGGGTCAACTAAATGTGGTCAATTTACTGTCGTTGTTGTGTATTGTTCCACTTTCCATCACTTCTCAGTTATCTACATTTTCATGGATTCCATCAGTGAACACTTTTCTGTTTTCTGGACATTCAACTAGACATTGGGAATAAAACATCATGGCTTTTACACTTAGATAGCTCCCAAAACAATGCTGAAATGGACAGGGAAATAGGGAACTAAGAAGAACTTTGTGTAAGATTTGTTCCCTCCCCTCTCCAGCCCCTCACCCCCATCCTGGAATCCACTATAGCTGTGTGGCCTCTTCTCCTTTGGCCACAGAACTTAATGCAGTGCTTGGCATGCTACAGATACACAACAGATGTGTTTAAGACACACCAAATACTGTGATGACTTTTTAATGCTTACAATATAAATATTTAATAAATTCCTTGTTGAGTTTTCTTTTAGGAGAGTGGTTGCATAGACAGAGACAGATCTGAAGCAGTGGCTTCAATCCAGAGTGAATCTGCTCCCCAGAGGACACTTGGCAGTGTCTGGAAATACCTTTGATTGTCCTAAGTAGGAACTGTGATTAGCGGCTGGTGGATAGAGGCCACCAATGTTGCTAAGAATGCTCTGAGGTGAAGGACAGCCCTGCCATGAGCAGTTGTCCATATGTTAATACTGAGAAAGCTTTGCCAAGGAGACCATCCTCAGCTACCCACTAGGAATGGTTTAATGATCTTGGAGCTGTTAGAAGCACCATTCCATCTTACAGAATGATGGAGTTGAAAATGATCAACAGGTTATAAAGGATTTTAAATTAGACTCCAGCCCTAAATTATTATGATTCTTTCTCTCATATTCTTGGGAAATGGTCTGCTATTAGGCTTCCAAGGCATAGAACTGTGTTCTTTGGGTGATAGCCATTTATGGTGTGTGTGTGTGTGTGTGTGTGTGTGTGTGTGTGTTAGAAACAAGGTTGTTTTACATGTCAATCCCAGTTCCCTCACACTCCCATCATCCTCTCCCACCACCCTCACCAAACCCTAACCTTTCTGATCCCCAGGGAGAGTGAGGCCTTCCATGGGGAGTCTTCAAAGTCTGTCACATCATTTGGGGCAGAGCCTAGGCCCTCCCCATGTGTCTAGGCTGAGAAAGTATACATCTATGTGAGATGGGCTCTCAAAGTCCATTCGTATACCAGGGATAAATACTGATCCATTACCAGAGGCCCCACAGACTGCCCAGTCCTCCTAACTAACACCCACATTCAGGGGGTGTGGGTCAGTCCTATGCTGGTTTCCCAGCTATCAGATTGGGGTGAATGAGCTCCCCCTTGTTCAGGTCAGCTAATTCTGTGGGTTTCTCCAGCCTGGTCTTGACCCCTTTGCTCATCACTCCTCCCTTTCTGTAACTGGATTTCAGGTGTTCGGCTAGTGTTTAACTATGGGTGTCTGCTTCTGCCTTTATTAGCTACTAGATGAAGGCTCTAGGTTGGCATATAAGGTAGTCACCAATCTCATTAAAAGTAGCCTCTCCACTATTGCTTAGATTGTTAGTTGTGTTCATCCTTGTAGATCTCTGGGTTTTCCCTACTGCCAGATTTCTCCTTAAATCTATAATGGCTCCCTCTATTATGGCATCTCTTTTCTTGTTCTCCTCTATTCTTTCCCTGACTCAATCTTCCTGTCCCCTCATGCCCACCTCTCCCCTCCTCTTCTCCACTTCTCTTTCTCCTAACTCTCTCTCCCCTCTCTCCATGCTCCCAATTTGCTCAGGAGATCTTGTCCTTTTCTCCTTCTCTGGGGGACCATGTATGTCTGTCTCTCTTTGGGTCCTCCTTGTTTCCTAGATTTTTTGGCGGTGTGAATTGTAAGCTGGTAATCCTTTTCTCTCTGTCTAAAATCCACATATGAATGAGTACATACCGTGTTTGTCTTTTTGTGACTGAGTTACCTCGCTCAGTATGGTTTCTTCTAGTTCTATCCATTTCCCTGAGAATTTCAGGATTTCATTGTGTTTTTCCACTGAGTAGTACTCAGTGGAAATGTGGAAATGTACCACATTTTCTCCATCCATTCTTCAGTTGAGGGGCATCTAGGTTGCTTCCAGGTTCTGACTATTAGAAATAATGCTGCTATGAACATAGTTGAACAGATGTCCTTGTTGTATGAATGTGCATCTTTTGGATATATGGGTGATGGCCATTTAAGTTGTTAGTTTTAATTTTGCTTTGTATCTTACACTGAGCTAAACATTGCATTTCAAAACCTCATTCCAATTTGTACCAGTATGGATGTGAGTGACTTATGGAATATAAGTCCGAGTGGTTCCAGATGCCATGGTTTAGATATAAAGTGTCCCTCCACTTTATATCTAAAGTTTGCTGAGGGTTTGGTCCCCAGCTGTTGAGATATGATTGGATCATGATGGAGGCTTATCCACTGATTGGCTCATAGTTGATTGGGAGTCACTGGAGGTGTGTCTTTAAGGAAAATGTCGCTCTCTCTTTCCCTCCATCTATCTCCCTCCTTCCCTCCCTTCCTCTTTCTCTCTTTCTCCTTCCCCCCTTTCAGTTTCACAGCACAGTGAGCAGCTGTGCGCCATACAGACTCTCCTCTAGAGCAACCTATAAGTTTTGACCCCTTTGAGTCCAAGAAACACGGTTCATAACAGTAGCAAAATTACAGTTATGAAGTAGTAACAAAAATAATTTTACGGCTGCGGGTCAACATCTGGAACTGTATGCAAGAGTCACAGCATTAGGAAGGTTGATAACCACTGCTCTAGAAGAAGTGTATAAACCTACACTAATGTAGCAACACTGAAGTGCATTCCTGGAGCTCAGTAAATTTCTTGAGAGTATACAGATTTATACATTTAAGTTTCATGATTGCCAATGGCATGGTACCTAACCTATTATGAATAATTATTGAAAATTGAAATCTGATATTAGCACTCTCGTGTTGAGAACACAACTCCTCCTAAAATAGGATTATATAGTCATCTCAGTCCTCACAGCGGCTCTGGCAGACACACCCTGAACCTTGCACTAAAGCGGCAGTGCATTGCACAAAGTGACAACTTTGGACCCATTCACACAGTCACAGCAGTGGTTTTTGGTTTGGTTTGGTTTGGTTTGGTTTTTGGTTTTTCGACACAGGGTTTCTCTGTATTGCTTTGAAACCTGTCCTGAAACTAGCTCTGTAGACCCAGGCTGGCCTCAAACTCACAAAGACCCGCCCTGCTTCTGCCTCCTGAGTGCTGGGATTGTTAATGTGGAATCCCCATCATCCTTTACTATACTGATAGGAAGCCAGTTAGTGTCATGAGGGTGCTTTCCTGGTTTTCCTTCTGTTTTAAGTCAAGTGAGCATCTATTCTGCCCAGGAGAAATCAGGATGAAGACCACCTTGGAGTTTAAAAGAAATGATTGGGGGATAATTGTTCCATCGCCTGAGGTCGCTCTGTTTAAGAACAAGCATATTCAGATAATCCCAAGAATAAGTTCACACAGATAAGAGAAGTCCACACCACATCGAAATTGTTCTGCTGATCTTTGGAAAGGGAATGTGTGCTGTCAATGACATAGCTGCAATGCTGGAACCTATAAGTCGGTGTATAATACAGACTGAGCCAGGAGCAGAGAGCTCACAGATCGCTTCCTAAGCAAAAACTGCTTCTTGTTATTGGAGAGACACAGTTTGCCCGAAGTTGGAGATCAGCATGACATACTCATTTGCCTCCTTTCTTGCCCTGCTACTTGCTCTTTGTTCTTGCTGATAACAGGCTTGGTCACCTGATCAGGTGTAGACCTCACTCAGCATTACCAGGTCTCAAAAGCGAAAGCAAACTCTGGACACCACCATTTGTACAGGGGTATTGTTCCTGTTGGAGTAGTAACTAAGATGAGGTAACTAAGAACTGTTACTACTGAGGGTCCAGAACACCAGGACACCCTTAGTAGGCTGGGAATCTCTCCTTGTTTCTGGATTCTGTGGCCATTTTCACTTGACACTTGACGAGCTTTAAAAAAACGAACAAACCAACACACACACACACACACACACAAACAAAACAAAACTTCAGAATGATACAGCAGCAAGTGCAGGGTAAGAATGCTGCACTTGCCAGTCATTGCCAAAATGGGAAAGAGCAAGCATAAGCTTCCCTATATTTATTGCACAGTGCTACCTGTCAGCTACCGATTATTTCCACTTCAGTGCGAGCACACCTCTCTCCATGCTCACAAGCACACGCTCACTCCTCTTCAACATTCCTGTCAAGGCATTGTTATGTGCTGTGACATGGAAGAGTACTCTTATTTTGGTACTCTCTTATGCAAATCTATCTTTCACTCAGCTTGGTTGGTTCTCTTGGAATCCAGCCCTAGGCATATTCTGTATTACCTAGTCTTGAAACAGGACAAGAGGGAATATAACTCTTTTTCCTCTTTTACCAGGCCCACTATATTTTTGGGAGAATCGTTTTATTATTTAACTGCCACGTCTTGACTCAGTGGTTGGGAAAGTGATGTGTTACAAAGGAGAGAGCTCTGATCCTGTTCTCAGAGCATCTGTGGAATAGAACACCCGCTAGCCTGTTCCACTGCCCTTGTCATTTTATATAGCTACCTTCTCTCAAATGCATGCCCTGGTGCACTTCCTTCCATGGACATATAGCCCAGGTCAATACTAGTGACAATAACTGCCTGGGCTAGCTCTGGTCCACCTATCAGTTCTGAGATGCCACTCAGTGTCTGTACTCACAGACTAGTCCTGGTGCCCACCGTCATGGGTAGGATCACTGGGTGTGACCCTGAGAAGGAACCTGTTAGCAAGTGTTCTTGGATTTTACTCTTGACGGAGGGGGTGAGGAAGAGGTAGGAATGACTCGGGGAAAGCCATAACCACAGGGAGCCCAGATGCTGAAGATGGCTCTTCAGAAGCAACCTGAGTTGAGGGCTAGGGTAACAGATCTTCACACACCCCCAAGGTACTCAGTCATTAGTGGGACAACCCAGGAAATATCATAAACTCAATGAAGCTCTCTTTCCACACAGCAGAAGGCTGACAGATAAGCAATATCTTCTGACTGGGGAAATGAGAATAATCAGGCTAGCACACCACAGCATCCACCAAACACGGTGGACTTTGTCTGCCATCTCAAGACATGCTGCAAATGATTACCACGTGACTGCTGAGAAAATGTGAGCACATAGGGTTAAATACCATTATCTCAGGGACACACAGCTTTGGAGGCCACAGCATCTCTAAAACTACTCATCTTGACTTTGAATGCTGTCATAGGTGATACTTAAAGAAACAGGTTTGGTGACGTTCCAGTAAGACTTGGCTTTTAAACATGCGGTGGCCAGAATTGGCTTGCAGACACAGAGTTCTCTAATCCTTGCCTTTAAGGATACGACCATAGGTAAACCTCCAAGGACAAGTATGTTTTGTGGAAAGGATAGAGGAAGGCCGCTTCTACAAGTAAGAAGACAGTTATAAGCTCAAAGAGCTGGATAAGAACAGCACAATCAGCATGGTGACACCAAGAGCAATTTGGGATGTCAGGGGTACTGTAAAATACTGAAGGGATGGTTGTGAATAGGGTAGCGGGTGAGAAAGATGGCAGGTAGGACTATCAGAAACATGTTTGCCCAGTTTCTTTTAGATAAAAAGACTGTCTAGCTAAGACTCTGTAGTTAACCTTCACAACTCAATTCATACCACAATGTGTTTCACTCTAAAACCTTCCTCATGCCTCCGGATCCTGCCATGTCATATCCAAGTCACTTTAGTGCTATCTATAGTGATATCTATCACATAATGCCATCCCTAGTTATCTGCTAGCCCCTTTTGGTTTCACTGTAGAAGTAGCTTTTAATCTCCCTTCCTAGCCCTAGTGTTGCTTGGGCAGAATGGTTTTGTGACTTGGTTCCCGGCACTCTCATCTATTAGTTCTGCAGATGATTTGGAGCTGCCACTCAGTTTAGGAGTAGCTGCATGATGCTGTGACCACTCTCAGATAAGCTTATACTCTAACTTACCTTTCACCACTTAGAGCGGCACATAGTAGGTGCTCAATAAATGGCATTACATCTCTGGATGAATAAAATGGAAGCTCACAAATATTTTGATAAGAATCAATGTGAGAAAACGATTTAGAAAAAAAAAATGCTTATCTTGATAAGTTTGTTTGCTGCAGCAGCCTCTGCATCTTCCGCCATTTTTAAAAATGTGTATGTATATAAGCACATGCACATACAGGTGCTTTCAGGGAACCTCTGGGGCTATAGTTATGAGCCATTGTGAGCTGCCCAATGTGGATGCAGAGAACTGAACTTAGGCCCTCTGGGAGAGCAGCAAACATTCTTAACTGCTGAGCCATCTCCCCAACCTCCTTTCCTTCCTTCCTTCTTTTTCTTTCCTTCATTCTCCCTTTTTAATTCATGCTGTCTGATTCCTTTAGCTTATAAAATATCTTTTCCATAAAACTTTTCTTGTTCGTCAGGTAGGATTATACTCTCCTTTCTATTTTATCACTGCACTTCAAACATGGTTGGATCATGAAATAGCGTATTCAGTACTGTACTTGTATGATTAAAAGCCTCCTTTATTGGACTGAGTTTTCGAAAGCACAGACTGTGTTATTCATCTCTGAGTCTTCTGGGCTAGACACACCGAATATCTCATTTGCAGTTCCATAAATATGGAAGGAAATCACTAATTTCCCAAAGGTATGCATTAATCAGTGTCTCCGGGCCTTCTTTTCCATCCTGTTTTTCTCTCATGTACCAAAGATGATAAAACCAAATGTGTTTTAAAGTCAACATGATTGAAGTAGCCAAGCCTAGTTTAGAAGCTGCCAACCAGATCTATGAGGGTTGCAGAAATGGATATTTGCAATGTGATCCTTTCTGTACACTTGGACTCACCCAGGGGGCTCCCTGTGGGTTCATTTGTCCCTACTAATATCTCTGTCTCAAAACAGGTCCTCTTTCCTCTTTCTCACCTCTCTTCCAAGCCAGAGCAGCCTCTTATTATTTGATTAATGTCAACAAATGCCTATAAGATGATAGAAGCATCATCTGCAGGGAGACTCAGTAAGGTGAGTGAGCCTCTGTCTCTACCCAGTTGTGGGCTTCTTGTATAACGTTTTAATGATTGGGTTTGGTAAATCAAGCACTAGATCGCACTACAAAGCAATTCACTTAAACGCACTAAGTTATAAGTATTAGATGGGCTTAACCTTGCTGAAAGTATCTAATTTGTAAGAAACACACAAACAACCAAATGAGCCCACTGTGATGGAATACACCTGTAATCCCAACACTTGGAGGTAGAGATAGGAGGACTGCAAGATCAAGGTCAGCCTGGACTACAAAGCAGGAGCCTGTCTCAAAAACAAAACAAAAAATACACTCTTTCCTGTACAAATAAGGCATAAAATGACAACGAAGTCTGCCTGTCCCTCCATCCTTCCACCTGCCTTGCTATTGGCCATTCAGCTCTTTATTAGGTATTTTAGGCAGGCAAAGTAACACAGCTTCATAGAGTTAAGCAAATGCAACATAGAAGAATACAATACATCATTTTATCATTAAAACAAATGTTACACAGCATAAACAAATATAACACATCTTAAAATAATAATATTCTACAACATAAGACTCAAAAAACATAGAGGACGGAGTAGAGTATATCTCAGAGAGTGCGGGGGGGTCTCACTTCGGTTCCTTTTTACTGTGTCTGAAATACACCATTACCTGGCAATGAGAGATGGGGAGAAATTGCTCCAACTGTTTCTTGAGAAGGTTACTCTAGCTTTCAAGCCAGCAAATCCTAAGCAAAGCAGAGAATAATGAAGTAGATTTGGGACCTCAGTGACCATGCCTGTGTCTCACAATCCAGGGTCATAGGCCACACATGTGAATCAGGCTTAACTCCTGCCAATATAAGGTTGCTGTGGGCCATCCTGTCCCATGGAACTCCTATGAGAGGTTAAAAGTGGCTTGAAAACTGGTAAAGAATATGTTTGCTGTGATCACATTGCTTTGTGATGTGGCAGATAGTGTTAACTCTGTATGAGAACACTCATGGCTGGATATGGTAGTGCACGCATATTCTTAATTTAATTTAATCCCAGCACTTGGGTAGCAGAGGTAGGCAGATCTCTGTGAGCTGAAGGTCAGCCTGGTCTACATAGTGAGTTCCAGGACAGCTAGACAATGTGGTAAGACCCTGACTTTTAAAAGAATTCTGAGAGAGAAAGATGGCATGGAATTGGATGGATGTGATAATGGATGAGGGATCTTGGAGGAGTTGGGTAATGGGAAACCATGATCAAGATATATTGCATGAAAAAGTATTTTCAATAAAAATAATATTTATAAACTATACACACACACACAAAGAAAGCGGGTAAAGATCTCCCTCAAGGAACTGTCAAAATATTAAGAAAAGTAATTAATCCACACTAATTACACTACCACACATTACATAACAACACTGGAAAATAAATAACACTACGGCTATGAAGGTAATGAAGACAAAATGCCTAGTTATGTGGGAGGCACTCAAAGTTAATAATAGTTGTTTTAAAACTAGTATCTCTATTGCTATGAAAGTAGCAAAGTAATTGTCAATGAGTCTCAAGGTTTTTCAGGAAAAGATGGCAAGAGATTCATCCAAGGAGTTCTGGCCATCACCACTCCTCTCGCTGCAGAGTTTGAGTCACTTATTTGAAAGTCAGGGAGGCACAGAAGAAAACAGAATATAAATAGCCTTCTTCACCCCTTTCCATCCATTAAGAAGCACAGATAGCTTCATAAATATGTCAGAGGTAATGTGGTCATAATTGGCCCAGAAGCAGGCACGGAATTGTATTTAATCTGTTTATTTCTTTACCATTTGCATTTATGTCGTTCTGATGTAAAATAATTTCCTGCTTATCAGTGATCCATTTTTTTCTGGGAATGTGGCTAACAGATAACCAAAGCCATAAACAATGAAACCTGGAGCTCACATGAAACCACCGGGTAAAGTAGTGGGCAAGATTGCAGTAGGATTCAAAGTCCGCTAATAAATGGCTGATGATCTCCCACAGATAAAAAATGGAACAGAAGTCAAACATAAGAGACAAACAAGCAGCTTCATAAAAGTTATCCAGGGAACCTACCTTTCCTCCAAGAACACATCAGAGCTGGGTCGTCATCTGACAGCGACAGTGGACCTGTAGTGTCAGGGACCTGTAGTGTCAGGTCTCAAGGTCCGTCTCTTCCTCAGGACAGCAGAGCGCTGAACACCTGCTAGTGCTTACAAGAATTCACCCAAGGGAGGGACGAAATGAAACCTTAAGCATATTGGGAATTGTCTCCAGGAAGACTTCCTTTCAGTTCTGTTTCTAATCCTTCTGATTTGTTCATTTCTGAAAAAAAAAAAGTTGTTTTCTCATTAACTAAATTAAATGTTAAAAAAAAAAAACTAATTTCAATTCAACCTCATTCAAATACTTATTTGAAAAAGAAAGGAACGTCTAATTTATTCCAAGAGCTTGTTCCATGATTCCACGTAGCAACTGTCACAGTATAGATAGCATTCTTGTTTACTAAGTACTTATAGGGTTAGATGCAACACATCAGTAAGTAGAAATTTATTTATTTAATTTTTTTTTACGACAATCAGGATTTCTTTTCTTTACTGTTTTTGTCCCAGTGGTCTTCTATACTTTCTTCTCTCCTCTTCTCCTTTCTTCCTCCATCTTCTACTCCGTCCTCTGTTTTTTGAGTCTTGTGTTGTAGAATATTATTTTAAGATGGGTAACATTTGTTTATGCTGTGGAACATTTGTTTTAATGATAAAAAGATGTGGTGCATTCTCTTCTGTTGCGTTTGTTTAACTCTATGAAGCTATGTTACTTTCACTGTCTAAAACACCTAATTGGTCTAATAAAGAACTGAACAGCCAATAGCAAGGCAGGTGGAAGGATGTATGGGGCTGGCAAAGAGAATAAATAGGAGGAGAAATCTGGGAGGAAAGATCAAGGAGCTAAAAAGGAGGGGCCAAGCACAGAGACCCACAACTAAACATGGAATAAGAAGGAAAGAAAGACATATAGAAACAGAGAATGGCAAAAGCCCAGAAGCAAAAGCTATATGGGAATAATTTAAGTTAAGAAAAGCTAGAAAGCAATCAAGAAACAAACCAAGATAAGGTCAGGCATTCATAAGTAAGAATAAGTCTGTGGGGGAGGAGGCTGCGTGCATACGTGTGTGTGTTTGTGTGTGCCTGTGTGTATTTACTTGGGAGCTCAGTGGCAGGTCAAAAGAGCCAAAGAGTTAAAAAAAAAAAAAAAAAAAAAAAACAAACAAACCCAACCAACTAGAGTCTTACTGCATACATACTGTCCTAGAACTCACTACATAGCCCAAACTGGCCTTGGACATATTCATACCACCTTCTTGTCTCTGCCTCCTGAGTGTCAGGGTCACAGATATGCATAACTGGGCCCAGCTTTCTTCTTTTTAGTTTTAGGCCTATAATAAATGAGGTACCAGAACACTAAAATACAATAGTATATAACAACACAGGCCCATTTGGTGGAAGAAGAGGTACCCTCAATAATATTATTGCTCAGTGTTCAGTGTAGCTCTCCTGGCAGGAATGGATATATACAAGAGGCTCTGGCACCCCTCCTTTTGTCTATCATCCTATCAATACAAGGGTCCCGAGAACTGAAATTTCCCCACGAATCTCATTCTGAGAGAAGGATAGCAATGAGGCCTGGTGCCAGCCAGTGGGGGACCTGTTTCCTCAAAGGAGACTTCACACAGTGCTGACAGTGTTGGGGCATCCTGGAGGAGAGGAGAGCAGAGCTTCTGCCCACCTCCTGCCTGTCACTTAAGCCTGACCCCATGTTAGCAGTTGGAGGTGGATGTAGCCGTTCCTCTTTTTAATGCAGCCACATTAAGTACATTGTCTTTTCTGCTTTTCACCATCACTCTGTGTCCTTTTAGTTGGCTTGCAGAGGATGAGTGGATGACTCTGGTTTGTTGGGGCTGACAGGGCCCAGGCTGTCACGCCAACACAGATAACATTGGTGTTTTTATTTGTGGAGAAACAGTTTTTTCTTAAAAGGAAAATGCATGCATTGTGTGAGAATGAGCATCGGCCTACAAATGCATGCACTCAAATATGCATACACTCAAATACACCTCCGAGGCTCCTGGAACCTTCTGTCATCAGTGTGATGGTTACTACTGCCCTGTCTTAGGCACAGATACAATTTGCAGCATCACAATAGAAAAAAGAAACAAACAAGCAAACAAAGGAAGGAAGGAACAAGTATTGACTTCACTGGTGCCTGTAATGAGTAGTTTTTCCCTGCCAGTGTGGTCCCACCATCCTGCCAGCCCCAAATAACACACAGGGGCACTGTATTAGATATAAAGCTATAGGCCAGTTCTTATCAGCTAGCTCTGTCTTAAATATTAACCCATTTCTATTAATTATTTTCACGTGGTCTTATCTTACCAGAGAGAGGGCCCGGACCTCTGTTCTCTCAAGTCTGTACATCTTGACTCCTCCCTACTACTTCCTTGAATCCTCCTTGTCTCCTAGTCCCACCTATCTTGCTTTCCTATTGACCAACAGTGCTTTATTCATTAACCAATAAGAGAAACATATTTACAGAATGACATGTCCATCAGATGCCAGGTTATTTCCACGTGCATATCTCCTTGAATGCTCCCAAAAGAGTTAAACATCACCATTCTCATTTCAAAAATCTTTTATTATTAGTGTTATGTTGTATACACACACACACCCAAGACATAGGCCACATGTGGAAGTCAGAAGGCAACTTACATACTCCACCATGGATATCAGGGATCAAATTCCAGTCATCAGGAGGTGCCTGGTTCGCTGTGGTGCCACATAGGATCTTCCACTAAGATGCCTCAATGCGGTTTTCAAAGCTAAAGGCCTTTTTCCTGCATACCATGAGCAATCTCTCCACAATCAAGACAAACACAGCAGACACTGCATTCCACATACATTCATGTTTCATCATCACTGCCTTTTCAAGTTAAATTGTAATCGGCAGCGTTTTATGGCTTTACACAGTAGCAGTTTTTCTTTCTTTGTAGCACAAAAATAATGGTACATTTACAATTCACAGATTCTTACATTTTTATAAAGTGTGATGTCACAAAAAAAAATCTATTCTGCTACTTGGCATTTTACTCTTCCTTAATATTGCTGTCAGTAGCTCTGCAAACAGCTGACAAAGAGAAAAGAATTCAAGGGCCTTGGTGGATCCCCCCAGCACAGCCTGCAGTAAGATTCTGGCCGGGGGGAGGGGGGGCTGTTTCTAATTTAAATGATAAAAAAAGATTCTCACCCGCAAACGTGTGGTTGAATGTTGGCTTTTGAGCGTGTTTGTGTAAATATTGCCTTTGTTTGCTTCTCTTGGCAACTGTGGTATGCTGTATCATAGATGCTCTGCATGACTTGAGATTTTTAGACCTATCTTCTCGGGCTTTGCACTGTCCCTGGGTGCTATTTTGACTAATCAGAGTCACTTGAGCACAAGACAATTGCTTGATGCTTTCTCATTATACTTATTTAGAAAGTGTGTGATGTCTACAATGACACTCAGAAAAAAACAAAAGGAAGAAACATCTCTGGCATGTGTTCTCTACAGAGGAGAAATAAGAAGGCTAGCTGGCTTGAGGGAAGGGAAATAAAGAACAGGAGAGAGCATTTAAAAAGTCTACAAGCAGTAGACGTATAAGAAGACATCTTAAAGTAAAAAAGCAATGTGACAGATTCAGAAAATACATTCTAGAATTAAAAAATATACATACAGGGATTTTAGCAGGTCATGGGCATCTCCCCAAATGGAAAGCTGAATACCTCTCCCCACTACCTAAGAAGAAGGGAGCTAGAAAGAGATGATGTTAATGTAGGTGAATAAAGCTTATGGGAAGGTGGTCCCTATGAGAATGGGAGATGGTAGAAAGTCTGGGTCATCTTAAATCCATGTGGCTGGAGATATAGGTCCTTGTCAGAGTGTGTTCACCACACATGACATACGGATACAACCTCCAGCACCAAAGAGATGCCTAACAAAATGTTGAAGGCATTTATATCAAGTGTGAAATAAAACTAAATTTTAAAAAGAACTATAAGGCTGGGCAGTCATGTTCCCTTATTTTCAGTCCAGCTTTCCATGGTCCACTCTATTTTGAAAACAGTAAGTGGAAAATCCATAAATAAATAGTAAAAATTTAATTATGTGTTTTTCTCAGTAGCATGAAACCCACCCCTTCCAGCTTATATCCATCCCACAAGGGATATGTCGCCCAGCTTCTGTGTATCTACACTGTATTCACGACATAGTCTTTAATCACTCATGAGCTCTCTCTTATCAAATTATGCTGCTCGGATTCAAACACTATTATTTCATTTCATAATGCCCCCAAAGCAAAAGAGCAATAATTCTGGCAGTTCCCATAAGCCAATGAGAAATTGGAGAGAGTTCCTTTGAAGTGGACATACAGCAGAATACTTGAAGACAGGGAGTAAACTCACATAACTGTCACCATGATGTATTGTTACTGTTTGCCTATTTGATGATTACTTAGTCCTGTTAATATTTTCTGTGCCAAATAAATTAATCAGCTTGATAACAGCTTGTATGTGTAGGACAGAACGGCTTGTTTAGGAATCAATTCAACCTATGGAGTCAACCACCATTGTTGATCTTGGGATGTATTGCCTGTGGATCAAGGGAACCACTGTAGAAGTGAATTTGCTTGTATCAGAGTATATGTGTCCCTAGGTGTTTATGAATTTATGGATATATGTACTTTTTTCAAAGGTGATAAAATGAGAGATCCCCTGAGTAAGCATAAGAGGAAAACAAAGCATGGAGCTAGCCAACAAAATGTTTTCCATGATATGCTTTAGTGTCTATTTCATAAAGTCCCTCCCAATAGACTAAGTGATTTTCATAGGACAGGCACTGTCATAAGTACCTTCCAAATAAATATCTTTTCACTTAACATTTAGGATGCCCCTATCAGATACTAATGAATATGTTCTCCACTTTACACTTGAGGAAAATGAGGGCCCAGAAAGAGGCATGCTCAGAGAAACAAGGTTCAACATGCCTAAGAGCCACATAGTCAAAAGTGCCACCATCAGCAGAACTCAAGTCTAAAGGTCAAGATAGAGTCAGGCTCCAGAGACAGATGTGGGCTTTATCAACAGTGAAAATGAAACCCGGGAGTAAATGAGATCTCCAGGCCAGCGTTCATAATGAAGAGAGGACAAACATGACCTAACTTAGTTTACCCATAAAGGATGGTTACAGATTGGAGATGAAGTGTGCCCCTAAACACTCACATGCTGAAAGCTTGATCCCAATGTAACGATGTTCAGAGATAGGGGCCTCTGACCTCATTAGTGTATTAAATCACAGATGTATACATATACTTGAATTGACTACCAGAAGGTAGCAGACACTGTAAGAAATAAGGCCTAGTTGAAGAAAGTGGATCTCTGTGTGTGAGAGAGAGAAAGAAAGGAGGAGAGGGAGGGTGAGGGAGGGGGGAGATATTTTCTTGGCTGTCACGGGTTTGCCACATGTTGCCAATCTCAGTCCCAAATTACTACAGGCAACAGACATATCAGATGTTCTGTCAACATGAAGCCGTTCCAGAGCAGAGGGCTGGACACAGGAAATGGAGCAACCTGCAATCCCAGAGACCAGTAGCAGGGAAACAAGTAAGCTGGGTATCTCATGAAAGCTCATTAAGGACTGCTTTAAAGCCAAGTTTGTCAACAATATGAAAAGTGCCACAAGTCAAGGTATGATGGAGGAGCCAGGATCCTTTGGCCTTAGAAACACGAAGGGAAAACTAGAGAGATGGCCTAGTCATAAAAGGCTAGGCTCACAACCAAAAAGTCAAGAAACAGGACAGTAATTGGTGATGTTGCCCAGAGCAATTTCGGTGATGTGGGGCATATGCCAAGATGCTGTGGGTTGTGGCATGCAAAGGGAGGAGGAGATGGCAAGTAAGCACAAGTCTCCAGGAAGTCTGTCCATGATGAGGTAGATGGATACTGCCCAAGTTCAAAGAGGAATTTTTCAGAGGTCACCCCTGATTAAGATATAATCTCATAACCACAGTTTGTTTTGAATGTGTGCTATTCTGCTTATACGTGGCATAATCCTGGATGGTGCTTAACCCTTTTGAGATGTAGTATCCTCCTATGTAAAGTATAGAAAACATCCTAAAATTGGGGTTAAGGAAAAATAATGTAATGTCTTTAAAAGTTCAGTATAGACAAAAACCTTGGTAATTGGAGGGTGCTCAAGAAGATATGGAAATTCCCACTGTGGAAGGAAGAAGCTGGGATAAAGGAAAGAAAAGTGATGGATGACAGTCGCTGAAGACACAGGTCAAGATGAGAGCCAGAGCCAAGTAAAGAAAGTAATCATGGAGAGGAAAGAAGTTGACCAGCATGAATACAGGCCAGCTTGTAGTTTCTGTGAAAAATATACACTCATCTTCTGCCTCGTGTCTTCCAGTTTCTGATGATGCAATGTTCGGGTCAAGTGTTCAGGGTCGGTGATGGGAGTAAGGCTTGGAAAGAGCAAAACAGATGAGTAAATTCTCCCAGAGTACACGGAGTTCACTGGAAGTTTCTGATGGACACGATGGACCTTACAAAACATTCTGGAGATACTAGGTCCCATGTGTCAAGTGGGTGGGATTCAACATACCATAGTGAGTCACACACATAGCATCAGGGATTGGCCAAAGAATACAACATAAGACCCCAGTGTTTCTAATCAGCTTTGAGTAGCATCCAGTCACACGATAAATGTCATTTTGCTTAGAGTTAAAAACAAGAATAAATAGAAAAGCAAAAACAAGCCACATATCTTTGCTAAAAGAATTTTTATTTCTCTTAATTAGTAATATGACTCCTACATCCTATTGATAAGTGTGCTTACAAAGACGTTTACATAAGCCTGTGGGGAAGGGCAAGAAAGAACTTCCTTATCATGGCATTGCTATTCTTGCTGCCAGGATTCACAGGGTAGAACTCAACTTTAGAACAGAAGAGCCAAGCAGGCCAGATGTTAAAGATCACAGAATCACAGAAAGGTGATTCTTTTTGTAATCTTTATAATATTTTAAATCTTTTCAGCAGATACCAGCCCACAATCTGTCACAAAAATATGACTAATCGGTTCTTTATGCTTAGTTCGGTTGACAAAATGTGTCTCTTTATCACATCATTGTTACTTATCAAAATAAGAGACATTTGATGAGGAGCAATTGGATGACATTCTCTTTTGAAATCATTCACTTAACCAAAAGGACATTTATTTCCGTTTCTCATTATTAAAGAACAAAGTTATTAAACTGAGTTGGTGTAGCACTCCTGTAATCACAGCACCCATCTGGTGGGGCAGGAAGTTTAAAAGTTTAAGGTCATCCTCCACTTCCAAGTGAATTCAAGGCCAGCCTTGTTGTAACATCTCCACAATATTCCATTCCAAAGGAAATGAGAGAGCAGTAATTCATATTAAGTGAATGGTAGCTGTTAATAAGCTATCTTGCCACCAGATTGCCATATGAGTGTTTTCATTTTGCTATATATTCTCACAGTACTTCCCTACACATTTACCTCTCCATGATTTTAAACAGAATTTAGCTTGATTTGACAGTATATATTATAAACAATTTCCAATGTTACCAATTTTTTTCAATTATCTTTCTTAAAAGATTTAAAATTTTATGTGGGTGTTTGAATATATATGTGTGTGTGAACCATGTACTTATCTGGTGCCTGAGGAGGCCATTAGATCTCCTGGAACTGGACTTACAGATGGGTGCTGGCAACTAAACCTGGGTCCTCTGGAAGAGCAGCCAATACTCGTAAATACTGAGCCATCTCTCTAAGCCTACAATGATATTTTTAATAGCTATTATCCCAAACATGCCAAAATTTAGAAAGGCAAGCTCATATTCTTATCTATTTTTATTTCCTCTAACATTTCTTGTTAAGTCTGTAACCCTACATCAGGATAAACATCTTTATATAACATTCTTGATACATAATTCATACCTTTCATATAGATTCTTGGAAACCTAATTGCGACATTAAAGACTATGCTTACTTCTTAAAATATTTATTAATAAAAATTAAATGACCATTCAATACGTATATAAAATTAAATATACATTTGGTGAAAGATCAGGTGAAAGATCAGTGGTCTGGGCCCAAGGTAAACTCAGCTATGGCAAATACAGACTGTGCACCATGAGATCCCAAAGTATGGGGAGGAGAGAGAGATCCAACAACCCTTTGTCACACAATGATAAAAGTGACAAACATAAAGGACACAGGAAGTACATTCCCATCAGTGTATCAGAGCTCCTATTTCTACAAGCCCCATAATTGTTAGTACTAAGCTTTTTAAAAAAAAATCCAGTAGTATTCTTGACTATAATGGAACTCATGTATCTTTCATTTTTCCCCCATATACTTATACTGCTTTGACATGTTTTAGGAAAAGATGCTATTTAAAGTATGCACTTTTGGGTGTCAATTGGGGAAGCTGGGCAGTCTATGGAGCCTCTGGCAGTGAAACCAGTATTTATCCCTAGTGCATGAATGGACTTTGGGAGCCCATTCCCTACGGGGGGATAATCTCTCAGCCTAGATACACTGGGGAGACCCTAAGTCCTGCCCCAAATGATCTGACATACTTTGATGATTCTCTATGGGAGGCCTCACACTTCCTGAGGAGTGGATGGGAGGTTTGGAGGGGGGACTGGAGAGGGGAATGGGAGGGAGAGGGAACTGGGATTTGTATATAAAGTAAGATTGTTTTTAATTAAAATGAAAATTATTTTTTAAAAACGTCTGCACATTGTTAGACTTGTCTATGAATCTCACTTTTCTTCCTTATGAAATGTCTTCGCCTCCTAAGAGTTGAGTTGGCATCATCAATGTTGTGATGGAGCCTGTTTCCTGGGTGATTTTATGGTGCTCAGTTGTCTTGATGCAGTACCAGGAAGAATGAGGGAGGAACCTTTATAAAGTATGCCAGATGTTTCCATGAGTTATCAAGTACTTAATGGTTCTAAAGAAAAAACAAGAAAACTTCCTGTCCTCTTGTATCTGAATTCACATGCATGTTTCTTTTTCTATCTACTTGCTCCAGCAATGCTTTGTTTATTCAAAGCTCCCAGCATCAGTCTTAAAGAAGCTGATCTCAATTCTTGACACTAGCAAACATTTCCCACAATGTCTTCTGTATTTTGGAACAGGTCTTCTTATGTAGCCCAAATTGTTCCTTAAATTTATAATCCTTGTTCCTCGGGCAAATGTGAGATTACAGGTGTGGATAACTGTGCCCCTCAATGGTCTTCCCCCTATGTTTTGTTGTGTGTGTGTGTGTGTGTGTGTGTGTGTGTGTGTGTGTGTGTGTACAGATCCAGCTATCTACCCATGAAGGAAAATAACCCTAAGTGCCACTCATTGTCACCCCAAGTGGATACCCTATTGTTTATGACATAATGGTTAGACTGTTTCTTAGCACATGGGATTCTTTTTTATTATTTTTTTAATTTTACATGTTGATCCCTCCTTCCCTCCTCACATGCACCCTGACCACCCTCCCCTCCTATCCCCCTCACCTCCATTCCATATGTAGGGTTATGCTATCCAGGTGGGGTCATGTAAATCTGTCAAGTCATTTGAAGTAGGGACTAGGACTTCTCTCCTGTCTCTAGGTTAAGGGGGTATCCCTCCACGGGGGATGTGTGCACAAAGTCATTTGTGCACCTAGAATACATCCTGGTTCCACTGTCTGAGGTCCCTTAGACTGCTCAGTCCTTCTAGCTAAGACCCATATTCAGGAGGTCTGAGTCAGTCCCTTGCTGGATTCCCAGCTATCAGTCTGGGGGGCCCATTAGCTCTTCCTTGTTCAGGTCAGCTGTCTTTATGTTTCTGCAACCTGGTCTTGTCCTTTCTCTCTGCATCTGGAATCTAGTTTGACCCAGTGTTTAGTAATGGGTGCTTGCTTCTGTTTCCAACAGGTACTAGATGAGGGTTCCATGATGGTGGATAAGTTAGTTACTGATCTCACTATCAGGGAAGGGCATTTATGGTAGGCTTTCCACGGTTGCTCAAATTGTTAGTTGGAGTCAGTCTTGTAGGACTCTAGACATTTCTTTAGGTTCAGTTTTCTCTTCAAATCAATAATGGCTCCCTCTTTTATGTTCTCTCTCTCTCTCTCTCTCTCTCTCTCTCTCTCTCTCTCTCTCTCTCTCTCTCTCTCTCTCTCTCTCTCTCTCCCTCTCTCTCTCTCTCTCTCCTCTCTTCTATTCCTACCCTGACTCAATCTTCCTAGTCGCACATGCTTTCTTCTCCTCCCCTTCTCTTTCTCCTAGTTTTCTCTCCATTCACTGCCCCCCCACTTAGCCCATGGGATTCTTGTTTGCTTGTTTGTTTGTTTGTTTGTTTGTTTGATACTGAGGCATGGTCAGATTGGCTGGGAATTTATTATATCTAGCAGACCAGGCAGGATTCAAACTTGCAGCAGTCCCCTTGCCTTCACCTCTCTGGAGAGAGAATTGCCGGTGACATCACAACATATAAAAATGTGATACATTTTTAGCCAGTGAATTGAGAGAGAGGTCCAGAGTGTCAGCTTTTGCAGACCTGTGCAGATCTGTCTGAGAGAGCTGGGATCTGAGGGCTGGAAAGAACGGGGTAGACTACAGTCTGATGCTGTAGACAGCCTCACTTCGGTTCCAGTGTACTTTCATACAAGAATGTAACAAAGAGAGCAATGATCCAAGGAAGGTTATTTGAGTTCAGAAAAACATGTCATTTATTTATTCCTGTAAGCACACAGTAAATATCAAGGGAGCAGCAGCCCTTTCCCAGAACTTTCTCAGGACAGACCAGCTGAAACACAATTGCCTGGCATGTGCTTCAGATTATAACTGGGAAAGCATGAGAGCAAGACAGAAGGCCATATCCGGATTCAGGGTACACTGACCAGATTGGGTTCTACAGTCAATGTTCTGATACCCAACAAGAATAAACATGTCTTACAAATTGAGTGTAAATGTTTGTTGCAGGAGATATGAAACCACACCCAAAAACAATCCAGGGAACAAAATTCCCCTGAGGTAAAAGGCCCTCTGTCTTTTTTTCCCTGGAGCCTATCCCAAACCCTGAGGCAATGTTTACCATATGTCATCCTTATCACCGTGTTTGACACAGTGAACGATGTCTAGGAAGATTTCCTCGGTTTTATGAACGACAAACACAAACAGAGTCCTGTAATTTTCAAAAGTGAATTCCTCCTTGAAAGCAGCGTGACCCTGTTGAAGATGGCAAACAGATGTCCCTGGGCTTGAACCCCCTCTTAAGGACATTATCTCACTTCTCTCTTTGAGTTCAGTTTCTTCTTGGGGTTCTGGAGGGACAGGAACAACTGTCCTCCATTTCTCATCATTTTTTCCCTTCAGGTTGCCATCAGCTTTTTATTTTATTTTTCATGTTTTAAATTTAAGATATAATTATATCATTTTCCTCTTCCTCCTTCAGCCCTCATGTATGTCCCTTCTTGTTCTTTCTCAAATTCATGGACTCCTTCATTATTGAGTGTGTGTGTGTGTGTGTGTGTGTGTATTTTTACATACTATATTATGATTGCGGCTTCCCCTCCCTCATGTCCTACTAGATCCTCCCATCCCCAAATCATCCAACTCCACTCACTTTCTTTCTCTCACTCTTTAGAAAACAAACAGAAAAATATAAAAATGATCATACTAGAATAAACAAACAAATGGGGGGGAGAGACAAAGAAAAAGCACAAGAAACACACACCTTAAAAGCACATAATTGAGAAATATAACATCCAGCAAAAGACCCATAAGGAAAAAAAATGCCCAAACAAAATATTATGAGACAAAAGACCTGCAAAAATATGATTGAGTTCATTTTGTGTTGGCCATCTGCTGCATGGCATAGTGCCTGCCCATTAGTGTGATTTGTTTTGAAGATAGCTTCTGAGTTAGGCATGGGAGTTCTTGTCCACTCCTCCTTCTCAGCACTGGGACCCCATCTAGCTGAGACCTGTGCTGGCCTTGTGCTTGCTGCCACAGTTTCTGTGAGTTCATAGATGTCCATCAGTCCTGTTATGTCTGTAAGGCACTGTTTTGTGGTGTCTCCCAACCCCGCTGGTTCTTACAATCAATGTACTCTTCTCTGAGGAAGACTACATCACCTGCTCTCAATATTCTCTATCTTCTGAAGTTCTTCAGGTGGGGTTGAGGCCTTTTTCTCCTATCTATTATCCTCTTTCAAGTCATGCTTAGACAACTACTTTGGTAAGAATTTATTAGTGTAGCTTCTGACAGTTGTAGGAGACACAATCTCAGAGCAAACTCACTGATCCACTGATTCTTACAATCTTTCCATCCGCTTTCCCACAACGAACCCTGAGCCTTAGGTATAGGTGTTGTGTTGTAGATGTATCAGGAGTGATTGTAGATTCTCCTCCAAGATCCGTGACTCGCTAGCCCTGGGTAGTTTGCTAGGTTTTCAGTACTAGACAAAATTTTCTTCTTGTTGAACAGATCTTAAGTCCAATTACAGAGCTATTGGTTTCTTCCCAGGTATATGTGCCTGCACCCTTAGGATTATTGTAGCATGGTGGTTGTTGTCATGGTCCATAGGCATCATAGTTAAGTATGACTATGCATTGCTTCCCTCCTTTGGAGTCTTTCATGGTGTCTTGGTATCATAAAGCTAGTCCTCAGAGGGGAAACTTTAAGGTCAGTTCTAGATTGCCCATCTCTGGCCTCTGTTACTGAAATCTATGGTGTCTTCAGTAATAAGGACTTAACCTCCCACCTATGAGTAACAAGTGCAGTAACAATAGCCTATAATGTTTTGGACTCTCTTGGATAACCCTGACCAGCAACTCAAAAAGAGCTTTTCATGCCTACTGTTGAGGCACTTTGTTAGATTGTCTATGACTCTTGAAGGGAGTATTGTCAGTCCAAATGGGAAGTTTTCATTAAAGTTATATAACTATATTTATATACCTGTTTATATGTGTTATATGAATTTTTGGTAGTTAACAGTATGATGATGATCAAATCATTGTTTTATAAGATCATCTTAACATTAAAAAACAAAAGAAGAAAAATATTTTAAGGCTGAGTTCATTTGACCTGTTTTACAATCCCCAACAACCTACCTGTCTATCTGTCTGCCTTTTTGAGTACAAAATTTTTCCAGACTCTGGTTTATAATCAACTTCATAAAACAAATCACTCATTCACAAACTAATGACACTATAGACATATTTCTGACTCTATGTATGACAATTGTATGGAAAATAAAATCAACAATATAGAAGACAGCACCATTGGCTACATGGTCAGGGATTTGTATCAGTTTTTTAAAAGAAAGGCACAGAGTCTAGGCAGGTAATTTTCATAAACAACAACCAAGGTCAAGAAGATACCGGGTCTATGGAGATGTGAGGAACATTTCTGCTTGAGTAGGGTGGAGATTCAGTTAGGAAAATGTTTTCTAAAACTAAAGCGCATAGACCTTGAAAAAAAGTTTTCTTGGAATTCCTGTCATTTTCAAAGAAAAATTCTGCATTCAATGGCATCATTTCATCTCTATTATAAAGCATTTGTGAAGAAAACATCTTCACAATGGCCATTTAAACTCAACAAGAGGACTTACTTTGGTGTTAGTGTTTATGATCTGGTTTATGTAAAAAAAATCTAGTTCTATGTAAACTATTTTATATATGAATCCTTATATAAACTATATGATTATATATATACATTATACATAATTATATAATGGGGACTATTTGGGGTTTGTTTATTGTTTCCTTTCCCTTTTAATATGTACCTAGACTGCATGTATTAAGCGCCTATGCATTTGGGTGTAGCCAGATGATTGACTACTGCATGGCAGAATACAGGCACTAGCTATGTGTGCTCTTTTAGACTGTGCTGTTATAATGAAGTACTAGAGACTGAGTAAGTTATAAAGAAGACAAGTTATAACTTACAGGTCTGGAACATGAGCCCTGCATCCAGTGAGGACTTTTTTGCTCTATCATCTCATTAAAGAAGGAAACAGGGAGAGACAGACACACAGACACAGAGAGGATACAGAAAGAAAGAGACTAGAAAGATTGACAAGCTGGCTTACCGTTACAACAGATGCATTAGCTATCTGTTCAGTGAACCCATTCCCTAGATAATAACCTAATTCTGTATATGACTGAACGCAGATGTCATTCTGTAAATATGTTTCATGCATTGGTTAATGAATAAAATTGTTGGCCAATAGGAAAGCAAGATAGGTGGGACTAGGAGACTAGGAGGAGAGAGGAAGTAGGAGGGAAAAATCCATGGAGGATGGAGAGAGAAGACCACCAGCCCCTCTCTTCGGTAAGATAAGACCACAAGGAAGTACTTATATTAATAGAAATGGGTTAATATTTAAGACAGAGCTAGTCAATAAGAAACTAGTAATTGGCCAACAGAATTATATCTAATACAGAGTCTCTGTGTGTTATTTAGGGCTGGCGCAGCAGTGGGCCCAGACCAGGCTGCCTGAAAAACAACTCATAACATATGACAGCACAGCTACACATCCCTGGGGACCTCTGAAATTTTTCAGGATCCTCTCTCACAATATTGTTGCTTTGTAATTAAATTCCCAACATACAATCTTTGAAAGCCATATTGAAATCACAACATTTCTAGAAATGAATCATAAAGCAGCCACTGTGAAACAGGCAAGCTTAGGGAATTGCTTAGAAACCTGGGATTCCATTTACTTGGACTCTGCACCTAGCAACCTGTTAGCAATCCAGGAACTTCCCCTACTCCCCCCCACACACACACACATACACACACAAACATTCCTGCATAGAGATGCATGTATACCTGCATTGAGCAATGGAAATAAATTACTCCCCTTAGCAGGCCTCTGGTGATACCTCATTTCTATTCAGACATATCCTGTAGCATAATCAATAATGGGAAATGGGCCAGTCTTTTCTAGACTGGTTTGGGGTGTGTATGCAATGAGGGTAACCATGTCCTCAATATGAACTTTTAGGTAAAATCCTTTATGTACTACCATACTTATGCATAGCCGAGCATGCATATAATTAAAATCAGATGCATTATGGGAAGGGACTTGTGCAGTAAGCAAGGACTTTTACACAATCAAATCCCATCGATCAAAATAGAAAACCACCAAAACTATGTCCCTACAAACCAAATTCCTCCTCCTCTTGAAACCACAAAACAGTAATCAGGGCCCTTCCTTTTACTCATGTGGTCCATTTTTTTCTTGATTTCTTTCTAACCAGAACTTCTATTTTCCCCTTGAAGTTTCTATGATACTTTGCTGTCTATGTAGACCTCTATTTAATTCTCAACAAGAGGACAAGACCTTGGAACCGCCCAGCCCAGACTCCAACCACTTGTAGCAACTACACCCCAAATTCTACCCCACCACACAGTCCTCTATCTGTTTTGTTTTGTTGGCTGTGAGGATGGGCCCTGAAGAATAAAGGCAGATAGAGTCACAGCATGAAGGCAGGACAGACCCTTAAATGACAAACACAAAAGGCTTCTAACAAGAACATGGCAATAGTGAGACGTGAACTTTGGTGAGTTCCACAGTTGAAAATGCAGGGCTTGGCTGTCATAGCAGCTACCACTGTCTTTGAATAGTGAACATGACTTGTCAAAGAGCAAAGTAGATGGGAAACGAAAGCACCATAGAGCAGAGAAGTGGGTTTAGACTTGCCCAGCCCATGAGAACCTGATTTCAGGTTACATCAGCAACTGTTAGAACAGATAAGAAATAATTTTAGATGGTAGTTAACATACAACTAACCTGGCATACTTTCAGTTTTGCTTTCTGGTAGTAATATAACTAGTGGAATTCAATAGGGGAGAATGGCAGGATGGTGACCTCATCTTCAAGTAATGCTTTGTTAAGATGGGCATCTGAACAAATTCACTGACTCAAAGTTATTAATATCATAAATAATACACTTATATTAACCCTTAATTGCTATGGACCCTGATTATCTATCAGTGGATACCTTTTGGTGTTTTTCAAAGTAATCTGGATAATTTATTGTGAGAAAATAATATCTCCTGTCAAGTTAATGCTATTAATTTAAGTTTTATTGGTTTTATGTCTTATTTTGTTTGTATTTTGTTTGTAATGCATTTTGTCTTTATGTTAATATGAGAAACACATGTCAAAGGCTCAGTTAATGCTCATCTATCTAGCATCACTGAGGTTCTGGCTTGGATCTCCAGCACACATAGACTAGATGTGTTGGTTCATGTTTCAGATGTAGTCATGAGGGTAGCATCCCTACAATGGGATTAAGGCCATTACAGAAAGAGGCAGCAGAGTTCCCATTATTGAGAAGCCACTGTCTGTAAACCAAGAAGAGAAGCCACAATAGACACCCAGTCTGCTGGCACCTAGACCCTGTATGTCCCCTCCTCCAGATGAGATGTGAAAAAGTCTTGTTCAGTCACTTGCTATACAGTACTTTGTTATGGCAGCCGGAAGCCAAGATGGCTGAGATTCTGTTCTTCTGTGTGCTTTTTGTATTCCGATCAACATAAACATTGTACCTCCTAATCTCGGTCCCAATCGTCAGCTCCAAATTATACAGGTTAATAAAAGCTCGGTGCAAATGTCCTAAGTCTTTTGAAATTATTTCAATTAAGTGAGATTGGCTTTTGAAAGGCATTAAAATGTACTGACATGAAAAGAAGAAAATGATGTCTTTTCACTTAATTGTTACAGTCCCTTCATTTACGTCCTACCCACATAATTCTCAACTAATAATAGCCTATTTCACTCAGTGGGAGCAAAGAATGCAGAGTGCTGTAATCCACATGTGTGTTATTTTGTTGCACATGCTTGCAAACTATAATTAGTAGATATCTTCTTCAAACATCAAGTTAAACATTTTTTGAGCATTTTTTTTCCTGCTTAGAGAAAATTCAAGGGCGGGCAGCTTGGAAAAACATAGAAAGAAAGGAAGAAAGAAAGAAAGAAAGAAAGAAAGAAAGAAAGAAAGAAAGAAAGAAGAAAGAAAGAAAGAACAAAATGGGAACCCCGTTCTCTCTTATAATCACGATTTTACCTTGCTCATCCTTTTAAAGCTATGTGACTTGAAACAACAAAGAACACACATGCATGGATGACAGCAGGAGACTTCTACATTAGATACATCTGAGAAGGAATTCACTATGGGCTGGGATCTGACTCAGTGCTATGCAAGCCTGAGGACCTGAGTTCAAATTTCCAGCACCTACATAAAAAGTTGGTCTTGAGTGCATGCTAATGGGGACAGACACAGGTACGACCCTGGGGGCTAACTAATGAGCCATCCTAGATGAAACAGTAAGCTTACAGTTCAGGGAAAGACCCTGTCTCAAGACAGAGAACCACAGGGGAAACCAACATCTTTTTCTAGCATATGCATGGGAGTGTGTACCCATATAGTCATGTGCATGCATGAAACACATACACTACAAACACATATACACACATATGAAGACATACACACTACACGCACACACATACCCCCACACACACACACACCACATACACCATTAGATGTGAGGACACAAAAATCATTAGTGACTTTGACAAGAATCTTTTTGTTGCCATGAATACAGTGGGTAAAAAACATCTTTCTGGTACCTCCATGTGCTAAGCCAAGCTATCCTACAGACCTTAAAGAGATTACGGTATCTCTGTACTACAAGATTAGAGCTGTGTCCATGAGAAAAACAGTCTAGTTGCCAAGCAACATGAACAACATGATTTCATATTTGCGTAAGTTATTAGAAATGTTTACAACTACAGACAGTGCTTCTGTGTGTCTGTTAATTGCACAAGTGTCTAAAGCGCATAAAAGAAAAATTTTGGACCCAAGTCTCATCCACTGAACCCATCTCTGATTTCAGGCAGAGGTGGTAGAAGGTTCCACACAAGCTCTGGCTCATGCTGCTGACACTGTGCCCATGGGTTTTCCACACTCCACATCATGGTATTCCTAGGGAACCCACTTAGCCTTGCAAATGCCACATAGGACAAGTAGGAACCACAATTAGAAACAGTACCCAGCTGGTGGACATAGGGCCTAATGGGTAAATTTGCTAGCGCACTCCAGCAGTCTTTACATGGACAGGTTCAGGAGCTATTCCTTTTATTAACATTAAATATATAACACTAACATACTCAGTAAATAAGCTTACCATCAAACCATTTTCAATATAAAATTCAATAGTATTAAATACACTCATGATCTTATGTAATCATTACAGTATCTATTTCCAGAACTTTCATATCATCCCCAATATACTGTTAAACTTGGTACCCCTAAGCCAGTACTTGTTCATTCTCCCTGTCCTTGATCCCTGCTAACCTCTATTATACTTCCTGTTCTTGTAAAGGCAATTGTGTTATATAATAAAGCCAGGTGTGGTAGGGTATCCCAATGCCTGGGAGGCTGAGGCGGAAGGAATGGTGACCTCTGAGCTATCCTAGGATACATTGCAAGCCCCTGTCCAGAAAAAAAAAAAAAAGTAAGAAAAGTGGAAGCATTCATTCTTTGTCCTATTTATTCTGCCTTAAGATGAAATGACATAACTTGTGTCTGAAACCCCACCCCTTAATAGCTCCCCCATCTCACCCCCCACCCCTGGCCAGGTCCCTTGTGTTAATGGCTCAGTCCTAAATGTGCAGCAACTGAAATTTAGTAGCATCCAGAGGCAGTGGTGCCTAATTGAAGAAAGTTATGTCACTGAGAATATACTCTTTTGTTTGTTTGCTTGTTTGTTTTGTAAAGACAGGGTATCTTTGTAGCTTTGGAGCCTGTCGTAGAACTCGCTTAGTAGACCAGGCTGGCCTCCAACTCCCAGAGATCCACCTGTCTCTGCCTCCCAAGTGCTGGCATGAAAGCTGTGAGCCACCATGGCCTGACTGAGAATATATGCTTGAAGGGAACTTAGGACATTCATCTGACCGTCTGTTTTTCCTGCTTCCTGGCTTTCATGCGCTAAGCATCTTCTGCCATGAACTCCCACCATATTGTGCCACCTTCCCGCAGGCCCAAAAGCAGTGATACTGACTAAAGCCTTCGAAGTCTCTTTTTGGGTTGATGGTCTCATGCATTCGTTTTTTAATCATGGTAGATATCTGCTGACATTCTTCATTGGCCAAGCACAACCTTTTAAAGTTCATTCATGTTGTAGCTCATATCAGCATTTTGTTCTTTTTAAGTCTTACCATCCATTGTAGGATAAACCACCTTTTCTGCACACAATCATCAGCTGATGGACATTGATGCTGTTTCTAGCTTTGAGGTGTTGTGAATAAACTGCTGTGAGCACTGATACACAAGTGTTTGCTCACACTCACATTCCTAAAACATGCAGTTATTTAGGGTACATATTTAGTAGTGAAAAATGCCAGTTCAAATGATAACTCAAAGTTTCATGTTTTGAAGAACACCAAACTTCATCCTTCTTCTGGGTCTTGGTAGAAGGGAACCTCCAGATCTTAATTATATGACCACATAGGGCCTCTCATTTTTTCTGTCTGCCTCTGTCTGCTCCCTATAATGTTCCTTGTTGCCTGTCTGCCTCTAAGACAGCAAAGTCTTGCATCAGGCAATCCTTGTAAGGGTGCCCAGGAGGGACAATTCCTACCTGTGATAGTAGTTTTCTAGGAGAATTAGGAATGGAGGAGAGTCGTTCAGTTTTCATATTTTGAAAATAAGTCAGTGTCACTACTTCCTTCTGTTCCTATACACAAGCAGCTGCTCCAAACCACAGAAACACACTGACAATTCCTGGCACTTTGCCTTTAAAATAAGCTTTCAATAGGCCCTTAAGTTCTCTCTCTCTCTCTCTCTCTCTCTCTCTCTCTCTCTCTCTCTCTCTCTCTCTCTCTCTCTCTCTCTTTCTTTTGGTTTTTTGCTTTGTGTGTGTGTGTGTGTGTGTGTGTGTGTGTGTGTGTGTGTGTGTGTGTGTGTTTTCCCCCTTAAGGACCTTAAATTCTTGATCGGATATGATGCTGTTGTCTTGGGATTAGATCTGGGAGACATCTAACTCATATCAAGTTTTAAAATTGGCCTCATAACAACCTATCTTTCAAGTAGTAGATAGTTATTAGACCCTGTTGTAAATGAAGAAATCGAGGCACAAAGACATTAATTCACTTCTTCCAGGTCCTTCAGACAATGAGTGACAGGGAAGATTCAAAGTCAGCAGTGTTCAGTGCTGTCTTAAATCTTTTCCCAGGACTGTGCTCCCTCAGGTCTGTGGACATGCTGGGCTGTCTTTGGCTGTCCTCTGGAATTCTGCTTGCTTCTGCAGTGTCACATGAGATAAGAAAACTTCCTGCCCTCCCACCTGTCAGACCCCAGATAGCTTTGAGTGCTATATTCCCTCATTCTACTGCTCATCTACAGTTGCTGAGATACTCAACATCTCATATGCCTCCTGATGACTTTCCCAGATTACAGAGTTAACAGACAAAAGAGTGAACAGGAAGTATAAATTCAAAATGAAGATACCTAGGCCATCCTAAGGTGTTAAAACTCTAAGAACCGTGTCCAAGACCATGAATGTCAATAGTTTAGACTCTTGGCTTATGGGCTGTTACCATATTCAAATTTCTGTTAGCCAAAACTCAAACACTGGGAATACATGAATGAGCATGGACATAACCCAGAAAAACTATGTGGATATTAAAATGTTAATTCCAACTGATATCCTTGTCATGAAACAGTATTCTTTCAACAGTTTTCAAACATTTAAAAATAAAGGAGAGATTTTTGTAGTTCATGGGCCATGTAAAAAGTAGGGCATTAGCTAAGTTTTAGGCAATTAACCTAGTTTATTGCCCTCTACCCTAGGCTAGTCTGTAAATTTATGCATGGTATTATATTCTTAGCACTTAATTAGATAAGAAGTATAGACTGATTTCATTTGCTTCTCATAGTTTAGTGTTCTTACCTAAAACATGGTGTTTCCAATGGTTGTGTGCTTACTTTGGGCAAACCATTTTATTTATTTTATTTACTCCCTCTTAGTCTGATCTCTCATCAGTAAATGAAATGTGAGGAAAGAATAGCTAGGGGTTTTCAAACCCTGGTCGTTAACCTCTATCAGCCTTTGCCTGGGATTCAGTGTGATGGATGAGAAAGGATACAGTAGGCAGATGGCCAGGGGGACTTGTTTCAGTTTCTCCTTCTGTTGTGATAAAATCTCCAGCACAACTATGGTGGTTTGAATAAAATTGGCCCTTATAGGCTCATAGGGAGTGGCACTATTAGGAGGTGTGGCCTTGCTGGGATAGGTCTGGCTTTGTTGGAGAAATGGTGTCAGTACGGGGCAGACTTTGAAGTCTCAAATGCTCAAGCCAGGCCTAGTGACAGTCACTTGCCTACTGATCCAGATGTAGAACTCTCAGCTACCTCTCCAGTACAGTGACTGTCTGTGTGCCACCATGCTTCTGACCACAATAATAATGTAATAAATCTCTGAACCTGTAATCCAGCCCCAATTAAATGTTTTCCTTTAAAGGGGTTACTGTGATCGTGCATTTCTTCACAGAAATAAAGACCCTAAGACAACAGCTTAAGGGAGAAAGTGTTTATTCTGGTTCACATTTCAAGGGTTCAGTCCATGGTGCTGAGGAAATCATGGAATCAGGAGCCTGAAGCCACTGTTGACGCTGTATTCACAGTCGGGAAACAGATGAGCACTGCTGCTCAGTCACCTCTCTCCATTGACACAGTCAGGGGCCCATCCAGGGAATGGTGTCACCCACAATGGGCAGGTCCAATCTGCCCATTGTAATCAAGAGACCCCTCTGTAGGCATGCCCAAAAGACCTGCCCCCAGGTGATTCTAGGTCCTGTCAAGTTGACAGTTAACACTGACCATGCCAGGGCTGCATGCTCATAGCAACCTAAGTGCCTTGCTGTTATCTCTTGTAGGGATTTAGCTTCAAGACAGGGTTTATTTAAAGGAAAAGGAGTATTTTTCTTCTTATCTTATTGGGATTAATATTAGTGTAATTGTACACTAAATGAAATAAGAGGGATAAAAATTAGGGCAAGTCTGAACTATTATTATTTGAAGCAGATGTGATTACATAACTGGAAAATTCTGCAGTATGCACTGGAAAAATCATGAAAAAACAATAAGAAAAATTAACAAAATAGATGAAAACCCTTTTTCCTGTACTTAGTAACACCCAACTTAAACAATAAAGAGCACACCCAATAATAAGCTGGACAGAGGTTTTGTGAAAAAGGCTTTCTACTGCTTGAAATCAAAGATTTAATATCATAAAGATAGATTGTTTTATGTTATTTTTTCAAGACAGTGTTTCTCTGTGTAGCCTTGGCTGTATTGGAACTCACTGGTCTTGAACTCACAGAGATCCAACTTCCTCTGCCTCCCAAGTGCTGGGATTAAAGGTGTCTGCTACCACTGCCCTTACTCATTAATGATAACAGAACTATGTTTTGCCCTAAACAAGTCAATTCTGAGTTCTTTGTTTGTTTGTTTGTTTGTTTTTTGTTTTGAAAGATGAGCCAGCCAGAATAATAGCTGAGGAAAATTCTTAGTGATTTTCTAAATAAATAATTCTAATTAATTAAATGAAAAAGAGTAAAAAGGGTAAGAGATCTACATGCAGCATATGGGTACATATTCATATACGTCTCTGATTAACAGAATCTAGTAGTGTTTCATGAAAAGACAGATGAGTGGCACAGAATGGGGAGTCTAGAAATAGACAAAGACACATATGGGAATTTAGAATATGATAAAGGTTAAAGTTAATTCAGAGTAGAAAAGATGGACTATTCAATAAATGATGGTGGTAAAAGTGATTAGCTGTGTGGCAGAAAAGTAAAATTGGAATCTTTCTTCATTTCTAATAACAAAATGAATTTCAGACAGATAAAGGAATTGAAACTAAAAACTGAGCACACCTATCTACTAAAAGGAAATATGGATGCTTTCTTTTTTTATTATATAATTTTTTATTTAAATTTGTAACAAGCTTGTTTATCAATCCCAGTTCCCACACCATCTTGTCCTCCCCTGTTCCCCTACCAACCCCCATCCCATCCCCTTTCTGCTTGCCAGAGAGGGTTAGGCCTTCCATGGGGAGTCTTCAAAGTCTGTCATATCATTTGGAGCAAGGCCCAGGCCCTCCTCCATGTGTCTAGACTGAGGGAGCATCCTTCTATGTGGAATGGGCTCCCAAAAGGATAAATACTGATCCACTACCAGAGGCCCCATAGACTGCACAGTCCTCCCAGCTAACACCACATTCAGGGAATCTGGGTCAACCCTATGCTAGTTTCCCAGCTATCAGTCTGGAGTCAATGAGCTCCCCCTTGTTCAGGTCAGATGATTCTGTGGGTTTCTCCAGCCTGTTCTTGATCACTCTTCCCTGTTTGCAACTGGATCCCAGGAGTTTAGCTCAGTGTTTAGCTGTGGGTGTCTGCTTCTGCTTCCATCAGCTACTAGATGAAGGCTCTAGGATGGCATATCGCGTAGTCATCAATCTCATTATCAGGGAAGGGTAATTAAGGTAGCCTCTCCACTATTGCTGAGATTGTTCCTTGGGATCATCCTTGTAGATCTCTGAACATTTCTCTAGTGCCAGATTCTCTTTAAACCTATAATAGCCCCCTCTATTATGCTATCTCTTTCCTTGCTCTCCTCTACTCTTTTCCTGACTCAATCTTCCTGCTCCCTCATGACCACCTCTTCTCTCTTCTTCCCCCTAGCTCCCTCTCCCCTCCCCCCATGCTCCCAGTTTGCTTGGGGAATCTTATCCCTTTCCCCTTCTCCAGGGGATTATGTATGTCTCTCTTAGGGTCCTCCTTGTTTTCTGGCTTTTCTGGAAGTGTGGATTAAAGGCAAGAAATCCTGTCTAAAAACCATACATGAGTGAGTACATACTGTGTGTCTTTTTGTTACTGCTGGCTATTACAAATAATGCTGCTATGAACATAGTTGAGCAGATGCCCTTGTTGTATGAATGTGCATCTTTTGGGTATATGCCTTGGGAATATGCTTTTGGGTATATGCTCCTACACCATTCCTGTACAATACAGTAGAGATGTCCTAGAAGGTGTGGGAGAACCAAATGGGAGAACTGGCCCCACCCCTTGTTCATCATTGCAAGTGTTGAACTAGCCACGGCAATACAGGACAGTTCGACCCTGGTGGCGAGGACAAGGGAGGGCTGGCAGGCTGACCAACCCTGCAACTGCTCAGGGTTATGAGTTGGCCCATCCCATCTGTGATCTGCTGGAGCACATGAAGGGACCAATCCTGCAGACCCAAAGCTTCAGGATCTCCATGACACAGGGCAACAATGGGATATCCAAGGAGAGTCCCATTGCTAGTATCAGTGATGTAACAAAACATTAGTCTAACCAGACTAATGACTGCTTGCAATGAACACTTGCAAGTAAAGATATATGTATAAAAGTGTTTACTTCATGACTCACTGTGTCACTCTTCAGCTTCCATAACAACATTGATTTTTTCCTTTTCTTTTTCTTCTTTATTTCTCTTCAATTTTATTTAATTGGGGGAGCTAGCAAAGGCAGAGGGCAGATATGAAGGGACAAAGAGAAGAATGGGATTGAAATGGATGATGTAAGACACAAAGAATAAAGACTGAGAAAGTAAAAAAAAAAAAAAAACCAGTGATTTCCCCCAGAGCATCATCTAGTCTCCAGTAAACCCTTTATGAGATGATGAATTTCAGCTAATCCTGTGGCTTCTTGCAATAAAAGTTTTCATGACAATCAAATAAGACTTATTTCTAACTAATGGTTAATTTTAAAAAAGGAGGAGCTGCCTTTCTTCTCCCTAGTGTTCCTACTGGCCAGACTATGGACCTTGGTGTCTACAGGAACCATGAAAGAATGCTCACATTTTGGCCATAGCAAGTCCATTAGGATAACAGTGGCTTCTCTAAGCCAGCCTCCACTCCTCACCCCTAGAGTCTTTCTGAGAAATCAATGTCTAGGTAGTTTTAGTCATTAGTATGTGGGGAGTTTTGTTATTTGTTGATAAAGCAAACCCTGACTTACTCAGGAAAGGAGTCAAGCAAAGGCAAGGGAAATCAGATATCACTGCCCCCCCCGCCCTCCCCACTGAGTCCACTTTCTAGTTTAAAATGTGGAAGTTTATGAGCATTCTGAATAAAGAAGTCTTCTTAAGTTTCATTAACCTTGCAGGGACTGTTGAGAGCATCTTCATCCATTAACATTATCACAGTTTCTGGTAGTTATTCACTCACAAAGCCTAAAAGCCCACGTGATAGACCAAATAATTTCTTACTGCGTATTCTGGCTGTGACAGTCTATGAAAAGAACAGGTGGGTGGGTGTGCAGTGGGCAAAGAAGGAAGGGGAGCGCTCATCTAGCACACCTCGGTCTCCGCTGGAGTCTTCCTAATTACAGACACTCGGAGACTAGGGCTTTTTCTACCAACACAAATTAAGTTGTTTGTTGCTGGATTGATTCTTAGCTGGATTCATTCCAATTCTCTGCTAGGAGAAGCAACTCTTTTATTTAATTTAGGATGTGCTGGAAAGACTGCCAAACATCAAGAACCCAGAAACATTCTCAAACAGAAGGCAAGCTACACAGCCAGGGTATTAGTTATCTCTTAGCTCTCAATTCTGATTTATGAATGCGGTCTTAAGAGACTCAAATACAGAGAGGATTCATTTGGTGCAGATGACCCAAGGCCATGATTCAGAACCGCTGTTTTGTTCTTTTACAACGTTAGCCAAAAAGGCAAGCAAGGAAGTTTGGGCATGTTGACCAGCATGCTGCAGGCCTGAGACTTTCTTTTATATGCACTGAGATAAATTCTTATGTTCTCATTATGTGCTTTCAATCATAGTTCAACATTGGAATCATCCTAATGGACATTAATTAATAAACATTCTTGGATTCCTTATCTCAAAAACTCCAATTCTGCACCTTCATTAAAATCCAAGTCACATTTTCCCCCCAGAGTTGCTCTAATAGTTTGAATCAAGTCAGCCTTTTTACTTGGCCAATGTGTGTTAAATTTCTTGTCAGAAACAGGGTGGTAAGAACTCTGTTTTGTCTCTTGGCTTTGGGATAATATACTCCAGATAAAACCTTGCATTGCCTTTTCAACAAAGTTCAGACAGCATGCTTACAACGCTTTTCCTCAGTTGATCACTCTGTTATCATTAGTCCACTATTCTTCTTGGACTTCCTGTGTGTCTTAGCTAATTCTTCTCTCTTACAGCTTCATGTATTGCCTTCTGTGTAATGCCTACAAGACTCTCATGTTGTTGCATGCTTTGTTGCCTTCCATGCTTATGTGGCTTCCCATGCTATCACTTGAGATCTCGTTGGATGTGTCCATTATACCACAACTCTTGCGGCTGGTCATCATATCTATAAATAGTGATGGTACAAGCTTATGATCATAGCTACTAGGGAAACGAAATGAGGGGAGTGCAAGGTCCTTCTGGACTACAGACTGACTTGGCAAGACTTTGTCTTAAAATTAAAAACAGAAGAAAAGACAGTGATATGGTCTAGTCATGGAGTGCTGTAGAGTTAAGTAAGAGCAAGTCCATAGATTCAATCCCAGGTACTGAAGGATGGATGGATGGATGGATGGATGGATGGATGGATGGATGGATGGTAGATAGATAGATAGATAGATAGATAGATAGATAGATAGATGGGTGAGTGATGGGGGTGGATGGATGGACAGAAGGTGGGGGAGAATGATTCATTTATATTCAAAATGTCAGGCTTTTCCACCAGTGGGAGCAGGAGCCAACCACATGAACCATGTCTGTTCTAAGTGCTTATTCAGCAACACAAAATGGATCTAGATTCTAGGGAAACAGTCGCTAGGCAGTTTTTTGAGGTCGGGACACACTGTGGCTTTTTAAAAACAAAGTCTAAAACTGCTTAGACTCTTACACCCTTGAGACTATTAAGATGTCCTCAGGGCATCTTTTATCCCAGTACAAAGTACTTCGATTTTTTTTTTTTTTTTTTTTTTTTTTTTTGGCTCCAATCTCTTTAGCAGTCACAGCCTCCTAGCTAAAGTTTAAATATTCCTTTCATGCACAAATCATGTTTTCATTTTCCTTTTCATCCTCTCTATAAATCTAGTTAAAACAGCCAGCAATGCCCATGCCATTGCCTGAAAGCTCTGCTTCACTGAGATTTCCTCAGCCACATCACATTACCTACCACCTTTAAACCCAGCCTACCACATAAGACTCATAAACATTAGCCAGAATGTAACATAAATAGCCTCTCCTCCAGTTGTCAGCAGAATTCTCATTTCTGAATCTTCATGAACTTTGCTTACTCTCCCTATTCTTATCAGCAGTCTGGTCTCCTAAGTCGCCACTGGAATTCCCCTGTGCTCTCCATTTACCACATGCTAGGGCTTTTCTAATCCACTTCTCCACATTTTTTCCAAAATCCTGCCACTCTGAATCACATTATCAGTTAGGGTCACAATGATCCCACTTTCCCATTTCCTTCAGCTTTCTGATGCTGCAACAAAACACCAAAGATAAATAACTTACAGAGAGGAAGTTTTAATCTGGGCTCAAAGTTCAGATCATGGTTGCTTAGCCAGTTGTCTGGGGGCCTGTGGTAAGGCAGTGCCACGATGGGGAGCACGTGATGGAGGAGGTTTCTCATCTCAGAGTGACTGGAAAGCAAAGGCAGAGGAGGAGATTGAACTGCCAATACCCCTTCAAAGGCGTGCCCTCAATGATGTAGCTCCCTTCCCCGGGGCCACACTTGCCACAAGTTTACCTCCAAAGAGCATCATAATTTAGAAAATGAGCCTTTAAAATGAAGACTTTTGGGGACATTTAAGATCCAAACCATAACACAACTTTGCCTAACCATAACCACTGAAAAGACAAAGATCAACAGCCAGTCCAGAACCAATCCTCCAGTGTCCCTATTTCAACACTTAAACACTTTCTTCTTAAAGATATGTGGGAAAAATAATTAATTCTAGCAAAGAGTGTGAAGGACATACTGGAACTACTGGAACACCTACTACTAAAGAATGGAAAAAGCAAATAAAGACCATCAGGATTATGTTCACTGTGCTCAGGAGCCAACACACATGAGCTACACTTGGCTGACACAGGGAACCTGAGCTCCAATGGCAGCACACCTTCAGTGGATTAAAGTCTTTAAAATCATATTTTTAATCATACTTAAAATAAGCTAATTAGTTACTTCTGAAAGACAACAAAGAAATGTCATGTAATTTGAAATATGATGACAGGTGAATGTTGAGTTCTGGTCCAATGGCAGATTTCAAAAGTTGTTAAACATGTTAACAAAGCAAACAGATCAAAGTACGCTTTTGTATGATAGTATTGATGAATTATACTTTGGCTTATTTGTGATGACAATGCTGTTAAGGGTTCATTGAAAAAGAAAGACCTAACTGAACATAGCAAGATACACTCAAGAGTCAGAGGCAGGACTATTGTGAGGGTCACCCTGAGTTACATATTAATACACTATATCTAACAAATAATGATAATAATGCCAAACACTAGGGGTATAATTCAAAGGTAAAGCACTTGTCCAGTATATCACAGGTTCAAGAGTCAGTCTTCCAACATAATTAGTTAACTAAATCATCTAATTTCCTGGATTTGCTTCAACATAATCTCAATGAGGAGATAAGTTGAGGACATATAGATGAGAAGAGCTTGACTATATAAATAAGGTTCATTACAGAGTTTTCTTTTATGTTTACAATTTGTTAAAAGTTTTAGAACTTCCAGGTATAATGGTAGATTAGAAGGTGTGCCTATAATATATAATAATAGCAAAAATTGAAGGATAGGAATGTAATTGAATGATAGGACACTGACCTCATATGTGACAGATTCTGAATTCAATCTACAGCACTAATTAGATGATTAATTCAAAATGGAAAACAAAGTCATTATGTTCTAGATTAAACATACATATTGAAATACAGCCCAGTGAGCAAGAAGAAATAGTAAACCTTTCTAGACTCAGAAAGGGAGGGATGGGACAGCTGAGAAATCCAGAGACATGGTGAAAAAGAAGAAAGCGGGTCTGAACAGAACAGATGCACAGATCCCTGACAGGGGAGCAGCAGCAGACACCTCATCTAAAAGTAAATCATGAAGTCCCTGGTGAGAAGAGGCTAGCACAGCTACACACAGAACAAGCCACCAGCTCCCACATGCCTCAGGGTCAGTGGCAGGTTTTGGAGAGAGTGAATTCTCCAATGCATGGGTCAACAGTACAGAGGAATTCCACTTTGCTATAGTCTCTGACTCAGAGAGCTGTGGTTCAGTACTGTCTTGGGAGCAGGCCCATTGTATAAAACAGAGTTACCGAAAGAACCTGAGAACAGAAAACAGTTACAAGCCAGGGAGCCTGAATTCAACCTGCTATAGCCTCTGGTTGAGAGATGGCTCTGGAAGACAGTGATAGGAAGTGGGAGCGCCAAAATCTGACAAGCTAAGATGAGCAGACAGCAGGAGGCTCAGCCAAGGCAGTGAACTAAGAAAGGTAGCCTCATCCATATTGCACAGGAGCAGACTTCATCAGTAGAGAGTAACTCTAGAGTTTGATAGCCTTGAGCCTGGGGCAGTGGGTGGATTGGCCCCTCTTCTAGAGCCAGCTATCTGCCATCAACTTTAACACTGTACACACAGCCTAAGAACTCTGGTGTCCCTGTCAACCACTTGACAGCCATCCACAGGTACATCTTCCCAGCAGGGTGATTAATACTTAATGTGTTTTGAAACTACAAATAGAGGTCTACCTGTAAGGATCTCAGTGAACTGGCAGACACACCTGAGCTAAAACATCAGAACTCCAGGAGATAGGAACTAGGAAGTCCCTGGATGGTTGGAGAATCTTTCCTGCCTACATAACCCCAGTGTGTGCAGAGAAAAGAGGCTAGCAAAGTGAGGGCAGCTTTGCCAGATGTTAGACACTTGTCCAATACAGACTCAGCACCAGGGTAAATAATAGTAAAGACAAGAAAACACAAGTTCAACTGGCCACCATCCCCACATATACCTGGAAGCTTCCAGTTCTCAAGGACCCAGAGCAAAGCCCCAGCAGCATTTCATTTCCACCAACCTCAGGCCTCTGAAATAGTGCTCCTCCCTCCCTGATGACCAGGCATTCAAATGTATGAGTCTATGGGAGCCATTAAAAGTACCAAACACCACTTTCATTTCCTGTTGGTGAATGTGTCTACTGTTCATCGTTGCTGCTGCTAGGCCACCTTCTCCAGGTCATATCAGACCCCAACTTCTTCCACCTCCAATGTGTATTGAAGACTTGTGACTCTTAGAGAATCTTCTAGGAGATTGGGACTACTGAGCCATCTGGCTTCAAGAATTGAACAGTTGCCAGGTATTCAGGTTGTCTAGCATGTAGGTGGTCATTGTCCATGTCTAACTACTTAGTCCCTCTCATGCTAGCCAGTCTAGTGAATCCTTTCTTCTGCTATATGATTTTCTAATGACTCTGTTCCTCTAGAGAACCCTGCCTAAAGTGCAGGTACAATAGTGGCATAGAGATTATCAACCACTTTCTAAGTGAATATGAGGCCTGCTCTACAGGAAGGCTTTTGAGCCTAGTACTGGAAACCTAGAGGAAATTATAGGCCCCAGAAGGGAGCCTGCTGTTGTTGTGGTAAATAGGCATGCCGTCAAACTGCCTTGTAAGTAGTTGTGTTTTTAGCCGTAGATTTGTGTGGCTCCCAGATTTGATCAGGGGTGCTTCTTTTGGCTGTGGGTAAGAGTTAATGTGGAGACTCATACCAGATCAAAATGCCAAGTAACTGGGAGTGCTCAGCTGTGGATGAGTCATCCCTACTACCCTCCTCCCATTCAAGGCTCAGGAAGCATTGTGGAAGAATGGGGGATAAAGAGAGCTGACAAAGGCAGACTTCTGGACACAAGATGGCTTCAGCACACAAGAACTCACAGCCACTCTGGCTACCTGTGCACAACTGCACAAGAAAAGCTCACTGAGTCCAGTCTGTGTTGTGTATACGGTCTTGGGAATGGGCCTATCCCCAGAAGCATGGGCAACTCACCAGGGCTCACATCCTTAAAGAAAACAAGCTCTACCTGTCCCAGAAGCCACCAGGGCCAATAGTCCCTCCCCTCAGGTGAGATGTCATGCCCACCTCCCCTCCATGTTGGAATTTTGCCTTCGGACATAACTTGTTTCTTTGTTTCAGTATCTCAACTTCGTTGATGAATTTCACTTCTATGTTGTTTATCATCCTCAAGTGTGTTTTCTCGTTTCTTCTGTGTGTTGCTGACTCTTCCCCACAATTTCTTTATTTTCTTCATCTGTGCTTTTGGTTTCTCTTTGAAGTCATTTATCATTTTTTTGGTTTCTTTTTTTAATTATTATTAAACACGTATTTATTTTATGCTGAACATAATTATACATGCCTTTTTTAAAAAAATGAAAACAAACGTTTATAAACAATATTTGGGAATTTGGGCGTCGTTCTTTCCAAACTGCTTCCTGCTGGTAGGGGGCGCTGTCATGGGGGAATTCTAAGAAGATGCAGAAATCCTGGCTGTAGTGGTCTGCAAGGCTGCATTGTCCCATTGATGTTGCTTCAGGGGGTCTTGCTCGATCAAACCACATTAGTCTGGAAGGAATCCGCAGCTTTTCATTTTCTGTGGAAACAAAATTAGAAATCCTTTCCCCCAGTAACTTGTCCTTAGGCTTAAATTTTGAAGTCAAAGCATTTTGAAACAATCTCCCAGAATGTCACATCTCTTGGTATCTGTGAATACAGAAGCTGAGGACCCAAGGCTGGGTGGGTAGGGAAGCCGGGAGTTCTAGAAAGAGTTGGAGGAGGGGTGAATAAATCAAATAGAGAATTTTCAAAGAAGTAATTTGCTAGCCCTGAAATGGAAATTCAAGTTGCTTTAAGATTCTATTTTACCCTAGGTAGAATGGCTGATGTGAGGAAAACAAATGACAGCAAATGCTGGCAAGGATATTAGGGAAGGAGATCTGTCACACAGTGCTGGGGGGACAGAAATTGATTCAGCCACTATGGAAATCAATAGAGATTCTTCATACAAATTAAAATCAGGACTACCATACTGGAAAGCCATACCATGACTGTATATATCATCAAACAACTACAGTTCAGCTCATCACAGACATACTTGTTCCATGTTAACTGTTGCACTATTCAAAATAGCCAAGACATGGAACTACCCTGGTCACCCAGCAAATAAAATTCTGTACATATGCACAATGGAATTTTATTCAACTACACAATGGTAATTTCAGGCAAATAGATGGAATGAAAGACCATTGTGTTAAAGGATGTAAATCTGACTCAGGGAAATATCAAGCTTTCTCTCACGTGGAATCCAAATTTAAATGTGTACTTACACATTTCTTAAAAATAATAAAGGGGGTGGCACAAATAAAGGAAGAGGTCTAAAGGTAGGAGGACAAGAGGGTAATGGAATATACATGACACAAAAGCAGAAGGAAGAATATGTAGGAGAAAGAAAAATGGGCAAAGTGCGGCCTGGGGAAGAAATACGAACAAACCATAATGCTATATATGTATAAAAATATCTCAGTTGTTGAGCAATGGTGGTGTATGATTTTAACCCCAGAATTCAGGAGGCAGAGACAGGTGGATCTCTGTGAGTTTAAGGCCAGCCTGGTCTACAAATTGAGTTCTAAGACAACCAAGGCCCCCTGTCTTGGGGGAGCCATGGGGGGATATAAGTAAATGCATTATTTTGCATGCTAACCAAAAAAATCACTCTAAAAATCAAAATAAATAAGTGAAATATCAGTATTTACTAAGGAGTAAAGTCAAACCCAATTGTTGGAACCACGGGATTGGGCAAAGTCCTGCCTTCTACACCCTCTCCTCTGGAATTATAAACACTCATGACATGCCTGACCTACATGGGGATTGAATCCAGGACTGTGTGCTTGCAAGCACTCTGCCAACTGACCTCTATCCTAGACCTTTGCCGAGTATTAATAACTATTTTTAGTATCAATATCAAATACTATCACTCTAGGCAAATTTTTTGCATCATCTATGAATTTAAAAGGCTCCTGATTTTGTTTCCAAGTGTTAGAAATGAAATAAATGCAGCAATTTTTTGTTGAGTAAAATCAGGTATACACCCATGAAACATTAAACTACCTGGATATTCCTCTGCTTGTTCCTGATGGCAGAGTTGTGTTAAACGTCAGCCAGCAGGCTTTCCTGCCGGGTATTATCCTTGCTCCTGTGTTCCTCCAAGGAACCACTGAAATCTCTGCATTTTTCTTCTTCCTGCTGCACTTCTGAGGCTTCTGTCAAATCTAAGCTTCTGAAAGTTTTGCTCCTGACTTACTGAATTCAGTGCTTGTTTAGATAGTGGGAGGTAAGAGGAAATCCAGCCAGAAGATGAACAGTAATTGTCTGGGAAACAGAGTCTAAGGATAAAAAGCTTGAGTTATTTATACATATCTAGATATTTTAAACAAAATGTTGGTGTCACTTTTATAACATTGGAATATTTAACAAAACCCCTCAGTCTAAGAGGCATGCAATGGAATGCTGAGTGGACAATATTACAAGAAAGGAAGCGTATATGGGAGGAATGTGCTGGATAGCCATCCACCTGAAGGTAGAGCTCACTAGCATGAAATTAGAATGGGCAGAGCAGAGGCAATGAAGACATTGCTCTGTGTTCCGAAGGCCCCCAACAGCATCAACAAGAGGGAACGCTACCTGAAAAGACAGCAGGCCAGCATTGGGGTAAATGCTCTGGCTACTTCTAGGTATGAAAATATTGGAAGACAAAGGATTATGGGAAATATCTTGGCTTTCCCTTTCCAAAATACTCTTGGCTACTAAGCTGGTGTTCATGTAGAAGACATCTGCTTGTAGGTGATGGATGAGAAATGAAATAAGAATATAGCATAAATCGTCTGCCCCCAACTCCATACTTTGCCAGCCATTACCAGTACACGTGGGTGTTGAATTGGTAGCAGTCCCGGATTTCCTAAAAGCAGAGATGGCTCTCAGTTAAAAACGGCAACTTGAGGATGCATTTAACTATCCTTTTATTCCATGGAAGTTTTCTATTGAAATGGCCTGTAAGATGCTATAGGCAAAGAACTTCTTACAACATTGGTGGCAACTGAGAAAGGAAGGAGTCTGCTAAATGCAAAAGGATGGAACCAGGAAAAGTCCTGTCACCCCAGGTTTCTGTGCAGTCTGGAAAGTACACAGAAAGGGACTCAGCAAAATTTGATGCTAGCCCTCAGTGCAGTAGTGGGGCTCAACTAAGAGTAAGCACAGAAAGGCACTTGAATCAACCCCTAATTCAGTCTATTAGCCCCACGATGAGGAGTGCTCCTTATGTGGACTATGAATGCTGAGCTGGGAAACCAGCAAAAATCGCCATCAACAATTCTTTCCAAATAAAGGTAACTCTGCTAAAAACAGGATGGGCCCCTGCCCCAAACATCAGCCACCCCTATCCATGTTCAAAAAGAGCTCACCGACCAGAGAGAGGCCACACTCTTGTGTTCTTTCTCCTGCTTAGATTACCAGATTTCTCAACCAGAAAAACACACACACACACACACACACACACACACACACACACACACACACACACACATGCATTTTAATTTATGAGAACATATTTTCCCCTTTGTCTTAGTTGGCCTGCAACTTTAAATATGAGAAACCTCTATAAAATCTCAAACTGTGGACAAGGCCTGCCCTCCCTCTTTAATTGCGAAATGGCAGGAAATAAGAAGTGATACTATGAGTCAAACAGGGCACTCATACCAGAGATGCTGGAAATAACCATGCAAAACATTCCCTGTCAGAAATGCTGGAGCCCTCTGAGTAGTTAAGAACTTCACACACTGGACATCAAAATAAGTACTCACAGTACAGGGGGAAATGTGAAAACAGAAAAGACTGGAAAATGTAAAATCTTTCAGATGTTAGGGAGCATGCTCCTGTAACCCTCTGAGAGGTAGAGGTGGACAGATCACCAATTCAAAGGCAGCCTCTCTACTGAGGATGTTCAAGGCCACCTTGGGTTACATGAGATCCTGCTTCAAAGAAAGGAAAAGAGGGGAGGGGAAGGGAGATGATGAGAGAGGAGGAAAAAAGAGAGATAACCTTGGATGTGTGGCTCCTTTTGCAACAGTGGAGATAGGGCGCAGGGCCTTGAGCATGCCTGGCAATCATGTTATCTCCATGGCACATCCTTTGGCACAGGATTGACTATATAATTTTTTGCAAAATAACTTTAAACATAAAAAAGTAATTTGTCTAAAATTACACCTTTTCAGAAGAGACAGAGCATTAATTTGAAACTTTGAAGCATTTTAAAATAAACAGGGAGGCGTCATATTTATTTAAAGAATTTCCATAATGCCAAGAACAAGCCTGACCCAAATAGCAAATATAAACACTACATACACACATGCACACACACACACACACACACACACACACACACACACACACACACACACACAAACCAACCAAACAAACAAACAAAAAAACCATGCAGATTTAGTTCACTTGGTACAGACAGAAAAAGCAGAAATGAAACAACAGAGAGCCAAAGGCATGCTAAAATAAGACAGAATATTGTAATGTTCATCTCAATAATGCAAGGATCACTTAGGTCATATAAAACTATAAAGCTTATCAATATACATAAAGACAAGACTCATAATAATTTTGGTAGATTTAATATCAAGGACAGTTGATTATGTAAGTCAGTCTTGTTTGCTGAAGAAAACATTTCCTTAATTCAGTTAAGCTTGATTCTTTTCCAAAATGTGATCATGCAATATTTAACCATCACCACCCCAAAGCAAAGGGACAAAGTCCTAAGAAATTCCTGCTCCAAAGAAAAGCAAAGAGAGGAGAGGAGAAGGGAGGTCATGAGAGACAGGAAAGAGGAGAGAGATAACCTTGAATGTGTGGCTCCTTTTGCAACAGTGGAGATAGATACAGGGCCTTGAGCATGCCTGGCAATCATGTTATCTCCATGGCACAGGCCTTTGGCAGAGGATTTGAATATATAATGTAATTTTTGCAAAATAAATTTAAACATAAAAAAGCAACTTGTCTGAAATTACACCTTTTAGTAAGAGACAGAGCAATAATTTAAAACTTGTATGCATCTTTAAAATAAACAGAGAAGCTTCACATTTTATTTAAGTAATTTCCATAATGCTGAGAACAAGCCTGATCCAAATAGCAAATATATACACTACACTAGTGAAATTGTCTTACCGTATTAATAAAAATGAAAGTCACATTCTTGCAACAATTAAATTATAAAATTTTAACCTTTGTCTTCCTTTAACTTGTGTCTATGCACCCTCTCATTTTTGTGAGGCATCAGTTCATGACCACAGGGCACTTCCCAGACAGACTTGGTGTGCTGTGGTTCACACCTGTGATCCCACCATGTATAGAAAGGCCTGGCTTACAGATGTAAAACCAACACGTAGGAAGCCAGTGTAGGAGAACGGATGGGTCTGAGGCTGGACTGCGCTGCATCGCGACACTCTTGTCTTAGGAGGCAAAGGGTGGAGAGATAGCTTCTCAGTTAAGAACACTGGCTGACCTTGCAAAGGGCACAGGTTCAACTCCAGTTCAGAAGCACTTTTGGGGCCTCTGTGAAAAAAAAAAGAAAGAAAATTCAGTTACATAAAAATAAAAATGTGTCTGTTTTTTAGGGAGGAACTGAAAGAGGGAGGAGAAAGGAAAGGAGGGAGGAAGTAGGGGGGTTGAGGGAGGGATAAAGCACATGCTAATCAAATTTTGCTATGTTTTTAGGACTCCACTTGGAACGATCAAGAATGAATTCCTAAAAATAAAGTATCTCTCCTGTACAGCAGAGATGATATTGGTGATGATCCTATTTCAGCCTGGTCATACATGCTGCTAGGGATAACAAGTACAACACAGAGCATGTAGACGCTCCTTTATTAAAAATCCAGGGTGACTGAACTGTGCAGAAAAGACAAGCACAGTCAGATGTGACTTCAGAGTTCACTTGGAGGTTTGCCCATCTGAAGAACCGAAATCACACAAATTGGGGACATGAAGAGGAGACTCGCTGCCATGACCCCACGGTGGAATGTTAGGGGAAATCACAAAGAAGGCTCCGTACCAACAAATGGCTGCCAGAAAAGGTTCAAAGGGCAGACTGAGGACCGGGGAGATGACTCAGTATAGTGCTCGCCACACAATCCTCACAATGTGAGTTCAGATTCCCGGAACCCTGGGAAATGCATCTGTAATCTCAGCACTCCTGAGGCGAGGTGGGGGCAAAGACAAGAGAACTGCCAGAGGCTAGCCTGTGCACACAACGATCTCCAACAAAGGGGAAGACAAGAGCGGACGCCACAGGTGCCTGACCTCCACACGTGCAACAGCATGCACGCACCTCTGCACTCACACACATCCACACGCTTGTGCACATGCGCGCACACACCGACACAGATTGATAGTGTCTATATTTTTTTCAAATCCAAGACAGTAATGTCCTGTTGATGAAACTACAACAAGCTTGTAAGATGTAATCCAATTTCAGAGACGGTATGATGTGAGGAACATGTACAAATTAAAATTAACCAAATAACACAACACTTTTAGTCCCTTATGCAGTTCCTGTGCCTAAATAGCCACTTGGTATGCAGTGGATGCTCTGACTTAGAAAGGGTGGTCGGGGGAAAGAGACGGCAGGGAGGAACCCTTAGGTGTGCACCACCTTAAGTGCAATCACCAGAGCTGTGTGTAATAGACAGCCCTTTTATTCTTTTAAATCCTGAAGTTTGATCCACTGTCCAAATTACTTCTGCTCTGAGGGACTGCAACATTGTCATGACCTCTCCTTCCAGGACATCAGTCTCCTCTGTTATCTGAAGTCTCTGACATCCCATCCTGGCTCCCTCGCCTCCAGCTTTGCACTCTCTCCTATATAATACATGGCTCGTAGTGTTTTTCTCACATTTTTCTGGGTCCAATTATGAAATGGAAAAAACAAGACTAACTGGCCAGAGCTCAAAGGCACCACAGGTGGAAAGCACAGGATGAAAACAAAAAGACTAGGTGTGGTGGCACTGTAATCCCAAATCTTGGAAAGTGGGTGCAGAAGAGTAGTGAGTTCAAGGGCATCCAAACTAGAGTGAGATGTTTTTCAAAGAAAAAACAGTGGTGAGGGGCTGAGATGTATATAGCTCAGTGATAGAGTATGCAAGCCCAAAACCCTGGGTTCAATCTTATCACTGAAATAACTAAAGAAACACACACACACATACACACACACACACACACACACACACACACACACGCACGCGCACGCACGCACACACACGTACATGCACACACATACACACGCACAAAGGCATACACACATATGCTCACCTACACAAAAACACACAGATACATATACACAGATAGACACATGTGCCCACACAAACACATATACATACATGCACATGCGCAAGTACACACACACACACACACACCACACACGGGGGGGGGGGAGAGAAAGAGAAAAAGAGAACGGGGGGGGGGGAGAGAGAGGGAAACTATACCTGTCAGCTAGGGCAGATAGTGACTTGAGTGCTCTCACCCATGGTTTAGTATGCTGTGTTGATAACTTCAAGTGTGAAAAGCAAAATCCAAAGCCTTGATAGCTCAAAAACATAGCTTTTCATTTTACCTTGCAATTTATCTTTCATGCACATGAGTACACAACATGTTTTCTTCTTAAAGCTGAGCTATTCTTAGGCAAGATTGCTGAAGGCAGGATCTAGGTGATTGAGAGGGGGCATGTTTAACAGGGAAGTCTAGCTACTAACAGTGGGAGCTGCACTGACCCAACAGACTTGCAAATATCACCCTCCGGGAAATAACCTCCCCTTGGCCAACCCTCCTTTTTGGTCTCCTTTGCTGTCCTCTCCCACATGAAGCCCTCTTTTTTTTTCTTTATGCTTTATTTTTTTATTCAGGTTTGAGACTGCAAAATGCTGATTAACCTTAAAAATTTATGTGTATAAGACTTTTGCAAGTCATGAAGCTTAAGAATACCCAAGGCCAATAATCAAGGCAATTCATATTTTAATGACAAATTTTAAAAATCAAAGCGAATATGAAAAGGTCTCAGAAAGAAAATACGACACTTTTTGATAAAAACAGGACCTGGCCCTGTACATCACAGATGTATTTGTCTCAATCTAGCCTCAAGCCCTGATGTATACAATTTTATTTACAGGAGCAGTGGCTGACCCAAGGGCTGTGATCTGCCAATTTCATATTTTAAAGTACAGCATGAAAGGACAGTTTATCTTGATAACTGTTGGCATCCCCTTGAATTTTGCTCTTAAGGTGATGGCCTTGGTTGTCTCACCCAACCCTACCCTGTCCATTGCCCAGTTTATGATATAAGAAAGTGTCAATAAATTATAAACATTTAACAGTTGAATTTCCTGTTCTATGACATGCTATTTTTCTCTGACTTAATATTTGGCTCAATGACTCCTGGTGCCTGTATGAGTGGATCTGATTCATCCACCTCCATGGGTTCACACTGTTTTTTCACATGGTTATATCATGTCGGGAACTGTCTTTGTGGGGCTGCAATCAGAACCAGCCAAGCAACCCTGGGTCCGGACCTGAGTGGGTGTGTATGGATGAGGGAAAGGCTAGCTATAGACAATAAAAAAAAAAAGACAGGGAGACAGAATAAAAGTCAGCAGGGCAGATCAGTCAATACTGAAATGCCACAAGTTTATTTTTCACCACTCTTAAATGCCTTATCCAAAAAGGGGAACACAGTATCATGTATATGGAAAAAACACACTTTTCTTCCTCACTTATTCTAAAGGTTCAGTAACAACACATTAGCTCCAACTTCTCTTTCCCTAGCCTTGAGAGTCAGGAGTAGCCAGATCTCAGATTCAGGTCTGTTGTTATTTAGAACATCCTTCTGTAGCCACAATTTGTCACTTTTTTGCACTTTGACCATGTATGAGTCACTGCTTTAACAGTCATCTACTGAAAAAGAATAAGTTTATTTTGCCCAAGTCTGAAAGCAGTGCTGGTCTATGGATATAAGTATGAATATTTAGAAGGTAGTTTGGCTACATGTCATTTAGAAAACAACAGTAGGAGGATTCTTCCTCTAGAATCTGTGACTTTCTCATACATAAGCTTTTGTATGTTTTTTTGATATAATTAAAATATCAAACATTTGCTCACTCCTATTAATTAAGCCTAAAATCCAACTTAAAAAAAAAAAAAGCTGGTTGCACCCAAAACAGTAATGCCACTATTGCACCAGTTGGTAACTATTATTTCCAAGGTCAGTGTTAAAGCACAAAGGGTTCACAGCTGGGTAAGACCCCTGACTATGTTTCCCCAGAAGCCTTCATAGCACATTCTGGGAGCCTTAATGGAGATGCAACTCTTTTTACTGCATGGCTGGTTGAATACACAGATGCATAACTCACAGATATAGAGGAATGGCCACTCTTTCATCTAAACTTCTCTTTCCCCAACTCCCTAAATCCTGCTTTGCACAGCTCAACTTAAGGTCACTTCTTCAGAGTCTTCCCCAACTCCTCAGTATAAGTTAGAGCCCCTCTTACTATTTCTTTTAACTCCCAATATGTCTCCCTAAAAACACTCTGGCATATTCACTATAATTTTAGTGATACTTATTGAAATTCACTCCTTTAGAGTACAGTTATTTTGGCAAATGTGTAGCCTGCTAATGACTACTGCAAACAGAAGGCAAAATAGCTTGATCAACGCTCATCCCAGCAAATCTTCTTCATGCTCTCTTTTTGTAGTCGATTCCTCATCTTGTTTTCAGTCCCTGGCAACCATTATAGTTTTGCCTTTTTCAGAATTTCAATAAGATTCTTAAAACTAATCAAAATTAAGCAACACTTGTGATATTGCTTTCTGTCATTCATCACAATGACACTGACATCCATTATCCTGGTCATGCATCAATAGCTCATTACTTTTTACTGTTGAATGGTATTCTATTATGTGGATATACCGATGGCTTGCTAATTCACTGCTCTGATGTTTATAAATTTTATAAACAAATATTGTATTTAAATTATTTTCCTCCCTCTTTACCATCTGTCTAATTCTTCCAATGACCTCCACTCCCTCTAAAATTCATAAGCTGTTCTTCCTTAATTACTATTATTACATTATAAATGTACACACACACACACACACACAACACACACACACATACATATATGTATAATATACATATGTATGTGTAAATACAATTGTATTTAAATTATTTTCCTCCCTCTTTACCATGTCTAATTCTTCCAATGACCTCTACTCCCTCTAAAATTCATAAGCTGTTCTTCCTTAATTACTATTATTACATTATAAATGTGCACACACACACACACACACAACACACACACATATATATATAATATGCATATGTATGTGTAAATACAACCTGCTGAGTCGACTTAGTGTTGCTTATATTTTTATATGTTTAGAGCTGACAACTTGGTATTGGATAACCAATTAGGGGCCTCATCCCTGGGGAAGACTGATTGTCCCCCTCTCACCAGAGACTAACTGCCTATAGCTCTCCATGTAAAATTTCCCCCATCCTCGTCATCTGGTGTTGTCATTGTGCAGGTCTTATTTAAGTGACCATATTGTTGAGATTTCATGGGTACAGCTTCCTTGTCATATACAGAAGACACTGTTGCATGGCAGACATGCTGGTCTTCTGGCTCTTACATTTTCCACCCTCTCTTCCATAATGTTCCCTGGGCCTTAGGTGCAGGGGTTGTGTTGAAGATGTATCAGCAGGGATGAGCACCATGTGGCCACTTGTTCTCTTCTTTGACCAGTTGTAGAGTTCTTCCATAGTCTGTCTGCTGAAAATAGAAACGTCTTTGCTGAGGGGTGAGAGCTATGCTAACCAGACTGATGAGCACACAGAATATGCAACCCAGAATGGGCCCGAAGTGTGGATGTGGCCTGTGTATTTTCTTTAAAAAAATGTCTGGGGGCAGAAAATGATGTCAGATGCCTTTAATTCCAGCACTTGAGAAGGATCTCTCTGAGCCTGAGACCAGTACAGTCTACATAGTGAGCTCCAGCCAGCCAGGGCTGTGATTGTAAGACCTTGTCTCCATAACCTCCAACCCACCCCCCATAAAATCAAGAAAAGAAAGAAAAATATCTGACCCAGTTTTGCCTATTTTATTAAAATATAAAATAAGTGAACTATTTAATTTCATATCATAGAGTTTTGAAAGTTTTTATTTTTTTAATACGAGGATTTTATCAAACAAGATTTTACAAATGTTTTCTCTACTTCGTAGCTCTTGAATTTTGATCTGGTAACTATCTTTTGTAAAATAAGGCTTTTAGCTTTGATTAAATACAATTTATCAGGACTTTCTGTTAATATTTCTTGTACAGATCCTGATTTTTCTGTTTTCTTTTGGAAGATAGAGTCCTATGTTTACGCCTATTTCTATGATGCACTTTAAATTTTGTAAAGTATGAGGTAGGCTCAGGTGTTTTGTGTTGGTTTGTTTATTTTTCTTTCACATAGCTGGGTAATTGTTTTGGCCTTATTTATTGTAGGAACTAACTTTTCTTGACTTTTTGTTTCTGTTTTGTTTTTTCTAGGTAAAGTCTCCTTAGGTTGCCTGAAACTTCTTTTCTTTCTTTCTTTCTTTCTTTCTTTCTTTCTTTCTTTCTTTTCCTTTCTTTTTTTTTTTTTTTTTTTTTAATTTTGTTTTGGTTTTTCAAGACAGGGTTTCTCTGTGTAACACTCCTGGCTGTCCTGAAACTCAGTTTGTAGACCAGGTTGACCTCAAACTCACTGAGCTCTTCCTTCTGGCCTCTGTCTCCCGAGTGCTGGGATTAAAGATGTGTGCCACCACTGTCTAGCTAGCCTGGAACTTTCTATGTTGACCAGACTATCCTCAAATTTGCAGAAATTTATCTGCTTCTGCCTCCCAAGTACTGGGGTTAAAGGTATGTGCCACTGTGCCTGGCTATAAAAGACACCGATGCAAAGTCCTATAAGGTCTGTTATTGAGAACAGTCAGCATATACTATGAAAGAATTGCAAGGTTTCCATCTCTGCTGCTGATGGGGCTATATGCCCTATGGATTGTCGAGAGGCTGCATCTTCTGTCGTTACTGTTAGTGTATTTGCTATAGCAATTGCAGTCCACACACTTTTCTTCATCTACTCAGAACTAATATTTTGATACTAAAATGAAAAGGTAGATGCCTTTCAAACTTGTATTGCTGACACACGCACCCAACTATGCTACATATTTTGCTTCAACTCTCATATGTATCATATGTGGGAAGAAAGAAACCTGTTGGGCTCATCCAAATGTTTGTCATTTTTTGTAGCTTGTATGTTTTCCGCCAGCCTGCCAGCCCGCCACCAGCCTGCCCACCACTGGTCTGATGCGCCGGCCCCAAATAACACTCAGAGACTCTGTATTTGATACAATCCTGTTGGCCAGTTACCATTATTGTTTATAGGCTAGCTCTGTCTTAATTATTAACCCATTTCTACTTATCTAAGTATTTCCACCTGCTCATCTTATGGTGTCTTCCTTCCTCCCCAGTCTACACCTTGACCCCTCCTTACCACTTCCTCTTTCCTCCTTGTCTCCTAGTCCCGCCTATCTTGCTTTCTCATTGGCCCAATGGTGCTTTATTAATTAACCAGTATGAGAAACATATTTACAGAATAACATCTCCCATCAATTTTTATTGCTCTTTTCTTTTCAAATTTGGAGACTCTCCCAAATGTTGACTGGCATCCCTTTTAGAACAAGTCTGCTAGCTTACCTTCATAGGACAACTCCAGCTTCTAGCTCCACCCAGCAGGGAGGTTTCTTGTCTCTGAACGAAAAGTTCACAGTTGATTATTCTTTTTGGAATTTTTCAATTTTGTTAGCATGTTTAATAGGAGTTATTTCTGTGAATGTGTGGTGTATGTTTGTTTTGTGTGTACCATATATGTGTAGTGCCTGTGAGAGCCAAACCATAGCATCAGATTCCCCCAGAACTGGACTCACAGCACAGGCAGGTATAAGCTACCCAATACAGGTACTAGGAATGGAAGGAACTCCACTCATCTGCAAGAGTAGTATTCACTCTTAATTACTGAGCCATCTCTATGGCCCCTTTATTAGCATTTTAAGAGCTGAATTCTTATTTGATACTCCTTGCCCCCCAATGACACTTAAACTGTATTTCTTCTCGTTCCATTTCTCTCTACTGGTTTGGAAGATAGCTTCTTATTTCTATTCTCTTGGTCAGTCATTTTAATACAAAAGATAATTAGTTTAAAGGAATATAGTATTTACCTGTTTCATACATAAATACAAAGATTTGGAAATACTTTAACAAGTTCTTTTACTGATTTTTATTATGCCATGTGACTCTACTTTTGCTCTAAAATTTAACTCTAAAACATAAATAATTATTAGCATTCATTCCATCAGTATTGTCCTTCATTTTATCATAATTTTCCCCCATGATTCTGCCTTACATCTCAAATTATCATTAGTTATCTTTTCTGTGTTGGGATGTTTGTCTGTCTGCCTGCCTGGTTTTTTTAGGGGGGTCAGATTGTCCATATGTATCATGACTAGCTTGATATTATGTAACTCAAGATGCCTTGAACTCATAGTAATCCCCCTGCCTTAGCTTCCCAATTTCTGGGATTAGACCTGTGAGCCACTACACCCAGTACTATCTCCTTCCTTCTTGAATTACAACTTCAGAAGTTACTGGAACAAGTCTTGTTTTGTAGCAATAGTTAATTTTTATTGAAATGTCTGTATAAAATATTTTCATTTTTGAAAGATGGCCTTTCTGAGTGTCTATTCTAGGCAGTTAATACCTGGGCAGGTACTAACTTCAAGGTACTGAAGATACTACCTCACACCTGTGCCCTATCCTTGAATTTAGTTGTCAGTGTTGTTATCACTTCTATGCTTTTTATCTCTATTTACTTTTAAGAATCTTATTTCTGTAAGATGGGTCTGAATAGTCATCACTTTGATGAAAGTACCGACCAGTAAGTCTTTGAAAATTGTTCTTCACATTCAGCCAGATGCCTTCTGCAACTGTATCATCTTACATGTCCCTCTCATCTGTCCCTCATTTTCAAATCTTTATATTACTTACTTGTAAGTTATTTTGGGGTTTTTGTTTATTTTGTATTGGTTTTTATTTTAATTTTTTTATTGTTATTATTATTTTAATTTTTTGAGACAAGGTATCATTGACTAGCCTGGAACTTGCGTGGAAACAACGCTGACTCTAACTTGCCTGCTGTCTCTGTCTCTGTCCCTGCCTCCTCAATGCTGCAATTATGTGTGTGCCTCCACGTATGTGTGTACCCGAGCCCAGGAATGTGTAGTTTTGCAGGTGCTCTTATGTCACTTGATTTATTTTCTACCTCACTAGTTCTCCCTTCGCCTTGCATGACTTGCTCTTCAATCCTTCCACCATTTGAAATTTGCTTCTCTCTCTACAAAGTAAGCTGTATGAAATAAATCCTTGTTGTTCCTTTTGTTCCCGTCGTGAACCCAGTTACCAGGAGGATGCCTGTCACACAGCAGATGCTCAGGAAGTATTTGTTGGCAAACAGTTGTGCTTTTTATTCTTGGAAATCCTATTTGCCTTTTATACAGTATGTGCTCAATGTGGTGGTCTCTTTTTGCCTGTTTCAGGTTTTATCCCCCCACCCCCACCCCGGCTCCGCCCCATCTAACTTAAGCTTATAATGTCTCCGCTTGGATTCTGTATCCAGCAATTCTAAATCTACATAGATGGTTGTTCCAGGTCTGACTTCTCCTTTCTCAAGCCCGTGTTTGTGGTAGGTGACTTTCCTGTGGGTTTGTTTCAAGTGTGCATGGGTTTTATATTCAGGGATTCTTTGAGGCTGCAATAAAATGATTGTATTCCTAGGAAAACTTACATTAGTGTTCCTGCTCCTGGGGGCGCTACAGTCTTTACTTTCTCCCTTATGGATTCTTTTTTTTTTTTTTTAAAGAATCTTATATGGCTCAGACTGGCTTTGAACTTGAAAATCTCCTGCATCTTCCTGCCAAGTGCTAGCATTACAAGCCTGTGCATGGTTCTCACGGTTGATTTTAAACTTCAATTCTTTGCCTATATTTCTAAAGCTTATGAAAACAATATATATTATGCCAAGTCCATGGAAAATTTTTGAAGGAAAATACATGGCATTTTGTTGGTGTTATTGCTGTCTGTCTTGCAGAGGGTATTATTTGCTTTATTTTTAATATTATTAAAAGTTTATTGTAGGACTGGTGGTAGTGGTGCATTCCTTTAATTCCAGCACTCAGGAGGCAGAGGCAAGCAGGTCTCAGTGAGTTCAAGGCCTGCCTGTCCTACAGAGCTAGTTCCAGGACAGCCATGGCTATACAAAGAAACCCTGCCTCAAACACACACACACACACACACACACACACACACACACACACACACACCACACACACACACTATTGTAAAGGACTTGTAAAATTTAAAAACTACATACTAAAATTAACCAAATAAGTGCAAAAAAGAAGATAGTGAAAGTCTAAAATTTAAAATGAAGTCCGCAGCTTCCGAATGGCTACTCTAACTGCATAGAGGTTTGTTGAGATGTATGGACTTTAGGTCTAGCTAATTTGCATAGTTAATTTGGGTATGTGGTCATCTGCTTTTCAACTGTCTGCAACGCCATGGGTGGTGGTCTTCTCTAAGGGTTAGCTTTTCTTTTTCTAGCTCACCAGGGACACAGCCCTTTCGGTGCCCTCCATCTAATCGAGGTATTTTTTTTTAGTATGTTCATGTCTAGTACTTGCAAGGACCTAACACTTCATCTCCAAACCCACTGTGCCTCCAAACTCAAGGCCACACCTACTCAATAACTTTAACATATGAGAGTACTCAGGACTGTTCACTGTGTCACCAGCTCAGCACTGAGTCGCCAGCTGAGGCTGTAGCACTGTTCACTGCGTCACCTGGTCAGGTTCTAGGACTGTTATACCACAGGCTGGGGTGGGCTGACATCACAGTTATTTTCTCCTAAGTCTGGAAGTTCCAAGGCCAAGGTTTCTGCAGACTGCATACCTGATGAGGACTCTCTACCTGCTTTTCCTCATGTGCCCTTTGAGTATGACTGGGAGGTGAGCAGGGGGCAAGCTTTGTTCATATAAGGAAATTAACTTTATAGGATTTGGGCCTCATTATTACAATGTCGTTTAATCTCACAGGCCCATCTCAAAGTGTAGTCACACGGTGGCTTAAGGTTTCAAACCACGAGGGAGACAGGTATATTCAGTCTATCACAGTCACCACAAGAAGCGTGGAGATCGGGAGAGAGCCCTGGGCCCCTCTGTATTCATTCTTCACCTCACAACATCCCCTTGGTTTCATAGATGCTTTGTTTGATCATTGCCACGCTCTGTTTTGTGCTTGTCCATTGATGGTATCTAAGGGTCATGTAGCCAACAAGTCTCTGAATCGATAGCTTGCTACTATGCAAGAAAAATTCAACCCCTTCTATATATTAAAAGCATCCTGTAGGTCATTCCCTTGAGTCTCATATACACGCTTCAAGCAACACATCGGTTCTATATGCTAGTGCTAACTTCTCTTGAAACTGAGGCTCACAGCCACCTGCTACTTGATTTCTTTACTTGAAATCATCTCAATCGGAGCTCTTGAGGTTCCTGTGGAATTTACTTCTCACTTTACTTCACTTTTTCAGTTAATAATATGACAAACTACCAGACTGCCCGAGTCACAACCCCTAAACTTCAGCCTTCCTTCCTGCTTTTGCCTTTTTTTCCCCACATGGAAGCCCAAACAAGTTCTGCTTTCCTTACTTGCCACATCAATCCCCCTACCACCACCTCCCTACCATCTTCAGCCAAGCTGAGGCCACCTGGGATTCATTTCCCTAGCTCCTCCCATGAGAGGCAGCTCCACTCACTAGCGTTCATTCACAGTGCGGTAGGCCTCTTGTGAGAAGCAGGAGAAGGCAGGGTATTTCTTCACTGAATTTCTTACTAGAGAGTGAAGTCTTGATAAGGTTACGTAGCAAGCATAGGAGAGATTAGTCCCAGCTGCTCCACGGGCCTCCAGGTGAAGATAGGAAGGACCCTGGGGAGGCTTTGGTCCCTGCAATTCTCTCAGCCGTTGCCTCTTTGCCATCCTTTCTGCTTCATCTCTCTTCTAGCCTTCATCAGCTCTTGACCTACTGCAAAACTTCCAACCGTGTGGATTCACTGTCATTCACTGGATAATCACCTTATATTTGGGCTGTTGTCAGACTGACCCAAGCCTTTCTCGGAGGCTCTGACAAAAAGGACAAAGGGAACTTTAGTTCTGTGTCCTTGTTCACACATGGGCTTGGCAAGGCCAGGCTGAAGCTGGAGCCATTGCCTCACTGTAATCAAGATGGCGGTTTCTGGGGTCCCAGTTCTTCCTCCTGAGCTCTGATTATCAGTCCTAGGGCAGCTGTGTGTGAGGTAACTCATGTTCTCTTTGCCAACATTGTCTGATTTAGTTCTCTGTCAACCTCCTCCTGCTGCCTCTGCCCACTGAAAATAGTAATTGATGCTGTACTTCTTAATGAACTTGCTTGGTGTAAGTCATCAGGTTGTGCAAGGCTCCTGGTTCCAGATAATGCTTTTGTCTTCTCTACTTCTCATCTTTATTTCTCCTCCCCAGGCCTTCCATTCAATACCTCACCGTTCAGGACCCTTTATTGCTACTGGTTTCTACTGGTTTGGGTTGTCCTGTTCTTATTTTTGTTCAATCCTCAGGGGAAATTCTTGGGAACAGACTCAGTGGCACAAAGACACCAACTTTAATAAGCCCTCTGACAAGCATCCACAAATGCTTTCTAGGGCTGCCATGTCTATTTAGTGTGCACTGTGCCATGCACACTTTCAGGTCCTAGAACTTACCATGGGGCTAGACTACAGAAAGAGACTCTCCCTTCTACTCCCTTTCCAGGCTTTCCTTTAGTGTTAATGTCACTATAAGCTGTCCTCTGCCCTTAATGAGCTGCCATCAGAAATGTGTTTCCTTGAATAAAGGTGAAATCATCTGCTTAGTCAATAAGTAAACACTGTCCCACCAGTATAAACTCCTAGGTATCAGTCACAGAGCTATTTTTAGAGATATATGACACCAAGTATCCTTTCCTTTAAAGACAATTTAATTTCTATTTTTTTTAAAAGATGTATTTATTATGTACACAACAGTCTACCTGCATGTATCCCCTCCAGGCCAGAAGAGGGTACCAGATCTCATTATAGATGGCTGTAAGCCACCATGTGGTTGCTGGGAATTGAACTCAGGACCTATGGAAGAACTGTCAGTGCTCTTAACCTCTGAGCCATCTGTCCAGGCCCTAATTTTCTATTTTTTTCTTTTTTATGCAAAGAGAACTTTGCTGGAAATTTCAAAAGCATGCACATTTAGTTCCCGAGGAACTGGATCTGATGCTGTCTCATGCTTATGAAAGTATCAAAAAATATTTATGCAAAAGAGAAACTATTTGACCCCTGGTCACCATCAAAACACCCACAGCACAGGCCTGGCCAGCTCCTCATGACCCAGCAGGCACTGTGTGGAGACAGCTCTTTGGCCCAGGTCATTCTTTTTTGATCTTCACAAGACCTGCATGAGGATCATTTTGCTGTTATCATCAATTCTGACTCAAGATCCTTATTAATATATTTTACACACACACAAATTTTTAGTGAAAACAAGAAAAATATTATAGAGTGTTAAGCCTCTAAAAGTGACCACTGTATGTCTTGGAATTTAGGGATGGACATTGTTATCAGATGAATTAGGAATGATGGCTAGATACAAGATAGTGATATTTTGTCATAGCAGTATGAACCTATAAAATTCAAGATGAGGTACTATTAACCAATAATATTTCAAAAGGAGGGATAGTGATTATTTCTGGGGAAGAAGGAACAACTAGAAAAGGAGTGTGAGCAGATCTCTGAGACAGAAGAAAACTTGGCACATTTGATCTGAGTGGTGACCACCGGCATCCATGAAAAGGCAATTGATATTCATTCAGCAATACACCTAATATTTGTGTGTTTTATGAACTCTTCAGTATCATCTTTTTGTTCATTCTCTTGTTTCTGTGATTCAAATCAGTGGGAATTCTGAAACAGGTTTTAAAATTGACAAGAGAAGATTTGTCATTATATTTTTGAATGAAATACAAAGGAAAAGTAAGTAGAGGGTATTATTTTTGCCAAGATAACATAGGAAGCAATATGGCACATAGTTCCATGCCACAAGTAAATGATGGAGATGTGCAAAACAGGAGTCCATCTGGGTAAACCATGGGACATAATTTGTCAAGAAACACCAGCATTATAATAATAGGGTCACTGACACAGGAGAATGGCATGGGACTTGATGGAAATGTTCTCAAAGAGACTCTGGTGTTCTTAAAGTTTTCATTTGTTTCAAGAAGAAATCAACTGATTAAGACCTGTGCATTGTCAGTTTAGAATAAACATTATTTTTTAAACTCAAAATGCTTCTGTAATTTGATCTAATTTTCTGATCTAAGGAGTCCCTGGTATTTTTCAGAGACATCAAAATCAGGAATTCCCGGTGTAGCTGAGTGGGTGGGTACATGGTAAGCATGTGTGTGGCCCGGGTTTAAACCCCAGCAAACAACCCAAAAAAAAAAAGTAAAGTGCTTCATCCACTGAGCCGAGTGCTCTGTAAACGAAGTGTTGGGTCCACATAGTTGTGTGTCCAAACTGTATAATCTGTAGGCAATGTGAGGCCACTTTTCAGTGAGTTAAGGCTGACTGAGCCTTAACACGGTACCCAAGTAAGGAGAGCTCACTCCATACAGACAGGGATGCTCACGCGGCAATTGCTCTGTATTCTCCAGTGGGCATCTGTTACTGTTTCAACTGTTCAGAATCTAGAGGATCGGGCTGTTGGTTGCAGCTACAGCACACCTCACTCACTAGAAACTGTGATCAGGCTTTTTAAGAAGTTTAGACAAGGAAACTTGCCACAAGAGAAGTAAGTGCAGATGACTAGTGACATATTAGCAATTCTGATGACTTAATGAGCATGTCCGTTAACTATCAGTGACAACCCTCCCATGTCTATGACCATTTGCCATGAGCTTCATGGCAAAAAGTTAAAATGAACTTTTCCCTTTGAGGGAAAAGATTTTTGAAGACATTAACCTAGAAACATCACTTACCTCACTTCTTATTTTGGCTGAAGCAACTGTAGGTAAAAGGGAAATGAAGAGAGACTGAGGCATTGATTTAAAAAGAAAAAGATACTAAATTCCAGACTAGGGATGGTTTTACAGTTATTTTTTACAAAGAAGGGTACCTTACACTTTTCCTCCTTCACAATTTTTGGTTTTCCCTTTGGTTTTTCAAAACAGGGTTTCTCTGTGAAACAGTCCTGGCTGTCCTGGAGCTCACTCTGTAGACCAGACTGGCCTTGAACTCACAGAAGTCCACCTACCTCTGCTTTCCAAGTACTGGGATTAAAGGCATGTGCCACCACTACCCAGCTCACAAAATAAATTCAGGTATATTTTCTTAATGAAAAGAAAAGCCAGGTCAGCCAGTATCTCTAAACAGCTACCATGTGTCTGTCTGTCTTCCTCAGGAAGGGGTGATATCTAGACCTGCCTGTCCTACCTTTCTTCGGCCTGCAAATTTAAGAATGAGGACTGCCATTGCTGGGTTTTTTATCTTATCCTGCCTCTTAAGGGGTAAGTTAAGAGAAAGGAAGAATCATGTGGGGGGACAGCCCGTTAAGAAAATGGAGAGTTACAACACGCTTGAGTGGAGAGGGTGTAAATGAGGTGACTGGAAAGTACGATGTGGAAGCTGCCTCTCTCGCTTCCTCTAAGCCTCCTCTTGGGTTAGTTATCGTGTCTCTGTGAGACACTGTGAGGCTCCGGGTACCGAGAACAAGACCTAATCTCTGAACATTTATAGTTAGATTCCATCCTAGAGGTCCATGTGCATTGATTCTTTTAGCCCTCGCTACACATTAGGTGTTTTTTCTCGTTTTATAGAGGAAGAAGCTGTATGAGTGAACAGTGTATGGAAGAGACGCACGAGTAAAAAATGCAGCACAGACCTTCTGGTTCCTGCACTTCCCTCATTAGATGCAGGGTGCAGCTCAGGTCTGTGCTGCATTCTCTTCTCATGCATCTCTTCCATCAGGAGCGGAGCATATGGAAGGTGAAGTAGCACAAGGAAGCATCTTGAGTGACTTGGCTGTCATGAAAAAGTAATTCAGTTAAAGGGTGACAGTGCTGGAGATTATTATGTAAAAAAAAAAAAAAAAATAAGCCAGACCCACAACAAACAGCTTTTTTTTCCCTCATATTTGGATTCTAAATTTTTACATACTGTGTGTGTATATGTGTGTATGTGTGTGTGGGGGGGTAGACTGTGAAAAAGAGGGTAAGTTAGGAGGAGTGGGGGGAATGGGTGGGGGAAGAGGGAGGTAATGCAGAGGTGAATATGAACAGGGTACATTGATATATATATATATATATGTATATATATGACATTATATATATATATGAAAATGTCATAATGAAGCCCATATCTTTGTGTGCTAATTAAATATGAATAGTAAAAATATTAAATAATTCAGAGGACTGCATTACTTTTTCTGCACACAAGGGAAGAGGACAAGTGAATAAAAACCAGCGTCAAAAGAAGTGTTCTCATTGGTAGTCATAAGAGCTCCTGCCTCAGTCCTCCTATGCTTTAAAAGAAGGCCTGAGTAAGGAGGTGGTGTCTAAGAGCTGCCTGTAAGAGTGGCTGATGATAAACCCAAGGGGGTCCCTGAAAAGCAGCTGGCCCAGTAATCCAGCCTCAGCCAGAAGAACAAGGTCTTCAGCAGGAGGAGGTGAGGGAAGGCTTGGGACACATGAAAGGCTGGCAGCTTCGGGGCCTCAGAGTTACTGTCAAGAACAAACACTTAGGTAGCATCTCTTGCACTTATGAAAGATATTACGACTTGTTTTGGGGAGATGTTGGCAAATATAATTCCTGGCTGAAACATATGCTTTTTAAATAATTGGACAAATGCATGTAAATTAGTTAGCAGATTCCTAGGCAAAAACTCCATTGTTTTGTTGTTTTGTTTATTTTTGAGACTGTATTTCAATTACAACATTTTTCATTTCCCTTTTTCCCTCCAAACCCTCCCATATGCCCATTCTCATTTCTCCTTGAAATTCATGGTTTAATTTCTTGTTGCATGCATATCCACACAAAAATATATTTGTTAATTGCTATGACTAAAGGGTCTCATTACCCAGCCTATTTTCTATTGAAAGTCACATTGGTTGTAGCAAAGGAAGATAAAAGAAAACATTGTACCATATGTCCGCATGTCTACTAAGTTCTTATGTAAATTATTAGTAAATAATAGTAACATGGCAGTGGTAATTATATATTGAAAGAGGAAAATGCCAGGTATGGTGGTACACACCTATAATCCCAGCACTCAGTGGGCAGAGGCAACAGGTTTCTGTGAGTTCAAGGCCATCCTGATCTACAGAGGAGAGCACATTCCAGACCAGCAAAGTGAGACCCTGTGCGGGGGTGGGGGGAGGGAGGAAGGGAGAAAGGAAAGGAAAGGAAGGGAGGGAGGAAGGAAGAAATTGTATGAACACTAGGTCTGGGTTATTAACAGTAGCAAGCTTTCTGTCATTGGCCAAGGCTCCCTGAAGAAACCATCACTGACGATCCCTGAACTGGCAGACATCATTCTCCAGCACCAATCCAGACATCTGTGTCCCTGCTCTAGCCCATCAGCTAGCTAGCACTGCACATCTGAAATTCAGATTCATGGACTCAACTTCCCATTCATTCTAATTCAAGGCTTCCAGGCACACAGAAATCTATTTCAGGCACTCATCTGATGCACTCAGAAGCTGGGAACTAATATTCTACATGCTGCCTAAGCCCAAAAAATCTCTGAGCTAGTTGTACATAAACAAATGAACAACATGATTGAACAAATAAATCTGAGTACTAAAGATAACCAGTAAGTTAGCATTAATTAAGTAATAAATATTCAGGTTATAACATACTGCCCTAGGCTTGCAAAGGAAGACCTAGTTGTGGGTATGTGGCTGCTGAAATTGACTTTTGAATTAGGCACCAAGAGAGTACCCTCATATCTGATTCCTGTCAGTTCAGGGTGCTTCTAATTCATTAAAGTAGTACGTGCTCTGAAATTTCCTCATTAAATTCTCAAAATGAAATAATCTTAATTTATGTGGATTTTTATAATAAATGTTTTAAGCATTGCTTGCTTTTTAAAGTTTAAAGCCGATATTTTTTTATCGCTCTCTCCTCACTCTCACTTTCCTCTGCTCACTCTCTCTGGTGTCCATCATTATTGCCCCTATCTTTGCTCTACTTGGAGGCATTGGTGGTGTGATTTGCAGGTCATGCAATCTCTCCATCCCATTCCATGGATGTCTGTTAGACCTTGGAACCTGCAGAACAAAGCCTGGTCAGTACTGCATAAAAGAGACCCTCTCAAAAGGTAAGTCTTGATGCTTAGAAGTGCAGAGATAATCCTTTTATCATTTGCTAACACCAGTTATATGCCCAATGTACAGTGAAGGCTTGACCAGGACTACATTACTCCAGTCATGCAATGGTATGACCTGGATGGATCCCATCACGAACCCACCTACTCAAAACTCTTCACGCACTTTTCTTATTTTTCGATTACTGGAGATTGAAACCAAGACTATACACATGGCAAATGCTCAACCTCTAAGCTATGTCCATAGCTCATTATCCCCATTTTAAAGATGCATCTATATATTATTCATACATGTATATACACACACATGCATATGTATGTATGTATGTATGTATGTATTATGTATGTATGTATGCTTGCTGGAGCTTCTGAGAGCCAGAAGAGGGCACTGAATCCTCTAGAACTGGAGTTATAGGCGGTGGGCTACCATGTGAGCACTAGGGACCCAACCTGGGTCTTCTGCAAGACCTCTGAGTCATCTCTCCATTATCTCCATTTTTTTTAAATGAAAAATTAGAGGCACATAAAAATTAAATAATTTTTACAAAATTACCAGTAAAAGAGTATGGTAGCCAAAATTCAAAAGCAAATACTTTGACCCCTCCCTCCCCAATATTCCAATATTGATAAATCTATGCTGGGCATTGGTGGTGTATGTCTTTAATCCCAACACTCTGGGAGGCAGAGGCAGGAAGATCTCTGTGAGTTTAAGGCCAGCCTGGTCTACAGAGCTACTTCCAGGACAGGCTCCAAAGCAATACAGAGAAACCCTGTCTCAAATAAAAAAAAAAAAAATTTAAATCTACATGTAGCCTCATTTACAACATTCACACCTCAGAAAACATTAATAGATTATTTGCAGAGTTTTCTAAATGCAGGTTCCTGTGCAACTTCCCAGATTTCATGTAAAACACAAAAGCCAAATGCTGACAAAATTAGAAGAAAAGGCTGGTGAACACATTTCCAATTTGAAGGAAAGGAGGCCTGAGGGGGGAGAGAGGGTAAGAAGGAGGGAGAGAGGAAGGGAGGGAGAAAGGGAGAGAGGGAGGCAGGGAGGGAGAGAGGGAGGCAGGGAGGGAGAGAGGAAGGCAGGGAGAGGGAATTGGGATCGACATGTAAAATTAAAAAATAATAATAAATAAATAAATAAATGAAGTAGGGTACAGAACTGAATAGAGAATTCTCAATAGAGGAATAAAAAATGGCTGAAAGACACTTAAGAAACTGCTCAACATCCTTAGCCATCAGGGAAATGCAAATCAAAACAACTCTGAGATACCATCTTACTCCTGTCAGAATGGCTAGAATTAGAAACACCAATGACAACTTATGCTGGAGAGGATGTGGAGAAAGGGGAACACTCCTCCACTGTTGGTAGAAGTGCAAATTTGTACAGCCATCTTGGAGATCAGTATGGCGGCTCCTCAGGAAAATGGGAATCAGTTTACCACAGGACCTGGCAATTTCGCTCTTAGGCATATACCCAAATGATCCACATCTATGCAACAAAGACATCTGTTCAACTATGTTCATAGTAGCATCATTTGCAATAGCAAGAACCTGGAAGCAACCTAAATGCACCTCAACTGAAGAATAGATAAAGATGTGGCTCATTTACACAATGGAATACTACTCCGCGTAAAAACAAAACAAAAAACCCAAAACAATGGAATCTTGAAATTCGCAGGCAAATGAATGGAACTTGAAGAAAACATCCTGAGTGAGGTAACCCAGTCACAAAAAGAGGAACAGAGTATATATACTCACTCGTGTGGATTTTAGACATAGAGCAAAGGACCACCAGCTTATAATTCACATCGCTAGAGAAACTAGGATACAAGGAGGTACCAAAGAGATTCATACAAGTTCTCTCAGAGAAGGGGAAAGAAACAAAATGTCCTGAGCATATTGGGAGTGTGGGGGGGATGGCAGTGAGTAGAGAGGGAGTTAGGAGAAAGAGAAGGGGAGGAGAGGAGAACATGTGGGACCAGGAAGATTGAGTTGGGGGACAAATAGATGAGAGCAAAAGAGAGAGAGAGAGAGAGAGAGAGAGAGAGAGAGAGAGAGAGAGAGACCATGATAGAAGGTTTGAAGAGAAAACTGACTCTAGAGTAATGTCCAGAGACCTACAAGGATGACCCCAACTAACAATTTGAGCAACAGTGGAGAGGCTACCTTAAATGAGATTGATAACTAACTTATATGCCATCATAGAGCCTTCATCTAGTAGCTGATGGAAACAGAAGCAGACACCCACAGTTAAACACTGAGCCAAATTCCTGGAATCCAGTTGCAGAGACGGAGGAATGATAAGAAAAGGGGTCAAGACCAGGCTACAGAAACCCACAGAGACAGCTGACCTGAACAAGGGGGAGCTCATGGACCCCCAGACTGATAGCTGGGAATCCAGCATTGGACTGACCCAGACCCCCTGAACATGGGTCTCAGAAGGCCTGGGCAGTCTAAGGGACCTCTGACAGTGGAACCAGGATGTATCCCTGGTGCACAAAAGGACTTTGGGAGCACATTCCCCAAGGAGGAATACTCCCTTAGCCTAGAAGCAATGGGGCGGACCTAGACCCTACTCCAAATGACTTGACAGATTTTGTTGATCCCTCCTGGAAGGCATCAATCCTCCCTGTGAAGTCGGGGGGGGGGGGGAGGGTGGAAGGGAGGTAGCGGGAACTGGGATTGATATATAAAATAAGAAAAAATAATAAATATATATTTAAAATAATATATAATATATATATAGAAAGAAAGGAAGGAAGGAAGGAAGGAAGGAAGGAAGGAAGGAAGGAAGGAAGGAAGGAGACCCCTTAACATCCAAAAGTCATAAAGGACACAATTGATTTGAATGTGTCCATATTATAATCTGTAAAATAAGTGATAATGTTAAATAACAAGTAAATTTAAAAGACAAAAAGCTAATTAGCTGGAAATAATAAAAAGAAATAAATTCTAGAAAAACATAGTATTACCTATACAGAAAAATAATTCCCAAAAATCTCTTTTTAAAAGATGAGCTAGGGACTGATTAGATGGCTCAGTCAAGTACATGAAGAGATGAATTCAGATCCCAGGAATCTGAGAGAAAAAAGATAGACTTGGTAGTGTGTGCATGCATTCCACTGGGGTCAAAGCCAGGTAGACCCATGAAGCTCCCCCAGCCTGGCTGAATCAATGAATATCAAGCCCAGAAAGAGACCCAGCATCCCAAACTAAGATAGGGATGTTGGAATGATACCTGACATTAACCTACGACCTGCAAACATGCATGTACATGCATAGATACACACACACACACACACACACACACACACACACACACACACTCACTAACAAGAACACAAACCATACACTAAGCATACAATACACATACACAAAATAAACTATCAGGAAAAAATAAAACAAGAAGGCAATTCTTGGCACAGTGAATATCAACATGAAAACAAACCAAAAAGCAATTTAATCTTGCTAGTAAAAATTAAGGCAATGTGAAGTATAGAAACAAAATGTAACATATTTAGTCCATAAGATTGATAATAAACATGTCTTATTATCTGAAGGATAATTGCACACACACATACACACACTAAATAAATAAAGACAAAATATTCTTTTAATAAATAGCCCCAATGCTCACATACAGGAAGCAGTTGGACTATGTTGTATCCAAAGCATGCAATGCTGTCTGCTATATAGCATGTACTAGATGTACTTGTTAATAAGGGCAAATATCTAAACTGTTGTCAAGTGAAATGAAACCAATTACAAATTAATGCCCATAATGGTCTACATAGAAATAGCAATCAGCAAAGCCAAACGTCATGGAATTGGAAGGAAAGAACAAAAGTCAGGGGGCATCAAAGTTATGCAAGAGAGAGGAAGAACCAATTCCCACCTCAAGGGGATCGGTATTAAGAAGCATCTCGGCTCTGTCAATCTTCATAGCCTACCTGCCCTGTAACTTTGAACTTTGCTATTCAAAGTCTCTCTGTTACTGACGAAGAAGCATCCCAAATCCCCTCAGAGCCGAGGACATTGGTTCTCTGGCAGCGTTCTTTTACTCTTGAGTTGTGAGCATTCGTACTGACACCCACAAAAGAGTGAAGGGATTCTATGCACACACAGAGCCTGAAAGCTTGTCTAGAAAAATATCAACAACTACCCGTGGTGGGTCAATGACCCTGGAATGACTCTGCCATGTTCTGTATCTTGGAAATTTTGTCATTTCTTAGTGACAGGGGTTAAACAGAATTGAACATTACATTTTAATGTGGCTTTATCAATAGCTTTTCAGCATTATCAATAGTGGCAGTTGTGGGAGATGAATGCTTTGTTGGGGATAGTTGCTAAGGCTTGCATCTCAAATGTACCCAAAAGTCCATGTCTTAACAGGCCTGGTCTCCTGCCCTTAGCATGATTGGGAAATGCTGAATCCTTTAGGAGGCCAGGCCTAGAGGAAGGAAGTTATGCCCCAGGGCACATACTACTGACTTTCCAGCCTTCTTCTCTTTCTGTTTCCTGGACACCATGAGATGTGTGGCTTCCTAGGCCACGCTCTCCTGCTGTGATTATATTGCTTACCACAGGCCAAAGAGCTACGTGGCCAGAAAACCATGGACTGAGACCTTTGAAACTGTGAGCCAAACAACCCATTGGGGTGTTTGTTTGTTTGTGTGTTTGTTTGTTTGTTTGTTTGTTTGGCGGGGTTTATTTTTTTTTTAACTTACCTCAGGACAGGTCACAGGACAGGTGACCAACACAGGAATGTCTTTCATTATAGAGTGTATAGCAATATTTCCTAGCCTTTTGTTCCTAGATGCACAGAACACATGTCCCCTGCTGCCCTACCCGACTGTGATAGCAGAAGTCTTACATCCTGGGGTCGGGGAAACAAAAACGTGTCTGGCTGAGGAAGCTCTTTTGTCTGTGCTGCTCGAGGTGCTCATCAGCCCTCTGGGCACATCTGAAGCTGGGGCAGCAGGACTGGGGCACTATCGGAGCTTGCTTTTCACTTTGTGCATTTGCACACGTTCTATAGAGATTTACCCAGTGGGTAACGACCAGGTACGGTGGGACACACTTGCAATCCCAGAAGCCAAAAGGTTGAAGCGGGAAGATTGAGAACTGAAGGGCAGTCTACATTACAGGGCACGGCCTAGTCTCAAAACAAAACAAAACAAAACAAAACAAAGACAAAAACAAAAACAAAAAAACAGAAAAATAGTGGAGTTCTGTATGATAAGATTCCATCTCTAGGAAGCACTTACTAGAATACCACTGGTTAAGCTACAAACCTGAGTGAAGCCAGGGTTGGTTATGAGCAAGCTCCCCCACAGCTAACACATCCAAAATGTCTAGACAATAGCAGTTGCAAGCAGAAAGCTGTGGTTGTTTTGCAATCCCGAAGCATGCCTACTACAAAGTCCTCAGCTCAGATAGTTTACCTGGGAGTTCTTAAAGGCAGGATGAGGGAGCCACTCCTCAGGTAGGAAGTCTGGATTCCTATCTTGGTAATGCTGTGGAGATTTCACTTGGGCTCTTGTTTTCACCTGTTTGCAGCAGGAAGCACACAAGGCCAGGTCGGTGGCGCCTTCTTAAACACCCACCCAGCTCAGCATCTTTTCTTTCTTCAGGCGGTGTCCAGTGGTATTCCGTGAAAGGCTGCACCGAGGACAAATCAGAGTGCTTCAAGAGAATCGTGAAGAATTATGAAATCCGCTCTAGCCACTGCTGCCACCGACCCCTGTGCAACTTCTGAGGAAGCGGCCTATATCCTTGTCACTAGGCTAGCCAAGCCTGGGGGCTGCATGGGATGACTGCTTCTGTTTTGTGGGTGCTTAGGGCCATGGTCAGAGTTGACTTTGACATTCACTATGTCCCTATCTTCCCCCCACTCCCTCCCCACAGTCTCCAATGTATCTCACAAGAGCTCTGTGTTAGAAGAGCTTTGTTTCTGTTGCTATGATAAAATATTCTGATAACAAGCATTTCCTGGAGGAAAGGGTTTATTTAGCTTGTACTTCCAAGTTATTGTCTATCACTGAGGAAAATCAAGATAGGAACTCAAGGCCAGAACCTGGAGGCAGGAATTGAAGCAGAGGCCATGGCGAAACGATGCTTACTAGTTTGTCCCTCTATAGTTGGCTCCTTTTGCTTTCTTATATATCCCAGATGTCCCAGGGACAGTGGCACTAATCTTCAATCTCAAAACTGCTCCCATAGTCCTGCCCTCAGGCCAATCTGATGGAGACATTTCCTTAGCTGAGACCCCAGCTCCCCAAAATAATCCTCTCACCATCACTTCTCCCTTGCTTCTGCTTCTTTCCTCACTTGTGGTGTTAGCAAGGCTACACAGAGGCAAAATGCCAAACCAGACACATAATTTCTAATTAGTTTATATCCCTAAACATTTCCACACCAGAAGGTATGCTGACAAGTGAGTTACATCACCAGAGCGATGCACACCCTGACATGGTTTACAGGAGAAACTAGCAGATCCCATAAAAAAACAAAACAAAACAAAACAAAATGATAGGCCACAAATCAACAAATTAGGCCTTTGGGAACGGAGAACCCCAACATCACATCAAAGGCCTGAGACAGGCGTGAAGACCACCGCCTCAGTTCCATAGTTCCATGGGCTTGTCTATTGTGGGTCAATCAAAGGGTCCCGGACTATTGGGGCTGGTGGCCACCCTCAGGGAAAGCAAGGGGCTTGTTTGACATTGGGTCCCTGCCCTGCCCATTCCATGCTCTTCTGCAGTCTGAACTCTCCCTTGGATTTATCTGCACTTTTAGGGGTTTGAAAAAATACCAAAATCTTGTTGCTCTTTTCTAAGGACTTAGGATATCTAATGTCCCGCAATCTATGCTTTCCTAAAAATTCTGAAGAAAATTGTTTGTTTGTTTGTTTTAATGCAATGGTAGACAGGTATGATGGTAAATGCTTGTTACTCCAACATTCAGGAGGCAGGGAATGGACAATCAGAAATCAGGTCATGTAGCACGACCTTGTCTCAGAACAACAAAACAAAAACTAAACTAAGGCCTAGGAGAGACTTTCCCCCACACATCAGCTCTATTCCTTAGATCATGCTTCTGAAACTAAGAAAACAATGTCTTCATCTTTAATCACCCCATTCTGTCATTTTAAAAAAAAAAAAAAATCATCAGTAAACAGCTGTTGCTGCCAGCAGCAAACTAGAGAAACCTTTTTCTTGTGCTCTTTGAAAATGTCCCATCAGCAACCCAATGTCAGGGGCACAAATGCTAAGCTTACACAGCCAGTGGCCCCTGACAGAGGCTTCCCGAACACAATCCCAGTGCCTGGAAGGCCAGAAGAATTGAGAAGGAAGTGCTCATCTGCTCTGCTGGTCATGTGAGCTTCTCCTCCACACAGAGCTACCTAACGCAGGCCTCTCCTCCCCACAGGCCTCTCTGTCTTCTCTCCTCCATGTTGGCCCCTCAGAACCTCATTCTCTTCACAAACAAAATGAGGAGGAGTGACTCACACAATCTCTTAAGATACCCTCATGTCCAAAGACAGAGTCCTGACACGGTATCTCTTTGTTTCCTTAGACACAAACAAGATAGTGTGCTGACCACAATCCCTAGGGTAGACCCAGGTCTGACAATGTTCATCCAGCTCTGCATGATCCAGGAAACTGGGCAAGAGAAATGCAAGCCACGAGTAAAGCAAATGCCATTGATGTGGTTGACTGGTGCCACAATACCACCCCCAAAGTCACCATGGCAACAAAAATAAGCCATACAACACTGGTGTGTAAAGCAGAATGTGACCCCTTAAAGATGCCCATGTTCTAGTCCCTATGAATGTGTTTCCTTGACAAAATGGCTTTATGCAGATGTGTTTAAATCAAGGACTATAAGATCAGTTACTCAATGGAATCACGAGTCTGAGGAGGGTCAGAGTGAGGGGAGAGGTGATGAAGAATGCTTAGGTCACAGGTTGGTGGGTGTTTCATTGCTGGTTTGAGGGGTGAAGGAAAGAGGTCACAAGCAAAGGAAGTTCAGAAGCCTGTACCAGCTGAGAAAGAACACATCTTCTCCACTACAGACAGCTTCCATCAGAACACAGCCTGAAGGACACATGACACTGTCTTAAGTCTCCTCCCTCGGAGTCTGTGAGATACTAAGTTAGTGTGTGTACGAGCCTCAGCGCGGGCCAGTTGTCAGCACTGGAGAAGTGGGTTCTAGCTAACTGATTATTTTTCTGCCACTCTCTACTCCCAGAT